>JAHLJS010000003.1:59684433-60284433 GCA_038502445.1 Eremochloa ophiuroides | reverse complement strand
GATGGATAAACAGTTGTGAAGAGATTAGGGAGGTTGGTAGCATCTTCTCTTGTGTACCCTTATGACGATGATTTTTGGTTGACAAAGGGTTGATTGCTGTTGATTCCTAGTCCTAGTCGCAATTGGAATCGTTCAAAGAAAGAAATAAAGTGGTTCTCGAGAGAGTTTGAGGGTCCGAGCAACGTTATATATAAAAAAAGGTCGCTGAGAGATGTCAGTTGGAATAACCATGGATCGTAATATAGTGTCTTCTTCTTCCCATATTTCTAGCATAATAGAAGGGTTATGTTTTCTCTGGTGGGGTAGTCCACTCATGAGATGACAACCCTTACACGAGTCATTTTCCACGCCTCACAGAAGGAAGAGCTAATGAAGTGTAAAATCACAGTACTTATGGCTTTATTATGATGTTTTTATGGAAACAGTAGTACACAGATGCCTGGGCCATTGTTGTCTTTTTATTCATTCATCAATCATCATGCATTATTCATCCACACATACCCGTAGTCAGCCTATTGAAGTTGAAACACATAGAGAGAACCAATTAAGAAGCAGCCAAAGACAGAGTCCAGCCCGTATGCCCGTATACGTAGCTAGGATACTAGTTTGCGACTTGGTGCTGGTTTCGAGCAGCAACTGTTGTTGCAGCAATTAGAGTCCAGTATACACCCGAAGTTCTCTGGGCAGCAAAGGCAGACAGTGATTGTGCTGTCCTCACGGGCGGCGGTACTCGCCGCCGGAGCTGCAAATTAAGCCAGCGTGAAAAAAGAGTAAGAAGAAGAAAATAATACAGGGGTTGATTAAATATTCTTGCCATAATTGTAGAAATAAAATATATTGAATGAAGGGTTTTTAAACCGCACGTAAATATATATCTAGAGTATCTATCAGAAGTATGAATTAATTATATAAAGAGAAAGAGACATATGTACATCTATTTATCAAATTGTTTGCCAGCAGCAATTCTTAGTTTTTTTTTTGCGAATTAGCAGCAATTCTGAGTTGAACAACTTATATAAAATTTATGTATCAAATCAACTATTAAATTTATCTAACCTCCATGTGGAGTGTGCCAAGTATAGACCTTATTATATACTTATATAAATATATATACATGTACATACGCGCACAGAGTGGATTCACGCACGTACCTTGGGCAGCCATGAAAATAAGCAGCAGGGCCATGGTCCAGATGACGAGCGCAAGGATCGCCCTCTTGCCGGCCATTTCGATGTCGTTCGTATGCAGAGCGTGCGCCTGAGCTATCGATATGATGATGATCGATCTGCGGCTGATATATCCACCTCTAGCGTGTGCCTTCGTACATATATAGGCAGCCAAATACCGCACCATACATGCATAAGCTGTATACACGTTTGCTTGCGTTGGTAGAACCAATGCTAGCCAGGGAAGAGCTTCCTTGAAACAGCCGAGCGGGCATGGCGACAGCTAGCCGTGGTCGATCGATTCATTGCATGGTGATGGCCAGGCATGTACACCCATGGGCCACGGGTGGTGGACAAAAGACACTTATACATCCATTCTGAACGTCTGGAGCTAGCAGCTAGTATTTCTACTTTTTTTGTTTTTTGGGTACGGTGAAAACAGTCCACGTCCGCTTGTGGTTCACTGCTAGCTATAAGCATTAGTACTAGTACAATATTTAATTGGCACTTCAAATATTTAAATGAGGTTCCATTTGGATACTTTGATCCATTAACTTGGTGAGCACTTTGGCTGCCATCTTCAATTCTACATTAAAAAGTTTTAAAGATTGTCTCAATCCTTCACACAATAGCAAACAACATAACATTATGAACTAATAAGATGTTAGAATTTCTAATTAATCTTCAACACATACAAGCAAATCCCGCTTAATATAGCATATTGTGTTACTATTCATCCATTCACCACTGCTTATGTTTCATTGTACAGTCATTGTTTAAAGAATCAGGGAGGAGAGCTGTACATTAATAAAGAAGAAGGGCTCGTCTATGAGATCAATACATAATTGTCGTCATCATTAAGCATCACCATGCATAGTATTTGTCCATGATAGTTAAATATGCTTTGCATTCACATAAAACGGTGTAAATGGTAGAGCAATGCATTGCATGGTGTGATATTGAGATAAATATAAAACCCCTAGCAAGAGAGGTACTTTTAATTTGAGACCTATTTTGAATCTTCATTGTTTAACTTTGGGTTTCACCTTAATAGACTTTGATGTGTAAGCTAGGGCTTGACACTAAGGTCAAGTGACGGATTTGAAATTCCAAAGCTTTATCCAAGTGTTGGGACTTAGTTTGAATTCAAATTTAGAGAAAATGAATCCATTTGGTTCTATGTGTGTAACCCTCACGCAAGTCATGGTGAGCCTCCTTGTGCCTTCCCTAATCCTAGTTAGGCTGATTGAGTCCCAAATTAGCTGGTTCGTCACCTCGTCGCCGTGTCCAGCGCCACATACCACCATAGCTGCAGCTGAGCTCGTGCCAAGACCTAACTCGCCTAACTACCAGCACCAGATTATGCGTAAGGTCATCAGAAACTCGTAGGTACCCTCACCGTCACCGGCTGGCTTGTCGTCAGCAACTTTGGCGGCATACCCGGCAGTCGGGATTCCGGTCAAGGCCGGGCAGGGTGGGATTGACCCTGGCCCCGCGTGACAGAGAGAGTTGGTAAGAAGGGGATGAGTGAGAAAGAGTTTTCAACCCTTTTTCAATTTCCAAAAAAATATCCCTCCGCTATTGATCCTTCAGGGCGTGCTTTGTTCCTGACATAACCTTTCACCGTCCGCAAATATCTCTCAACTGGATACATCCATCTATAGCATACGGGTCCACCAAGTGATGCCTCTTCAACTAGATGAACTGGCAAATGTACCATGATATCAAAAAATGCATGTGGGAATATCATCTCAAGGCGACAAAGAGTCTCCCTAATTGAAGCACTCATGCTAGCAATATCCTTTTCATCCAGCTCCTTGGAACATAGCGAACTGAAGAACCTACTCAAGTCAAGCAATGGGACAACAACTTCTGGAGGGAAAATGTTGCGTAATACTAAAGGTAAAAGCTTCTGGAATATTATATGGTAATCATGAGTTTTCAATCCAGACATCAACAATTGATTTTCATCCACACATCTCTTGATATTGGAAGCATACCCATCAGGCAACTTAACTTCATGTAGAAATTTGCATAAAAGTTTCTTGTCCTCTTTCTGTAATTTGTACAAAGCTGCTGGCAATGTGAACTTACCATCCTCAGACATTGGATGTTGATCCTTCCTTATCCCTAGTTGCTGCATGTCAAGCCGAGCCTGCTCATTGTCCTTTCCTTTACCTTCCACTTCTAGCAAAGTGCCCAATATGCTCTCACAAATATTTTTCTCAATATGCATCACATCCAAGTTGTGCCTAATAAGCAAATGTTCCCAGTAAGGAAGCTGGAAAAAAATGCTCTTCTTCCTCCAGTTGTGCCATCTTTTTTGTTCGTCACGCTGCTTCCTCTTTCTTGAATCAGGACCAAACTTTGCTTGACCAAAACTTTTGTACTATTCCAAAACCTGCTGGCCAGTTAGTGGTTCTGGAGGCTCCCTATTTTCCGTCTTGTTATTGAAGCTTACTTTGTTCCTGCGCCACTTGTGGTCCAAAGGCAAAAAGCGTCGATGACCCATGTAGCAATGCTTTGACCCATGCTTCAACCATAAGTAGTCGGTATCTTTATGGCAGTATGGACATGCAAACTTGCCTTTCGTGCTCCATCCAGAAAGCATGGCATACGCAGAAAAGTCATTAATTGTCCAAAGTAAAAGTGCATGCAAATCAAAAATTTTGTTTTCCTTTGCATCCCAGGTGTTGACACCCTTTTCCGAGAGAACTTTCAACTCATCAATTAGAGGCTGCAAATAAACATCAATGTTAACACAGGGAGATCTTGGTCCCGGTATGATCATCGATATCATCCAATATTGTTGTTTCAAACACAGCCATGGTGGAAGGTTGTAAGGAATTAGGATCACAGGCCAACAACTATATGATGTGTTCAACATACCAAAAGGATTGAATCCATTAGAAGCAAGACCAAGCCTGACATTACGAGGATCCCGTGAAAACCATTCATATGTTGCATCCACATGCTTCTAGGCCTTGGAGTTTGCGGGATATCGCATTTTCCCATCAACCACTAATTCTTCCTTATGCCAACTCATATGTGATGCCATGGTCTCTGACATATATAGTCTTTGGAGCCGTGGAATTAGTGGGAAGTACCGCAAGATTTTACGTGGAGCACGCTTCTTTGATCCACATGTACTACCAACAGCATTTGTAGGCTCCTTCCACCTTGTCTCCTTACATTTTGGGCAATTATCCAGTTTCTCACAATCCCCTCTAAATAACACACAATCATTATAACATGCATCTATCTTATCATAATGTAGACCAAGACCTCTAACAACCCTTCGGATTTTGTCCATACTATCTGGAAGACAGTGCCCAGGAGGGAGAAAAAGCAAGAACATGTGAAGTACAAACCCCAAGCAAGCACTACTGCAACCAAACATGCACTTAAGTTGAAACATTTTGACAATGAAAGACACCTGGGTAGCTTCCGTGCAGCCTGGAAACAACTCTTTGGCCTCTTGTAACAATTCAAAGAATTTCCTTGCCATCTCATTTGGTTGTTCCTCATTCATTTTTCCACGTATATGACCACTGATCAATGACTTTATCAACTCAGCGGTACCAGCCCTATCACTTGTATCACCATCATCATCATCAACATCAATAGCTGAATCTTCAAACATGCTTTCTTGCTCTCTGATGAAGCTTTCATCAAAACCTTTCCGAAGCAAATGCCTCTGAACCTCCGACCATTTCAGATATGCCATGGAACAGCATGATGAACATGGACATGGTGCTGTTCCACCTTTACAGCTGCCTCCAAATGTGCTATCAAGAAATTCTTGTAACCTTTGTTGCCACTCTGCAATCGCCTTATCCAACCGCATCCAACTACTATCCTGACGTGACATATTGCTTCGATGTCCTGATGATCACATACAAATAAAAAACAGAGTAAGGTAAAAATTTTAATTAATTATTATATAATAATTCCACTCAAATTGCAAAGAACATGGCATTGTACTCATACAACTAAATCGAAGTACTCATACAACTTAAATAAGTTTTTACTTGTCAAACACATTGAAATAGAATATTCAATATAAATCAAGTAGCGAGACAAAGAAAGAAATAAAAATATATTGGATCCAAGAATCCAAAAATTGAATACAAAAATAGACTGGAACACTACCTACTACTTCTAAACAGGCCATACATCTAAAATTCTAATTAAAAAGGGCAACACTAGACCTGTACGTAGATGAACAAGTGGGGAAGATGCAGAGTACAGACCTGCAGGCAAACAAATCGTAGAGTTGGACTGCTGCGTTGGGGACGGAGAGCTTCTAGTCCCCAATCACCTCTCCGTCAAAGGTAGGCAGCCGTCAGTAGTAGGCAGCCGGCGACCGTCAGTAGTAGGCAGCCGGCGTGGCACCTTGCGCTCACGGAAGATGCTGGCGGCGTTCGATGCAACGGACAGCGGCGGCCAGGTCCTTGCCTCCTGCTCTCCTCCCGTCAGGCGCGTCCCGGAAAAATCCGAGGCCCAATCTTCCTCGGCGAGTTCTGCCTCTCGGACATATAGCAGCGACAGCGACGGCGACGGCGGAGAGAAAAAGTTACGTGAAAAACTAGAACGGCGGCGGCATCGTGACTCTTTCACCTCTCCACCGTAGAGTCAGCCATGTTTTTGGGCCTTCTCTAGCTAAAACAAAGCCCAATATTATTGTATATACATCTATTGCCGGCGTCATGCAATTGTTTCCTTTTTTCAGCTATATGTCGTCTTTTTTTTCCAATGGTATAAGATTCATGGGCCAAGAGACTCATGTCTTCTAACTGGACCAAGGGACTTCTAGCCCAGTAGATGCAAATCGCATCTAAAAAAAATTAGACCGATGCGATACAAAACACAAATTGCATCCGCAATTAGCACTATTTATCTGATGCAATAATAATTCTAATTTACACCAATATTCCAAACCGATGCAAAAAAAAACCCACATATTGCATCAAATTTCAACACTATCGCAACCAAAATTGTCCGATGCAATAATTACTACGTATTACATCTCCTATTAGAAACCGATGCAATAGATCACACCTATTGCATCGATACGAATTACTATCGCATCAGATGCAACATTGATGCGATAATGACCACCAATTGCATCGATATGCTACAATTGATGCAATAGCAGCTATCTATTGCATCAAAAATGCGTCTGGTGCAAGGAGAAGCGATGCGATAGGGGCAAAAATTAGTAGTGTAGGTAGCCTATTTTGTGAAGACTAGTGCACATGTGTTCCACTAAATGACCAACTCTTGTTTTAGTATACCATATGCCCCTTGTGGATTAGAGTAAGCTTAAGACATGAGTAGAGTCAATCCTTAATCTTGCTTAAAATAATAACCCATAAGTGAACTAGTTTAGTAATACCAGGGATGAAAACCCCCCACAGTTATTGCCCTTGTCAAAGTGGATCGCATGTGACCTTAGTTAGCTTTAGGAAATCATAACCAGCTACATTAACAGGGAGTTGGATCCATACAGTTAAGGGCCCATGCATAAGATTGTTATTAGACCTAGTAGGGTTCTTAATAGCACCTAAAGTATAGTTCTGGTTGCATGAGCAGTCCCTGTGTTCTGCTGCCCTCTATATGGATCCAGGGTAAAGTATTTAACTTGTTTTTGCTTAGACGATGATGATCTAACTTGTAACCCTCTAAGTGATAACCTTAGTTAATTAATGACTAGTTAAACTTTAGCTTATCGTGAATGGACGTTGTACTCAACATTCCTATTTTTTTTATTTTCTATTAATGCAGAATTTGTTTGCATCTCATGCATCATGTCATGCATATCATCATGTTAAGCATGCATCCATATGATGTGTAGTCCGCAAAAGTGAGAAGCTCAGTGATGATCAAGCTTCAGATAAAATGCCCGTTGATAGTACTAGTCACATGCCTTATGGTAAGCCTGACCCGATCATTCGTTACATTACATGAAATGACAACCACACACTGGGAGTGGAGAGATGGCAGGAGTATCGTGTACCCAACCTGCGGGCATCTCAGGATGGACGGAAGCATCGGGATTGACGTAGGCCGGTGGAGTACTATGCTCCCTGGTGGCACGAACTAGTTCATGTATGGAGGATCCATGGAATAGTCGATATAAGCAAGGCTCAAACCTTCATACATCGTGTGGTTAGGAACGTCTAGCTAGATCCGTCGTTGGCTCAACGAGAAAAGGAGACTTGATCCTCGTACCATCACCGTAGTTAGTATATGGAACTGAATACTTATAACAAAAAATATGATGCTTAGTAAAGTGTTAGCTTAATGAGATGATTGATTTACGTCAGGTGCAAAGTTGATACACAAGTACTAAATCCAGCTAAAAAGTTGAAAGGATCCACCTGTAGAAGCTTTTATATAAAAGTGATTCTTAAACCTTACCCCAATCTTCCCTATTCCCTTTTAGCCTATGCCCTTGGAGTCTTTCCTTTTAGTCGAGTAAGCCTTATTGAGTACCCTCAAGTACTCAGGGTTTGTTAACCCCTGTTGTAGGTACTGACCATTGTAGTCGACCAAGGTCATGTTAGTGGGCTCGACATGTTTTGGTTATATCTCCTCTCTAGGTGATTCATCTAAGTTGCTCTCGATCCATAGTTCTGCATTTCTCTTTCACATAAGAGTTATCATAAAAGTTATAAAATCACATGTTGTAAATTATTGATGTAAAGCTTCCATACCTTGATTTATAACATTTTGAATCAAATGTTGTAATGTTTCGGTTGTTCCTTGTTCGTCTTGTACATGTAATCGTGGATTTGGTGTTTCCCGAGGACACCCGACAGGACTTCCGGAGTTATTTGGTGCACGTGCATAGCCATCGGGGATCTTTGAGCTAATGACAAGTGCACGTGGGCCATAATAATTTAGACGGTTCTGCTGCAATATTGGATTCAAAGCCAGCGACTTGTTGCACTCTACCAACTTCCCAGAGGATGGACCTATTGGAACTGTATAGATCACTAGCCGACATGTTGCATTTTAAACTGTGCTCCCGAGGCTAAGAAGATTTCTAGCATAACAGAGGAGTTATGTTTCCTCGTAGGGTATCCACTCATGAGATGATAACCCCGTGCAGGAGTCGCTTTCCATGCCTCAAAGGAAGAGCTAATGAAGTGTAAAATCGCGGTACTTATGGCTTTATTATAATTTTTTATGGAAACAGTAGTACACAGATGCCTTGGCAATTGCTGTCTTTTATTCATTCATCAATCATCACGCATTATTCATCCATACCCGTAGTCAGGCTACTGAAACTGAAACACATAGAGAGGACCAATTACGAAGCAGCCAAAGACAGAGTCCAGCCCGTATGCCCGTATACGTAGCTAGGATACTAGTTTGCGACTTGGTGCTGGTTTCGAGCAGCAACTGTTGTTGCAGCAATTAGAGTCCAGTATACACCAGAAGTTCTCAGGGCAGCAAAGGCAGACAGTGATGGTGCTGTCCTCACGGGAGGCGGTACTCGCCGCCGGAACTGCAAATTAAGCCAGCGTGAAAAAAGAGGAAGACGAGAAAATAATACAACGGTTGATTAAATATTATTCCCATAATTGTAGAAATAATATATATATTGAATATATCTAGAGGTATCTATCAGAAGTATTAATTAATTAATTGCATAAAGAGAAAGAGACATATGTACATCTATTTATCAAATTGTTTGCCAGCAGCAATTCTTAGTTGAACAACTTATATAAAATTTATGTATCAAATCAACTATTGAATTTATCTAAACCATGTGAAGTGTGCCAAGTATAGACCTTATTATATACATATACATCTACATACTCTCACGTACGTACCTTGGGCAGCCATGAAAATAAGCAGCAGGGCCATGGTCCAGATGACGAGCGCAAGGATCGCCCTCTTGCCGGCCATGTCGATGTATAGTAGGTGGTCTGATGCAGAGCGTGCGCTTTCTTACATATATAGGCAGCCAAATACCGCACCATACATGGATAAGCTGTATATACGTTTGCTTGCATTGGTAGAACCAGTGCTAGCCAGGGAAGAGCTTCCTTGAAACAGCCGAGCGAGCATGGCGACAGCTAGCCGTGGTCGATCGATTCATTGCATAGTGCTGCTGCTGGCCAGGCATGTACACCCATGGGCCACGGTTGGTGGACAAAAGACACTTATACATCCATTCTGAACGTCTGGAGGTAGCAGCTGGGATTTCTACTTTTTTTTTTTGGGAGGGGGGGGGTTAAGGTGAAGACAGTCCACGTCCGCTTATGGTTCATTGCTATAAGAGCATCTCTAATGGTTTTGTATATTTTGTGTGGCAAAATTGGGAGTTTGCCAAGTCCCGAACGAATATGACAAAGCTAAAAATAATCAATCTCCAACGGTTTTGCATTATTCACTTGCAAAAAAGGAATTTGTGGACCCACATTTTTTTTCCCACGCGCGGGTGACCGAAATCGCGCGAGGACCGGCGATGCCAAGCACGGACGAGGCTTGCATATATGCCTACTCATCTCAGGATTTCGCCAAGTTAATAAAATGCAAAACCCATTTGCAAAATCGTTGGATAGGAAATTTTTAGACTTTTTTGCAAAAACAAGAATGCAAAGCCTATTTGTAAAACCGTTGGAGATGTTCTAAGGATTAGTACTAGTACAATATTTAATTGGCACTTCAAATACTTCAATGAGGTTCCGTTTGATACTTCCATGCATTAACTTGGTGAGCACTTTGGCTGCCATCTTCAATTCTACGTTAAAAAGTTTTAAAGAGTGTCTCAACCCTTCACACAAAAGCAAACAACATAACATTATGAACTAAGATGTTAGAATTTCAAATTATTCTTCAACACATACAAGCAAATCCCGCTTAATACAGCATATTGTGTTACTATGCATCCATTCACCACTACTTATGTTTCTTCGTACAGTCATTTTTTAACGAATCTCCTTCCATGCATTAACTTGGTGAGCACTTTGGCTGCCATCTTCAATTCTACGTTAAAAAGTTTTAAAGAGTGTCTCAACCCTTCACACAAAAGCAAACAACATAACATTATGAACTAAGATGTTAGAATTTCAAATTTATTCTTCAACACATACAAGCAAATCCCGCTTAATACAGCATATTGTGTTACTATGCATCCATTCACCACTACTTATGTTTCTTTGTACAGTCATTTTTTAACGAATCAGGCAGGAGAGCAGCCGATTATTATATTAATAAAAGAAGAAGGGCTCGGCCATGAGATCAATACATAATTGTCATCATCATTATGCATCACCATGCATAGTATTTGTCCATGATAGTCAAATATGATTTGCATTCACCTAAAACGGTGTAAATGGTAGAGCAATGCATTGCATGATGTGACGTTGAGATAAATTTTAAACCCCAAGAGAGGTGTACTTTGTGACCTCCTATTTTGAATTTTCACTGTTTAACTTTGGGTTTCACCTTAATATAGACTTTGAGGTGTAAGTTTAAATTCAAATTAAGAGAAAATAAATCCATTTGCTTCTATGTGCGTAACCCTAGCGCAAGTCATGGTGAGCCTCCTTGTGCCTTCCCTAATCCTAGTAAGGCTGATTGAGTCCCAAATTAGATGGTTCGTCACCTCGTCGCCGTGTCGAGTGCCACCGTACCAACATAGCTGCAGCTGAGCTTGCGCCAAGCCCTAACTCGCCTAACTACCAGCACCAGATCATGCGTGAGGTCATCAGGAACTAGTAGGTCACCAGCTGGCTCGCCGTTAGCAACTTTGGCGACATACCCGCTAGTCGGGAGTCCAGTCAAGGCCGGGCACGGTCGGATTGACCCTGGCCCTGGGCGGCGGAGAGAGTTGGTAAGGAGAGGATGAGTGAGAAAGAGTTTTCAACCCTTTTCAATTTCCAAAAAATATCCAATGATGTTTTTCTCATTTAATTCATAGGAAAATAATGGAGTAACACCAAATTCTGAAAAGTTTTAGGTTCATGGAATTCTCTATGACCGAAAAATATTAGTTGAGCATTTTTCAGCAATTTTGCTAGGAGTTAAAATTACCCCTTTTAATTAATAAATATCCCTTCCATGATTTTTATAGGTCAAAATAAATAACCATTGACCATGAAACTTTGTGTGTAACTATTTTATACTTAGATTAATATTCACAAAAAAGTTTAGGACTAATTTGATGGTACTAATTATATTAATTATAGATTTAGTCATTAATTATTAATTAAATGATCCCCATTAGACATTGAGTGTGGTTTGGAATTTGCTTGAAGCCCATGAAACGCATTCATCCTTGTTGTTTCATGGCAAGGATTAATGTCATAGTCCACTTAAGTTCATGAGCTTTAAAAATGTTGTTAGCTAATTAACCTATCCTTGGGTGATTACATATAGGTTAACTTGGTTCCCCCTTAGATGCAGCCTCTTGGGTAAAAGGGGGTTACTTAGGGCGTGTTCGGTTGAGCTTTTTAACCTACTTTTGCTTTTGTAAAAGCCAAAAAATAACCAAAGGGGTGAAAAGCCACTATTGCCTTAGGCCAAAAGCAGCATTTGTTCTAGTACAAACTTGAAAGCACCTTTCCCCTGCTTTCAGCTACTTTTGGGGCAAATAATTACCCACTTGCCACTAGATATGCGGATACCGGTTCATTTTTTTCTTTTCTCTCATCCAAATCCATTCGCGAGCTCTTCCATGGCCTCCCTCCGTGTGTGCTCATCCATGGTCTGGCTCTAGCGTGCTCGTCCACGGCCTCCCTAGCGATGGCGTGGGCGAGCGGTACCACTAGCAGCCCACCTAGGCGGCGGCGTGGCCGGCTCAAGGCGGCGGGGCGGCTAGCACCTTGTCCGGCTCCGGCTCTGGCAGCCAAGCTTTGCCACCCCAAGTCCCTAGTCCAGCTCCGGCTTTGGTGGTGTTGGGAGCTGCACGGCGGCCGCACAACTGCGCGTCGATAGCTCCTCCTCCTGTTGTCCTACTCCTCCTCGCCCGCCTTGTCGTCCCTCTCTCCATGGCGAGCCGACAGCACGAGAGGAAGAAGAAGTTGCTATGAGGATGACACGTGAGGTCCGCTTGCAAGTGACTATAGTTTTTATAGAAGCCACAATGCTCAACCAATGGTCTTTTGCCTTTGTCATAGTCCATAACTCACAGCCGCTTTTGCAAAAGCCACAACGCTCAACCAAAGGGCTTTTGCTTTTGTCATAGTCAATAACTTACTGCAACTTTTGCAAAAGCCACAACCCACATCATTTTTGCAAAAGTTACAGCTCAACCAAAAACATCCTTAAGTGTTCCCCCATGTTAGAGCCTTGCTAATCCCTATTAGGGTAACACCTTTGAAGTAGGCAAATAGTTAACCTATTAGTTATTATGAATAGGGTTAGATAAAGGTTGATAATACATGTTTGCAAGTAATTGCATGAGATCAAGTCACCCGCCCATGATATCAAACAGTAAGCGCTACACAATCTTATGTTTGAATATAAAGACATCCTAACTATGCGAAGTATATAACGTAGGCAAACAGTGAATATAACAAATGAGAACATAATATATAAAGCAATGTCAAATCTATTGTATCTAGCAATGTAAATACAATAAGATACAAGAGAGAGCTTACAAGGGGCTCCTTGAAGCCACGCTCCATACATGATCCAGAATCCAAGCGAAGCTTGCCTCCTTCTACTTCTAAACCTATGTAGCTATGCTCTAGATGGTGGAGCTCTAATGAACTAGGGTTTCTGGCTCTGAGAAACTTGATCAAATGACTTGAACTGATTTGGATTTATGAAACCCTAGGGTCTGGGGCTAATTATATAGACCGGAGAGGTGAATCTCAGCCCTCGGATCAAACCGGCCTTGAGCATTGGACCAGATGCAACCTCAAAGGTGGTGGAGAACCGACATACAAAGTTGGAGGCTGACGGGTGGGGCTAGGGTTCGATCGACCCCCCTCTCTGCCATGCATCTTGGCCCCGCTTTGGGAGTCTGCTCTTTGGTGTCCTCTAGAATGTTCTTGATGTAGAGCCCACTGTTGGTATTTTTAAGTGCACACAGATAAATCCACAAGCGCACGGATACCGTTGTAGCTTGCACCCAGAGGGTTTTAAATATCGTATCCACAGGGAAACAGGCCTAGTCAACTACGATCTAACTTAACCAAAGTTAATGAATAAGTAAAGGTAAAAACTAGGTTAAAAGGTGGTAGTCAATGAAGTTGGTGATGCAATCAAGGATGTTGGTGTTGCAACTAAGGTTATGGCTATAATGTAGTCAAGGGTGTTGACAATATGGTTATGGTGATCTAGGTTGTAGATAATAGGAGTGTAGAGAGGATAACTAGGGGTTTCTACTTCTGACTTGGGCAAGCTTATGTCTTCTACTGTCTATCTGGGGAAATCACTATAGGGAAAGAGATCGCAGAAGATATTTCCCTTAGCAAAGCTATCCTACTATTCCTTCTGATGGGAGGTAGACTTTATGAGACTCAACAAGGCTAGGTCAACCCCGCGATCTACCATCGATCTGGCCAGACAGGACGTATTTAGAGTAACTATAGTCTAAGCACCACGCCTACACTAGAGATTACTACTCTATTCCCCTAGGAACATAAATAAAGCACTCAAAAGAGAGACATAAATCAGATAAACAATATGAACATAGACTTATGTGAATCAGAAGTTGGTTGCCTGAGACATCTTAAGAGCTAGCTCAAGTAGAGCTAGATCCTACCGAAGTACAAGCCATAGAGGGATCACCGACAAGCCGGCAACTCCTCCTAACTCTTCCCTCGCTCTCCAACTCTCTACTATCTAGTCCCTAGATCCTAATGAGAAGTTATCCTTTCATGGGACACCTCTCGATTAGGGTTTAAATGTATTGATCTGAATTGGTATGAAACCCTGGGGGGTCTAGGACTGTATATATAGGCCGGTGCGATAAACCATAGCCCTCAGATCAAACCGACTTTGACGGAGGGCGGAGATTAATCCTCAAAGGCGGTGGAGATTCCACGTCGAAGCGGAGGCGATTCCGTGTCACTGACAGGTCGGCCGACCAAGGTGGGAGGTCGGCCGACCCACTTCGGAGTCCAAAGAGCCCCGCCTTCTCTGGTGAGTCTCTGGTGTCTTCTAGATTCTTCCTGATCCTCTTTCACCGCGTGATTCGATGTATTAGTCCGACATGATGGCCTTCATTGGCTCTTTTCCTGATAACACCCTGCAAAACACTGATTCACCAAAATTCATGGAATTCTGTTAGTTCAAACCCTATTCAATGTTGGTGTCTTCTTTTATACCTTTTTTCATATTTAGTTGACGGGTAAAATCACACAATATTTACCATCAACACCCACGTGGAATTTGATGTATTTATATGACATGTGGGTCCCCTTTAGTTCTTTTCCTGATTACTCCCTGCAAAACACAGATTTACCAAAATACGTGGAATTCTGTCAGTTTAAACCATATTCTATGTTGGTGATTGCTTTTATACCCTTTTTCATGTTTAGTTGACGGATGAAATCATACGATAATTCTCATCCACAAGCTCCACTAAGCTTAACCTTTGCTAGTCCCATAGTAAAGCCAAACACAATAATAGATCTACAATTTCTGCAGTTACCCCTTGGACCTTTAATCCCAGATTCGCAATCCCGGTTGGGAAACCGGGAGCAAAAGGGTTTCCCAACCGGGACGAAAACCCAATCTTGTACTAGTGAACCAATGCTAGCCACGAAAGAGCTTCCTTGAAACACCTGAGCGAGCATGGTGACAGCTAGCCATGGTCAATCGATTCATTGCAAGGTGCTGGCCAGGCATGGCGGCCCGACATGTAAACCCATGGGCTACGGGTGGTGGACAAAAGTCACTTGCATCCATAATTTTGAATGTCTGCAGCTAGCAGTTGGGATTTCTACTATTTTTGGGTGAACACAGTCCACGTCCGCTTATGGTTCGTCGCTATAAGCATTAGTACTAGTACAATATTTAATTGGCACTTCAAATATTTAACAGAAATGATATGGGGTCGGCTTCTGGATGCGTCAGATGCCACGCGCCACACTCCGCCTCCATGCGGCCACACCTACCCACCACTTTCGCTTAACGGACTGCCTATCACGTGCTCTTCTTCTCGCTCCCTCTACGCCCTTCATGCCACAATGGACAACGTGACGCCCCTCCCTCCCTCCCGTGACCTCCATGCCACTAGAGAGCAGGACGACATCATTGGCTTCCGGCGAGCAGGCCCTCCCTCCCTTCCTTCCTTCCTTCCTCCCTCCCTCCCTCCTGGAACCTCCATGCCACCGGAGAGGAGGGGTGACGACGGTGATTTTCGGTGAGTAGCCACTCCCTCCCACATAAGGCGTCATCCTCCCCTACACCAGCGTCCTCCACCACTGGGAACCCTCAATGCCTGTAGACCTACGGCCACTGGCACTCCCAGCGCTATCCTCTGTCTCTCTTTCTCTCTTCCCCTTTCTTTGTTGCAATTGTATATTTCAGTTGTTTAAGACGTTTTAGAGGGAAGCAAATTGATGTTTCAAAAGTAGATTGGAATATTACACATGTTGCAATGTCTACTCGCCTATGTTGCAGGTGTTATATCTAAGGACGGTAACGGGGTGGGTTCAGGGAGGGTGGAGCCTCCGTGGACCCACCCCCAAAACCCGCCAAAAAAACCCGCCCCGAACCCAAACCCCGATTCGGGTGAAAAGTCAACCCCATCCCCAAACCCACCGGGGACCCGAAACCTATCGAGAAACCCGAGACCCGAGCTTCTTGGATGGTCGGCCGCAGAGAAGGAGGCCATCGGCCTGTGCACCGCGCGCTGCCTGTCCTGCGGAGGGATTTGGGGAGGGCGAGCGGAGTCAGCGACTGAGAGGCAGAGCGAGGAGCCGCGGCGGCGTGCGGTGACCGAGAGGCAAAGCAAGGAGCTGCGACCTGCAGAGATGCTGGGGTGGGGCTGACCGGTCGAGGGAGTGCGGCGGATAGGATAAGGCTGGGACGAGAAAGATCGGGAGGCCTCCTATGCGCCGTGCTCCTTGCTGAGCCACCGAGCCCTGGGAGCGAGGCCACGATAGAGAAGGGGAAGGGAGTGACGGCTCTGGTGCTAGGGAGAGGCACGAGACGAGAGGCAACCATGACGCGAAGTAGCGAGACCGCGACTGCGTTTGCATGGAGGAGACCGCGGCGGTGGGGAGGAGGATTGGATGACGGGATGAGACGCAGGAGTCTAGGACAAAAAGAATAGGGTTTCCTTAGTTGGGCCAGATGGGCTTATTTAGTTTCTACGTAGCATTCGGGTCCCCGATGGGCACCCACGGGGGAGCTTTCAACCCAGCCCCCGCCCCGACCCGATTCGGGTCCCCGAACCCACAGACTCACGGGGGCAAAACTGCAACCCGCCCCCGCCAGGTCTGAAACCCGCGGGTTTCGGGTTCAAACCCGACCCGTTGCCATCCTTAGTTATATCTAGATGTTGTGTATGTTTGCACATGGTTCTTCAAGTTTTTTTCAGTTTTATAATTTAAAGTGTTTCACGCACATGTTTTTGAGTGTTTCACGTGTGTTAGTACATATGTTGTAATTATTTTGATCTAAATATTTCAAAAGTAGATCAATTGTTGCAACTTGTGTTTCAAATACATGTTTTATGTGTTTCATCTTACTTTAAATGTATGTTGTAAATGTTGCATCCAGATGTTTCAAAAGTAGATTGGGGATATAACAACTCTATCCTCATTTTTTGTGTTGCCACCCCTTCGCGTCGGTGTATCCTCCTCATCTTCCCGATGCTGGATGCAACTGCCCCTTCCTCGTCATCTCAAATGCTCTCGACACTGCAGATGACGGGGTTTTAGCGAGGCCCTGGCAAGACACAGTCACTGATAGCACTGTCGGGGTGGTCAGGCTAGTTTTGGGCATGCACGGAGAGCGTGTTCGACGCCTCGTCGGGAAAAGGCGCGTGCACGTCGAGGGACTGCGGGGTCGGGCAGGTGGAGTACGGCAGGCAATGCGGGAGCGACGCGTGTGAGGCATGAAGCGGCGGGCAGTGCGGGTGCATGCATGTGCGAGGTGGGGAGTGCGGGTGCGGGCATCTGACGTCCGACCGCAGGCACGACCGAAAATTTAAATGAGATTTTGTTTGAATACTTCGATACATTAATTTGGTGAGCACTTTGGCTGCCATCTTTAATTCTACATTAAAAAGTTTTAAAGACTGTCTCAATCCTTCGCGAAAATAAACAACATGACATTATGAACTAAGATATTAGAATTTCTAATCTTCAACACATACAAGCAAATCCCGCCTAATATAGCTTATTGAGTTACTATTCATCCATTCACCAAGTCATGGTGAGCCTCCATGTGCCTTCCCTAACCCAAATTAGGTTGATTGTGTCCCAAATTAGCTGGTCCATCACCTTGTCGCCGTGTCCCGCGCCCCCGTACCACCATAGCTGTGGCCGAGCTTGCGCCAAGCCCTAACTCACCTAACTACCAGCACCAGATGATGCGCGAGGTCCTCAGGAACTTGTAGGTACACTCCCCGTCACCGGCTGGCTGACCATTGGTGACATTGGCGGCAGACCTCTAGTGGGGAGTCCGGTCAAGGCCAAGCAGGGTCAGATTGACCCTGGACCCACACAGCAGCAAGGGTTGGTAAGGAGGGGATGAGTGATAAAGAGTTTTCAACCCTTTTCAATTTCTAGAAAATATCAAATGATGTTTTTCTCATTTAATTCATAGGAAAATAATGGAGTGATAAAAATAATGAAACGTTTTAGGTAGCCCTTCATGAAATTCTCTATGAAGGAAAAAATATTAATTGAGCATTTTTCAGCAATTTTGCTAGGAGCTAAAATTACCCCTTTTAATTAATAAATGTCTCTTCCATGATTTTTAAAGGTCGACATAAATAACCATTGACAATGAAACTTTGTGTGTAACTATTTTATACTTAGACTAATATTCACAAAAAGTTAGGACTAACTTGATGATACTAATTATACCCTTAATTATAGATTTAGTAATTAATTAATAATTAAATGATCCCCATTAGGCCTTGAGTGTGTTTTGGAATTTGCTTGAAGCCCATAAAACACATTCATCATTGTTGTTCATGGCCAGGATTAATGTCATAGTCAACTTAAGTTCTTTTGCAAAAGCCAAAAACTAGCCAAAGGGGTGAAAAGCCATAGTTGCTTTAGGCCAAAGCTCTAGTACAAACTCGAAACCACGTTTCCCCCCTGCTTTCAACAGCCTTTGGGGCAAAGAATTATCCACCTGCCACTCCATATGAGGATACTGGTTCCTTTTCTTTTTCTTTCTTTTCTTTTCTCTCATCCGAAACCATTCGCGAGCTCGTCCACGGCCTCCCTCTGTGCGTGCTCATCCACAGTCTGGCTCCAGCGTGCTCGTCCACGGCCTTCTTAGCGACAGCGCAGGCGAGTAGGACCACCAGCGGCCTGCCCAGGCGGCGGTGTGACCGACCCCAGGCAGCGGTGCGGCTCGCACCTGGTCCGGCTCCGGCTCCGGCTCCGGTGGCCAAGCTTTGCCGCCCAAAGTCCCTGGTATGGCTCTAGCTTTGGCAGCATTGGGAGCTGTGTGGTGGCCGCACAGCTGAGCGTTGACAGCTCCTCCTGTCGTCGTGCTCCTCTTTGCCCGCCTTGTCGTCCCTCTCAGCAGACAGCACGAGAGGAAGAAGAAGTTGCAATGAGGACGACACACGAGGTCCGCTTGTAAGTGACTATAGTTTTTACAGAAGCCACAACACTCAACCAGAGGGCTTTTGCTTTTGTCACAGTCATAGCTCACAGCAGCTATTGCAAAAGCCACAACGCACAACCAAATGGCTTTTGCTTTTGTCACAGTCCATAACTCACAGCAGAATTTGCAAAAGCCACAGAACATCTTTTCCAAAATCTACAGCTCAACCTAAAACACCCTTATGTGTGCCCCCCATTTTAGAGCCTTGTTGATCCCTATTAGGGTGTAACCCCTTTGAAGTAGGTAAATAGTTAACCTATTAGTTATTATGAAAAAGGGTTAGATAAAGGTTGGGAATACATGTTCGCAAGTAAGTGCATGAGATCAAGTCATGCAGTGATCCATTACTTGCACCCATGATAGAGCTAGGTAGGTAGCCTATTTTGTGAAGACTAGTGCACATGTGTTCCACTAAATGACCAACTCTTGTTTTAGTATACCCTATGTCCCTTGTGGATTAGAGTAAGCTTAAGACATGAGTAGAGTCAACCGATAATCATGTGCTTAACATAATAACCCATAAGTGAACTAGCTTAGTAATACCAGGGATGAAAACAGCCACAGTTATTGCCCTTGTCAAAGTGGATCCCATGTGACCTTAGTTAGCTTTAGGTAATCATAACCAACTAACTTAACTGTGAGTTGGATCCATACAGTTAAGGGCCCATGCATAAGATTGTTATTAGACCTAGTAGAATTCTTAATAGCACCTAAAGTATTGTTCTGGTTGCATGAGCCGTACTGTTCTGCTGCCCTATGTATGGATCCAGGGTAAAGTATTTATTTTGTTTTTGCTTAGATGATGATGATCTAACTTGTAACCCTCTAGGTGCTAACCTTGTTAATTAATGACTAGTTAAACTTTAGCTTATCGTGAATCGATGTTGTACTCAACATTCCTATTTTGTTTATTTTCTATTAATGCAGCATTTGTTTGCATCTCATGCATCATGTCATGCATATCATCATGTTAAGCATGCATCCTTATGACGTGTAGTCCGCAAAAGTGAGAATCTCCATGATTATCAAGCTTCAGAAAAAATGCCCGTTGATAGTACTAGTCACATGCCTTATGGTAAGCCTGACCCGACTGTTGCATTACGTGAAATGACAACCACGCACTGGGATTGGAGAGATGGCGGGAGTATCGTGTACCCAACCTGCGGGCATCTCAAGATGGACGGAAGCATCGGGATTGACGTAGGGCGGTGGACTACTATGCTCCCTGGTGGCGCGAACTGGTTCACGTATGGAGGATCCGAGGAATGGTTGATATACGCAAGGCTCGAACCTTCATATGTCGTGTGGTTAGGAACGTCTAGCTAGATTTGTCAAGTGATTTGATTCGTTGTTGGCTCAATGAGAAAAGGAGACCGTATACTCGTACCATCCCCGTAGTTATTATATGGAATTGGATACTTATAACAGAAAATATGATGCTTAGTAAAGTGTTGGATTAATGAGATGACTGATTTACATTAGGTGCAAAGTTGATAACTAAGTACTAAATCTGGCTAAAAGTTGAAAGGATCCACCTGTAGAAGCTTTTATACAAAAGTGATTCTTAAACCTTATCCCAATCTTTCATATTCCCTTTTATACATGCCCTTGGAGTCTTTCCTTTTAGTCGAGTAAGCCTTATTGAGTACCCTCAAGTACTTAGGGTTTGTTAATCCCTGTTGCAGGTACTGACCGGCCGCTGTAGTCCACCAAGGTCATGTTAGTGGGCTCGACATGTTTTGGTTATATCTCCTCTCTAGATGATTCATCTAAGTTATAAAATCATATGTTGTAAATTATTGATGTAAAGCTTCCATACTCATATGTATAACATTTTGAATCAAATGTTGTAATGTTTTGGTTACTCCTGTTGGTCTTGTACATGTTGTAATCGTGGATGATTTGATTTGGTTTTTCCTGAGGACACCTGACAGGACTTCTAAAGTTATTTGGTGCACGTGCATGCATAGCCGTCGGAGATCTTTGGGATAATGACATGTGCAAATGGGCCACAATAATTTAGATGGTTCTGCCACAATATTGGATTCATAGTCAACGACTTGTTGCACTCTACCAACTTCCTAGATAATGGACCTATTGGAACTGTATAGACAGCCGGCATGTTGCTTTTTAAACTGTGCTCCCGAGGCTAAGAAGATTTCTAGCATAACAGAGGAGTTATTTCCTATAGTGGGGTAGTCCACTCATGAGAAGACAACCCCATACATGAGTCGCTCTCCACTCCTTACAGAAGGAAGAGCTAATAAAGTGTAAAATCGCAGTACTTACGGCTTTATTATGATTTTTTTGTGGAAACAGTAGTACACAGATGCCTGGGCCATTGCTGTCTTTTATTCATTCATCAATCATCATGCATTATTCATCCATAGCCGTAGTCATCAGGCTACTGAAATTGAAACGCATTGAGAGAACCAATTAAGAAGCAGCCAAAGACAGAGTCCTGCCCGTATGCCCATATACGTAGCTAGGATACTAGTTTGCGACTTGGTGCTGGTTTCGAGCAGCAACTGTTGTTGCAGCAATTAGAGTCCAAAATACACCAGAAGTTCTCAGGGCAGCAAAGGCAGACGGTGATGGTGCTGTCCTCACGGGCGGCAGTACCCGCCGCCGGAACTGCAAATTAAGCAGCGTCAAAAAAGAAGACGACGAAGAAAATAAAACAGCGATTGACTATATTCTTCCCATAATGTAGAATAATATATATCGAATGAAGGGTTTAAACCGTACATAAATAATATATATCGATTGACTAAATATCAGAAGTATGAATTAATTACATAAAGAGACATATGTACATCTATTTATCGAATTGTTTGGCAACAGAAATTCTTAGTTGAACAACTTATATAAAATTTATGTATCAAATCAACTATTAAATTTATCTAGACCATGTGAAGTGTGCCAAGTATAGACCTTATTATATAGGATTAAGTCCACTTTTGGCCCCTCAACTATTGGGTTGGTCTAATTTTCACCCCCAACTACAAAACCGTCTAGTTTTCACCCTCAACTGTCAAAACCGTTCACTTTTAACACCTGAACACTGGTGTGGGCTGTTTTGTCCATTTTAGAGCGGTTTTACCATGTGGGGCCCACCGGTCAGCCGCACAGAGCAGGGGAGGAGCTCCGCCGGTCTGTTTCTCGCCGGCGGCGAGTCCTCCGGCGGTGCCGCAGGCACCATTCTCTTCCTCTCGACACTGTAAACCGGCTGGGCTAGAAGATGGAGGCCGATGGTGACCCTAACGATGACAACGAGGCACAGCAGCGGACAAGGCAGACGGCGGCGAGATAACGGTGACTCGCCGGCCGTTTCCGGCCGCGACAAGGCCAGGCAAGGCAAGTAAAAGCACCCACACGACGAGGCGAGCTCGGCGCGCATGAAAATGAAGAGGAAGAGGGACGGAGGAGGACGGGCGACGACGAGGAAGAAGCTCGGCGGCACCGGTGTCCATGGCGGCGGTGGGGAAAACGCTCGATTGGGCCTCACCTGAGCTCGATTCGCGCTGAAGTATGTTCGGCGAGGTGGAGCAGTGAATGGCGGCCTACTCGGGAGGCGGAGCCGTGCTCGCCCGTGGTGGCCTGCGTGGCACACACCCTCGCCGCCGGCCTGCTCGCGAGGCTGAGCCGTGCTCGCCCTCGGCGGCCTGCGTGGCGCACGCCCTCACCGCGGCGACCTGCTCGCGAGGCGGAGCAACGCTCGCCCGTGGCGGCCGGCGCGCAAGGCGGGGCCGCGCTCGCTCGCGGCGGCCGGCACGCGAGGCCAGGCCGCGCTCGCCCACGGCGGCGGTGCGAGAGGCGGGTCGCGCTCGCCCGAGGCGGCCTGCTCCCGAGGTGAGGCCTGGCTCACCCGCGGTGGCCGGCGCGCCAGGCGGGGCTGCGCTCGCCCGCGGCGGCCTGCTCGTGAGGCGGAGCAGTGCTCGCCTGCGGCGGCCGGCACGTGAGCCGAGGTCGCGCTCGCCCGTGGCGGCCTGCTCGCGAGGCGGCCCACGACGGCGTCGCGCCTCCGCCTCTGCCTCCACGGCATGGCCTCCCGCGACAACGAGAACAGAGGTGAGCGTGGAGATGGAGAGGGAGAAGATGAGTGGCTGACGCATGGGCCCCACATGGTCAAAACAGCTTTGCCCCCTTTCAGGTGGCAAAAGTAAATGGTTTTGATAGTTGGGGTGCCAGAAATAGACGGTTTTGTAGTTGGGGGTATAAATTAGACTGACGCGATAGTTGAGCGGTGAAAACTGGACTTAATCATATTATATACATATAGATATGGATGAAAATAGTACAGATATTTATTCGACCGTCCGTTCGACCGGATTCGTTTAGAGGTGTTTAAATCTGTCCGTATCCGAGTCCGGATATTCAATATCCGATACCGTATCCGTATCCGGATACTCAAATCGTATATTTATGATGTCGACATCCAATCGTATCCTATCCGGCATGGCTGATACTATCCGTATTCGAATCCGAATCCGATCAGAAATATAAAAACAAATATGATATCAATGATATTCGTTCGTATCCGATCCGTTTTCATCCCTACATATAGATGTACATACGCGCACGTACGTACCTTGGGCAGCCATGAAAATAAGCAGCAGCGCCATGGTCCAGATGACGAGCGCAAGGATCGCCCTCTTGCCGGCCATGCCGATGTAGTAGGTGGTCTGATGCAGAGCGTGCGCTTGATCTATCGATATGATGATCGATCTGCGGCTGATATATCCACCTATAGCGTGTGCTTTCTTACATATATAGGCAGCCAAATACCGCACCATACATGCATAAGCTGTAGATACGTTTGCTTGCATTGGTAGAACCAATGCTGCTAGCCAGGGAAGAGCTTCCAACAGCCGAGCGAGCATGGGGACAGCTAGCCATGGTCGATCGATTCATTGCATGGTGATGGCCAGGCATGTACACCCATGGGCCACGGGTGGTGCACAAAAGACACTTATACATCCATTCTGAACGTCTGGAGCTAGCAGCTGGGATTTCTACTTTTTTTTTTTTTTTTGGGGGAGGGGGGGGGGGGTTGTTATGGTGAAGACAGTCCACGTCCGCCTATGGTTCATTGCTATAAGCATTTACAATATTTAATTGGCACTTCAAATATTTAAATTAGGTTCCATTTGGATACTTTGATCCATTAACTTGGTGAGCACTTTGGCTGCCATCTTCAATTTTACATTAAAAAGTTTCAAAGAGTGTCTCAATCCTTCACACAAAAGCAAACAACATAACATTATGAACTAAGATGTTAAAATTTCAAATTAATCTTCAACACATACAAGCAAATCCCGCTTAATATAGCATATTGTGATTACTATTCATCCATTCATCACTACTTATGTTTCTTTGTACTGTCATTTTTTAATGGATCAGGCAGGAGAGCTGCTGATTATTACATTAATAAAGAAGGGCTCGTCCATGAGATCAATACATAATTGTCGTCATCATTAAGCATCTCCAGGCATAGTATTTGCCCATGATAGTTAAATATGCTTTGCAATTCACTTAAAACGGTGTAAACATATAGTAGAGCAATGCATTGCATGATGTGATGTTGAGATAAATTTAAACCCCTAGAGAGGTACTTTGAGACCTATTTTGAATTTTCATTGTTTAACTTTGGGTTTCACCTTAATAGACTTTGATGTGTAAGGTAGGGCTTGACACTAGGGTCAAGTGATGGATTTAAAATTCAAACTTTTCATAAGAATAGGTTTCACCAAATTAAGGAGTTGACTTTTGATGAGGTGGTGAGGTTTGACCCTAAAGGAAAGTTGGGGTTTAGATTTTGTGCTACAAGGTTTGTATTTAGACCTTGGGTCAAATCAGCTTGCAGCTTGCCCCAGTAGTAACCCAAGTTGGAACCCTAAACTCAACTCCAACTAAAGGTACTATGAGGTTTTGCATTAGGTTTAAAATTTGAGAATCTATAAAATGAGTTTTCAGGAAGAAAATTAAAGTTGGGCAACTTTTATTTCATTGGTTGGGGTGGAGCTTGAATTGTTGAACTACGGATTTGGTTTGTGCTAATCTCTAGTTCATTAACCATAATTCAATTTCTCAATTAGAGCTAACAAAAATCATATTATCTATTTAACCAAATATGGTTAAGTCACTATTTTATAATGCCTAAGTTTAGTGTTTAGGATTTTATAAAATTAATTTTCATAAATAAAACTTGTGAATCCTTGCCTCCATGCATTAGTATAAAGCTTGTGCTTGGGACCTATCCTTGTGGATGGGGTATTTGATTGTTAGGTAACCCTTAATTAAACGTCCAAATTTATTAAACCAAAACCTGCACTTAGTTGAGTTGGCTAAGTCCTCAATATATAAGACAGAAAGTCCAAACTTTGGATTTTAACTAAAATATTTTTCATATATGAACAAGTGTTCAACTTTGATACTTTGGTTTGGTATAATGTTTGATCTTTGATAATGTGCCATTAGCTGTGTTGTTTGAATCTTGATTAGCCCTTAATTATATTACCCAAAGTACTTAACCAATGTTGTCTTATCAAAACCCTAACTGAAGGTCGTTTCCAAGTATGTTTTTATCAAGTTTTGGGTTCTCTATCTCCTAAAAATCTTTGATCTTTTGAACTCGATCCTTAAAGCAAAATTGTAGAGCTTAGTTCAGTGAACAACTTTGCTTAAGGAAGATTAGTGAGCTTTTGTACAAAATCAAGAACAAATGGTGAGAGAACATGTCGGTTTCAGACATCTGAAAATTGAAACATGAACACCCAGTTTCAAGGTATTTCTGTTCCTTAAGCAAAGTTGGGGTTGGACCCTTTTCATTAGGATAGGTTTCACCAAAGTAAAGAGTTGACTTTTGATGAGGTGGTGAGGTTTGACTCCAAAGGAAAATTGGGGGTTTAGCTTTTGAGCTGCAACTTTTTTATTTAGACCATGGGTCAAATCAGCATGTAGCTTGCCCTAAGTAGTAGCCCAGGTACCCTAAACTCAAAATTCCAACTAAAGGTACACTATGTGGTTTTGCATTAGGTTTAAAATTTGGGAATCTATAAAATGAGTTTCGAGGAAGAAATGTTGGGAAACTTTTATTTCACTGGTTTTTAGGAAGAAAATTTGATGCATTAACTTGGTGAGCACTTTGGCTGCCATCTTCAATTCTACATTAAAGTTTTAAAGATTGTCTCAATCCTTCACGAAAACAAACAACATAACATTATAAGTGTACCTTTACGAGGATTGGCTCTGGATCACAGTTCGCCACACCCAGCTTCACGCGGGGCAAATGTGCGGCGATCAAAAAGGGTGCCGAACTTCTGGCGAGAAATGGCAAGAAAAAACACTAAGCAACTGTCTAATCGGGTGTGGCTTGCCACATGCTGCCATAGGCTTGGTCGTTAACCAAACGCAGGCTCAAATTAGGTGCCGTGGCGCGCTCTGGACGAGAACCAAACGAATCCTCAATAAATTGCAATAGCACATGTTCATCAAAATATGTCTACTCCCGATTATAAGATATTTTAGTTGACTCCGTATCTACAAATAATATATTTAGTGCATATCAAAACAATGTATTTTAAAAAAATCAAAATATCTTATAATTTAGAACGAAGAGTATCATTATTAACTTATGAAGACATCTTACAAGTCTTCCTTGTACTCACCAGCAAGATTTGAAGTGACTAGTAGTTAACATTACCTTTTTTGCATGAAACTTTAATGTAGCCTCGATTCTATATTTTGTATCTATGTTACTGATTTAATTGAAAGTTTTTTCTACAATTTGCATTCTATAGAATATAAATGAATTTGTATCGATTTATTGGAATTAATTAAGCTTTAAATGAACAACACGTTGTATAACCGCGCAAGGAGAATTATGGATAAACCATATTTAAGAAGACAAAAGATGCGAGCAAATAAAATTAGTGCTTGAATCATAATTAACAATAGGAATGATATACACCAAAAACGTCAAGGAAAATTAATGAAAAATAATGCAAAGAACACATCCCTGATCTTCTATACCTAAATAGGAGAGACCCACCAAGTGATTTCTCTGGATTCCATTAAGCCACGTCATCAGTTTGCATGCATCCTAGCTGCGTTCAACATTACGACCTCCAGCAATCCTGTCTCAAGCTGTCATGCCTCCTGCACGTTCCCACTAACCACCACGCATGCATCTAGATTTAAAAGCTCTTTTGGCCTGGCAGGCCTGCCTGTTACAGTTGTTACAATCTTTGTCTATAAAATGGATCCACCCCACCAGCAGCGACATCGGCGGAGACGGACAAGACGAAGTCCTGTTTCTCTTTCTCCGGAGCAATCTTTGCTGCCAGCGACCGCACCGTTCTCCGTGGCCATGGGCTCCCGGTGTGCGGCAGCGAGCTGCGATGGCGCCTCCTCGGGCGATGGGGAGAGCTTCAGCATGGCAGCGAGCAAGTGGGGGGAGAGGCGGCGCAGATACGTGGTGGCACCGGTGGCGGGGCTTACTAGTGACCGAATCACCTCCACAGGCGCCAACGAGATCGGACACCGGAACACACGTAGGCGGCGTCGCGATCATCACGAGTGGTACCGGCGCGGCACGCCCGGTAGTCATCACGAGTAGTAGTTTTTTTTTTTCATGCAATTTTTTTCTTCAATACGCTAGCACATGCACAGCCGCATAGGTTGTCAGGTTCCAATTACGGGTGCTTTTACTCAAATGCTATTATGTATCCATGCCACGGTAGATTAGATACGGCCTAATTGGTCCTTTGTTTTGGCCTTTTGGTATATTAACGGACGATTGTGTTGTCGAACTGCACACGTTGTATTTTGAATGGCTGTGACAATGTTGGTTCTAATTTTGAATTTATTATTTTCATTTAATCCAGCATCTTTTAGCTTCAATATAAGTTAACGTTCAGTTCCAGATATGATTTTGTATCTTTCATTTTTACATATAACAAAATACAATATGTTCCATCTAAATACTTAATTAGATACACAACACTAAAAATTCCCGTGGCAACGCGCGAAGTATCATCTAGTTACATAGACAAACACCCAACATTTGTGTGGAGGATGCCTCCACGGCATGTCAGATGCTCCGGGATGAGGATACAACCTCGGATGAGCATAAAAAAAACTTTATACTCTCACCGTTTCAATTTATAAGTCGTTTGACTTTTTTATCCCAAGTTTGACCACTCGGTTTATTCAAAAATGTGTGCAAAATATTTTTTTTTGTTATAACCTATTTTATTAATAAAAGTTCTTTAAGAATAAGTTAAATTTAACTCTTTTTATGCAAATTTTTTTGAATAAGACGAGTAATCAAACTTAGAGTTGAAAAAGTTAACGACTTATAAATTGAGACGGATTAAGTACTGAAATAAATCCACGGTTAATGATGCCTGTCCATTTGACCAAGCCTGAGTTTCTATTTAGACCTTATTTGGCTCTGTCCGGTTGAACTATCCGAAATTCAGCTACGGGTTAGGATGCCTAGGAACATTGCAATATAAATCATGAATAACTTTTAAATTATTGAGTTTGGAAATATGAAAACTATATAAATAGATTTGTCTTCGAATATACTTTCATAAAAGTATGCATATATCATTTTTCAATAAGTATTTTTATAGAAATATGAAGTCAAAGTTATGCTTTGGAGACCGTGTCATTGTCGTAAACGTCATCTAATTCGGATATAGAGGGTGTACTGAAATAAATTCACGGTTGATGATGCGTGTCCATTTGACATTTTGACCAAGCCTAGGTTTCTATTTAGGTTCTGTTCGCTGAAGCTAAAAACCGCTGAAAATAAGCGCTGATACTAATTTCTTGTGAAAAAAATACTATAGAAAAGCTGAAAAATAAACAGTTTTAAGGTTCAGCGAATAGAGCTTAGACCTTATTTGGCTCTGTCCGGATGAACTATCCGAAATTCAGATACGGGTTAGGATGCCAATGTTTTACTACGAACATTGCAATTTGCAACGTGCAAGAAGAAAGAGGTCAACGGAGGACATTAATGGTGCCGTTTCCACTCTGGCCAGTAGCGTGAATGGGCAGACGGGCTAGGCAGTCAACAACGGCTGTGTTGGGTGAAGCTGAAGTGCTGTAGATAAGCGCTGAAGTGCTGTAGAAGTGTTGAAATCTTGTGAGAGAAAAATACTGCTAAAGTGCTGAAAAATAAGCGCTTATAAGCGCTTATACCCTCAACCGAACGCAGCCAACGTCTGGGATATCAGCAAGACACGGGTCCCAGATGACGTGGCTGATCAGTCTCGGAGGGCTTTAACTTTAATCGATGTGGCCTCTATCCGGCCCACAAGAGCAGGTTAACGTCCAGACGGGCCAACAAGTCAACGAACCGGGCTGTAAATGAGGTAGTCAGCAGGCTTAAAACGGCAGGCCCACAACTCGATAGGTGTCCACCGGCGTACCACTTTCTTCTTTGTTTATTATATACTAGGTCCTGTTTGGAAATTTTGGTTTCTTCCAGTTGGATATTATTCATTTAAGCCAATGTCTGGTACAGTCTGTCATCATTTTTTATGTCGGTCTCTCAGGGCAGCTGTATCGAATATAATGACGACGCATGAAAATGCTTTCAAATGTGAACAGTAGCAACGTATATACGTAACTCTTTTCTATAGTTGTATTGCCTATTTCACCTTGTGTTTGCGTACTACATAAGCATGTATTCCATACCAAATCGTAAGCGTACTAAATTAATAACAATAGGGCACTTAATTCAGATACGCATATGGTTTAAGTAATCATAAGATTAGTGAGGTTGCTATTTTTTGACAATAATAATAAATAATGTTCTCATAAACTATTTACAGCTGTCATAAATTTCAAATTGCGTCGGATGTCACACGCCACCTGACACCAAATCTGGCCCGCAGGAGCCCGAATCCGGCCGACCGTCACCGGTCGCCGCCATTTGACGTTGGAGATGTGGGGTGGGGAGGGGCAGGAGGAGCGAGGTGGAAGGAAGGGGAGGTGCAGACAACGCCGTTTTCTTGGGACCGTCGCTGGCTGCCGCCGCGTGCCGAAGAGCGGTGACGGTAGCTGAAGGAAGACAGGGGAGGAGGTGCTAGAGCTCGGCACCGCAGCGGTCGCCCACCAGTCACCCGTTGGGGGACTCGGGGAAAAGAGCCTCGAATGAACCAACGTGTCCATAAATAAGGATGGCAACCGGTCGGGTTCAGATCGGGTGGAGTCTCTGGGCACCCAAAACAAAACCCGAACTTAAAACCCGAAACCGATTCGGGTAAAAATCTATCGCCGAAACCAAAACCCATAGATACCTGAAACCCGACGGATTAACCAAAACCCGAAACCCGCAACCCGCCACTATATAACAATAAGAAAAATAATAAATAATTTTTAGCAACATATATATGATATATATTACGTTTTCAAATGTCTAAACAAGAGACAACAAATAACACATAATTTCATGACTCAATTTAGAACAAATTTAACAGATTATATAAATAATTTACTAATAAAAATACATAAGTTTTTATTCAAAAATATTATATTTCGGATATCCATTGGATATCCGCGGGTAAAAACCAAAACCTGAAACTGAACCCGATATGTTTTGGGTATCCGAACCCAAAACCCGTGGGCGAAAAATTAGACCAGAACCCGAACCCGCTGGAACCGAAATCCGCGGATATCCGCCCTGAACCCGAACCGCTGCCATCCCTATCCACAAATGCATTGCAATAGCACATGTTCATCAAAATGTCTACTCCGGATTATAAGATATTTTGGTTAACTCCGTACCTACAAATAATATATTTAGTGCATACAAAAACAATATATTAAAAAATCAAAATATCTTATAATTTAGAATACCAAAACAATATATTAAAAATCAAAATATCTTATAATTTAGAACCAAGAAAGTATCGTTATTAACTTATGAAGACATCTTACTAGTCTTCACTGTACTCACTAGCAAGTTTTGAATTGACTAGTAGTTAACATTACCTTTTTGCATGAAACTTTAATGTAGCCTCGATTCTATATTGTGCATCTATGTTACTGATTTAATTGAAACTTTTTTGTAACAATTTGCATTCTATAGAATATAAATGAATTTGTGACGATTTATTGGAATTAATTAAGCTTTCAATGAACAACACGTTGTGTAAAAGGGCAAGGAGAATTATGGATAAAATTAGTGCTTGAATCAAAATTAACAATAGCAATGATATATACCAAAAACATCAAGGAAAATTAATAAAAATTAATTTGAAGAATACATCTCTCATTACAATGTTACATAGACAAACATCCAACATTTGTGTGGAGGATGCCCCCGCAGCATGTCGGATGCTCCGGGCTGAGGGTACAACCTCGAATGAGCATAAAAAAAACTTTATAATGAAATAATTCCACGGTTGGTGATGCCTGTCCATTTGACCAAGCCTGAGTTTCTATTTAGGCTTTGTTTGCTTCAACTTATAAACACTTATTTTGCCTTTTTTTCAGCCATAGAAACAGTATTTTAGCTATGTCCGGATGAAATCTATCCGAAATTCAGCTATTGGTTTTTTTTTGAATAATTTAATTAGTGGATAGGATGCCAATTTTTTACTACGAACTGTTTACTTCCCCTTCAAAATTCTAACTTTCTCATCATATTACGTCACATCAAATGTTTAGACACATACATAAACCATTAAATGTTGATAAAAAGAAACTAATTATATAAATTGCATGTAAATAGCAAGACGAATCTTTTAAGCATATTTTGGTCACAATTAAACACTTGTTGCAAAAATTAACACGTGTGCTAGAGTGATCAAAATTACAAATGTTTGAATCTAAATGGGCCCGAACATCATTGCAATTTGCAACCTGCAAGAAGAAATGGTCAAATTCCACTCTGGCCAGTGGCGTGAATTGGCAGACGGGCTGTAGTCAACAACGTTTGGGATATCAGCAAGCCACAGGTCCCAGATGACGTGGCTGATGAGGCTCAACTTTAATCGATGTGGCTTCTATCCGGCCCACGAGAGCAGACTAACGTCCAGACGGGCCAACAGGTCAACGAACCGGGCTGTAAATGAGGTAGTCAGCAGGCTTAAAACGGCAGGCCCACACAACTCGATCGGTGTCCACCGGCGTACCACTTTCTTCTTTGTTACTAGGTCCTGTTTGGAAATTTTGGTTTCTTCCAGTTGGATATTATTCATTTATTAAGCCAATGTCTGGTACAGTCTGTCATCATTTTTTATGTCGGTCTCTCAGGGCAGCTTTATCGAATATAATGACGATTGTGCATGAAAATGTTATTGTAAGTGCAATCAAGTTCTAAAGTGGGTTTTATTAATAATGATAACGCGATTAGAAGACTAATGAGATTTATCGAGATGATGGACACGCAAAAACATTAGGAGGATGTATTCCTATGCAGGTGGACCCCTAACGACTAAAGGATGCGGCATCCGGCCCAAAGTATGTTTAAATTCGTTTTTATTTTGAATTTGAGTATACAAAAGCCGTACTATTAAGGGGATGCAAAAGACAGGTTTGAAAGTGTGACCAAATACAAATCTTTACACCAATCATCCTCATTTCCTCTGCCCTGCCGGCCTCTGGCCCGGCACTGCCGCGACTTGTTCTGACCGTTAGACTCGAGGGGGCTTCTTAGTCACCCTCCTGTCGCCCCCGACGGTCATCTCTACCATTTGCTCAGTTTCCAGACTAAAGAAGCCTCTCTCTTGCTCTCTCCTCACTCTCAATAAGCTTCCCACTCTCCATTTTGAATCTAATTTTGAATATAGAAGAGTGTGACCTGAATCTCAGTAAGAACAAGCTTCTCCCACTGATCTTCAACTTTCTCAAGCACTTGGTTCGCGTTCAAGCCGGTGGTTTGCATTTGTTACTCTTGGAGCTTGCTCCTAGCCGGCTAAACCGTCGCCCGGTGAGCTTGCCAACCTTGTGGCAGCCCCGGGAGGTTTGTAATCACCCTCACAAGCTAGTGAAATCACCCATCTTTTCAAGAGTTAACTCTCTTGACTTGAGAACGAGGATTGAGTTTTGTGAACCCAAGTTTCCTTTGTGGAACCTCAACAACGTGGAGTAGGCAAGCTTTTGTGGCGAGCTGAACCAAGGGATAAATCTTGTGCCATTTGTGTTGGTTCATTTGCTCTCTACTTGTTGAGTTCATTGATTTCTAGGGTTTGGTCCCGATCTACTTTTTGGTGAAGTTCTAGCTGTGAAGGAGTGGTGCTCTACACTCTACACAACTCAGGGAACTTCAGTAAATTACTAGATCTAAATTTCATTGGTTAAATTTTGAATTATGTAGAATATGCTCTGCGAGGTCCAACACTGCCGCTCTTGGAGCAGCAGTGCCGGGCAGCCCGGCACTGCCGCTCTTGGTACTGATCTTTGTTTGCGAAGATTTTTCACAGGCCTATTCAACCCCCCTTCTAGGCCAGTTCGTGATCCTACAAGTGGTATTGGAACAAGGTTCCTCAGATTTACGCTTAATCGCGTGAGGTATGGCCAATGAAGGTGGAGCGGAGGCGAGTACAGCTCGCGAGACTCGTGTTCGTGTTGATGGTGATGATCTTCACACCACGGACAGCAGCAGTGACAGCGTGTCAATGGCAAGCCAATCCACGCTGCCACTGGCTGATATCTCCGAAGGAGAAAGAGCAAGAAGAAGAGAAAAAAGGAGATTGAAGAGAGAAGCAAAAGAAGCTAGAAAAGAAGTAAGAAGAAAAGAAAAGGAAAAGCTGAAAAGAAAAGAAGAAAAACTGAAAAGAAGAGAAGCTAGAAGGCTGAGAAGAGAAGAAAAGAAGAGAAGAGAAGAAGAAAAGAAGAAAAGAGAAGAAAAAAGCAAGAAGAAGTTGTCAAGTGATGATAACTCTAATAGCACCGAAGATAGAGATGATCATAGCACCTATCAACCTACCAAGAACAGCAAGAACAAGAAGGGCAGTGGCTACACCGACTATGGAGCCGTATCCTTTGACTATTCATCTTTGTCTAACCTTGACACTAGACGTGTCATCAATGAGCCCGCGGGAAAGTTGCCTCATTTCGATGGGACAAACTTTGCCAAGTGGAAGCACTTGATGAAACCTTATCTTGTAGGTCTTCATTTCGGGATTTGGGAGATTGTGCATCATGGCTTGGAGGCACCGGCAGATTCAAAGAAGCCCACACAAGCTGAGTTTCGTAACATTCATCTCAATGCCCAAGCTACTAGTGTTTTGATTAGTGCTTTGAATGGAGATGAGTACAACAAGGTGATGGGTTTGGAGGTAGCTAAGGAGATATGGAACACCTTGCACATGGCACATGAGCGTGTTGACAAGGTGAGAAGGTCAAAGATTGAGATATTGACGGCCAAGCTCAACCGGTTTGCAATTCATGAAGGAGAAGGACCACAAGAGATGTTTGATAGGTTGATGGTCATAGTTGGCAAGATTAGATGCCTTGGTGGTACCGAAGTAAATGATCACAAGGTTGTGAAGGTCATGTTGGAAGCTTTCACACTGAGAAATGAGACCCTTGTGAATTTGATTAGAGAGAAGAAGAGGTTTGAACAATTCACTCCTAGTGATGTTCTTGAAAGGCTTTTGAGACATGACATGCATAGAGAGGAAGCTCTTGAGAGGCAAAGGCTTGGGGAGCTGCAAACCAAGCTTGAAGACATGAAAATTAAGGATGTAGCACTCAAGGCAAGCAAGAAGAGCTTGCTGCCCACAGCAAGCAAGCAGTCCACATCAAGTAAACAAAAGAGCAGCAAACAAGGTGCATCTTTCAATTCAAAGGCAGCCAAGAAACTGAAGGAAGAAGTGCCAACAACTTTATCATCTAGTGAAGAAGAAAGTGATAGTGAGCAGCAACAAGAACAAATTGATGACTTTGCATTGTTCATGAGAAGATTTCACAAGGGAATCAAAAGAAATGGGTACAAGTTAGTGAAGAGGACCTTTCCAAACAAGAAAAGGAGAACGTGCTACAATTGTGGCAGCACGGAACACTTCATAGCCGATTGTCCCCATGAGAGGAAGAACAAGAGACAAGACAAGAAGTACCACAAAGAGGGCAGCAAGAGAAGATACAAGAGAGATGTAGAAGAAGCTCACATTGGACATGAATGGGACTCAACCGTGGACAGCTCAAGTGAAGAGGATAGAAAAATTGCAAGCATTGCCATTCATGCACCACCCTCTACACCGAAGCTCTTCAATAACATGTCCAATAATGATGACGATGAGCACTCCACCCACCTTTGTCTCATGGAAAAGGGTGAGAAGGTACGAAACAAATCCAAGTTCAAAACTCCCTCTCCTAGCGACATCTCTAGTAGTGAAACAAGTGATTGCTATAGTGATGATGAATATAGTGACGAAGAAATTGATAAACTAACTAAGAATTTGGATAACAAAACTAAAATGTTCATTGCTAAATTAATGGAAGAACTAGAAAGCACACAAACTGAGTTAGCATCTAGAGAAAAGACTCTTATAAAACAAGAAGATCTCTATATTGCTAGCAAAGAATCTCTTGCTTTAAAGAATAATGAGGTGGACTCTTTGCAAGAGGCTTTGGCCAAAGAGCAAAAAAAATCATACTATCACTAAGAAGGTTAATGTTGACCTCAATCAAAGATACAATAGCTTGTTGAAAAAGCACAATGAACTTGAGAATCAACATAAGCTTCTTGCTGACAGTAACTCACTCCTCCTCGAAAGCAAATGTGCATCTAGCTCTTCCACTAGTCAAACATGTGAACAATGCACCAAACTTTATTTGAATGCATATACTACTTACCTTGCAAACTTGGAAGCTATGAAGAACGTAGTAGCAAGGCTCAATGTCTTAGCTGCTGGTAAGTGCAAGAACTTGCAGGTGCAAAACAACAAAGATAAGGTTAGAGAGCAACCGAAGGTGCAATATAAGGATGGGAAGCATCCTTACATCAAGAGTGGTTTAGGCCACGTTGCTGGGGGTAAGACCAATGGAAGATACATGAAAAATGGAGTGGAATGTGTCAGGTTTGAGAGGAAGGCTCAGATTGGTACAGAGAGGCCTGCACAGACCGTGGCAGTGCCGTGCCATAGGGCGGCAGTGCCGGGCCTAGAGCGGCAGTGCCGCGCCCCAAGAAAGGGAATGCCACCAATCTGAAGCCTAATCATTCCAAAGCACATGTCCAGAGGGTGCCCCAGCAGAAGCAGGTTTTCCAGAAGCCACAGGAATCTATATGGGTGACAAAAAAAGTTTGTGCATCAACCAAAGGCAAATGTCACTCGTGAAAGTTTGGAATCTTGCTATGTGTTAAAGTGCAACAACTGTGGTAAAGTTATTGCTAAGATTGTTGGTCAAAAGGCCAGCAAGCATGTAGGAAGGGCAATTTGGGTTCTTAAGATACTTGTGACTAACATGAAAGGCCCCAATGTTATTTGGGGACCTAAATCAAGGAACTAAATTGTTTTGCAGGCATACTCCTCCGGTGGATCAATTTGGGTGCTTGATAGCGGATGTACAAATCATATGACCGGAGAGAAGAGTATGTTCAGCTCATGCTCCCCTATCGAGAACCCTAGTGAGAACATAGTCTTTGGAAACAACTCGAAAGGGGGAGTAATCGGTCTTGGTAAAATTGCTATAACTCATGAACATTCAATTACTAATGTCTTACATGTTGATTCGTTGAGTTACAACTTGTTGTCCATATCACAATTGTGTGAGATGAGCTACAATTATTTCTTTACGAATAAGGGTGTGGAAGTCACTAAAAGGGAGGATTCCTCTATTGGTTTTACAGGTCGCTTGAAAGGGAAGCTTTACCTAGTTGACTTCAACAAAAGTAAAGCCAACCTTGAGACTTGTTTAGTGGAAAAATCTAGCATGGGCTAGTTGTGGCATCGCCGGCTAGCTCATGTTGGGATGAGAAACTTGACCAAACTTCTAAAAGACAACCACATCCTTGGACTAACGAATGTTCACTTTGAGAAAGATAGGATATGCAGCGCATGCCAAGCCGGAAAGCAAGTAGGAGCACCACACCCACCAAAGAGCATCATGACAACCACCAAGCCATTGGAGCTAATTCACATGGATCTCTTTGGACCGGTGGCCTACTTAAGCATCGGGGGTAACAAATATGGACTTCTTATTGTTGATGATTATTCCCGTTTCACTTGGGTATTTTTCTTGTATGATAAGTCCCAGATATTAAAAAAGGTGGAGACATTCATCAGAAGGGCACAAAAGGAATTCGAACTTCCCATCAAGAAAGTAAGAAGTGACAATAGGACCGAGTTCCTGAACTATCAAGTGGACAGCTTCCTTGATGAAGAGAGCATCAAGCATGAGTTTTCAGTTCCATACACCCCTCAATAAAATGGTGTAGTAGAGAGGAAGAACCGGACTCTCATTGACATGGCAAGAACAATGCTTGATGAGTACAAGACGTCAGATCTCATTTGGAGTGATGCCGTCAACACCGCTTGCCATGCAATCAACCGTCTCTATCTACACAAGAAGCTGAAAAAACATCATATGAGCTGCTCACCGGTAACAAACCAAAGATGTCTTACTTTAGAGTGTTTGCGTGCAAGTGTTTCATACTTAACAAAAGGCCCAAAACCTCTAAGTTTGCACCTAAAGTTGATGAGGGTTTCTTACTTGGTTATGGATCAAATGAGCATGCCTATCGTGTCTTCAATAAGACCACTGGTCGTGTTGAAGTAGCGGTAGATGTGACATTTGATGAATCTAACGGCTCTCAAATAGAGCAAATTGATCAAAGTGTTGTAGGAAAGGAGGATCCACCTTATGAAGCAATCAAGCAAGTGGCAATTGGTGATATAAGACCACAAGAAGACAAGGCTACAGAGGTGGAAAAGCCTCAAGAAAAGGCCACTGCAGAGGCTACTGCTGAAGGGAGCCCGGCAGTGCCGGCCTCTGGCTCGGCAGTGCCGCTCCTCCAGTCAGCAGAGCCATCAACTCCTGCAACAGCTGAGGGAACACCTCATCCAAGGGATGATCTAGCACCTGTTCTTGAGCTAGATGAAGATGATTGGGCAGATGAAGAAGAACAAGAATCAATTGATCATCCAAGGCTACGCCAAACCATTCAACGGGATCATCCCGTTGACAACATCCTTGGGAGTCTTCGAAGGGGGGTAACTACTCGTTCACATTTGGCAAATTTTTGTCAATTTTACTCTTTTGTCTCCTCTTTGGAACCTCTCAAGGTAGAAGAAGCACTTGGTGATCCGGATTGGGTGTTGGCCATGCAAGAATAATTGAACAATTTTGAGAGAAACCAAGTATGGACTCTAGTTGAAAGACCCAACTCCAACATCATTGGCACCAAGTGGGTTTTCAGAAATAAGCAAGACAAAGATGGAATGGTGACAAGGAACAAGGCAAGATTGGTGGCTCAAGGATTCACTCAAATAGAGGGCTTGGACTTTGAAGAAACATATGCACTGGTAGCAAGACTAGAAGCAATCCAAATGCTTCTAGCCTATGCTGCCCATCTCAATTTTAAGTTATATCAAATGGATGTGCAGAGTGCATTTCTCAATGGCCTAATATAAGAGTTGGTATATGTGAAGCAGCCACTGGGTTTTGAAGATCTCAATTTCCCGAACCATGTCTACAAATCCATAAGGCGCTCTATGGGCTTAAACAAGCACCAAGAGCATGGTATGAATGCCTTAAGGAATTCTTGCTCAAACAAGACTTTGAAATAGGCAAAGCTGATCCTACCCTTTTCACTCATAGAGTTGGTAAAGATTTATTTGTGTGACAAATATATGTCGATGACATAATATTTGGTAGTACTAACCATGTCTTTTGTGAGCAATTTAGTAGGACAATGATAAAAAGATTTCAGATGTTCATGATGGGTGAGCTCAAGTTCTTCCTCGGGTTTCAAGTCAAGCAATTGAAGGGAGGAACTTTCATAAGTCAAACCAAGTACACCCATGACATGCTCAAGAAATTTGACATGGAGAATGCAAAGGCTATCAAAACTCCCATGCCAATCAATGAACATCTTGATCTTAATGAGGAAGGGAAAGCCGTGGACATCAAGGTATATCGCTCCATGATCAGCTCTCTACTTTATTTGTGTGCATCTAGGCCCGATATTATGCTTAGTGTTTGCATGTGTGCTAGATTTCAAGCTAACCCGAAAGAGTGCCACTTGATGGCTGTTAAAAGAATCTTGAGATATCTAGTGCACACTCCAAACCTTGGCTTGTGGTATCTTAAGGGCTCTAAGTTCGATTTGCTTGGGTATTCGGATTCCGATTACACCGGTTGCAAAGTAGATCGAAAAAGCACTTCGGGGACGTGTCAATTCCTTGGACGGTCCCTAGTGTCTTGGAGTTCTAAGAAACAAAATTGTGTAGCCATTTCCACCGCCGAGGCCGAGTATGTTGCAGCCGGTGCATGTTGTGCGCAACTACTTTGGATGAGGCAAACCCTTCATGATTTCGGATGTCACTTTACCAAAATTCCATTATTGTGTGATAATGAAAGTGCCATAAAGCTTGTAAACAATCCCGTAAGCCACTCAAGAACAAAGCACATTGACATCCGATATCACTTTTTGAGAGACCATGAAACCAAAGGAGATATCGAAATACGCCATGTGAGCACCGAAAAGCAACTAGCCGATATCTTCACTAAGCCTCTCGACGAGTCAAGGTTTTGCGCTTTGCGTAGTGAACTAAATATACTTGATTCTCGAAACATGGTTTGAAACCTAGCACATTCCTGTTTGCTTGATTGAAAAGGATTTGAAAAGTTTAATTATGTATTTCAAAACTACTTTGAATGTGTGCTTGTGCAATCTTGGCCACTGTTTCTAATTCTTATTTCTTCTGACCAAGTGAATGCACAAATAATATCTTATAACCTTGTCCTAGGTGAAGCCCTGTTTAGGTTTAGAATCTCTGCTGGAAGGCAGGGCGGCAGTGCCGCTCCTAGCCGCGGCAGTGCCGCGCCTTGCTAGCTTGGCGGCCCGTGGGCCACCTTAGTCAGAACGGTCGGGCTTTCTTCTCTCTATCTCGAGCCCGTGACCGTCCCTCCCTCTCTCCTCTCATTCTCTCGGTCTCCCTCTCTCTCTCTCTCTCTTTCTCATACCGAGAGAAAGAGCGCCAGCACCCTCCCGGCACCGCCGCGCGCCTCCTTCTTGCTGGGCCTGCTGCTGGGCGCGTTGGAGGCTTTGTTCCTCCTCCTTGCCGGCGTCCAGGCCCCCTGAAGGCATGACCAAATCTTCCTCTCCTCTTCCTTCTCCAAGGTGATGTTCAAACCCTAAGTTGAAAATCTTCCCGATCTATGAAATGTGATGGTTTTAGGTGAAGAAAAGTGTTGGTCAGGATTTTTTGATGCGTAATGACTCAAATCTATGGGTTGAAAACTGTTGATCTATAGATTCAAAGGTTGGGAGAGTTTGGAGGCAGTATGATCTCACTGCGCAGGCGCAGCAGTGCCGGGCCCTGTGCAGTGAGCCTCTGTCCTCCAAATTTTATCCCCATCTTTGACTCCACAAATTGACTTTATTCATCTCATTAGTTTGGTCAGCACTCATCTTTTCCTATTTTTGACCAAGGGCAGCTTCGACATGGGGGCTGGGTCTAGCAACCCACGTCCTTCGCGTACAAAGCAGCTAGCCCGTCGTGGAAGCAGGACAGACCGGCAGTCTCTCTGCGACGCCGAGCTAATTGAGCAGGCTGGCAGGACCATTCCAGATGGTGCTTGCCCAGACACCCCAGATGATCTCACCATGTTTGATGGTGCGTACCTGCCGTGGGATGAGCACGATCATCATGTGCGTGCTCCGATTGAGAATCAGCAGAGGCACAAGATCAGCTATTCCAATCAGTTCAGGGCTGTGCAGGAGTAGAGGCAGGTCAACCCTTATGCAAGGCGTAAGGATTTTGAGCTTGGCTACAGGTTTTGGTCTGCCATTCAGTCTGATTTCTATGAGTCAGTTCTTTTTGCCTCCACGAAGTCCAAGATTGTCCCTATGAGATACATTGATTGGGAGCACTTGGCTGGCAAGAATGATAGAGTGTACAACCAAGTCATTGCTTTCTGCAAGAAGAGAGGGATATACGACTTGATGGGTTTCAAGTACGATTAGAACACCGAGATTCTTTGTCAGTTCCTAGCTACCTGTTACATTGATAGAGAGAATGATGAGTTGCACTGGATGACTGATGTTCACCACTACCGAGTGGATTTCACCACCTTTGCTCGAATACTCGGTTTTGGTGAGTGGGACAGGGATGCTTATGATCTGCATGATGAGCGGGCACTCACTGACAGCGAGTTGGCCCATCTATATGATCATCCCAATCAGACAGACGGTTTGGTGAAGGGGTTGAAGAGTCGGTATTATGTTTTGAACAATCTGTTTCGGTAGACTCTTCATCCCAAGGTTCGATCAGCTTCCAACCTTTATGGGGCAGCAAGGAACATGCTTGCCAGGACATAGCCAGGTAGTGGGTCTTTCTCAGTATCTCGCTTCATTTGGCGTGAGTTGATCATCACTTCTGAGGATGCTAGAAAGGCCCTACCTTATGCACCATATCTTATGTTTGTGATTGATCGTGTGTCTGGCACCATATTCAAGAAGGATGTGTCCCATGAGCCATTTCGGGTTGACAAGACTCACCACTCAGGCGTTCGTGAGAGCAGGGCAGCCACTCGGTCTTCCAGCAGGAAGGCTGCCCCGTCTTCAGATATTCCCAGCTCTTCTCGTTCTGGCTCCCGGCAGCATCCTAAGAAGAAGAGTTGTCTCTCCCGCATGCTTCAGAGGTCTTTGGGGCTTGTATGCATGCTTCTGCTCTGCATATAAGGCTTGCTTGGAAAACAGGGAGATACGTGAGCACTTGGGGATGAGACAGATTGACCCTCCTACTTCACCTCCAGAGTTCAGTGAGATGTCTGCTTCTGACGTTGAGAACGTCAATTGGGATCAGCTAGCACGTGAGGAGGAGGAGGACCGTCCAGGCACGTCGTCCCGCGGCGTACGCTTCACCGCCACCACTCACCGCCAGGGACGTGCCGTTGTCGTGTCTGACGACGACGAGGAGGAAGAAGACGATGACAACAATGACAACAACGACGATGACGATGAGGAGGAGTCTAGTGAGGATGATGACGAGTAGTTTTACTTCACTTTTCTCTCTTTTCTTCCTTTTTGGTGCTGGTTGCCAAAGGGGGAGAAGGGGATTAGAGAGGGGTACGACATTTTTCATCATTTTTACTAGTGTTCATCAGTGTGCAGCTTGTGAGCGTGTTGTTTATCTTTGAGAGCTCCTAGTTGTAGAGTTGAGAGTGTTTCTCAAACTCATTTGATTGTAATAAGTACTTTCTTGCACTCTATTTTATTTGGTTGTGAACACATGTACTTTATTTGAGAACCAGCCTGTGTTTGTGCGTAAACTAAATTTATATCACATGTATTCTGTATAGGTGTTTTGCTTCCGCGAAGCTTCTGTCTTCAGGCAGAGCGGCAATGCCACGCCCTGGAGCGGCAGTGCCGCGACCGCGGCAGTGCCGGCCCTAGAGCGGCAGTGCCGCCCTATCTGACGGCAAAAGCTAACTCTGATTGTCTCACATGTCATTCGCATCACGCTTATATTCTTGACACTGTGTGCTGCACCCCACAGAGAGCATGGATGTAGGGGGGAGACCCCATTTCACTCTAATGTGTGACACTTAGCCTTTTATGCTAAGCTTGGAAATTCAAATTCCATTTACACATTCAGATGGAGACTGTACATTCAAAATCTCATTTAAATCTTATTGTATATTATCTTTTACCTCTCTAATCGGGTTGTCATCAATCAACAAAGAGGGAGAGATTGTAAGTGCAATCAAGCCCTAAAGTGGGTTTTGCTGATAATGACCACGCGATTAGAAGACTAATGATATTTATCGAGATGATGGACAGGCAAAAGCATTAGGATGATGTATTCTTATGCAGGTGGACCCCTAACGACTAAAGGATGCAGTATCCGGCTCAAAGGAGTTTTAAATTCGTTTTTATTTTGAATTTGAGTATAGGAAAGCCGTACTATTAAGGGGATGTAAAAGACAGGTTTGAAAGTGTGACCAAATGCAAATCTTTACACCAATCATCCTCATTTACTCTGCCTAAGACAGCCACAAAATTTCAAGTCATTCTGCTTTGTCTAAGCAGCGCAGTACTGCCGGCCGAGCGGCACTGCCGCTCCCAGCGCGGCACTACCGCGACTTGTTCTGACCGTTAGACTCGAGGGAGCTTCTTAGTCACCCTCCTGTCGCCCCCAACGGTCATCTCTGCCATTTACTCAGTTTCCAGACCAGAGAAGCCTCTCTCTTGCTCTCTCCTCACTCTCAACAAACTTCGCACTCTCCATTTTGAATCAAAGTTTGAATCTAGAAGAGTGTGAGCTGAATCTCAGCAAGAACAAGCTTCTCCCACTGATCTTCAACTTTCTCAAGCACTTGGTTCGCGTTTAAGCCGGTGGTTTGCATTTGTTACTCTTGGAGCTTGCTCCTAACCGGCTAGAGCGTTGGCCGATGAGCTTGCCAACCTTGTGGTAGCCCCGGGAGGTTTGTAATCACACTCACAAGCTAGTGAAATCACTCCTCTTTTCAAGAGCTAACTCTTTTGACTTGAGAACAAGGATTGGGTTTTGTGAACTCAAGTTTCCTTTATGGAACCTCAACAACGTGGAGTAGACAAACCTTTGTGGCGAGCTGAACCAAGAGATAAATCTTGTGTCATTTGTGTTAGTTCATTTGCTCTCTACTTGTTGAGTTTATTGATTTCTAGGGTTTGGTGCCGATCTACTTTTTGGTGAAGTTCTATCTGTGAAGGAGTGGTGCTCTAGACTCTACACAACCTAGGGACCTTCAGTAAATTACTAAATCTAAATTTCATTGGTTAAATTTTGAATTGTGTAGAATCTGCTCTGCGAGGTCCAGCACTGCCGCTCTTAGAGCAGCAGTGCCGGGCAGCCCGGCAGTGCCGCTCTCCAGGCCGGCACTGCCGCGCCTGGTACTGATTTTTGTTTGTGAAGATTCTTCACAGGCCTATTTAACCCCCCTTCTAGGTCAGTTCGTGATCCTACATGTATGGATATTTATCTGACCATCCGTTTGACTGAATCTGTTCTATTCAGATCTGTCCGTATCCTAGTCCGAACATTTAATATTTGATACTATATCCGTATCTGAATACTCAAAACGCATATTTATGATGTCGACATCCAATCGTATCTCATCCGGCATGCCTGACACTATCCGTATTCGAATCTGAATCTGACCAGAAATATGAAAATAAATATAATATGAGTGATATCCGTTCATATTTTATCCGTTTTCATCCCTAATGACGACGCACGAAAATGCTTTCAAATGTGAACAGTCACAATCGCAACGTATATACGTGACTCTTTTCTATAGTTGTATTGCCTATTTCACCTTGTGTTTGCGTACTAAATAAGCATGTATTCCATTCCAAATCGTAAGCGTTCTGGCTTTTCTAGTTATAGCTAGATCAAGATAGTACATAGCGGTTACAATGGCCGCAATAGGTGGTGCTACCGCAACGGCGTAACGGGCTAAATTTGTAATACCCCGGGTATTACGGATTTAATTAATCTGCCATGTCATCATATTTAAATTAATCATTTGCATATGATTGTGATTAGGTCCCTAGAGTGATTTGAATTTAATTAGTATTTGTTTGTAGAATTAAATTCCCAAATAAAGGTTTAAAAATTTACTTTTATTAGGGCCAAAACCTAATTCAAAATCTAAAAGGGATTTGGAGATAGTCCCTTAATAAAAGTTTTAGATCTTTTAAAATGGAACAACTTTTATTTTTGGAGATTTCAAAGTTCTGTGGTGGGAATTCAAATTTATTTCAAACAATGATTTAAAACTTAGTTTTAGATTGGCATTTCAAAAAATTAATTGGAATCTGGCAAAACTTCCTAAATAGAAGTTGTAAAGCTCATTGAGTAGAACAACTTTTATTTTGGCAATTTTTCAAGTTGTTGTGTAAAATAAAAAGTAATTTTGAAAATGCAGTTTGAAATTCAAAAACCAAGTTTACCCCTTTTGCTGTAGTTTCAAAAATATTTCGAATTTGGATTTAGTTCCAAAAGCAAAGTTGTTCAGGATTTCAAACCCTACAACTTTTGTTTTTGCAGTTTTTCATGTTGTTATACAAAATCAGTCGAATTTGGTCAAAAACCGACAGCCCTAGGGTCTAGGTGCTACAGTGCTATGCCCCTCACCCTGTTCGCGAACAGAGCCGGCAGCCGCCGTGCCGGGCGCGCGCGCGCGGCCGCCCGTGCCGGCCGGGATCGTGTCCCCGCGACCTCGGCAGATACGGGCGCGCGTGCGCCGCGTCGTCCTGGTTCTGTCCCCCTCGCTCCCGGCCTTTAGAAAGGCGACGAGGCCCTCCCCCTCGCCATTTCTTCTCTCCCGGCCACCTTCAAGCTCTCTCGGTCGCCGGCCAAATTGGTCGCCACCGAGCCATCATCACCCTATCCATCTTGCTGCAAGCTAGCTAGCTTCCTTGCGCATCTCCTGCGACCGTCGGCGGGAGCTGTAGAGCTTCGTAACCACCGGAACACCGGTGTCTCCTTCGCGGGCGGACAGAGCGCCGCCGCGAGCTCCGCCGTCGTCTCGAGCTAGTTTGGGTAAGCTCTGGACCTCGGATTCTTGCGTACCGTGATCTCCGTGATCCCTTGAATCTTACACGTGCGTCGGCGTGCTCTCTGGTTCCCTAGGTTCGCCGGAACGCGTGTTCGCCGTTGTGCCGAGCCGCCGGGATCCGCCGCCGTCGCCAAGTCGCCTTCTCCGAACCACCTCCGTCTCCACCGACCCCTCGGCCAGCTTCGTGGTGAGCCCCAGATACTCGCGCACCTTTTTCCCCTCTCTTTACCGGCTTGTGCTCGCCGGCGACGTGCTCGCCGCCGCCACCGAGCCGCCGCGTACGTGTCTCCAGGTGCTGCGCGCCTCGGATCTCGTCGTATCTTAGCTTGGTAGACTCGCCTTGGAGTGTAGAGTCCGTCAGTGCCCTCGGCTTCGTCCCTCGGCTCACCGTCGGCGAGCTAGGGGCGGCGAACCGCCGGCGCCCTCGCCTCTGTCAAAACAGAGGAGAGGCCAGGGGCCTCGGGTTAGAAGGAGAATAAAGGCAGGAGGTTAAGTGCAAATCCTGTGACTCATGTGAATAGTGTAGATCGGACCGCGGGTTGATTTCCAGTTTCCCCAGGGTCTCTTGTGCAACGCCGTCGGCGCCGGGCGCGGGCAGGCCGAGTGGGCCGGCTCGCTCTGGACTTGGGCCGTAGTGGGCTGATTAGGTCTTTTCTTTTTCCAGTGAATTTCAAAATGCTTTTCTTTTATATATTCATGTGAATAGTGCTGATGTTTGTTAATTCCATATGAATTAATCTGCTAGGTGTAAAAATGTGAAAATAATTGTGTACGCTCTCTGTAATATGTAGTATTTGTTAAAAATATAATATAGGGTGTTCCAGTGCCTTTAATCTGCTGTATAAATCAGTGAAGTAATTAATAAATGCAAGTTTGTGTAATTTTAATTAATTCTCTGTAAATCCAAAAATCATGAAATTTATTGTGGCTCTGTTTGGTGATAAAACCTAGCTGTTGGTAAAGTTTGGTTGCAATTGAAGTTAGTTTGGTCAATTAATTAATATATGTGAAATTAGGGATTAATAAAGTAAATAGAAAAATGAATTTAGGTTTGTTGTGTGAATTTTTGGATTGAATGAAGACCAAGGATCTTTCGCTGTGTGGTCCTTGGCAATTCGAGAACTTAGTGCTTGATAGTAGTCATAAAGCTGTGTAGCGGCTTTCTGTGACCGTTAAAAAGGTCAATAAAACAAAAGTAGGAAACATTACTTTTACCTTCCGTAGATCGTTTACAACTTTAGCGTGAAGGAAAGTTGTACTCAAGGTATTAATGGTTTACTTTCAAGCATTTCATTTGTTGCCCTCATGCCATGCTAAGCATACATCATTGCATACGTGTAGTGCCCGTTCCCGAGGTGGTCCAGGTCGAGACTACTACTGAGGAGGCCACTCCAGAAGTCATCCAAGGATTCGACATCTGCGGGACTGATCCCGATCCGACACTGTACACGATCCAAGGCAAGCCCCGGTGCATTCAGCCCCTCTATTACAAAATATTTATAATTCGAGTTAATCTACTGCATTAGGTTAATAGGAGTTGATTGTCACCTATCCAGATGCATTGTCTCAAATAAATACCCTAAAACCTGATTTAAATAAAATGGTTTGAGAAATGCTTAGGCATGCTTAATGAACTTAGCTTTGCATAAAAGAAAAACTATTTTCTGTGCCATGATTATACTTATACTTTGATTGGTGAAGAACTGGTTATCCGCTGGTCGATGTGTATTTGGGTTAGAGTCCCAATGCATGGTCGCTTTCAGAATAATTTGGAACTGGTCGATGTCTTTGGAAACGTGTTTCGTTGGGTGGCCAGCTCATGGGGCGGCGTTCCCTATGTCTCACTCACCCGACAGGCACGATAATAAAAACTGTCGGGTAGTCTTGTACTTGGGTTAGAGTCCCAATGCAGGATTGGCGGCAGGAAGGAAGTAGGGACCGTTCGTTGTAGGCCTGCTGTGATCATGATGAACAGCCTAGCCACATACCAATGCGGAAAGCCTAGAGTTCGGTGGCGCTATTGCTGGAACCGACAACCACGCACTGGGAGTGGAGAGATGGCGAGAGTAGCTTGTACCCACGTGGCCGGCGTGCCTGGATAAGAGTGGAGTACTGTGCTCTCGGGTGGCGCAGGACCGGTTCCGGGATAGCAAAGCCGTGACGACGGGTTGGTATATGTATGCCGGTGTGCTGCATATGCAGTGTGGTTAGAATCCCCAGCTGGGTACTTTCTGGATTCGAATCGACGTGCTCCTCGGTTATGGAGACTTGATCCTCACACTCTACACCGAAAAGTGGTTCTCAACTAGGTTATCTGAATGAATAAAGTAATTGAAAGAATGATGATACATGAGTCTGAATATTGGAGCTATAAATATGATTATAATAATGACAAAATAAAATATGGATCAGGATAGATTGCTTTTCTGCAAACTCCTCATCCTCTGCTAGCCTTACCCATAGCCTTGCATTCCTGAGTCTCATTTTACACCCTTAGTCGGGTAAGTCTTGCGGAGTACCCCAAGTACTCAGGGTTTGTTAACCCCGTTGCAGGAGGACCGCAGTCGGAGATCTGTCTTGCTCTATGTTGCGTGACCGTGGTCGAAGAAGAAAGCGGCGATGAGTGAAGTGGAACCCGTGGGCAGGGTTCGAGTTACCTTATCTAGTATTGTGTAATTATTCCACTGCTACTGCTATGTCCCCTGATCTGTAATAACTATATTTGAATCCTATTTGAACAACTGGTTTGTAATCTAAATGTTATGTAATCTTCCGCACTGTTACTCTGATGTATTTTATTATGAAATGTTGTAATCCTGTAATGGTTCTGCAATGGTGATCCTGTCGGAGAAAAGGGCGCTAATGTAGCCCAACAGACCTGTCTAGATCATTTGGGACACGGGCCCGGCTGTCAGAAGTCGTTAGTGACAATGACAGGTGCCGGTGGGCCAGGTGATTTAGCCGGTTCTGTTACAGTTGGTATCGGAGCGTTCCATTGCTAATCATTATGGATTACTTTTCAAAAATTTCAAAATGTTTTGGATCATAAAAAGTATAACCTATTATTTTGGGTCCAAATTGCTTCTATCCTTATCTTGTTCAGTAGTTCTTGTCTTGTTCTATATTTTACCTTATAGGATTAAGGTAGCTGGTGGAATAATATTATTATTAGCCCTATGTTAAAAGTTTATTTATGTATGTATTTACCTTACATGATTTAAAATTCGTAAGTACGTGCATGCATCATGATAATCACACCTGTTAATTAACTTCCTCCTTAAAGTGGGTTTTTGGGATAGTTTACCAAACCTATTCTTGCTAACCTATTATATCTTAAAATTCCACTTACCTTCTCCAGATGGCCCGTTGCAAGCTCACTGCACGCAAGATGACCGGACCACGTGGCGTTCCACGCCACCAGTTGGCGCCACGCGCTGGCGAGGGCGGAGCTTCTGGGAGTCGCCCACCTCGTCGCAGCAGCGAGGAGCTTGAGGCTGAGGTTGGAAGGCTGCAGGATCTAGTCAGGCAGTGGGAGGAAGAATACAGAGTGGCACGTCTCAACCACTACCGTGACGTGAGGACCAATCGAGATCTGCGTCGAGAGATCGATCGCCTGACCAAGCAGAGGGATGAAGCTTGGGATCGTGAGGAGACGATCATGGACAGGATGCTCGAGGCGGAGCAGCGTGTTGGTCAGCTTGAGCTCTACAACAACGTCTTGCACGATAAGGTGCATGAGCTTTATGGTGAGCTCCACCCTATTCCTGCACCGCAGGAGGAGGATCCTGAGTTGGGAGTCGTCCTCGGTCAGGAGGATGAGGACGTGGAGGATGTTGACGTGGAGGTCGAGCCGGTCGAGGTCGTCGAGGCAGACGCCGAGGAGGACTTCGAGGAGTTAGACGAGGACAGTGACGCTTCTGGCGCGTCTGGGATCGATGAGGACTAGGCCGGTGTGGCCTAGAGTTGTCAGCTAGATGTTCTCTTTTCTCTGTAATATAGGTGCTTACCTAGAAAACCTTAGTTATGGGTTGTGGGTCTTGTCTGGGTGCAAGCCATGTTGTGTGAACTTTGTATTGTTGCTGTGTGCTGCTATGTTTGCTCAACTAATGTGAGACTCAAGTTGGGTTTGCTTATTAACAGATGGGAGACAACTCTGATAATGCAACTGGTGTTCCCCAACCACCTCAGTTTCCACCCACTCTGGCAGAGGCCATCGCTGCATTGACCAATGTTGCAGCGCTGTTAGCTCAGAATCAGCAAGATCGTGGTGGACGTCGTGGCCGCCGCGATAATGAGGATACCACCTATGTTGACTTCACTGACACCCGCCCACCGGTGTTCACTAAGGCTGATGAACCTTTGGAAGCTGATGATTGGCTCCGTACCATGGAGCAGAAGTTTAGTCTGATTCACTGCACCGAGATCCAGAAACCGCTGTTTGCAGCTCAGCAACTCCGTGGCCCTGCGACTACTTGGTATGCCAACCTTTTGGCTGCGCAGGATGCTGGACATCAACTTACCTGGCAAGAGTTCCGTGACGCCTTTCGTGCTCATTACATCCCTGCGGGTGTGATGAAATTGAAGCTGGATCAGTTTCTGGCCCTGAAGCAGAATGAGTCCACTGTCGCTCAGTATCTTGGGCAGTTCAACCACTTGGCACAGTATGCACCTGAGCATACCAACACTGATTCTAAGAGGAGAGCCTGCTTTGTCAGAGGTCTGAATTTCAAGATTCAACGCAGTCTGTCTAACAACCTCAAGTGCACTTTTCATGAGGCGGTGGATAGTGCAATAGCTTTTGAGAAAAGCGACCGTCAGCTCCAAGAGGAGAAGAAGAAGAGCAAAAGGTCTAACTCTTCTGGCAGTCAGAAACGCCAGAAAGTTATCTATCATCCTACCCACCATAACCGTCCGTCATATCCCCATCAGCAGGTAGTTGTGCGCACTGCCGCTACCTCTCATACCTCTAATCAGCAAAACACCACTCAGCCGAATGCCCCTGGCGTTCGTATCAACACTCCACAGACCAACTACAATCACCCATGCTACAACTGTGGAAAGATAGGACACTGGGCCCGTGATTGCCCTTTTCCGAAACAGAACAACCAGAATGTGCAGAAAAGTCCTGGTGTTCCGCAACAGCAAATTCAGCACCGTGGTCACCAGCAGCATGCTCAGAAGGGCAAGATTGTCAAGAAGGCAGGTCGGGTTTATTACACTCAGATTGAAGATATTCCTGCTGGAGAACCCGTCATGATGGGTAAGTTTCCCGTTGCTAGTCATTCTGCCGTTCTGCTATTTGATTCTGGTGCATCTCATTCGTTCATCAACCGTACATTTGTGGTTAAGCATGAAATACCTATTGGGGAAATAAAGGAAGATTTCCTTATACATTCGTCCGGGGGGCGTATAACTACTAAAGAGGTAGTTCAGGGAGTACCTATAGAGCTGGGAGGGCATAGATTCCCAACCACAATGATAGTACTTAAGGATCAGGATATAGATGTGATATTAGGTATGAATTGGATGTATCAGCACAAGGCCTTGATTGATGTGTTGAATAGAACCATAAGAGTGAACATACCTAATAGTCAAACTCAACTTCTTATCCAACTTCCATTGCCCGTAAGAAAGTTTGAAAAGACCGTGCAAAGGTTGTGTGCCACCGCAGTTGAAGAAGTATTGAAGATTCCAGTGGTCTGCGAATTTCCAGACGTATTCCCTGATGAGTTGCCTGGTTTGCCACCTGATCGAGATGTGGAATTTGCTATTGAGCTAAAACCTGGAACCGCACCTATATCTCGTAGAGCCTACAGAATGCCTCCCAAGGAATTGGCAGAGCTTAAAGTGCAGCTACAAGATTTGCTAGATAAGGGTTTCATCAGACCCAGCTCATCTCCTTGGGGTTGTCCTGCCATCTTTGTCAAGAAGAAAGACAAATCCCTCCGACTCTGTATTGATTACCGCCCACTCAACGAGGTCACCATCAAAAACAAATATCCTTTACCCCGTATTGACCTACTCTTTGACCAGCTGGCTGGAGCTAAGGTATTTTCCAAGATTGACCTTAGGTCTGGCTACCACCAAATAAAGATCCGTCCCGAAGACATCCCAAAAACAGCTTTCACCACTAGATATGGTCTATATGAATACCTCGTCATGTCTTTTGGCCTAACCAATGCCCCCGCCTATTTCATGTACCTCATGAATTCCGTCTTCATGCCTGAGCTCGACAAATTTGTTGTCGTATTCATTGACGACATCCTGATCTATTCTAAAACACCCGAAGAACATGCCAACCACCTCCGTATCGTCTTGAACCGTTTAAGAGAACATCAACTCTATGCCAAATTCAGCAAATGTGAGTTCTGGTTGGACCGAGTTCCATTTCTTGGGCATATCCTGACAGCGGAAGGTGTGTCCGTAGATCCAAGTAAGGTGGAAGAAATCTTGAACTGGAAACCACCAACCACTGTGCACCAGGTTCGCAGTTTCATGGGAATGGCGGGATATTACCGCCGATTCATTCCGGATTTCTCGAGAATAGCTAAGCCTATAACCAACCTATTGAAGACTCAGGTCAAGTTTGTCTGGTCGCCAGAATGCGAGACAGCGTTTCAAACCTTGAAGAGATGTTTGACCACTGCACCAGTTCTTGCTCAGCCAGATATTGAAAAGCCGTTTGACGTGTACTGTGATGCGTCGGGTACTGGCCTTGGTTGTGTTTTGATGCAAGAGGGCCGAGTCATTGCTTATGCTTCACGACAACTCCGGCCTCATGAAGAGAATTATCCCACTCATGATCTTGAATTGGCAGCTGTGGTTCATGCATTGAAGATCTGGCGTCACTACTTGTTAGGTAGCACATGCAATGTCTACACCGATCATAAAAGCCTGAAATACATCTTTACACAAGAAGAATTAAATATGAGGCAACGAAGATGGCTTGAGTTGATAAAAGATTATGATATTGAAGTGCACTACCATCCTGGTAAAGCTAATGTGGTTGCCGACGCACTCAGTCGGAAGGCTCATTGTAATTGCTTGACTGTGAAGCCATATGATCTGTCGTTGTGTTACGGGTTAGAAAAATTGGGCATAGAAATAGTCCCTCAAGGCAGTTGGAACAATATCAGCATCAAACCCTCCATCCGTGATGAAATCGTGGCTGCTCAGAAAAATAGTAAAGGTATCAGGCACATCAAAGAGAAAATCCAAGCAGGGAAAGCAGATTGTTTCAGAATTGATGATGAAGGGATTGTATGGTTCAAGAATCGGCTTGTAGTTCCAAAAATTCCAGAGTTACGTGGCAAGATTCTTGACGAAGCTCATTTGACAAGATACTCTATTCATCCGGGAAGCAACAAAATGTACCAGGATTTGAAACAGAAGTTTTGGTGGACTAAGATGAAGATCGAGATTGCTCAGTATGTAGCAAAATGCGACACTTGTCAGAAAGTAAAAGCTGTACACATGAAGCCTGGTGGAGAGCTGCAACCATTACCTATTCCTGCATGGAAATGGGAAGACATCAGCATGGATTTCATTATGGGTCTCCCAACAACCTCTAGGGGTTTCAATTCCATCTGGGTTGTTGTGGACCGCCTCACTAAACAAGCTCATTTCTTGCCTGTCAAGAAAATGTACAGGGCTCCGCACTACGCCAAGCTATACATAGAAAATCTGATGAAGCTACATGGAGTACCCAAGACCATTGTCTCTGACCGAGGTACTCAGTTCATATCCCAATTTTGGAGATCCTTTCATAAATCATTGGGTACAAAACTCCTGCATAGCACAGCCTATCATCCTCAGACTGACGGACAGACAGAGAGGATAAATCAGATACTTGAAGACATGTTAAGAGCCTGTGCACTCAATTACCCTGAGAAATGGGACGAGTGTTTGGCATTGGCTGAATTCTCGTACAACAACAGCTACCAAGAAAGTATAAAAATGGCTCCGTTTGAGGCAGTATATGGCCGCAGGTGTCGTACTCCATTGAATTGGTCCAAACCTGGAGAAAGATGGTTCTATGGAGTTGACTTGGTCAATGAAGCCGAAGAGAAGGTTCGACTGATACAGGAAAATTTGAAAGTGGCACAGTCACGACAGAAAAGTTATGCCGATCAGCGGCGCAGACCTTTGACATTTCAGGTTGGAGACTATGTATACTTGAAAGTTTCGCCCATGAAAGGTGTTAACCGCTTTGGAGTCAAAGGCAAGTTAGCCCCGCGTTATATTGGACCGTTCTTAATCATAGGACGCGTGGGAAAGGTAGCTTACAAGCTTGAATTGCCAGAACATCTCTCGGAAGTACACAATGTGTTCTATGTTTCTCAGTTGAAGAGGTGTCTCCGAGTACCTGGACAAGTCATCGATGTAGAAGGAGTAGCACTTGAACCTGAATTGACATACTCGGAGCAGCCAGTACGAATTTTGGATATAAAGGACCGTGTTACCCGAAGGACCACAACCAGATGGTACAAGATCCAATGGAGTGATCATTCTGAAGATGAAGCTACCTGGGAATCTGAAGATTTCTTGGCAGAAAACTTTCCTGAGTTCTTTGCTACCTTGTAAAGTGTAAACCTGTCTTTTAATGCGTATGTTTTCCCTTGTCTCTTGTTTAAGCTTGAACTTGTGTTGTCATTCTTTTCCATTACTTTGTTCCAATCTTGGTTATGTACCTAATCTCGGGACGAGATTTCTTTTAGGGGGGAAGACTGTAATACCCCGGGTATTACGGATTTAATTAATCTGCCATGTCATCATATTTAAATTAATCATTTGCATATGATTGTGATTAGGTCCCTAGAGTGATTTGAATTTAATTAGTATTTGTTTGTAGAATTAAATTCCCAAATAAAGGTTTAAAAATTTACTTTTATTAGGGCCAAAACCTAATTCAAAATCTAAAAGGGATTTGGAGATAGTCCCTTAATAAAAGTTTTAGATCTTTTAAAATGGAACAACTTTTATTTTTGGAGATTTCAAAGTTCTGTGGTGGGAATTCAAATTTATTTCAAACAATGATTTAAAACTTAGTTTTAGATTGGCATTTCAAAAAATTAATTGGAATCTGGCAAAACTTCCTAAATAGAAGTTGTAAAGCTCATTGAGTAGAACAACTTTTATTTTGGCAATTTTTCAAGTTGTTGTGTAAAATAAAAAGTAATTTTGAAAATGCAGTTTGAAATTCAAAAACCAAGTTTACCCCTTTTGCTGTAGTTTCAAAAATATTTCGAATTTGGATTTAGTTCCAAAAGCAAAGTTGTTCAGGATTTCAAACCCTACAACTTTTGTTTTTGTAGTTTTTCATGTTGTTATACAAAATCAGTCGAATTTGGTCAAAAACCGACAGCCCTAGGGTCTAGGTGCTACAGTGCTATGCCCCTCACCCTGTTCGCGAACAGAGCCGGCAGCCGCCGTGCCGGGCGCGCGCGCGGCCGCCCGTGCTGGCCGGGATCGTGTCCCCGCGACCTCGGCAGATACGGGCGCGCGTGCGCCGCGTCGTCCTGGTTCTGTCCCCCTCGCTCCCGGCCTTTAGAAAGGCGACGAGGCCCTCCCCCTCGCCATTTCTTCTCTCCCGGCCACCTTCAAGCTCTCTCGGTCGCCGGCCAAATTGGTCGCCACCGAGCCATCATCACCCTATCCATCTTGCTGCAAGCTAGCTAGCTTCCTTGCGCATCTCCTGCGACCGTCGGCGGGAGCTGTAGAGCTTCGTAACCACCGGAACACCGGTGTCTCCTTCGCGGGCGGACAGAGCGCCGCCGCGAGCTCCGCCGTCGTCTCGAGCTAGTTTGGGTAAGCTCTGGACCTCGGATTCTTGCGTACCGTGATCTCCGTGATCCCTTGAATCTTACACGTGCGTCGGCGTGCTCTCTGGTTCCCTAGGTTCGCCGGAACGCGTGTTCGCCGTTGTGCCGAGCCGCCGGGATCCGCCGCCGTCGCCAAGTCGCCTTCTCCGAACCACCTCCGTCTCCACCGACCCCTCGGCCAGCTTCGTGGTGAGCCCCAGATACTCGCGCACCTTTTTCCCCTCTCTTTACCGGCTTGTGCTCGCCGGCGACGTGCTCGCCGCCGCCACCGAGCCGCCGCGTACGTGTCTCCAGGTGCTGCGCGCCTCGGATCTCGTCGTATCTTAGCTTGGTAGACTCGCCTTGGAGTGTAGAGTCCGTCAGTGCCCTCGGCTTCGTCCCTCGGCTCACCGTCGGTGAGCTAGGGGCGGCGAACCGCCGGCGCCCTCGCCTCTGTCAAAACAGAGGAGAGGCCAGGGGCCTCGGGTTAGAAGGAGAATAAAGGCAGGGGGTTAAGTGCAAATCCTGTGACTCATGTGAATAGTGTAGATCGGACCGCGGGTTGATTTCCAGTTTCCCCAGGGTCTCTTGTGCAAAGCCGTCGGCGCCGGGCGCGGGCAGGCCGAGTGGGCCGGCTCGCTCTGGACTTGGGCCGTAGTGGGCTGATTTGGTCTTTTCTTTTTCCAGTGAATTTCAAAATGCTTTTCTTTTATATATTCATGTGAATAGTGCTGATGTTTGTTAATTCCATATGAATTAATCTGCTAGGTGTAAAAATGTGAAAATAATTGTGTACGCTCTCTGTAATATGTAGTATTTGTTAAAAATATAATATAGGGTGTTCCAGTGCCTTTAATCTGCTGTATAAATCAGTGAAGTAATTAATAAATGCAAGTTTGTGTAATTTTAATTAATTCTCTGTAAATCCAAAAATCATGAAATTTATTGTGGCTCTGTTTGGTGATAAAACCTAGCTGTTGGTAAAGTTTGGTTGCAATTGAAGTTAGTTTGGTCAATTAATTAATATATGTGAAATTAGGGATTAATAAAGTAAATAGAAAAATGAATTTAGGTTTGTTGTGTGAATTTTTGGATTGAATGAAGACCAAGGATCTTTCGCTGTGTGATCCTTGGCAATTCGAGAACTTAGTGCTTGATAGTAGTCATAAAGCTGTGTAGCGGCTTTCTGTGACCGTTAAAAAGGTCAATAAAACAAAAGTAGGAAACATTACTTTTACCTTCCGTAGATCGTTTACAACTTTAGCGTGAAGGAAAGTTGTACTCAAGGTATTAATGGTTTACTTTCAAGCATTTCATTTGTTGCCCTCATGCCATGCTAAGCATACATCATTGCATACGTGTAGTGCCCGTTCCCGAGGTGGTCCAGGTCGAGACTACTACTGAGGAGGCCACTCCAGAAGTCATCCAAGGATTCGACATCTGCGGGACTGATCCCGATCCGACACTGTACACGATCCAAGGCAAGCCCCGGTGCATTCAGCCCCTCTATTACAAAATATTTATAATTCGAGTTAATCTACTGCATTAGGTTAATAGGAGTTGATTGTCACCTATCCAGATGCATTGTCTCAAATAAATACCCTGAAACCTGATTTAAATAAAATGGTTTGAGAAATGCTTAGGCATGCTTAATGAACTTAGCTTTGCATAAAAGAAAAACTATTTTCTGTGCCATGATTATACTTATACTTTGATTGGTGAAGAACTGGTTATCCGCTGGTCGATGTGTATTTGGGTTAGAGTCCCAATGCATGGTCGCTTTCGGAATAATTTGGAACTGGTCGATGTCTTTGGAAACGTGTTTCGTTGGGTGGCCAGCTCATGGGGCGGCGTTCCCTATGTCTCACTCACCCGACAGGCACGATAATAAAAACTGTCGGGTAGTCTTGTACTTGGGTTAGAGTCCCAATGCAGGATTGGCGGCAGGAAGGAAGTAGGGACCGTTCGTTGTAGGCCTGCTGTGATCATGATGAACAGCCTAGCCACATACCAATGCGGAAAGCCTAGAGTTCGGTGGCGCTATTGCTGGAACCGACAACCACGCACTGGGAGTGGAGAGATGGCGAGAGTAGGTTGTACCCACGTGGCCGGCGTGCCTGGATAAGAGTGGAGTACTGTGCTCTCGGGTGGCGCAGGACCGGTTTCGGGATAGCAAAGCCGTGACGACGGGTTGGTATATGTATGCCGGTGTGCTGCATATGCAGTGTGGTTAGAATCCCTAGCTGGGTACTTTCTGGATTCGAATTGACGTGCTCCTCGGTTATGGAGACTTGATCCTCACACTCTACACCGAAAAGTGGTTCTCAACTAGGTTATCTGAATGAATAAAGTAATTGAAAGAATGATGATACATGAGTCTGAATATTGGAGCTATAAATATGATTATAATAATGACAAAATAAAATATGGATCAGGATAGATTGCTTTTCTGCAAACTCCTCATCCTCTGCTAGCCTTACCCATAGCCTTGCATTCCTGAGTCTCATTTTACACCCTTAGTCGGGTAAGTCTTGCGGAGTACCCCAAGTACTCAGGGTTTGTTAACCCCGTTGCAGGAGGACCGCAGTCGGAGATCTGTCTTGCTCCATGTTGCGTGACCGTGGTCGAAGAAGAAAGCGGCGATGAGTGAAGTGGAACCCGTGGGCAGGGTTCGAGTTACCTTATCTAGTATTGTGTAATTATTCCACTGCTACTGCTATGTCCCCTGATCTGTAATAACTATATTTGAATCCTATTTGAACAACTGGTTTGTAATCTAAATGTTATGTAATCTTCCGCACTGTTACTCTGAATGTATTTTATTATGAAATGTTGTAATCCTGTAATGGTTCTGCAATGGTGATCCTGTCGGAGAAAAGGGCGCTAATGTAGCCCAACAGACCTGTCTAGATCATTTGGGACACGGGCCCGGCTGTCAGAAGTCGTTAGTGACAATGACAGGTGCCGGTGGGCCAGGTGATTTAGCCGGTTCTGTTACAGAATTTAACAAGTTGAAACTTAGCGACCGCTGTTTGTGTTGTCAGGCTGGTATATATAGGCATATAGCGATCTGCAATTCTCAATATCGTATGGTATGTACTAAATTAATAACATTACCGCAGTTAATTAAGATACGCATATGGTTTAAGTAATCATAAGACTAGCGAGATTACTATTTTTGAAAATAATAATAATAATTAATGGTCTTATAAACTATTTACGACTCCCATATTCTATTTATCTACAAACTTCGACATTTGGTGACTTATATGGAATACCATGTTTTTTTTTCTTAATTTAAGTATGTGAAATCTTGGTTCTTTGAGAATCTTTCAGTTCACCACCACCGATGGTTCTCATCTCCGCGGATAGTAAGGCGCCGAGGACGATTTGGTGGGGCTGCATCTATTTGCTTCTGGAGACCCCGTTGATCCTGACAAGGCCAACGCTCAGGGTTGCTCGTGCCAAGCCGAGCGTTGGTCCTCCTAGGCGGAGTCGTCGCTTGGCAACTAAGTCTAAGGATTCCAACCTGACCCAGCAGGCTCAAAAGGTACTCATAGAACACAGCGCAAGAGGTTGACACCACTGCGTTCCAGAAGTAAAGAGTCCTTGTTCGCTGAGCCACTATCCGAGTCGAAGCATGAGGCCTTCAAGGTCCCCTTTCAGGATGACGACTTCCTTGACAACTTTGTTTTGAAAGTCGAAGGGCTTCTGCCCGAAGAGTCTTAGGTTGTTCCTGTTGGTATAGTAGTCATTTGGTTGTAAGCGTTTTACAATGTAACCCGCAACTAGTTCTGGGTGTGAGGTGCAATCTCAGTAATTAGGCTATTACCGTGATTCGACCTGTGGTTGTATTGTTTCTCTAGTTCTCCTTAATGAAATACGTGCCAAGCACGTTCAAAAAAAAATCTTGAGTAGAGTTAATTGTCTATCTATACTTATTCATGATATATATATGCTCAAATTTACATATAGTTACAGTAACATATATCGCTAGTTGTTGGAAGTTATTAGCATATACAATAGCACCCGCTATTCATGATCCACTTCATCTACACCAATCCGCTACCACAACCCACTATACGTCAGACCCTGTTCGTTTGTGTGAAAAGGAGCTGGTTTATTGTGAGAGGAAAACACTGTTACGTATCTAAAAAGATGTTAAAATAAGATAAGCTAGGTACGGAACTTTCAATGTATATAGAAAATGATATATGTATCTAAATGCATAGCAAAATTATAAAGCCAAAATGATTCACGATTGAAATTGAGAGTGCATATAGTACCACGCTTTGTTTTGACTTTTCTAGATGCATATAGATATATACCTTTCGTTATACATTTAGATATACCACTTATGTCTAGATATATATTGTTTAGCCCGACAAACTTTGTATACATCATGCAACGACGTTACATGTCACTAGCACGTACGTCAAGAGCTGAGCTTAGTATATATGCGAGCGTGTGTGTTGTATCCTTCTTATACGTGTGCAGTGGGTGGACAATTTCCATTCTGACCACATGCTGTAGGCCAATTGCAACCTGTGGCCACGCGCGCGCGCTCCGTTCTGAAATCTAAACGCACCACGAAATGCAATGCAAACAAGCTAAAGGGCACTGCGACGTACTAGTATGTACGTCCACTTAATTACCTTTAGCTCCTGTTTTCCAAACTTTCCTCAACTTTTTTTAAATTTCTTGTCACATTAAATTTTTAAACATATACATGGAGTATTAAATATCGATAAAAACAATAACTAATTGCATAATTTGTCTGTACATATCAAGACGAATCTTTTAAGTCTAGTTATTCTATGATCAGACAAAAATTATCAAATACAAATTACAAAAGTGGTACAGTACCAAAACCTAAACTTTTTCCCCAACTAAAGGCTGCTTTAATTTGCCGTCCATACAGCACGGCGGCAACGACGACTGCAGCAATAGTGTAAAGTGGCCACCTGGTCGATATAGACAGTATGTCGTACTATAAAATAGTAGTAAGCATAATGATGCCACCGTGTTTAATATAATCGGTCTTATTTTTAGTTAAGGATCGATACATGCATCTCCCCACGTGTAATAAAAACGACCACAACTGGATCGGAGCACACCACCGTGCAGGTGTAACCGGAGCACACTGATCAGACCATATCTCGATGGAACATCCGTGTGTCTACCATTGAAATTAAGCATAACATCGTTAAATACTGAAATATTTGCTCTCAGTACTGTAATACTGTTACTCTTATTCAGCCTAAAAGTGGGTAGAGCTGTGCCAAATAATACTAAATCCTATACTATGTACTAGGCGCATTCAACATAACAGAGAATATTAGATAGAATTATAGTAGGCTGTCGGCCACCCAGAAGCTTCCGCTCCCCAACCCTATCCCTGGTGACGGCGCCGCCACCACCTCCGCCGGCGCAGGCGGCCTCCACGGCACTGGCGCCCGGCCCCCTCGCGCCCTCCCCTGCCTCCCACCCTCCTTCCCCAGCCCCTCCACCTCCCACACCCACCCCTCCCTCTGCGCAGCCGAAGTCGGCGGCCGCCGGCCCCACCTTCCCCGCCTGCCCCCCTCCCTCCGCCTCGCTCCCCACCTCCATGCCGCACCGGGCTCCTCTGCTCCCCATGCGCTCACGTGGGTTGGGGCTGCGCCGCCCGCGGTGCTCGCCGTCGTGGGCTCAGATTCGGAGGAGATGTTCCTCATCGAGGACGTGGTCGAGAGCGAGGACGAGGAAGACGACGAGGACGACGGCATTGATTCCGGTGGAGCAGCGAAGGCGTCCGCTCCCTCGTCGGCTGGGGCCGGCCTCGACGCCTTCCTCGTCCACCCATCCGCCGCTGCTCCGACCTCGTCGTCCACTTTGTCTCCAAAGGCCGCCCCTTTGCCCGCTCGTGCGCACGGGGCTGGTTCTCCGACGCCGCCCGCGGGACCCTGCGCCGGTGCTGCTTGGACGCCCGTCTCTCCCTCCCTCTCGTCGGCTGCGGCTCCCTTCTTCCCTCGGGGAGGACGCTCGAGACGCTATCGGTAGGCGGACGACGGCGAGCAGGAGCCCTCCGATGACCGGCCCTCTTCGTACCTCGCTGCAGCTCGTCGCTCTGCCGCGGTGCCCTCCGTGCACCCCAAGGTCGTTCTCGGCCATGGTGGATCGGTCGTGGAGCGGCACGTGCCTCTACGGAGGCAGGAGATGTGTGGTCAGCCGCGCCCCTAGCTGGTGAGTGGTCTGCCAGCTCGGCCAGCGGAAGGCCGCACATCAGCCTGCCAACGCCTCGGCCGTCGTGGACGCACGTCCGCCCCCAACGCCAATGGGTGGCGGGACATTCTGCCCCGACAGGAGAAGCAACCTGCGGCCGCTACTTCCGTGCCTCGTCGTGACCTTCCAGCTGAGCTGCACGGGAAGTGCCTGAATTGCCTCTCGTCCTCCCATCGAGTGGCGACCTGCAGGCTGCCTTCGCGTTGCCTTCGTTGCAGGGGGTTTGGTCACCTTGCACGCGATTGCAAGCGACTGCGACGGGCGCCTCCTAAAGCCGATTGCTCGGGTGGCCGGCCTCGGCAAGAGCTTGCTTCAGCCACCCACCCGCGACGATGTTGCCGAGTCGCGTGGAGTTGTGCCTAGGTCGGCTTTTGCTGTGCCGGTTGATCACGGGCATCGGCGGCGGCGGTGAAGGAGAAGGCGGACGAGACGCCGGAAACGGTCGTTGGGAGGCACCTCCGACTCCCCCAGCAGTGCACCTATCGACCACGTCGAGGCCGTCGGCACCGCTGCGCCACCAAGCAACTCCGGCGCGGTGAACCATGTGGCCTAGGAGGGTAGAGGCTGGCGCACCAGCGAGGCATGAGGGCCCTCTGAGCTTGACATGTTGCTCGCACAGTGCTCTGACGATGTGCGCTTCGTGCGCGTGGTTTCAGAGGACCCGATGCTGGAGGAGTTTGCAACCTTGCTGGCGAGTAGCCGGTCGACCGTCAGTCGCGTGGCTTCTGAGGACCCAATGGAGGACGAGTTTGCAGCCATGCTCACGGGCATTCGCTCCGGCTGCCCCGTGCCTTCGGCGGAGGAGTTGGGTGGTTCGCCTGACCAGCCTGACTTTGGTCCGGCCGAGCCTAGGGCGGAGGAGTTCAGAACGCCGCCTCGAGTCGACGACACGTCCAAAGTCAGAGACAGCTCCGCTGCATGTCGCCTCAACAGCTTCACCAGGCGGGTGTTGAGGAAGGTCGATTCTCCACTCATTCGTGAGCCTCCCAGGCAATCTCCTGTTAAGCCAGTGAGGTCGCCAGTGAGGCCGTTGCTGCGGAGTAGGCGGTTGGCAGCTTAGGGGCTATCTCGAATACGTGCTTACAAGCGAGGTTAGGTACTGCTTATGCAGCGTATGGGCTACACGAAGGGCCCGTGAGCGCCATCCGCCTCGGAGATGGAGGCATTCGAGAAACTCTTCGACGGCAACTTGACCGCGTCTAACGCTGCAGCGCTGAACGCGCTCTTTGCGTACGATAGGGAGGGTTCGTCCAGGCAGCCGTGGAAACGCAAGGCCGCCTTCTAGGTTGCACCGTTGTGTCGATTCTGGTTGTCTATTCTTTGTAATATCGAAACTTGAAATCGGTTGTTAGGGTGGTCCAGCTATGGCTGTTTCGACCAACCCCCTCTGTACTCGGCCGTAGTGCGTTGTCTGTACGTTAAACTCTTCTTCTTAATACAATGATACGCAAATCTTTTGCGTATTCGAGAAAAAATATACTAGGCGCCACCTAGTGTGTACTAACTAACTTAATCGGACCGCCTCCATCCGGTAGCTGTTTTCGTGTTTCGTAGTCGACGCCGCCGGCCACTTAATTGGATCCTCCTCCTGCACTGCAAACGGGGAATCAAGAAGAGTGAATTAAATCAAAACGTCTCCCTCGCAACGTACTCACAGCGATCACTGTCAATATATAACCATGCATATTCCCTTGTGGTTTCGCGCGGACCTGGGACTGGGATCGGACGGCTGGCGGGCTCCCACGCAGGACAGCTGGCGAAGAGGTACCGTAATTAACTTATAGAAAGGTGAAACGCACTAGCAAAGCTAGTAGTAGTACTAGTAAAGTAGGGGATGGATGGATGGAGGAGGGCGCAGCGTGCAGGCAGATGGAGTCGCCCAGATCGAGATGGCGTCGCGCGCGCGTCTGTCGCAGCAGCAGCCTGCACAAGTGGCACGATCGAGAGAGCACTAACAGAGGATGAGACGAGCGAGCACGGAACCACCGGACAGGCCTCCCAATTCGGACGCCATGCATGCATGCGTCGTCCTCGATAGATCAATCGGTCGGTCCGGTCGCCGTATCCTACCAATCGATCAGCATCGGCCTGACGATGATGAGCCGCCGTCAGGTCTCATCCCGGCCGGTGGCCGGACGATCGAGATCGAGAGAGAGGTACCACGTATTCCGTACGTATCAGCCGCCGCGTCCATGTCACGCCCATCGTGCTGCTGCTGTGGTGTGGTGTGGTGTGGATCGAGAGAGAGAGAGAGGTAGTACCACGTACGTATCAGCGAACCGGGCAGTGCATGGCTAGTCGTCAGGCCAGTCCATTTCGGTGTCAAAGTAGCCGCTTTTTACATGAATGGACTCTCAATCAAAACTAAGCAATACCTTATCACGTTACCTTATACACAAGGTTGTACAAATTTGTTTTTTTCCCACATATATGCACGATCATGTGATGATGAGACAACGGATCAGACCAGTTGTTGTCTACACATTTTTATCGATATATATCCCACGTGTGCATGTCCAAGGCCTTGGACGCAGAGAATTAGTCGACACGTACGCTGCCCTTGTAAGCCAACCTACATGCATGTGAAAGAGAACCCAACTACCAAGGAAGTAGTATGTCACAAGTCACAACTGGAGCTGATGATTTGAAACAGCTATGCATGCGATGATGCGAGAGAGATATGGCTCCAGACGTTTGTAAAACTCCTCTGGCGTGCCGTGACGCATACATAAGCAGCTAGCTAGCTAGCGCGAGCGATACGAACCCTTGAATTGCAGCCTATACATGTCATGTTACGCTACACTACACTACACCAACAAGGAATAAAATAAGTAGCGAAATAGTAGTAGTAATAAGTAGTGCAAAGCTGTCGTGTCACCCGATCGAATAACTTTTTCGGAGAACATCGATCGCGTATGTACCTAGCAAGATCCCTTGCTTTAGTTCGTGTCAACAAAAAAATCTTAAAAGAGAGCATTTTCGTCAAAAGAAGAACAGGGGCACGCACGCACGCACAGCAGTTTCTCCGATACTACTAAAATCAACAACGGCCGGCGTAGGTCGGTGTGTAGTGCGACACGACTGTACCAGATTACACACACGCCTACTATTAGGGCTAGGGCCCTTCATTCACTGGATGGAATGAATGATCGATCGGCGGGTCATGCATGGATCAGTAACTAAGATCAAACACGCAACAACAACAATTAAGTTCTCCTTTTTTGTTGAAGAAAACAAAAAAAAAATCATCTAACTAGTGGCGAGCAAGGTCTGCGTGGGAAGGAAGGAGAGGCCTGGGCCGGTCTGCGGGCGCACTGATGGCCGCACTGACCCCAGTGTGGTCTCGAGCAGTCGCTCACAGCTCACTCACAGGCCCGTCTCAGGCAGGCAGGAGAAAAATCATGGCGCGCGAACTAAAGCAAAGCAAGGGGATCGCGGCACAGTCGGTGTCAGATAAAGGGAGCAAGAAGATGAACAGTTGACTAACTCCGACGCTGTGCCCAGCCGGCACTGCAGGGCGATCTCTCCGGCCCTCTCTTTAATTTGTATATATATACAGTGCGCATGCATGCATGGCCAAAGGCGCGGTAAAAACGTGCGTGTCTGCCCAAACACAAAACCACACGGCGGCGTACGATCGAGCACGACGTCCCGTCCACCGCGTGCCTCCACTGACGAGACGACGCACGCACGCCGCTCAGTGCGGTTGCACATCGGGGGTTCCTGTGCGTGTGCGGTGCAGTGGAAGGCGCACAGGCAGGCAGCTATAGCCAGGTCAAGGCGTTTTCGAGCAAGTGCCAAGGGTGAGCAAGCGACGCTGTTGCGCGCGGCTGCAGTTGCACGACGACGAGGCAGCACGGCACCAGGTTTCAACGGGGCACTCGAGATCGACGAGGGAAAGGTCTGGACGGACGGACGGACCAACTCCGCCGCCGTTGTCACTCCGATGGCGAGCGAGCCTGCCTGCCTGCCTGCCTGCCGGGCCGACCAACCCTGACGGTGGTGGTGCGGTGCTGCCGCTGCCGCTGCCAATGCCAACGCCAACGCCAGAGAGAGGGGGGAAGAGAAGAAGCAGGCGGGCGCCCCCGGAGGGCCCTCGGCCCACCCCCACACGGACAAGTCGCAGCCCGCAGGTGGGAGACCACCCTAGGGCTTGGGCGCAGCAAAACAACAAGCAGAAACGATGCGGCGAAATAAAGGGCTTCTTTGTAGTGGGACGGGAGCAACCGAGCCTTCCAAAAGTAAGACGCCAAGCCGAGAGCGACGAGAGGGCGGCCATACGCCCATACCCCATTCCAGGACCATAGTGGACTGCACCATAGCACAGCAAGCACTACAACGAAGATCGCAGCTACTTCATCTCGGTGGCCTCCACGTCAGTGCTCGTCTCGTCTCCTCCTCTTCATCTTCGAATCGAGATGAGCTGAGCTGACCACACGCGCGCGGGCGCCATGAAATAAGCAGTTGTTCTGTTGCGAAAAAGGGGCCCCTTTTCAGAGGAAGGAAAAGGCAAAACAAACAGGTGCACAGCACAGTATAATGGAGAAGTTAGGTCCCAAGCCCAGACGCGCGATTTTTCTTCTTTCTTACGGAGACCACAGGCCCACCCCCGACTGTGCTGGAGATGTGGCTGTTCCAGAAAAGCCCACCTCCGGCCACATACGTGCAGCCAAAAGCCACCGTTGATGATGTTGCGGCCGAAGACTCGATCAATCACCATGCATCGACGAGGACGACGATGATGGATGGAAGCAAAGGAGGAACCACCCATTCATCAGTCAGTCACACTACTCAATGTGATATGATATGAAATGGAACAGAGAGGGATTGTCAGCGTATCAAATCAAACTACTAGCAACTAGCGGCTGGGCAGAATGAAAAAAAAAAAGGAGGGGGCGTGTCCTAACACCAACGCAACGCAAACACCCTCAAGTCGCACAAAACAATCATTCTGCGTGTCGGGAGCGCGTGCCACCAACACCAGGAGTCAAAACGTTTCTTAATCGAGAAACCATAATCTAGAGAAGATTTACCAGTTTGGAGCTAAATAATGAAGGACATCTTTGTGCTCAGCTGACCTGACACCACCGAACGTTCAAAAAAGCCGACCCGTGAAATGAAGCTTTACACGCTGCCCGCTGGTCGCTTCACCTGTACTGTACGAGCAGAGCAACAATGATGAGCCGTTGTACAAAACTAAGGTCGGCCCAGGAGACCTGCAGGTTCACAGGGAAAAGAAAAAAGCTTTGCTCTCAGGCAGGCAGCTGCTGGCTCCAGCAGCTCTAGAGGGACGACGAGGGACGCCCCTTTCCAAGGACAGCCTGTGCGGCTGTGTGCGCGCAGTAAACTAGTAAGATCTTTTTCCTGTGCCTCTGATAATGGCTGACGCAAAAGGGGGGATGGAGTCCTCTGTACCAATGATAATGGGTGGCAGAAAGGCTAGTGCTTTTCAAGTCAGGATAGCAGCAAGAGAAGAAGAAGAAAAAAAATTGTGGAAGAAACCAGACGGTGACTTTGCCAAGATGCCCCGTTTTTTAAATACTATAATCAGCCTGTTGAACTTCTATGATACACTAGCTGCATTAATTTTAATTAAGGACTAAAAGTGAAATTTCATTGTAAAAATAACAACCGATCATATTCAAACAACACAGGTTTATGGAGTTGCAACCAACACCTATCAGGCAATTATTATGCATTACTGAATTCCAGTGGTCAGCAGAGTGAAGGTAAATACTGTGCTAACTACGCGTGTGCCTTAGTAAACCAATTTTGTTCACATAGTATGTTTCATGTATAACATGGGGGAAAAAAAAAACAGGGAACTCTGATATATGAGCAAGTATCATCCAATTGAACAGCATGAGAACTCGGATACATGATGACTGCCAAGTGGCAACTTAATGCTGGCAAACACACTCAGGGGCAGTTTAGATCCATTTATTTGGAGGAATTAAAATCTACTCAACAGACTAGTCTATTTGTCTTGGAATTTGACATTCCCCCACTTCTCAAGGTTGACATATAAGCTAATCTCAAATTCATAGTGTAGGAGATGAAAATAGATTCTATAGATTACCATATTATCTTTCTACTTGCAACTTACGCTCTTTAACTTGCTCCTCTATGGTAGAAATGCAGCACATAAGCATCTCTCGTATGGCCAACAATAATATATAAATATAATCCATATACAACCATATTAGTTCAATTAAAATGAATTCAATTTCAAGGATCCAAACGAGCCTTAGTGAATGAATAGCATCTGAAGCGCTTTATGTATCTATCTGCTTTCATAGTAGTTGTACAGTGTGTTTGATTGATAAATAGAAATAAGATAATATTCCTAGCTAAACCACGCATAGTGGTTCATCAATCAAAGCACCAAAAAGTTGATAAGCACAGCCACTTTTCGTTTGTCAAGAAGCAAAGAAAAAATTCATATCAAAGCAGAAAGAAAGGAAGAAAACTAAAGAAAGAAGAAGCATATACCTTCAGAAAGCAACATATTATTATGACGCTAGTATATTAAAAGTAGAAAATTCTGACCAATGGCATGGTAGATGTGTTCTGCCATGGCTCAACCAGTGATAGATACTTTAAGAACTCAGGAAGAAAAAATTCTCACCATCTGAAACCAAAAAACTTTACTGTCAACTACAAGGTCAGTGCTCTGTAATCTGTATACTGGTCCAGTCCAGTGTTAATAGTAACCAGATTAACTAGCCAGTAAAAGTATGGACTTAGTAGTACACTACTACTCACTCCAAAATATTGTTCATTTTAGCTTTGTCCTAACTCAAAAATTCTTAACTTGAACCAAATTTATAGAAAAAATAAATCAATATCTACAATTTCTAATTAGTTTATTAAATTCTCCATGCGATATGTCTTGATAGTGCAGTTATTTGAACTTGTAGATGTTAATAAGTTTTTTTAAAAAAAAACTTGGCCAAAGTTGGAGAAATTTAATTTAGACAAAGCTAAAGTAAAGTATAATTTGGAACAGTGGTAGTAGCTTTTAACATACAGAAAAGCTTTGACAAGAATGAATTTACCATAACAAAGATACGTGAACAAATTCAAAGCTAAGTTTCAAGTAGATTTATGAATGAGATATTGGGGACAGCAATTTCAAAATACATCGTGTAAACATAATTAACTTTTATGATGCACTGTAGTTTATTAACAAAAAGCTAGAATATACCTCCACCGCTCCATGTCTGCAAATTCTAGACGTCAATAAAGCTGATGTCCTAACATTCACACCTATGAATTTGCAATACAATATGCGCAGCATGAGCCAATTAAAAAGCTATACTTTATCAGTTAGAATCTGAGGGCAACCCAAATGGTGGAATATAGGATCTTTAGGGAGACCCAAATCACACCCACCACATCACCTGGCCACCAAGGCCTCCCCCTCTCTTACCTATAAATGAGAGGCAAAAGCCACCAAACCAGTAGGCAACTAAGACAAAGTGGCGTACTCTTCTCTGTACTAGCTTTCTTCTTCTTCTTCTTCCTATCCTCTCTTCCTCCCAAACAGACTGGATTTCATCAAGATAATCCTGAAACTGGAGCCAACAAGCACACAGAGAAAGAAGAGCAAGAAGACCGGCTCCCAGCCGATACAAGGTAGGAGTGACCAGCGTTAGGGCAGTTTCAACATATTGCAGGGTCAATATGGTGACAGTGAGAGAGGAGACTCGCAAGGGGCCATGGACAGAGCAGGAGGACCTGCAACTGGTATGCACTGTCCGTCTGTTCGGTGAACGTCGTTGGGATTTCATTGCCAAAGTATCAGGTTTGAGGGGTGGGGATCCACAAATTAGGTAGCTAAATTGAAGTCATCGCGCTAAGTCGCAAAAGCAAGTATCAACCTCTCTAACCGACTCCATTCTTGCTTCCCCTCTCCCCTTCTGTATCTTCATGCAGGACTCAACCGGACAGGCAAGAGCTGCCGGTTGCGCTGGGTCAACTACCTCCACCCTGGCCTCAAGCGTGGACGCATGTCTCCCCATGAAGAGCGCCTCATCCTTGAGCTGCACGCTCGGTGGGGAAACAGGTCTGATCACCAAAAGATAATCAAAAGAACAAAAGGACAGTTTTCTCTAAACTTTGATTGACATGTTCGATAACTTCACCTAAATAGGTGGTCTAGGATAGCACGCCGCTTGCCAGGGCGCACTGACAATGAGATCAAGAACTACTGGAGGACACACATGAGGAAGAAAGCACAGGAGAGGAAGAGGAACATATCTCCGTCATCGTCCTCATCTTCGCTGACTTACCAGTCAGGCTACCCAGATACTCCATCAGCCATTGGAGTTGAGGGACAAGAGCTTCATGGTGGCAGTGGCTGCATCACAAGCAACCTGAAGAGCACCCCTCCAGACATGGATGGCTATCCCATGGACCAGATATGGATGGAAATTGAGGCACCAGAGGTGCCCTCGGAGATGGGCTTTGTTGGAGGGAACGAGAATGTGTGCAGCAACCTTGCCACCCCTCTGCCACCACCTACTGTCTGGGAATACTACCCAGAGGCCTGCTGGAAGATTGATGATGATATCAAGATGGCACCACAGTTCAGTTATAGTGAAGGAGTTGGCCCCTGCTTCTGATGCCATATATTGGGTCAGATTACTAAGTTATACACCTACCTAGCAGAAGTGAAGTGCTTTTGTAGAAACAAGCTTTAGCATGGATCTGAATATTTATCTCCGCTTAGGATTGCAGGTCTATGGCTCTATGCATGATTTCTATGTATCTAGTGTGCAAGACAAGATCATCTCAATTTGTCCTTGATGCTATGGAATGCAAGGGCAAAGGTACTATGTACTGTCTACTCACAGTATAATTAGCTATCCTGTGAGACTTTTCTGTTGGACATGAAGCCAAGAATAAATGTTATATTGATATAGATGGTCTTAACTTGGAATGGTTTTACAGTTTCAGTCCAGAGACCATTGTTAAGGTGAACATTAAGCTCACCCAGTTGAAAATATAGTTCACTTTTAACCCATCCATAAAAACCATTGAAGGTTGTTTTGTACAAATGGATCGGTTGGTTGATGGCCTCAAGCAAAAACTACTAACCCAAAAGAAGCCAATTGACATACCAAATTAGTGATCTGATAGAGCTGTGTACCTTTATAAAAAATATTATTCCATTGTACCAAATTGGCAACTTGCAAATCATGGTATTAGTAAAGAGAAGACAGCTCTCAGTAGCCACCAAGTCTCAAGGTGGAAAGGTACCATAGTATGATCCAGGAAAAAAAAGAAGAAAAGAAAGTTGGCAGAGGACTAGCTCCAACCTTTCCCAATCATCTAAGCTTATAATCATCTTTTCGTTTTGTTCCCCCAGATGAAATTGATTTCAGAGTACATAGTAACATAGAAATTAGAAATTTTCCATTAAGAATGTAAGTCCTAATAATAAAAAATCTAACCTCAAGTAAAGGAGAGGATTCAAGTAGATGGGAATTATGGTACAATTTGGTCAGAGTAAGTGTCAAATGATTATACATACAAGCACTATACTTCTGAATACAAGTGCAAGTTATAAAAGTACTCACTGGAATCAGGTAAAACCATTAATGACTCAACTCACAACATCAACCTGAAAACCTTGATTTCAATGCAACCGATGAATAAGCATAAATGGTGTATGAAAGCTGGGAAAAAATACATTTTTGCATTTTTCACAGTATAATATAACATGTTTTCAAATTAATACGACAGTATTCTTAAAGGATTTCAATGACAATGACAATGACAAGTAACAGAAGTACACTATATTAGTAACAATAATGAGGTGACTACTGTGTTTGGCCACTATAAATGCACAGCGTCTTAGTTTTGCGTAACCAAACCTATAAACTGTTCATCAAAGTGTTTAAGGGTTACCCAGGGAAGTGTTCACTGCTCAAGTGCACATCAAACCTTATATTCAAAAGAGGCACAATTATTTTGATCTAGGCACACCAAATGTAATAGTCGATAAACTTGCGCCAAAAAAAATCTAGTCCAAAGAAAATTTTGAAACACGCCGGAAACAGCAGCAGAAAGGAAAGACCCCTAGTTTCTTTCGCGGAAAGCACCATGTGCACATTGGATCACTAGCTTATATGCCCTTTCACAAAATCATACTATGAAACAATTTCCATGGAGAAGACAAGAGAGAAAAGTGTCTATAATTCCCATGGAGAAGACAAGAGAAAAAAGTGAGTGGGCTGCCTTTCATTCTTTTCTTGTTTCTTTATTAAAACATAATTTGCACTAGATTTCAATAAGAAAGCTAGTTTTGAACATTAATAGTTAGCCTCGCAGGTCAAGCACGCAAGGAAAAAGTAACATTAGTGGGATAAGGGAATTAATAGGTGATGATAAGTGGCATGCATTGAGGATTTTGTAGCCATCTACTTTAGTGAAACTGATATGCAACAAATTAACCATACGCCATCTTTTAATTGAATAAATGGCTAGTGCTTAACCACCTGGACCCAACCATACTTTCATAGGGTGGCTCCAGGAAAACAATGAATAACTGAGGTAACATTGATGGGGATAGGAAAATTCGTGGGTTTTTCCTTTTCCACTTTCTGCTTAACTTTCTATTTCCCTTTCATAACGTGCTTCATCCATAGACTCGTAATGTCCATTGAGATGTTACTAGAAAAATCAAGGTCACACTACCAAGAAAAAAATAAACCCAAGAGAACTACAATGAGATGACGCATCACTGTTGTTAGTGGTGTACAGGAGACAGACAAAATGCATGGCATCCATTTCTGGAAGATCCACTTATCAAAAGGAAAGGTGTTCCCAGCTGCAAGAGGCAGAACAGGCTGAGTCCTATCCTTGTTTTCAAATAAAAGGTACATGATATGTGAGAAATGTAACCTTTTATTGCTGAAGGATGATAACACTATCAAGCTTGTACAGTGTCATCTTTTTCCTTTTTTCTTTGGGGAACAAAAAAGAAATACTTCATGGTTCATGCAAAATGCTTCTTTGGCATTTTGCATATGCAGAGCACTGGCCACTTGCTCTTAAACACTGAAGTTGAATATTACAAAGTCAAATTGCAGCTCAACTCCAGGCATTAACTAGCAAACATCAACTTGTTTCTGACATGTTCCAAGGATAGACATACAACAGTTATATTCCTCATAAAATTTGCAAATATCAACTACTAACTCCGTTTTCAAATATATGACGTTTAGGACAAGCTAATTAGTTCAAAATGAGTTAATTGGCTTGTCCTATAAATGTCATATTTTTTTTAAAAAGGAGGGAGTACAAAGCTATTAAAAAGGCAACAGAGCAGATGATTATGGGTGACCCTGATCACTATTGCATATCAACATGATATTTCATTATCAACTTGCTTGCCAATCAAGGAGTACAAGTGACATGTCAGCAAAAATCAAAATCAGTTTGAAGTCACCCGGCTTAGCTCTAGGAGTGCACGGCAAAGATAACTTCAGGAGTCAGGACAAACACAGGTGGCAGGACCACACTAGTGATGCCTTTATGTTAAAATGCTGGGAACAAAAAAAACAGATATATAAACCCTTCAAGTTAAAATCTAAGCAGTTTCCTGGAGTTAGTAAAAGCAAAACACAGAAATTATATAAGCAAAGAATGTGAAATTTTATTAATTTTTGCAGGTGAAAATTAACAGTGAGCCATAACCAATAACCCATGTTGTCTGTGGCCAAAAGCACTTTAGATGATAACGATTTCCAGGAAATAGGCAACAATCATACTAGCAAATAATTAGTAAGCCCAATCATTCTGCAGTGCATCAAGATAAATCTGTAGAAAACAATACTGAAACTGTATTGGCGTTCACTTACAAAGAAAAGAAACAGAAAATGGTTGGAAAGACATGCTAACAATGTAGTGTTCAAACCTGACAGACTAGAGTACAAAAGGTGAACAACACTAGAATGCTTCAAAAGGAAGCCTCTTCTGCTACCCAAATCAAGCAACCATAATTAAGAACTAAACGAGTGTACTGGTACCAGAACATTCGGTTTCATGGATATTGTAACCAATCTCAAGCTCTGAGTGGCAGCCAACCCTTCTATCTTGGTCCCCAGTACCTAATAATGTTTGGTAAGCATATAAGTTAACAGTAAATAGTAGTGTATCATGGTTTAGCAAAGGATTCGATAATTGGTTGAGCAAAACCTTAGTGTAATGCTAAATATTAGGTCACAAAACAACATTTCACGTATAAGGTAACAACTTGCAGATGTCGTTACAATTCAGTTGTCCAAATAACTATAATATCATATAGAACAATTGCAATGCTATGGCACCCCTTCCATTATGAACATAACAAAAAGTTGATAATTCATGAACATACAGAAGTATGAAATCATCATACTTAGTAACTTATTTACAACATCGCTAACCACGAAGCCAATGTTAACCAATATAAACAAGCAGATAGAGAAACATACTTGACAACTAAATACCAGTACCATTTATTTGCATAATAGACACATTTATGTGCATTGCATCAATAGCTTCAGCAGGTATTATTGCCTGTAACCTCACATTTGTGGCTTAAATTAATGTCAGCAGAAGCATCTGCCAACATAAAGCTCATCTCTAAACCCTAAATTGTTGAGATTTGAAAACATAGGAATGACTGTATTTTTAGGGGTTTTCTCTTAATTTTCCTGCCATCTTGCGGGATATTAAAGATGAGGCAACCTTATTGTGTATGCAGGAGCCAAAGGGCTACGAAGCATATGATCATAATTGTTTTGCTCATGGTCGTGGGTTGTGTTAGGGTTTGTTGGTGAATCCTTTTTGTAATCACTATGCCCCTACAGTGGTTGTACAGGTCATCTAGATTCCTTAATAATAGCAGTTCTTAAATTCCCATTATATGTTTTTATCCTACCATATCCCATTCCCTATCAAAATGCAATTAGAAGGAAAAACTACAATGTACATGGAAACTACAACTGTGTCCTATACAACTCCAATGAAGAAGAAACTGTTTTTCATCTCTTTATGCCCTTTTAGTGTCAGATGTTGGACTTCACTTGGTATATCTTGGGATCACTCCTTTGAGTTCTTCTCTATGATAACAAACGCACAAACAGACTTTTAACTTCCTTTCTTCAAGGAAGTCTTTAATATTGCGGCTTGGCACATTTGGAAACAAAGAATTGGCTTCATTTTTCAGAACAATAGACCCACCTTCCAATCATGGAGAACCGGATCAGAATATGAAATTTCAGGGCATACTTAGTAGATGCAGATCTAGGCATTCAATGTATTTTAGAGGAAAAAGATCCTATTTTAACTAATCACACATAGAGATATTGCTAGTACACAAAAAGTTAATCGTATTTTGTGGATGAAATTAACCTTCAGCTTCACAATATCAGATATATTCAACTTATATATGAATAAGCTCGATTAACTAGCTCGTGTGCTCTTTTTCTCTCTCTTGGCAGCCTGTTGCATGCCGTTTTTTCTATTTTTCATCTACATGTTAAGGTTAGTAGTCAAGGGTATTAGTGTAATCTCCTTGAGACCTTGACTACTAACCTAAACACTATACAGGCCTTATTTTTCTTTCTGTAACTCCTTTTATCGTTGTTCCTTTTTTTAATAAAATGCAGAGTAGGGGGCCTTCCCTACTGTATTTCCCCTAAAAATGCAATTAGAAAAGAGTACAGGTGCATTTCTTAGATTAATAAAAATTGGTATATTGGCAACGCAAACTTCAATACCAGTACAGCTAGATTTCAATACCAACATGTTACCAAGCTTTTGTGTCTGCTATTATATCTACTTCAGCACTGAATTGTATGGTATTTGAGTACACATTTCAATGTTTCTTTTTCGGGTAGAAGTGTGTCTGCTTATAATGGCCACACAGTATTCATCCATATCTTACGTTCAAAAAAAGTATTCATCTGTATCAGTGTCTAATGTTGACTATAATTGTTGAAATACAGGTATGAATCTTAGACCACATAAAACTGACCTAGTGAACAATAGATCCATAAAAGACAGCCTCTGCAGGACCAGTCATGTAAATATGATTGTCATCCTCCCTCCATTCAATTTCCAATGGCCCGCCAGGCAAATCAACTATACAATTCTGTTTCATGATTAAAAGATAAAAGGTTAATAAGGCACAACATGAACTATAGACTGTAGTGAATACAAGTGAAATGTCAAAAAAATCAAACACACAAAAAGGCAATAGAGACAAACCCGCTCAGCTCGACCCTCAAGAACAGCTGCAACAACCACTGCACAAGCACCAGTACCACAGGCAAGAGTTGCTCCTACAGTCAAACCTTAAAGTTCACTTCACGTATCCACTCCATATGACAGGCAAAAATATAAAAAGAGGCGTCACTTAAGATTAAACATATATTATAGCCGTTTGCATTATGGAGTTACAATGTGGTCCTGATGACATATTGATACCTAGAACAAACATGAGTAAAATTCGAAAATATAGATAGAGGAGGCAACAAAAGAGAACACATTCTAATATTCAAGCAATGGCATATACTACAATTAAAGGAGGTTAAGGTAAGATTAATCGTACCGGCACCACGCTCCCAGACTCGCATTTTGAGGTGTGAGCGAGACAAAACCTGTACGAATTCTGCAAAAAGAAACTCACTTAAATAAAATACCAATACAAGGATGTATCCATAGAAACAGAAGAAATTAAGAGTTACCTGTGTTTGTGCGAGCAGGAAACATTTCATGATGCTCAAATTTAGGTCCAATTTCGCTAAGTTTTAAATTGTCAACCTGCAAGGCCTGCAGGAGTCCAGTCAAGACTAGAATCTATGGTTACAATATATAGTTACGTGGACACTTTGGTTAGACTGATAAAAGTACTACTCAGCATGCACATAGTTCATAGTTCAAGTCAGAATAGCCATTTTCGTCCCTGAAACTCGAGGCCCAGTTTCATCCCTGAAATTTCAAAATGACCGTTTTAGTCATCAAATTATACTTTTAGGCTCAATTTAATCCCAGAACTATGAAGAGAACCATTTCAGTCCTCAAACTTCATATTTTAGGCACAATTTCATCCATGAATTATCAAAATGCATTTTGGCTCAACTTCATCGTTTGTCCAGCACCACCCACGATTTGAGATGGACAGTTATCATTAGGTACTATTGTCCCTAGCGTCGTCCAAGCTACAGAATCGGATAGCACACTGCACACTTCTAATATGACTATAGATATAAATATAAATATATTCTTAAATATGAATTACTTTTAGCAGATGGATAAAAAATATTATATTATACACAAATGGTTATTAGTGTAGCCTAACTCTAGCTAAGGAAAAAAATTATAGATCTACTATTGTTTTAATAATATCCATTTTTTTAAGGAATAAATAAGCAACTGTAATTGCTCCCACAAAAGTCATTTAGTCATATATATATATATATATATATATATATATATATATATATATATATATATATATATATATATATATATATATATATGAACGACCATAAGGTAACATTAAAAATAACAACTTGGAATTATTAATGACCACTAAAGAGTTTTTGGATGAACATTATTTTTCTATCTCCAATCGCTGGTGGTGTTGGGAGTTTGAGGGTGACCGGGTGCAACAGTGCAACATTCCACCTAGGACGATATACAAAGTTGAGTTGAACATAAAAGTTTGAAGACCAAAATACACTTTGGACGAAATTGGCCCAAAATGCAAAGTTTGAGGACTGAGACGATCATCTTCATAGTTCTAGGATGAAATTGAGCCTAAAACTAGAGTTTGAGGACTAAAACGGCTGTTTTGAAAGTTGAGGGATGAAACTGAGCCTCCAGTTATAGTTCAAGGACAAGTACCGAATCCAAAATTATGATGTACGTAACAACAAAGAATGTTGAACCAACAATTCAAGATTCAATAGTTTCAACAAAGACTTAATATCCCCGTAGATGGATCTATAAAATGTGAAACTTTGAAAAGAAGCAAGTTGGCATGGATAGAATATGAATTTGCAAGTTGATTACCTTTAACTCCTTTGCACCAAATGTGACACAGTGGGGGTTGCCCATGCTAACACATGTGACATGCCATGTTAAGCCCTCAACTGCCAATTCAGCTTGGACAACAGTTTTGTTCTTAGTAGCTACCAGTTTTGTGGGGATGTCTGGTCCAGAAAGTATGGGCTCGCCCATATCAACCTTTACCTGAAAATAAGAGATGTGTATAAAATTCTATGAGGTATAACTTAAGGATTGGAGAGGCCTACCCATGTCAAACAAGAATGAGTGTATTAATTGGTTTGAACTTGAAAAGATTGAAGTCAAATAGGAAGCAAATACATTTTACGCTACTCAAGCCAAAGAAGGCTCAAGACAAGATTTCAGTAGCCTAAAAGTGTGCCAGAAAATAACGATATCCTGATAACTTATACCAGTAGTAGAGTAAGACCTTAACTAGGGCCTTGTGGCTTACGACTCACTACACTCAAGTTAGGTGACCTTTTCAGCTAATGATTGGTTCATAACATTTTTGTGCAGTACAACATTTTCTTAGCACATTGTCTTGCGTGCAATACACACATATTATTCCAACAAATTGACCATCTTTTGTAAAGAAAAAATTTCCTATCAGCCTGCCAAAGAAATTTAAGTTTGCTATGCTAGCAAAATAAGTGTCATTTTGATCCAAACAGCATGTTTATCTACTTCTTCAGCTTTAGCGGTATATAATATCATGTCAATAACAAACTGCAGAAGAGTGAAAGACAAAATTCAGTTGTGCACGAGGGAACAAACATTCCAGACACCTAGCAGTCAGAGCAAAGGCACTACCTTTGCTCATGACCAAGCAATACAACTAGCAAGGCATGATTATAGTCTTCTAGAATTAAAAAGAGACTATGATAATTAGATTTCAAAATGACTATAAAAGGAAAATATTTACCTGCCCATCACTTTGTATTTCAGGGATGATCTTTCCAGCACCAGTATGAATAGTGAAGCTGAAATGTTTACAGAACTAATTTCAGGGTCCATAACAAAGAATGATGCATCCACATATTATCATAGTTCTAGCATTCTTGTGTTTCACTCATTAACTATATGAATATTAAACTCAGATTCAACAACTACTACTCTGCCTAAGTTGTTTCAACATAGCTGGTCCCAAACCCCCATGCCTGAGTAAGGAGAAGTGTTGTGACAGACTTGGCAAGCCCACGTAAAAACTCAACCACACTTATGAAGGTAAAACCCAAAAGAAGCCCAAAAAGAAATATTAGACTCAGATTCCCCTCAAAACCAAATTAGGCAAAGAATATCATGAGATCTAGTGCAATTTTAGTGCATTTCATTTTTATTGTTTTACAATGATACTGCACCGCATTACCTATTTGTCCCCTGCAGATTTTCAAGCTCGGCTATAAAACGAGCAAAGCAACGGACTCCATTGCCACACATCTGATAAAAACCAAAAAACAAATGACGGATCAACATTTAGTGTATGAGAATAATTCAGATTAACAAGCTGTGTTAAACATTTTCTGATTGTCCATAACCTGGAGATTAAAGAAAATAAGGAAAAACATAGTCAGACATTTATATCTACTTTTTCTTCACTCTACTTGATAGTTAGCAGTACAAAAAAAGGAACATATGTGTTTGGGACTAGAAACATCATGACAGTTCAATTGTTTAACATCCAGAACATATCTGATCATATAATAAGCATTTGATTAGGATTGGAAACATAGCCACTTCTATTGTATAAGAGCCATTCAAGACAAAAAAAAATTACAGAACAGAATTTAATAAAACATAGCCCTAGTCCATGTTTGAGAGAGACATGTATAGTATACAGACTATAAATCTGGTATGCATGTCAAATAGAGGATATAGTAAAGATACACCAAGTGACCTATTCTGGAAAATATTCTGATGATGCTTAGATTGGTAGATGTTCTGTGATCTACACTAATTGGTAGCTGCCAAATTATAAGAAATCAAGCTAGCAAGTTGATTTCAAGGCTGAAGTTTGCATCTACCAGAATTTGAAGAACCTCACAACTACACATCTATATGTTTTCTCCTTTTGCATTAAAAGCTCACATGATAAAACCTGCACCGGCTTGGCAGCAGAGACTGGAAAGTGGTAACCCTCGACTGCCATCGCACTATGCATAGCTTAGCACAATTTGCCGGCGGGGAAGAATGACTACCAATAAGAATTACGGCAGCCTCAAATATAACATATTAACATTTAGGATTATGACCGTGCTATAGAATTCAGCATTGTGATGAAATGGTGAAGACACGCGCACCTCTGGCTCGCTGCCATCAGAGTTGAAGATCCTCATGGTGTAGTCGGTACCGTTGACCCCTGGCATGACGAAGATGACGCCGTCGGCGCCAATGCCGAAGTTTCGGTCGCACAGCTTCGCGGCCTCCTCCGGCGTCACCTTCGGCACCGACGAATCCCTGTTGTCCACCTACGAATCGAAACAGTAATCAGCAAACACAAGTGTCGTCAACAGCAGAGCACTCGAAAATCAAAACAGCACGGATTACACGAATCCTCAACGGCGGGGCCACCCCCCAAAATGAACACCTAACGCACGGTGCGGAATAGCTGGAGAGAGAGTTGGGAAACGGAAACAGGCGCACCATGATGAAGTCGTTGCCGAGGCCCTGGTACTTGACAAAGTGGAGAGCGCGCTCGGACTCACGGCGCTCGAGGAACGAGGCGGCGGCGCCGGACCTGGGGGCGGACACGGCCATCAAGGCGGCGGCGCGGCGTGGGGCGGCGGAGACCCCGCGTAGCGAAACGCGCACGCGGCCACGGGATGGAGGGGTAGGGTTGGGGGTGGCGACGGAGACTGCGGCAAAGGCTGTGGCGGCGGCCGGCGACATGGCGGCTACAGCGGGTGCGAGTTCGGGGGTGAGGAGGTAGGTCCCTGGCTGTCGCGGTCGCTGTCCGGGTAATTTACGCGGAGCGTTTCGGTCAATGGAGATGGGTCCGCGGAGAGTATGCCCCGCTGTCATTGACCCTAGGTTCCCATCGGTGGAAATGTTTTGTCTGGCCGATGATAATGTGTGACGCCCGACGAGGGTTTGGTTAAAATAAGGAAAGTTCCATCAGCATTAAATATTAATAAAAATTTAGCTTTGCAAAATGCCATGAGACAGATCTTTTGAAACTTGAGCTATGATTAAACAATCAATAACAAAAGTTAGCATAACAGTAAAATATTTTATAAAATGACAATATAAACTTTTATTTTATCGTACAGACTCTTATTAATGGTCTAAGATTTTGTTTTTTATTCTATTGTATACTCCCTTCCGTATCAAAGCCGTTTTGGACAAAGTTTTGATCAAACATTAAAAATATAAATTATAAATAACTTTTAATTGATGAGTTCGGAAATATGAAAACTATATAAATATATGTGCCTTTAAATATACTTTTATAAAATATACATATATTATTTTCTAATAAATTTTTTAATAAAAAAATGAAGTCAAAGTGATGCTTTGGAGATCGTGTCGTTGTTCTAAACGACTTCTAAATCCGATATGGCGATATGGAAGGAGTAACTGTCCAAATATAACTATCTGACCGTGAGCAAGCTAGACAGAAATTCTAACTCTAACATTAAATAATTTCTGCACTTTTTTCTTTTTTTGTTTCGTTCTTATTGTTGCTAAATTGATTCGGGTCTAGATATATGTCGTTATGTCTAGATATGTATAACAAAAATTATGAATTTAAAAATGCTAAACACGTCTAATAATTTGGGACGGGCGAGTAGCAAGTGTCATACTATTAATTTCTGTTCTAGGTCACCAAACAAAAAAGTGTGTTCATTGAGATCCAAAACTGTCTAATGAGTGCTGATAATCACATGCATGGCATTCATGTCCTCAATTTTCATCATTCATATCGTTGTTGGGCCACATGTGAGGGTCAATGTAAAATAATTAATGTGGAACCTAAGTGTCATTCACGCATTTCCTGATTGCGTCTTTCTCAAATTTTCCTCTCATACACACACCTCTAAGGATGTTTTAGAGTCTCTATTCCAAATTATAAGACCAAAACTTTGCACTCTCTTTTTAAAAAGAAAAGAATGTCATGAACTCGGATAAACATGAGTGAAAATGAGGAGAATAGCATTATAGCAATGGCAATTGCCTTCACGGCTTCAAACCACGTAGGAGTGCAAAGTTTCTTGTTACTGGCTTACTGCTAACTGCGCAGGCGGCAATGTCAAAATTTGAATCTATTTTAACAGATGGAATCAAATTTCCCAAGTCGCGTCATAGTATACGCATACAGTTTGCATATAACAATTTGCAACATTAAGGGCCTGTTTAGATCCACTGCAAATTGCAATTGTAACTAGTCATATCAACATTGCAGCACATATATGGAGCATTAAATGTAGACGAAATATTTGCATGTTTATATTTTTTTTGCATATACATCACGAGACGAATCTTTTAAGCCTAGTTGAGTAATGATTGGATAAAAGTTGTCAAATACAAACGAACGTGCTATAGTACAGAATTGCAACTGCAACTGCAACTGGTATATAAACACAATAAAATTCACGCAAACTATCGTCGGTATCAGCGGGTGTGACTTAATAAAAAAAAATTCTAATCGCGGCCGGCATCCTCCTGTCGTCGTCCTCGCCGTCCCGTTCCCCAAATCACAAGCACGAACACGAAGAACGCGAGCAGAACAACGACTTGGGCTGGGCAGACGGCATACCGCAGGCAGAGCGCAGTGAGCACGCTACCCACCTCCCCCCTCCCCAGTTTCGCCTGCTCGCCCCCAACGCCTCCAATTCCATGGCGGGCGCGGACGCCGAGGTCCAGGCGGCGGCCGGCGACGTTGAGGAGGCCGCGCCCCTGATCCCCGATCCCAGCCCCGCCGGCGCCCGCCGCGCGTCCGCCTCGGCGACGGGGGCTCCGGCGCCCCGCGACGTGCACCTGCTGAGCTCCGCCTTCCTCTTCGTGTTCCTCGCCTACCACGCGGCGCAGAACCTCCAGAGCACCGTGAACACGGTACGCGCACCCCACTCCGCCGCCCAACCCAGCCAGCCGCTTTTCTGCTCGCAGCCGGCCACCCCGGTGGCGCTGCTCCACCAGAGACGCGTATACCTCGCCTCATCCGTGGCTTTGGCTGCTGCCGTGCTCTCTCGCTCGCAGGACGAGAACCTGGGGTCCATCTCGCTGGGCGTGCTCTACACGTCCTTCACGGCGTTCTCGGTGGTGGGCTCCGCGGTGGTGCGGTGGATGGGGCCCAGGCGCGCGCTCGTGGTCGGCACCTCCGGCTACCTCCTCTTCATCGCCGCCAACCTCGCGCCCTCCTGGTAAGCACGCGCCTCCGGCCTCCTCTCTGCCTTCCTCTGCAACTACAACGCGGCTGCGGCAGTGCCGCTGATCGGGGTATCATAGCATTAGCATCTGAATTCAGTCAGTCGTCTTAGTGCCTGTAGCAGTTTAGTAGCTGACTCTTGGCGATAATCTAGGCAGGCCTAAACGAGTCTATCTAAATTCAAGATGTCAACGGGAACCGTTCCCCAAATCCCCGCGGGGAATTCTCCTATTAGGTTCCGGGTTTGGGAGGAAATCTCTCCCCACAGGGATTTAAATGGGGAGAAATTCATCCCCGTCGGGTTTCATAGGAGCGGGTCTGGTATGCATTCCTCCGTCCCCGTTCCTCGTGGAGACCCGTATAATAATCAGCAAGTCCAAGCGGCAAGGCCCAGTAGCCCACAAAACTAAAGGCCCATGGCTAAATACATATATAAAGCCAACAAACCCTAACTCACTCTTTCACTCTTCAACTCTCTCTCTCCTCCCTTGCCGATCCAGCCGCCGCACCGCACAGCCCTAATGCGAGCTGAGCAGCATGAGGACTGGACGTCGGCCATCGGCCGCTCTCAGCCGCGCACTCGCGTCTGCCTTCCGCACCAGCCGCTCGCTGCTCCCTGATACGGGGATGGGATCCCCGCGGGGAAAAATTCCCCGTGCGGGGACGGGGATGGGGGAGAAATGCTCCCCGCGAGCGTTCATGGGGACGGGGATGGGTTTGCCCCCACGGGGTCGCGGATGGGTGAGTAACCCCCAACCGGGAATTCCCCGTTGACATGCCTAATCTAAATTCTGACACGCACTTCAAGTGACGACAAGCTATGGAATGAGAGGATGAAAAACAGGGGAAAGGCGCAGGTTGTAGATGCAAAAGTTTTATGGCCCTCTCTAGCAGTGGATTAGTGCTAATTTTACCGTTACCGGATTTTCGATGGAATTGTTTTCCAGGGTCGGAGACATCAAGGTACTTCCTCCGTTTCAAAATAAGTGACGTTTTTTACTTTTTGAAAACGACATTTGATCATTTGTTTTATTAAAAAAATATGAAAATATAAAAATAAACAAATCAAGATTAAAGTACTTCTAATAATGAATCATTTCATAATAAAATAATTAATTTTTTCATAAATTTTTTGAATAAGATGAATAATTAAAAGGAGACAGGCAAAATCCTAAAACGACACTTATTTAGAGACGGAGGAAGTACTGATTTCAAGATGATGAAATCAACGGATATCTGATGTTATTGAGACAGAGAAAAATTGTACTCCTATGACTATTTGAGCTAGGCCCTGTTTAGTTTCCAAACTTCTCCAAAGTTTTTCCGGATATTAAATTTTTAGACACATGCGTAGAGCATTAAATATAGGTAAAAAAATAACTAATTGCATAGTTTGTCTATACATGTCGAGACGAATATTTTGAGTCAAGTTAGTCCATATTTAAAAAAAATTATCAAATACAAAAGAAAATGCTACAATACCAAAACTCAAACTTTTCCTCAAACTTCCTTAGTGGAAGCCCTGGTATTTTTGATTGCGGTGCAGAGTGGTAGATCTAAAAATATTCGATGGGAGGGACTATCCTTATTTTCAAATATTTAGAGGGTGTTTAGATTGTCTATTTTACAAAAAAAATTACTGTAGTCTAATTTAACTCAAAAGATTGATCACGTAACATTTTGCGAAGCTGTCAAATTAGTTTTTAATTTTCATCAACATTTAATGCTTCATACATATATCATATGACGAAACTTTTAACATTTGGTGGTGTATCTAAGCATCGCCTTAATGGCTATAAACTTACGGCGTGGCTTAGAAGAGGTTCCATACATCCGCCCTTAGTCAGTGAGTGACTAAAACCATAAAACTAATTCCATAATGTAGTTTAATTTGCAAGACAAATTTATTATACCTAAATAGTCCATGATTACTAATGATGAATTAATTAGTCTTAATAGATTCATCTCGTAAATTATCTTCCACCTATATAATTATTAGTTTTGTAAAGAGTAGATTGCACTCACCAGTTATCCAAGTGGGTGCATATTAGTCCAACATCTTGTAATTTATCTAATTTAATGCGACAACTATCTAGGTGGGTGCATACTGGTTCAACATCTTGTAATATCTTTAATTCCATGCGAGAACTTGGCTCATTGATACATATACGGTCCAAGCATTATAACAGTGAATCAGTGTCATTAGAAGCTACACCCTATCACGCTCATCTCAACCATCACTCATCTTGAATCATCATCTAATATATTATTATGTTATACCATTTCTAAATTTGACTAAATATGAAAGCTTCCATTGATTTCATAATAAATATAGAAAACACCAAACCGGTCATTTTTCTTTCTATACTCCCTCTGTCTCTAAAAAAATATCGTTTTCGCTTCTCAAAAAATAACTTTGACTAAATATATATTAAAATGTATTAGTTTTTATGGTACATAGTTAGACTATCTCCAACAATACCACCTAAAATACAATACCTATTTCACGTTTGGGTTGCGCTACAGTGAATAAATTCAATACCCATTTTAGTCTTCTCCAACAAGGATACCCATAAGAGAATCTCTCTACAAATGAGTTTTGAGGAGAGAGAATACTCAAATTTAGGTTATCCTGAGACCTAAAATAGGTCTTCCATATAAGTATTCGGTTGGAGACTGAAACAGTACAGTTGGAGACCCATTTTTAGGTTTGGGTCTCCATATGCCTCATCTATTGGAGACAACCTTAGTATTATTAGAAAGACCTTTTAATATATTTTTTTAATAAATTTATTTAGGGATACAAATGTTGACATATTTTTTACAAATCAAGTCAAGCTTGTGACACGTAAACAATATTTTAGGGACAGAGGGAGTATGATATTGTATCAATTTGTTTTTACCCCTACCCATGATCATTTATGGTTGGCTAAAGTTTTTTTTTTTTTTTTGCAACAATGGTTCGCTAAAGTTGATAGGTGGATTATCCATCACATGGAGGTAGAGCTACAACTTGCGTATTGAGTGAACCAAAATCGATCAATTTGGTTCTTTGGTTTTCTATAGGAAATTCCGATCCTTAAGAATCAGGAATAGACAGATTCTTTAAAGAAAACAACCAAACAAAATTCAGTTTTGGTTTTTCCAGGTCGGTTCCGGTGATACCAAACTAACCGAGTTTTTATACGGTTTACCAAGCCAACAAAGAAAGGAAGTAAAATGGCCAGAACCATCGGAAGGATGTAGACACAAAAAAAGAATATGATGTGGTAGACATGAAAAAATAAGACAATGCATCAATTGCACCGTTGAAATGATTAGGAAAGGTCTAGGGAGGGGTGACTAAGCCTGTAAAAACTTAATCAACATATTAGCAGCGGAGGTTCCGCGGATTTTTGTGGCCACTGAAAATCCGAACAAATTTGTAAAAGTTCCACTTGTCCTTAATGAAATTTGCTGCAACTGAAATGAATATAGACTAAATTTAGGTTGCATGTCCTAAGATTTATTTGATCTCATTGAATTAAAAAGCCTAAATTAAAATCTAACAAGAGATCAAACTTGCCTGCAAATGAATCATTGTCCCAGCGATTCCATCTTGCATTGGATGAGTTACACACGCTATGACGTAGCTCCCAAGTCCCAATGACATCGAACACATGTGCTTGGACTGTATATGCATCAATAAACCAAGATGTTGGACTGATATGCACCCACTTAGATAGTTGACACATTAAATTGAGCAAATTATAAGATATTAGACTAACCTGCACCTACTTGGATAGCTGTTGCACGGTGAGTACAATTTACTCTTTTGTAAATAGTCTACATTTAATACTTTTAGATAGTATTCAAATATTCAATACCAATTACCTTTGAGAAACTTTAGTCCAACATTTAGTCCTCGGAAGATGTATGAAAATCATTTCAACAATATAAGATATTTACATGAAAATTTGCATCTATCTTAACTTTTTCTCTATTTTCATACCAATTACCTTTGAGAAACTTAAAATGGCGATTACAATGTTTTTGGATTACTCGTCCATTACTATCTGGTAATCCTCTTTCCACCGATTGTTACAATGTTTTTGGATTACTCGTCCATTACTGCCTGGTAATCCTCTGTCTCCATCTCTCTCCTCTTATCCCATGTCGGGTCTTTAGTTTTAGGGATTAAAGTTTAATCCTGTCATATTGATGTTTCGATACTAATTATTCTATATTTAATACTTCTAATTAGTATCAAAAATTGAATGGGACATAGATTAAACTTTAGAATCCTATGCCTTTTTTGGTTCCGCCTACATTAATGTCCGGTAATCTTGGCATGATTATCCAAACCAAACCAAGTAGTACGTAGTGCGTGAGATTGTGAGTGCTCATGACGTGTCGGAAAGCGGTTGGAGTATAGTAGGTATCGTGTCAGCACTATTGGGTGTTTGCGTCATTTGATAAGACGCGTCACCTGACAAATAGTTTTGGTGCTACTACTAGTAATGCATGGATGTCACGACGTGATATTATGATTTAATTATCAGTCCAACGGCGGCAACTTATGCGGACCAAAGGCCGGCGACTGTTGTTGTCCAAAAAAGAGGCCGGAGCCTGTCAACGTTTGCGTTGGCAGAGGCTCCAACAGAATGCCAACACGGGGTGCAGGCCACTGCTTTTCATAGTGCTGCAAAGTCTGGAGAGTTTGCAAGAAACCCTTTCCTATTGTCGATCGAGGACGAGGAGATTGAAGTTCTAAGGGAAAACATAATACATAAAAGAAAAGCTTAATATTGCACACATACTGTGTTACTCTATACATGAAATTGCACACCTACTGTGTTAGTACATGACAAGTCAAGCACCTTATATTAGGCTTAATATTATTTGTATGTTACGTCGATTTTTTTCTTTCCTTTTTCTTTTTTGCAAATAGCAAAACTCAATGCGACAAGCCAACAATGTTTAAGCTTTGATGCAAGATGGTACCACCGTTAGGGCTAAAGAATCTTCAGTAGTAAGAAAAGGTCAACGCCACTATTGGGAAGCTATATTTTTTTAGGGTTTTAAAAATGTCTCATCTCCAACAGAATCTCCGGCAGAATGAAAAAAAAAAATTTACGCCCCGATGTCTCCTCATCTTTGAGGGGTCAGGGGTTGAATATTGCTTGGCGATGATTTTTCACCATGTATGAGATTGGAGGACTATTTGGAGCTCCGAAATCCCTAAAAAACTATATATCTTTTGGCTGGCCGTGGGAATTGGAGGATTCGTGGAGATGCTCTTACACTCTTCGAAATACTAAATTTATGAAAACACGTTGTATTTGTAGAGGGGTACGAGGGTGGTAGGTTCATTTGCAATAAATTACTTTGAAGTGACTCAAAATCCAAATCAAATATCGCATTGTTTAGGGGATATTTGGTTCATAGCCAAATTTTGCCGGTTTACAATTTATTAACTATATATAACCATAAAGTTTTATACTGCCACAACTTGCCATATTTCTAGGCCCCATTTCATAGACCTATTTCTTTGCCAAACCATATGGCTTAAGTGTGGCGAACAAACATTTGGCAAAGGTTGGCAAAGAAATGTGTGACGTGGTCATTGCACAAACACACTTTTTTTAATGACATTCGATTTCAAACTGAATTCGCTTTTCCCCTTCCCGCTTGACTTAATCCAGATTAAAATTGAGTTCACGAAAAGCCATATACATAAAAAAAATCTTTTTTGGCGACGATTTCAGATATTGTTGCCTTCTAATGATCCAAAATATCTGTAGAGGATACTATCCACTTGGAAAGTTTTGGGAGATCCCCGAGGCCACGTGCGCCGTCCTATGAATAATCCATCTGCAAACGGCAAGAAACATACAAGAACACACGGACAAAAAGCGCAGGAAATCATCAGCAAGCGGCCACTACGGGCAAGCCAGCGAGCCACTGCCCTGTGGGGCCCTTCGACACGCCCGGCCGCCTGCCTCGTCTCGTCTCGTCCGCTCCCGCGCCGGCCACGGCCACCGGACCTCCCCCCCCCCCCCCCCCCCCTCCTCCTCCTCCTCCTCGAGGCTCCCGACTATAAGAGCTTCTAGAAGCTTCTCCCCTCAGGCCCTCACTTCATTGCGCACTCGACTCTCGTGCCCCACGCCCACGCCCCACGCCACTCGTTGGCCGCGCAGCCATGGACGCCCACCGCGACGAGGAGGCCGCTTCGCCGCTCATCGCCGCGCCCGCGCCGGCGGGCGGCGGGCGGAGCCACGCCGCCGACGCGCACATCCTCTCGGCCGCTTTCCTCTTCGTCTTCTCCGCCTACAGCGCCGCCCAGAACCTCCAGACCTCCGTCAACACCGTACGCGCCGGTTCTCCTCCTCTCGTTCGCACTAGCGGTTTTCCGATCCCTCCTGTATTACTCGTTCTCATCAGTGATCCACGCGCGGTGCTCGCGACCTGCGGTGCAGGAGGGCGACCTGGGCACCGTCTCGATGGGGACCGTCTACACCTCCTTCACGCTCTTCTCCGTGTCCGCGTCGCCCGTGGTCACGCGTATAGGCCCCAAGCGCGCGCTCGTCGTCGGCAGCAGCGGATACGTGCTCTTCATCCTCGCCAACCTCGTCCCGACATGGTGCGTGCGTCTTCGTCTTGTGTATCGTGATCCTATCTGGCAGACACGGATCCCCGTGCAACCCGTGATAGTGTTTGGGATTGGTACTGGACGCGTGGTACCTGTTCGATAAAAGGACCCTTGATAAAATGCAGGCACCAGGCAGCGTGCGTTTGGGTTAGAGATGAGTGGTGGCGATATCGCCACTTGATAAACTCCTGTATGATCGTGTGCTCTCTGCTCTGTGCTGTAGTCGGTCTTGGGTAGAAAGTAGCATTTGTGTGATATTGATGATCAGTTTACATTGCCTCTTCACGGGCCCCTAACATCTCAGGCTCAGAACTACCAATTTGGCTCCTTGTTCAACAGATAGATCTCCATGGGCTTTGGCCGGTGTGCTCCCGGCCATGATCTCACTCTGTCTGATTTGAAAGAGGGTTTGCTTGTGCTGTGGTGACCTGTTGGATTGAACCTGGATGCATGGTAGAAACCTCTCTGATCATATAACTTGTTAGGTGATGATGTTCATTTGAGGTTAGTGATGAGTGTTGATTCCACTTGATCAACTTTGTTTGGAAGTGTGCTATAGTTTGTATTTGATGAGGGCACACAAAGTTCAGTCCACTGAAAGGTCTAGCCCATGCCAATGGGGCATAAGGTAGTATATGCGCTATGGTTCTACGCAGCCTTTCTTGTCAATAAAGTGACTTAGAAGGGACTCAGGTCCTGGGGCTCTTAGTAAAGTGTATTTGAATTTAGTGTTCATGGTATCTTTTGGGGCTCTCCCCAGTGGGGAATCTCTCTTGATAATGTATACCGGATAATCTACCAGGGAAATTGTTTTCCTGTTGATATGCACAAGTAGTTTGGAAATGGATAGCCTTTGATCCTAGCTGATATGCTTCCTAATTGAGTGGGTGTTTCAGTTGTGTGAAATGCAAATGCTAAAGAAAGTTACAGTACATTCAGCACGATGCCTTTCATGTGATGTTAACTTAGATGACAATTTCAGGTACACAATGGTGCCAGCTTCACTCTACCTTGGTTTTACTGCATCGATCATTTGGGTTGGGCAGGTAATGCTGTTGCTTCGATTTTCTAGGAAACGTTGTATTCCATGTTTCTTTCCACCTCAGGCACTTATACATCCACTGTAGGGTACATACCTTACATCAGCCGCCCTCAGTCATGCAAGAGAAAATAATTTGGACGAGGGTCCAACTTTAGGAAGCTTCAATGGAGAGTTTTGGGGAATGTTTGCTAGCACACAGGTACAGTTTTCCAAGAGATCCTCTTAATTGTAACATGCTCGGAGATATTCTAGTATCAATTCTTCATCCCTAACTGAACTGTTTATTTCTCTCTGGATATGTCTCCTCTACAGTACAATAGTTTCTAACTTATACTTACATGTGAACTATGTAGGTGATTGGAAATTTGATATCGCTTGCCCTGCTGAGAAATGGAGAGGTTAGCATCACATCGTAATATTTTCAACTGTAGATTCCTTTTGGATTTGGCATTATGTTCTTGATAACTACAGTTAGTAGCTAGAGCTAAATTAAGGTTCATGACTATAGTAGCATATGATCTTCACTTGGTATTTTTCTTATAATGTTATGTTGTTACTTGTGAGATGCCATCTTATTTGACCCTCTGTTTTATATATTGCTTCAGGATGGTGCAAGTGTCACAGGGAAAAATCTTTTGTTTGCTGTGTTTCTTGGTTGTATGATTGTGGGCATTGTATTAATGTGTTTTCTTTCGAAAAGAGATGAGAAAGGAGATAGTACTCCAACACATTCCTCATTTGGAGCTATGTTAAAGTACATTGTTGCCCCACTTAAGGACCAAAGAATGCTTTTTACCATTCCTCTTATAACATATTCAGGCTTACAACAGGCATTTGTATGGTAAGTAGCCTATGTCAATTTCAACATCCATGGTTGTTCACTTCTTAATAAGCATTTTTCTAAGGCAGTTCTGTGGATTTTTCTGAAGGGCGGTATTCACGAAGAGTATTGTAACGCCTGTTCTTGGCATCAGCGGCGTTGGTGGAGCCATGGCAATTTATGGTGCAGCAGATGTAGTTGTAAGTAAAATGTTTTTATGAGCTGCTTGTTGAATGGCTTTATCCATCTTTTACCTAGACTAGACAATGTTTAACAGATACCCTCCATTCGGCGTGCCATTTTCAAGCTACATTCTTTATTCATTTTGCCCTGTTGCTTCCATTGCTTTAGGCAATAACCTCCAAAGTGCACTAGTCGCACTAGCAACCAGTGCATATCTTGTTTTCCAGTTATCTGCAGCGTCGAACCATACCATTCGAAGCTACTAAAAGAAAAGCTGTGCTACATGTTTTACCTGATTCTTGGAACATGGCTGACATTGCAGTGTTCTTTGGTTGCTGGACGATTGACCTCCGGACTTCGCTCAATAGCATTTATAGTGTCGGTTGGAGCTATTCTTCAGGCCATAGTCCTATTCTGGTTGCTTCTTTTTTACAGGTTTGATTTCTGTAAAAGCCATTCTGCAAATGTGCCTATAACTGCTGCTGTGATTGCTTACTCATCTTTATCTTGCCCACAGTCCAATGGAAGGACTGCTTGGCACAGCAATACCACTATTCATAGGTGCCTTGTGGGGTGTGGGTGATGGTGTCTTGAATACACAGCTAAGTGCATTACTTGGGCTTGTGTTCGAAGATGTCAAGGTAATCTTATTGTACTGTTTTCTGTTTGCTGTTTCATGTACACATATGGGCTATCATCTCATCTGCTGGCATATGAGTTCATTCTTTTGATATTTTGAGGGTATTCTAGATTTTCTTTTCTTGGGTTTGCTGTCATAGTTACTTGTCTTCAACAAATACTTGAATTTGACACCATGGCCAATGCAGGAGGCTGCCTTTGCACAGCTGAAGGTGTGGCAGTCGGGTGCAATAGCAGTCATCTATTTCCTGAGCCCAAGCATCACGCTGCAAGCCATGCTTATCCTGATGGCCGCGGGCCTCATCATCTCCTTTGGCTCATTCCTGTTCCTTACCCTTGTCGTTGAGAAGTCATCGCCCGTCAGAGCCTGAAGTGAAACCGTTCCCTATGTCCTGACCGGCGCCAGTGACTTTGTCAGTATTACCAGTGGCCTGAACAGCGCCATCGTTGTATTCAGTATTCAACGGAAATGCAGCATCCATCGAGTGCGGTTTGTGTGTCACAGTGGCACCATATTGCACCATTGGTTTTAGGCAGCCATTGTCTGAAACGGAGCCATTGTCCGTGAATTGGGGAAACCGTCGATTTGGGTACGCTTCTTGCTCGCCAGCACTGGTCGTTTCTCCTTTTTACAGTCTGCAGCAATGTTGTTGTAAAAACAGAAAAGAAAAGATGTAAGAAATTTTCTTTCATTTCGACCACAGGGTTCATTGTAAACCTAACATCCGATGAGAGTGAATGTTCGTCTGTTGTTTTCTACTGGACATTGATCATGAAATTCTCTTTAAAATGTTTCAAAAGAGCTCGATGTAGAAGATCAGAGGCGCTGGCAGCAGTCCGCACACGTACTGATCATAGAAATTGTATGCTTCCGTCGGTGGACGAGTTCGGCCGGTGGCGATGGCGCCGTGTCGTGGCACACGATGATCTGCCAAGTGCCAATTGATGTAACAAACCTCGTTGCTGTCGATCTGCGGTCAGCCTGAGTTAATGGATGTGGTTCCATCTCATCAAGCAACAAGAGTTCATGGGTAGGAAAGAGGCAGGGACACCAAAACATAATTATGTAGATCTTTTACCGTTTTACGAGTCGTGAAGTTCCTGCATTACAAGACCACAGAACGCTTTTTTTTTTTTGGACAGGTACAGTGCAGAATTTTACCAAGACCACAGACTAGGCAGGGTACCATAAAATGCAACATATTGAAACCAAGGCAGGGTACCATAAAATGCAACATATTGAAACCAATCCTCATTCCCAGCATAATGGAGTCCAACCCACTGATGTCCGGCCCAGAGTGGCCGTCGTAGTGTTGCATAATGGAGTTGCTCCGGAGAAAGAGAGTAGGAGAACATTTCTAAACTGAATTTGTGAACACATTTTTTTCGCCTTTCATTTCTTGAGAAAAACTGAGTAAATCCTCTTCAAACTCACTGATTGGTTGTCAATTTTTTTTGGTCAGATATCTGTTATTTTGCACGTACTGGTGATTAAAAGGAAAAATCAAACCGTGTGCAAACATTAAAGCATGACCCACCAAATCAATAGAGATCTTCATAGTTCATACTCCTACCAATTACACAACCTTTACAGTGCATTGCATCAGGCACTTCGGATTTTTCATACATCTGCAGAGGTTTTATTTTACCATACGGAGAATTAAATTGTATTCAATAATGGCAAAAGAAAGACTTAACACTTTGTCTATCTACAGTTTGCAAGCAACCAAAACGATGGGACAAAGTAAATCCCATCACTTCCCATTCTCGTATTCTCTTTTTCCATTGTAAACATTTGAAACTTATCCAGAACTCTTGAAAGTGGTTCCATGTTGATGTTGCAATTGCAAAGTCTGCTGGATACCCTGCTGAAACTCATGACACTTGCTCCAAACAGGATATCGTGATTTTATTTCATTTTCCTTACAAAGCATTGACAGATTAGAGCACAAAGGTGACCTGATTGAATCTGCCTTTTGTTTTTCTCTATCTTCACAGTGGTACAAAATAAAAGGCGTGCTCATCACCTCAATTGCTCAAGCATTCTTTTCCATGGAGACCTTAAAACTGATTCAAGGTGTACGCTGGCCAGCATGCAGCTTTGTCTTCCTTTTTCGGCCAAGAATGGAAGCCTTTTTCAGCCTCAGCCCACCAGCTCGCCATTTCTTGAAAGCAGCCATCGTCCATCGATTCTCTAGCAGATTCAAACACTGGCATAAAAAAAAAAGAAGCTGTTGTACGATTATCACAGAGATGTTTGCATACCTGGACTTTCTTCTTCTGTACGAACTTGGGCATTGTCGTCATTGATACTTGCTTAGAACCTTTTTGTACCTACTGGTGAATGCATAGCGCAAGAAAAGGTCAATGCTCTTGTCACTCACTGTAAATGCGACAACACATGAAAGTAAGCAAAATAAACTCATCAGACCTTTTTTGGGTTAAGAAGGGCAGGTCCTCGTCGGAGCTTACTTTAAACTTATTTTTCAATCATGAAACAATATTTTACTCTCACAAAAAATCAGCCACAACCAAAATCAAAATAAGTCCTGTGTCAAATTGCTCTACCTACAATACATGGAAAAAAAGTTGGGTGAGACCTATCCTTACCGTACACGGTGAAGACTGTGTACCTAACGCGTGGACCATGACCAGACGGTTAGTGTGATACTGCATGGTGATTATGGCTCACATGTCAGTTGCACAATCCTCACCGTGCACGATGAGGCCCGGACCTCACCTAATTTTTTTCCCAATACACGGCCACACACACAGGTCACCCTCGTGCCCCAACCAAACCCCCCGAGAAATTCAACGGGGCAGCAGCCAGACTCCAGGTACTTCCCGCCTTAGCTCACCTACTAAATACACTCTCCTCCACGTACGCGTGCACCCACTTCACCTCCGCACTCTGCTGCACGCCACGCCACAGCCATATATATAACAAAACTTCACCGCCAGGATCGACGTCGGACATCGGAGCAGGAGGCGAAAACGACGAGGCAGATATGCATCCGCTGGTGGAGGCGCTGGTGGGGGAGCGGCAGCACTGGGCGCCGGCGCTGCGGCACGCGGCGGCATGGGCGGGGGCGCTCGCGCTCGCCGTGTCCGTCGCGTCGTTCGCGCCGGAGGCCGCCTTCGTGTGGTCGCTCGCCGGAGGAGGAGGGAGGGCGGCGCCGTGCGCGGCCGGGGCGGTGCGTGTGCCGCTGGACGGTGGAGGGGACCACGTCTGCGTGCCGGCGCGGATGGCCGGGCGCTCCGGCATCGACCTGCTCGTGCCGCCGGCGTTCGCGGGGCTCGCCGTCGGCGCCTCCGCCTGCTTCGTCAGGGCGCTCGCCATCGGCCGCCGCCACGACGAGTACTAGACGACGCGCATTATACTCGAGGATTAATTACCAAGGTCTTCCTGTTTCTCAAGTGTACTAGTATTAAATAGTATATACAGTGGTAGCATGATGCACGTTCTTTTCTCTTTCCTGTAACTTGTACATAACACACCGGTTATTTAATTGTAACCTTGTGAGATTGTTCGAACAGTAGCCGCAGTAAGTCCTGGCGAACAGAGCCATGCCATTTATGAACTATCACGGATCAATATATGTTATTGTACTGTCATTATATTATGTATAGTCATCATAAGCACTACTCCCGTAGTAACAACCAACATGTTTAGTCTCGTCAGACCTGTATTATTCACTCCACTAGCGCGCCGCAAGTAACAACAAGTAGCTCATCGGCCATCTCACTTTCAATAGTGCAAAGTTTGGTGGCCTACTAAATAAACAACAAGTACTATCAGTAGCTAGGACCGTACGTACGTAGGAGTACTCCAGCTCCACGTTCTATCTACCAGCTTCACCGATCGTCACGAACAAGCACAGCAACTTCACCGAGAGAAGAAGAGCATCTCTGCCGCCACAGCTTCCTTATCTTGTCAAGCTCCTCGGCGACGTCTCGCATGGGCGGCCTTCTGTCGCCGGACATCTCCAGGCACCGCTTCGCGAGCGCGACGACCATCCCGAGCACCTCGCCGCTGACCTCATCGGCCCTGATCCCGGCATCCAGGAGCCCGTCGAGCCTGCCGTCCCTGACGGAGGACAGGAAGCGCGCGGCGAGGCTGCGCTCCTCCTCCGGCGCCGCCATGTTCAGCGCCTTCCTGCGCGTGAGCATCTCCAGGAGCACGACGCCGAAGCTGTAGACGTCGCTCCTGTCCGTCAGCCGGCACGTCTGCATGTACTCCGGGTCCAGGTACCCGCACGTGCCCTGCACCAGCGTCACCAGGCGCGCCTCGTCCGACGGCGGCGGCGCCAGCGCCGACGCGCCGAAGTCCGACACCTTGGCTGCGTAGTCCTCGTCCAGAAGGATGTTGGCCGACTTGACAACGTCGCCGTGGATGATGGGTGGCGACGCCGTCGAGTGCAGGTACGCCAGCGCCTCCGCGGCCTCGTGCGCGATCTTCAGCCGGACCGCGAACGACGGCGGCGGCGAGACGCGGGCGCGGTCACCGCGGTCACCGCCGTGCCCGTGGAGGAGCTCGTGCAGGGTGCTGTTGGGGATGAACTGGCAGCATGGGCACCGCCACCTCGAGGCAGCACCCGTAGAGCTTGACGATGTTGCGGTGGTTCACCTGCGACAGGATGAGCACCTCCTTGCCGAGCTCCCGGCGCTGCCGCTCGTCGCCGGCGACACGGCACCGCTTGATCGCCACGGCCCTCCCGTCCCTGAGGTCGCCCCGGTACACGGTGCCGTTGCCGCCCTTGCCCAGCACGTGCCGCTCGTCGAACCCCTGTCCGTCGCCTGCTCCAGCTCCTTCTCGGTGAAGAGCGTGAAGGAAGAAGGCGCCTGCCCCTGCCATGACTGCTTCATCTCCTCGAACACCAGGAGGCCGCCGTGCTGCCTGAAGTATCTCTTCTTGATGGCGGCGAGTCGCTTCTTCTCTTGGACCAAGTAGGTGCAGGACAACACCACAGCTAGCACAACCACACCAACGCTGCTACCTGAAGTGTGGGATGCAATGCATGGTTACACACAAATGTCAGTATGTTAATTACACAACTATAGATACACAAGAAATTCAGGGAGAATCTATTCCTTAGGTCGATGAAATGAAAGCATATCTAAGGCCATGTGTAATTAACATAGTAACATAGCACTATCGGTGAAGCCTTTCATTAGAACTTATTCATTAGTGAAGCCTTTCTTCCAGCATTGGCTCTATGCATAGCACTATCGGTGGAGTTAGAGCTGCTTTGGTAAACCATTTGATAAAACAACATCACATATAGAGCTTAAGACACGCCCTTACATAACCCTATGCATGCCCCACCAGGACAACGTGAAGCTAGGTAAAAAAGGCATTATTTTTAGCTTCATCCCACCTTAAACCTATATGAGAGCACGATTTAAGGTGCTTGCTGAGTGAAGCCATTTTATTATACTCAGTTTAGTAGAAAACGACTCCAAACAGCAAGGGAAGAAACTGTGCCAAACGGAGCCTAAGAAATCTATATATTTATGTGATTACATTATTGGTATACAAAGAGAAGCAGTTATGGCGTCGTAGTGCCTTATTAGATTTTCAGCGTCCATATATAGTCCTATAAAACCTGGTGTTGCCTAGATTGTGGGATTATGACAATCACACAATCCATTTTATAAATAATCATGTTGGATTAAAATTGATTATACAATCTGCTGATTATTATAGGGCCTTGCCGCCACTACCATCAGCTTTTTAATCATCTATCTACGCGAAAGCGTAGAAAAAAAAAAATGAATGAACGAAGATTGCATACCGATTGCAGGCAGAAAGTAATCTATCTCGCATCCGCCACTACCATTAGCTTTTGGTCGTCTACCACGAGGGCATTGGCATTTGTAGCTTCCTTTGATGCTGTGACATTTAGCAGAGGTATGGCATGGTTTCTTCTCCTTGCATATGTCAATATCTGCAGATTCAGAATCGAAGGAAGACTCATTCATGAATCATTTGAGATGCCGACACTTGGATGTACTTCTGAAATGTGCACAATATCTCAAGGAAGCCTACTTGAATTACGAATAAGCCACTAACGTTAAGTATTATAAATAACATATTTGGACTACATGCCAGGTTCTTGGATTCAATCCGAAATTACTAAATTTCGAAATTCTTTCATCTCGGATGAGGCCCAAAACACTGGTAATTCTCTTTTTGTCAAATTCATTCAAATAGTCTAGAGTTAAAACCAATCCACATGCTTTTCCTTAAATACAAAAGTGCAACTTTTCAAGCTATAATCTGTTTGTTTCCTCTTCATGCCACTTGAATAAACTTTAGCCAAATATTAGCTGGATATGAATATTTGCCTTGTCAAAACAAGTGAATCGTAGCATAAAATTATCGAAATCTATGAGATTCAACTAGATTGGTTAGGTCCTATTTGTTTCAATTTGAATCCTCAAACCAATATATGAATGGAATGACTAGACTTATTAAAAGGGATTGCTATATATGGCACAAGCTTCCCGTACCAAGGATAGGATCATTTAATCGGTTGGTGCATGGTGCTCAAATTTTTCTAGATTTGTTTTAATTAACACCAGTCTCAGTTGTTTGGAGGTACTCATAGGTTATATATATGTACTGTGATTTGATTTATAACAACCACCGAACTCTTAAATTAGTAAGAGCATCTCCAGCCACAGACCCAAAATCAGGCCCCCACATCTCCATTTAGGAGGTGGCCTGCAAAAAAATAGGGGTATAAATTTACTCCCAACTCCAGTGGAACAAGTAGCCCAGGACCCCATCTCAAGAGAAAAAGTAGTGTGAGACCCATGAATGAGAGGAGATAGGAGGATCCTATTTCTAGGGACTTGAGACTATAATTTAAGGGGGTATGAAAAATGAGAGTCCATCTAGGGGCTCCATTGGAGTTGGATTTTTGCACAAACTCCTAAAATTTGTAGTAGGGGCTCAAGTAGGGGATTGGACTGGAGATGCTCTAAGGAGGATGAAGTGAAATAGAGAACTCACATTGGCAGCCATTCTTGACGTAAGGGTTTCCTCGGTACCATTTTTGCACTTGCATAGATACCTTGGACCGTTGGCGGAGTTGACACACTCGTGGTTGTCGCTGCGGCAGGCGTAGGTCGCGTTGTCTTTCCGTGCTACCAGGCAGCTCTTGTTGCCACCCACTGCCCAGTCGAGCACCAGCGGCAAGCGCTTGCCAGCGGCGCCGGTCAGCTCCCTGTTAGTGGCGTAGGACCTCCGGAACTCGAACTTCTCCTTCTCCACCAGAAACGCGTATCTGCACGGGCTGCCGCCGCCGCCGTCTGTTCTGTTCTCACCGTCGTACGTCGGTGACGAATCTCGGGTCGAAGGAGCTTATCCCCGGCTGGATCTGCGTCCGGCAGCAGCCGTCCGTGCCGTCGCAGGAGGAGATCACGCCGCCGCCGCCGCCGCGGCGAAGGCACGAGGCGTTGCAGCCCACCACGAAGCGGTCGTCGACGCCGCGTTCCTGCGTGCTGATGTAGGCCAGGACGCCGCAGCCGACGACGGTGAGCACGTTCTCGGTGCCGGAGACGCGGAACGTCGTCGAGTCGTACCCCCAGCTACGTTCGACGAACGTGGACGATGACGGCGACGACGTGGCGGCGGCATTGCGGCACCGCGAGCTCACCCAGCTGTGCACTCGCACCCTCCCGCTGGCCACGTCGACGTCGAGCAGCTGCAGGCCGTCGATCTTGGGGATCGGCTTTGGCTGCAGCGCGCCGTCGGCGTCGAAGTTGGTGCAGTTGACGTTGAAGGGCTTGTCGCCGCCGTTGCCCGTCTCCAGGTAACACGGGGCCGATGCCGAAGGGGTACGGGATCTTAACGCCGCCGCACTCCTCTAGGCACGCGGCAGCTGCCACCGGTGTGAGGAGTGCGGCCATGAGCAGGGCAAGCAGCAGCAGCATTGCGGGTGCCGGCGGCATCTCTTCAATTCAAGCCCGTACGTGGTTAGGAGTCAGGCCGGGGACTTAGACCAACTGCACTGGGTCTGGCAGGATCGTTTACCGGAAAAATCAGCTGCAGCGGCGTCCCGTATCGATTCCGGAGGGGGCTTCTATCCGGGAAGAATACAGGGATGCAGGACCTTCGCTATCGGGTATGGGGCCCGCCCACCGACGCTGCCGAGGAGAGAGAGAGAGAGTGGGGGGGGGGGGGGGGGGGAGAGTGGCGGACGGTGCGCCACCGTGGCACCGAGGACGCCCGCACGGACGCCGCCGTCGACGCGAGCCGAGCCGCGCGCGGGAGGGAGAAGGGGAGCCGCCGGCCGCCGAGGACGCCCGCACGGCGGCCGCCGTCGACGCGAGCCGAGCCACGTGCCGAGGAGGCCCAGATCCTGCCGCCGTAGAGCTCGGCCCGAGGAGGCAGCCGCCGTGGAGCTCGGCCAGCGCGCGCCCTTGCCGGGGAGGTGGAGCCCGCGCGCGCCTCGTCGGGGAGGTGGTCGCGCCGTCCGTGGCCGCGCACGCCTCGTCGGGGAGGTGGCCGTGCGTGCCTTCGCCGGGGAGGTGGTGGCCGCGCCGTCCGTGGCCGTGCGCACGGGTGGAGGAGGCCGCGCCGTCGCCGTCCATGGGAAGGGAGCAGGGAGGAGAAGTCGAGAAGGTACGAGAGAGAGAGAGAGAGAGACCGGGTGTGGAGAAGAAAAGGGAGAGAAAGAGGGCCGGGTGGGTGAGAAAAAAAGGGAGAGAGATGATGTATGATATGACATAGAGGATGAGATATAGGCCCTGTTCGCTGGAGCTGATAAGCTGAGCTGATTTCGACTGTTGCTGATTTTTTGTGAGAGGAAAACACTGTTCCAGAGCTGAAAAATAAGCGCTGTTTAGACGAAGCGAACAGGGCCATAGAGGATGAATGATTGCGGAAAAAAATGGTATAGAGGAGATAATATGAATGACCAGGACGAAATATTCTTGACGATGAGTGTGAGTAGTCTTATGCTAGAGCCCGTGGTAGTTATGTTCTACTATCCGTACTAGTACTAGTGAGAGAAAGATATATATAGAGAGATGGCGGGAAAGGTTCTTACGCGCCACTACAATTTTTTTCATGCATGCATGATCCTTGTGAATTTGACTCATGTTGAAATTCTTCACTATATGTTGATTAATTGGGTCAAGCTAGCGATGATCGTAGTTAAGGAATATGGAGCCTTTGAAAAAAAAAACTAATAATTCGCCATGTGCTAAGCGAGGTGGGTTGTTAGGACGCGTACTTCAGTATGTATGTTCGTTGAAGGTGAAATTAGTTCAAACTCATGATTGCATCCACTGAAATAAGCTTCCAAAGCTAGCTGCCTTGCATGCATGTAATAATGTTCATACTTCCTTGCTGGGCAACTAAAGCTAGATTGAGCAGCAAGCAATGGCGGACCGGCCGGCCATGGTGGAGGAAATATATATTGTTGGTACAGAATTAATATAAAGAAACTATAAATTTTTTTGGAGGCACGGCGACACGAGGGCACTTAACTATGGAGCAGATTATAAAAATACTAGTCAGTGTCGATTGTTCATACTTCACCCTTATGTGTCTGAATGATTCTCAGTGGAGCTCATGCTAGCGCTGTTTCCATGCAACCAAACTAAAGTTGGCAAAGTGGATGCATGCATGCTTTGTTTAGTCGTTTGGATAAGCGGGGATCAAGGGATGTGTTTGCACCGGAATCGGGCCAGGTCGACGGAACCGGCCAGGCCAGGTTCCCAACCCGGTTAGGCCAGGTTTGGCCCCAGCACCGGCCCTCAGCAGCCTGCCACGTGGCGCCCCCAGAGGTCCCGTGAAACCCGGTTTGGCCGGGTTTGGTCGAGTCCGAGCCGATTAATAGATCTAATCGGTTTTTTGGTAGTTTTTGGATGTAGGAAACTTGGAGACTTACCTTAATACGTGTTTCTTACTGGGATAAGACCACCCCCTCTATATATATGAGAGAATCATGGCCGATTGAGATCTTAACCATCCAATCGTCAAAACACATCTACAGAGTAGATTTTCGCGGTGGTTCACCTCTATCTTGTTGTTCGGCTCGACTCTCCGCGAGTTTAGTCGGCGTTCTAGGCGGCCTCCGCGGTCCTAGTGCAACCTCCATGTGCATCTCTCCGACGGATCTTTCTGAGGGGTGTTCGGGAGTTCTTTGGCGAAGGATGGGCGCTACATCGACCTCCAACGTCCTCTACCGCAAGTTACAGGTTGTCCCGACGACCAGAAGACCAAGCCCTAGCTGCCTTGGCGTTCCCGAGGAAATCGGCCCAGCCGGTTCCTAGAACCGGCCAGGCCGGAAAAGCCGGGCTGTGCTGCTCACGCTGTTTCATCTCGTGCGTTGCGTGTGCGATCCAGTACTGCTGGTGTGCTGTCCCGTTCAGCGTCAACACATTTTTTGGCGACTCCACTGGGGAAAAAAGCTAAAGACCAGATCCAGTCTACTAGCGGCATGGCAGGCGACGATGGAAAGAAGAGCGACAAGAACGTCAGCGAGTCCAACATCGTCAACCCCAAGTCCATCGACGAGCTTCGCCAGAAGCTACAAGCCAAGCTTGATGCCGACGTCCAAGCTTTCCTGAAGAGCTGTGATAAAAGTCGGCACAACAGGGTTACTCAGTTTCGCGAGCCTGACTTCGGAGATTCGTCTTCTTCATCCGGTGGAGGAGGCGGGAAAATCGAATGGGAGAAGGCTGCAAAGGAGGAGGAAAAGCTCAAGGCAAAAGTAAATAATGATGAGAAACCCTCCTCTACTACCCATGATGGTCTTGCATATTTAGTTGAAGATATGGGTAAATAAATTAAAATTTCTATCGATGCATCTGAAGCTAAAATTGGCAAGCGCATATCTGAAATTGAGAAAAAATTAGTTGGTTTTTCAGATCATGATAATCAACCTGAATTGGGTATGCCTTTTGATTTTTATGAAAATCAGCCTGATTACGCTACAGCTAGCCAGCTTCAATCGGGTCATTCGGCACATGAAACCGATAGAACTGATCATGGCATGGCTGGCTCATCATCTAGACAGGTGAATCTGAATAGGCAATCGGCGGGTCGTAACACTGTTTTACCTAATCCCCCGCCGTCACCTAGTCAGATTCCAGTGGCTAATAATGTTGCCCCAGATTCCTCTAAAACCGATGTCGATGCTATTGTGAATCGGTTTAAAGCTGAGATGACTAAGTCAATCGAGAGGAATTTGGGGATAACTATTAAGCCTATTCAGAGTTCATACTGAAGCATCTAGGCCCTAGTGGTTTCGGTGATTAATGACAACAAAGAGATTATTATGACTAACGTGTGTTTTGTAGGATAACCTAGATGTTAGGTCATAATAACATGTAGATTCAAGTCCCTAGCGATGGAAATCAATTCAGTTTTCAAAGGATGGAAGACAAGACGGTGATAGGCTAGTGCCAAGTGTCGTTTGGTGTTGAGAGACACCTGGAGTAGTCTTAGGTTTTATTTTTTACTTTGACCGTACTATTAAGAGGAGTTTGGATGGGTAGCTTGACTTAGGGCAAGGTTAGAGAGTGTAGATGTGATGCACACTTGTCCAACATAGCTCGAGATAGCCCAGGGAGACTCTTGAGAGAGAGAGGATCAAACTTCGTTTTGGAAAGTTTTCGATTCGACGAAGTTTTGATCATTTTAGAGGCGTCGGACTGTTGTGCAGTATGGGCGTCGGACCAATATGCACAGTCCGACGACACGTGGCAGTCTCTGGTTGCACCCTAGCGAATCAGAGACCGTCGGACGCTGCTGGAATGGGCGTCGGACCATCAGCGAGCGTCCGACGGTGCCTGAGGGCTATTCTGTGAGCGTCGGACTGTTCTTGTGGCAGCGTCGGACCAATCGTTCGTAGGGTCCGACGCTTCCAGAGAGGTTCTAAGAATAGTTTCGAGCGTCAGACTTAGTCCGACGGTGGGCGTCGGACTATTGTCCCGTGTTGTCGCCGTTGCAGGTTACTGTGCGAGCGTCGGACGCTGGGTCGTCGGACCTTTGGTGTTGGTCCGACGCCCCTCTAACACAGTACCTTGCACAGCGCGTTTGTGAGAGTCGGACCGTGGACTTTGGTCCGATGGTTGCCGTCTGATCAGTCCGACGGTACGCAGAAAATTGAAAAACGGTTAGTTTTGGAGAGGGTGGGTATTTATACTCTACCATTGCCTCCATTCTATCTCTCTTGCCACTTCTAACAGCTGAAGGAATCCTTGTGACTTTGAGAGAGAGCAAGAGCCCTAGGGAGCATTGAGTGAACTCCATTGCTTGTGAGCTTCTTCCCTAGAGTGTGACCAAGAATGACTTGTGTGCATCCATCACCCTCTTTGGCCTTGTTCTTGGTCAAGTGAGAGTTTAGGCTTGTTACTCTTGGTGATCGGCATCACCTAGACGGTTCGGTGGCGATCGGAGGCTTGGTAACCGCTTGGAGAGCTTGTGGGTGGCCCAAGCCAAGCTTGTGAGCGGTTGTGGGCGATCCACCGCGCCGGAGAGGCAAAGGATCAGCCCGTAGAGATTACTTGGTCCTTGCGAGGATCAAGGGGGAGCTACACCCTTGCGCGGGTGCTCCAACGAGGACTAGTGGGGAGTGCCGACTCTCCGATACCTTAGGAAAAACTCGGCTTGCACTCTCTTACTCATTTACATTCTCGTACTCTCTTGTGTGCTTTACTTTCCTAGAGTAGTATAGTTGTGATAGGACCCGGCTCTAGGTTGCATAACTTGTTTTTGGATTAGAACTTAACACAAGCACAAGTGGGTGATATTGGGCAATTGCGTTAGGTTGAATTGATTTGTGAAAAATTATTAGTTGCCCAATTCACCCCCTTCTTGGGCATCCTCGATCCTTTCAATTGGTACCAGAGCTTTGTTGCTCATTAATTTGGCTTAACCGCCAAGAGAAAGGATGTCCGGGGGTCACTATGGTCCCCCTCCCGTCTTTGACGGTAACGATTTTCCTTATTGGAAAATTCGTATGGAGGCATACCTTGAGGCAGTGGACCTTGGTGTTCACAAAGCCGCCACACAAGGGTACCCCACTCCCAAAGCCGGCGCTACCCTCACACTCGTTGAGGAAGAACACGAGAAATGGAATGCTAAGGCTCAAAACATCATCTTTAGAGGCCTTAACAAAGAAGTGTTCAACCGTGTAAGGAACCACAAGAACGCCCATGCACTATGGTCAGATCTTTGTGCACTCCATGAGGGAATTAAGAATGAGCGAGAAGAACGATATTACCTTATCATTGACAAGCTCAATTCCTTCAAAATGCTTCCCAATGAAAGTGCTAATGACATGTATTCTCGATTGAATATCATTGTAGAGGAAGTCAATGGCCTTGGGCTCACACAAATTTTACTGGCCGAGGTTGCAAGGAGGATCCTCAATGCTCTTCCAATCGACAAGTATGGTCATATTGTGACCATTCTACATCAAACGGATCTCTCAAGTGCAACACCCACTCAAATATTGGGGAAGATCAAAGCTTATGAAATGTATATGAAAATCACCCCTCAAGATGGTTCATCATCAAAGAAGAAAGAGAAGAAATACTTGGCTCTCAAGGACGACAAGAAAGGCAAAGCTCTAGCAAAGTATTCTTCTCTTAACTCCACAAGTGATGATGATGATGATGTGGAGATCGCTCTCATGGTGAGGAAGACCACCAAGTTGCTGAAGAAGCTCAACAACAAGAGAATCAAGTTTGATTCCAACAAAAAGAAGTTCTTCACTAGTAGCAAGAGAAAGCCCATCTCCGAGATGGATTGCTATAATTGTGGAGGGCTTGGGCATCTTGTTCATCAATGCCCAAAGCCCAAGAAAGACAAGTTCAAGAACAAGAACAAGGACAAAAGGAAAGATTCAAGTAATGAAAGTGAAGATGAGAAGAAGACCAAGCCATTCAAAAAGAAGCAATTTCACAAAAGTAAGAAGAATGGCAAGGCTTACATTGTTGGTGATTGGCTTACCGACATTGAATCTTCTAGTGGCTCCTCCAGTGAAGAAAGTGATGATGAAAAAGAGAAGGTGGCCGCTCTTGTGATTGGGACTTCACTTCCTCCACCGCCATCACCGCCCTCATCTCCAACACACCTTTGCCTTATGGCTAAGGACAAGAAGGTACAAAGTGATGATGAGAGTAGTGATAGTGACAATGAATATGATTCACCCACCTATGATGAACTTGCTAGCTTGCTTAATGACTATACCAAAGTTATAAGAAAGCTAACAAAGAAAAATGAGAACCTAAAACTTGAGAATAGCAACCTCTTAGCTCAAAATGAACAATTCACTAAAGCTAGTGATGAACTTAGAGTTGAAAATCAAAATGTGTCATCCAAGGTCAAGGAGCTTAAAGCCAACATAAAAGAGCTCAAAGAAAAACATGATAAACTTGACAGGATACACATTGAGCTCACCACTAGCTACAACAAGCTAAAAGAGGACTACACTCAAGTGAAAGTGAATCATGACAACCTTGCTGTGGCTTATGACTTGCTTTCCAATGAAACACATGATGCTCCTAACCTTATTGTTAAGTGTGACATAGCTACATCATGTGATGACTTGATTGATGAGATCATTGAGCAAGGTACTAGTAGCAAAGACAAGGAAATGGTGGTGGCCGATTGCCATGATGACTATTTGAAGCTCAAGATTGAGAATGAGAACTTGAAGAAAGAGCTTGAGAAGCAATCAACCAACACCATTGTCATTGAAATGGTGCAACAAGATGATGAAGTTGAGGCGCTTAGAGAAGAAAACAAGATCCTCAAGAATGAGAAGTGTCACCTTGCAAGCTTATTGGAAGAGAACAAGAAGTTAAAGCAAGAAAAGAGTCATCTCACCGTGGGCTTGCAAAAATTCACAAGAGGCCAATGTCTCCAAAGTGATCTTCTCATGAACACCGTGATGAAGTTTGATAGAAGTGGGATTGGCTACATGGCTAAGAAGGTGCAAAACATTAGAGCTCAAAATCTCCTCAACAAAGCAAAGAATAAGCCCAAGCCCAAGCCTAAGAGATGCTTTGAATGTGGATAAGAAGGTCACTTTGCTCATGAGTGCAAGACACCGCCACCACAACTTTTGCCCAAGCATGCTAGGCCTTTTGCTTTTGATGCTCACTACATGCTTAGAAAAGATTCTAAGGACAAAGTGAAAGTGATGTTTCTAGGTCCTCCTAACAAGAATAGGCCTAGGAAATTGTGGGTGGCAAAAGCTTTGGTTGAGAAAGTCTGGAGCCCTTCTCAAGTATGGGTTACTAAACATCAAGCTTGATTTGTTGTGTGTAGGTGAACTACAAGACCGGTGGCTCTCATTGGGTAATTGATAGTGGATGCACTCAACATATGACCGGTGATGCTCGTATGTTCACCTCTCTTGAAGAGAATATAGAAGACCAAGGAAAGATAACATTTGGTGATAATTCCAAGAGCAAAGTGCAAGGGCTTGGCGAAGTTGCTATATCTAATGATCATTCCGTATCAAATGTGCTTCTAGTTGCTTCTTTGAGCTTCAACTTGCTATCCGTTGGTCAATTGTGTGATCTTGGTTTCCAATGCCTATTTACAAGTGAAGAAGTGGTTGTTTCCAATAAAGATGACAATGAAGTGATATTCAAGGGTTTTCGGTATAATCACCTCTATCTAGTGGACTTCAACTCGGAAGATGCAAATTTGAAAACTTGTCTATTCACCAAACAGTCTCTTGGGTGGCTTTGGCATAGAAGGCTTGTACATGTTGGGATGAGCACACTCAAGAAACTATTGAAGAAGGAGATGGTGAGAGGATTGAAAGATGTTGTATTTGAGAAAGACAAATTGTGTAGTGCTTGTCAAGCCGGCAAGCAAGTGGCAAATACACATCCATCCAAGGCATTTGTATCAACCTCAAGACCATTAGAGCTACTTCACATGGACCTATTTGGGCCAACAACTTATGCAAGTATTGGTGGCAAGCTCTATTGCCTTGTGATAGTTGATGACTTTTCAAGATATACTTGGGTGTTCTTTCTTCATGACAAGACCGAAGTTGCCTAATCTTTCAAGAAGTTTGCCAAGACAGCACAAAATGAATTTGAAGTAAAGATCAAGAAGATTAGAAGTGTCAATGGGAAAGAGTTTGATAACACAAACATTGAAGTATATTGTGATGAAGTTGGGATCAAGCATGAAGTCTCATCCACCTATACCCCTCAACAAAATGGTGTAGTTGAAAGAAAGAACCGGACATTGATCACCCTTGCAAGGACTGTGCTTGATGAGTACAACACACCGGAGAGGTTTTGGGCGGAGACAATCAACACCGCATGCTATGCATCCAACCGCCTATTCCCTCGCCGGTTACTAAAGAAGACCCCCTATGAGCTACTCATTGGCAAGAAACCGGATGTCTCCTACTTCCGGGTGTTTGGTTGCAAATGCTACATCTACAAGAAGCGGCAACACCAAGGGAAGTTCCAAAGACGTTGTGATATTGGTTTTCTTGTTGGTTACTCATTGAAGTCCAAAGCATATAGAGTATTCAACAATGCTACCGGCCTTGTTGAAGAAACATATGATGTGGAATTCGATGAATCTAGCGGATCTCAAGGAGAGCATGAAAATCTTGATGATGTAGGTGATGAACCCTTGAGGAAGGCCATGAAGAACATGCCAACCGGAGACATCAAGCCTGAAGATGATGAAGATGATAGTGATGATGTGCAATTATCAATCAACCATCTTCATCAAATGTGCCTCAAGATGATGAAGATAAAGATGGGGTAGATCCACATGAAGACACCCATATCACACAAGAACATATTGAGGCACAAGCACAAGATGTTGATGCTCCACAACTTCCTCCTCAATTGGTTGATAGAAGATCTACTCCACTCCTACAAGCTCATCCTCAAGATCTCATAATAGGGAGTCCTTCAAGGGGGGTAATGACTCGCTCACAAAGGCATGCTCAATTCATTGAACATCACTCTTTTGTCTCTTGCATTGAGCCTACTAGCATAGAAGAAGCTCTTCAAGATCCGGATTGGGTGAATGCTATGCATGAAGAACTTAACAACTTCACCCGCAATCAAGTTTGGACACTTGAAGAGAAGCCAAAAGGAGCAAGAGTCATAGGCACCAAGTAGGTGTTCCGCAACAAGCAAGATGACAAGGGCAACATTGTGAGAAACAAGGCAAAAGGGTTCTTCCAAGTTGAAGGCTTGAATTTTGGGGAGACTTTTGCCCCGGTTGCAAGACTTGAAGCCATCCGTATCCTACTTGCATATGCATCTAATCACAATCTAAAACTCTTTCAAATGGATGTGAAAAGTGCAATTTAAATGGCTTCATAAATGAACTTGTCTATGTTTCGCAACCACCGGGTTTTGAAGACCCTAGATATCCAAACTATGTTTATAGGTTGTCTAAGGCGCTATATGGTTTGAAACAAGCCCCACGGGCTTGGTATGAGCGCATCCGCGACTTCCTCCTAAACAAGGGCTTCAAAATCGGCTTGGTGGATACCACACTATTCCCCAAGAAGCACAAAGGGCATATTTTCATTTGTCAAGTTTATATTGATGATATTATCTTTGGTTTGACTAATGAAGATTTTTGCAAGGAATTTGGTGATATGATGTCCAAGAAGTTCGAGATGTCTATGATCGGTGTGAGCTCACATTCTTCCTCGGCTTCCAAGTCAAGCAATTGAGGGAGGGGACGTTCGTGTCACAAGAGAAGTACACGAAGGACCTCCTCAAACGCTTCAAGATGGAAGAATGCAATCCCATCAAGACCCCCATGCCTACCAATGGACATCTCGACCTTGATGAGGGAGGTAAATCGGTTGACCAAACTCTCTATCGTTCTATGATCGGTAGTTTGTTGTACTTGACCGCACCTAGGCCCGACATCATATTTAGTGTGTGTATGTGTGCGCGCTTTCAAGTTAACCCTAAGGAACCTCACTTAGTTGCGGTGAAAAGAATCCTTAGATACCTAAATTACACCCCAAGCATTGGCCTTTGGTATCCCAAAGAAGCTAACTTTACTCTTGTCGGCTATTCCGATTCGGATTATGCCGGTTGCAAGTGAAAGTGCATCTAGCCCTTTGGTGGGTTTTGGATGAATTGATGACAATGTTGATTAAAGGACTAACCCATGTGCTAAGTGTGAAACAGGGAATTGTATATCTCATATGTGCTTGAAATATTGTTGAAAGCCAAAATGATGGATTGTTGTATGTTTCAATCAAGCTCAAACACAAGACAACAATGAAAATGATGTTATAGCAAAGGCTTATTTATTATGAGGTATCAATGATTCACTTGAAATCAAAACAATCAAAGTGAAGATGACAACATAGTTGAATGGATGATTCAAAGCTAGTTGTGACTAAAGTGCTTGAGTTGGTGAAGATAGCAAGGAAAAGTCTTTGAGGTACTAAGCAAAGGTGAAGGGCAAGCAAGGGCTTGGTGGCCGAAGAACCTAGGTAGGGTGAAGAAGAGAAGTACTTGCATTTAGTCGATGGACTAATCAAGCATGAAGGACATGACGTGGTGGAGAATCAAATTTGCTTATTTGAGAATAAGCAATCAAAGTAACTTGATGCATTGAGATCATCCCACAATTAAAATGTTGCAATCAAGTTACATGCTCAAGATGGTTTTTACTCAAGATGAATTTCAAAATCGCTCATGACATCCCATTGTTACAAGGTTGAAGAAAAACGGCTTGGTTCACTTGAAGATCAACTCCAAGGTTTAAATTCTTTTTACATTTAAATTTGAGTTGATAGGAAAGCCGTACTATTAAGAGGGATGCATCATGATGATAGATGGTGATACATAAGTGCTCAAACCAACCCATGTGAGATATGAGAGAGGTAGGGCGCTTCAACTAGTTGAGAGCTCCCAGGCTGAGAACACCGGACATGTCCGGTATTCATACCGGACGCGTCCGGTATTGGCAGTTTCAGCAGAGTTTTCCCTAACTCTCATGTTGTTTGTTTGTCGGAAGTTCCAGTGTTGGCTGGAAGTTCCGACGTGCCGGTAGTACCGACTCTGTATCGGTAGTACCGCTGGCACTTGGCGCCGAATCTCCTCCCAGCCAACTCGCTGCTCTCGGGTTTCAGAAAATATATTTCGGTAGTACCGGTTTTCGAGCGGTAGCACCGACCCTAAGAACGGTAGTACCAGCAGGACTTGGTATCCAAGGGAGATCTGAGTTCTGACAGGTGACCGTTGGGGCAATACCGGACGTGTCCGGTATGCATACCGGACGCGTCCGGTATTCCAACGGCTAGTTTCGGGGAGTGGCTTATAAAAGGCCCCAAGCCTCCACCTTTGGAGGCTACTGATACTACTGACTTCCCTGACCTTCTCTGAGCTCTAGCAACACTCTCTAACCCTCTCTAAGTGAGTGATTGATCCTAAAGTGCCAAATCCATTTGTGGGTTTAGAGAGAATTCAAAATAGAGAGCAAGCCATCACTTGAGCACTTGTGCAAATCATCGATCTCGTGGTTCACATTTGTTACTCTTGGACTTTTCAGTCCTAGACGGTTAGGCGTCGCCGGAGAGCACCCAAGAACTTGTGGTGTGCCTCGGAAAGTTTGTAACGGTTCGATCTCTCCGCAAAAGAGATCACCTAGTGGAAGGAGCATAGCGGGTGAAATAGACCGCGGCTAGAGTTGACCTGTGGTGTCCTCTAGAGCTAACCCTTGTGGTTGCTCGCAGCCGGCTCAACGGAGAGTAGGACCCGAGGGGGTGCCGAACTTCGGTAAAACAAATATCGTGTCTCACTTTGCATTCCTTTAATATTTGTGATTGTCTCCGTTGTGCAAGTTGCTGTGCAGGTTATACAGACATATATACATCACCAGGGGATTGTGTGAGAGATTGGAGAAGAGCAGCAAGAGTTTTGGAGCAAAACTGCACAGCACGTGCATACCGGACACGTCCGGTATTAATATCGAACGCGTCCGGTATTAGCTCTTTGTGCGGAATTTTGTGCCATTTGTTCTAATCCTTTGTGGTGCAGGTGTTAGGCTCGTAGGTGTTTCATATTCAGTTTATATACTCTGTTTACTCTTTTGGGGGAGTTTGTTTCTTTGTGAGGAGAAACTCCGGTTCTAATCGTTTTCGCATTTGAAAGTGTAAATTTTCAGAAACGCCTATTCACCCCCCTCTAGGCGGCATCCTAGGTCCTTTCAGCAAGATTGACCGGAAAAGCACATCCGGAGGGTGCCATTTGCTTGGAAGATCACTAGTTTATTGGTCCTCCAAGAAATAAAATAGTGTTGCCTTGTCAACAACCGAAGCAGAATACATTGCCGTGGGTGCTTGTTGTGCACAAATTCTTTACATGAAACAAACCCTACTCGATTATGGAATTAACTTGAAATGGGTGCCTTTGTTGTGTGACAACGAGAGTGCGGTAAAACTTGCAAACAACCCGGTTCAACACTCCCGCACAAAGCACATTGACATCCGCCATCACTTCCTTAGAGATCACGTTGCCAAATGTGACATTTCCTTTGAGGGAGTGAGAACAGATGATAACTTGACGAACATCTTCACTAAACCATTGGATGAGGCACGCTTTTGTACTCTAAGGAATGAACTTAATTGCCTTGATCTAAGCAACTTCACTAAAAGATGATCTTGTGTTGTCATGTGCATTGCATTGTAACATAAAACATGTCTAACTTTAAATTGCACGTAGGGCTTGTCTAACTTGGTTAAGATAACCGCTCAAAAAAGCGTGTGAAGAAGCTTACCCGAGGACAAACTTGACAAGCAACTAGTTTACTTTGCGCGAATTTGCATTGCATATGCATGATTGTTGTTTTTCTGTTTCGTTCTTGGATTTCATTGCCTATCTTCGTAAAATTCACATATGCCTAAGGCAAAATATTTGAAAAATTGAGGGTTTGAGAGAGGACATCCCATACTAGTTCCTACTGGTATTTATTTGACTCTTATTGGGGTTGGAACTTAGTTGGGAAAAATCGGCGCGAAGAAACTTGAATAATTCAGGGTTTTAGGGCGTCAGACTGTAGCGTCGGACGCTGGTTTTCCTAGCATCGAACCATCGCCACAGTCCGACGGTCCCTGGCCCTGTGCCTGGAGGCGTCGGACGGAGCGTCGGACTGAATAATTTCGGGCGTCGGACCGTTCGTGGAACGTGTTCACGCCGAGGCGCGCCGCGTTCACGGCGTCGGACCGAGTATTTTGGTCCGACGAGGAGCGTTGGACTAAGTCCGACGGGCGCAGAAACTTACTAGAAGCGTCGGACCATGCGTTGCATTGGTCCGACGGTCTCTATAGTTAAGGTTCGACGGTCGGTTGAATCGCGTGGGTCAGTTCAAATTCTTCCTCTGTCGCGTGGGTCCCACTCCTTTCGTTATCCTTCAACTGCTCGAGCCGTACGCCGCCGCTCCGCCGTCCGAGCCCTAACCGAAGCTTCTGAGCACCGCCGCCCTTCCTCTGGTCCTCTGCTCGGGCCGCCAGTGCCCTCGCCGCCGGCCGCTGTTCTGCTCACCCCTCCCCGCGTGTACTCACCCTTGCTCCTGCACGCGGCCGTCCGCTGCAGAGCAGCGCCGCCGCCGTGCCCAGCGCCGCCGTCGTGCCCATCACCGCCGCCTGCTCACCGGTGCCCCCTCGCCACCGGTAATCGGCTCCTCTCGCCGAAGCTCCTCCTCGCGCGCGTGTGCTCTCTTGGTATGCACAGCCACTGGACCGCGCCTCCACCGCCTCGCCGCCGCGCTGCCGTGCTCTGCTGCCGCCGCCGGGGTTTTTATTCGCCGTAGAGCTCTCCTCCGTGACAGTTGCTCATCTTCCCTTTCCTTTCTCAGCTTGGTGAGCATCCATTTTCTCTGCCCGATCTTCTTTCCTTAACTGTGCATGTAACCTGCTCGATGAAATGCCCTAACCAGCGTTTCATTGCTTTCCGCACAGTTCTTGTGAAGTTTGGCTCTGCCCTCGGCCGTCTAGGGTTTGTGGAGGTGATCTTCACCTTGTGGTACTCTCTTTTTTTTCCTCCACACCTTAGCTTCTCCTTAGTCATTTCATCTGCCGGTCATAGCCCTTGTTTATGACTCGTGCCCTTTTTCATGCAGTGACATCCCTTGACCACATGGTTCATGCCCTACGTTCGACAGAGTTCTTACCTCTTCGCAGGTTCTCTTCTCTCAGGTTGCTTGCTATTCCTCTCTTATCCACATGTGCTTGCTTCCGATAGGTTTTGCTCACCTCTAGCTTATATATGCTTATGTATACCCTCCCTATCTTTCTTCTGCAGCTGTTCGTGGTTTGAGGCAGTGGTCTGTGGGTCAGTGAATCCGGGGCTAAGCCTGCGGATACGGAACGAGGCCAAGCCTCTGAGTGTCAGTTGGCAGTTTTAGAGGCTCTGTGATCAGTGTGGCAGTATGGTTCGTTGCAAGCAAGCGAGCCACAGTCAGGGAGGCACCGGTGGGGATGAGAGGCCTCCTCCTCGTCCACCTCAGGACAAGGGGAAGGCCCCTCTTGTTGAGGGCAGCAAGAAGAGGAAGAGGTAGCTTACAGCAGAGCAGAGGCAGGCCATCAGGGTCGCACAGGCTACTGAGGAGGCAGAGCATGGCAGGGGCCTTAATATTGGAGGCATCTCAGTCAGTTTGTTCGGGAGAGACGCGTCCGAGGAGCAGCCACAGCCTCAGAGACAGCCGGAGACAGAGTCAGCGCAGCCAGAGGCAGAGCAGGTACAGCTTGAGCAGCAGGAGGCAGTGACTCAGGGGGAGCAGACCCAGGCACCACCTCTTCGACGCTCGGGCCGCACTCGACCTTCGGTGCCACCCCGGCCCGCTGGTTAGAGGCGCGGAGACCGAGTACCCAGGGCCCCTGCTTCCACCGAGCCTCAGCCGGAGCTTGAACCCAAGGTGCACTTGGACCTGCGGAACATTTTCACAGCCCGAGTCCGAGAGCTCCGGTTGACGTCTCTTCAGAGTTGGTTTTCCGATCAATGGGACCCGCGAGCGTCTGAGGGCTGGTACATCACCTTGCACGAGGACTTCTTCACCGCCCTCATGGCGTCAGACGTGGGTTTGAGACAGCACAGGGTATGTCCCCTGGAGGACATGGTCCAGGCAGCAGGAGAGGAGATCAGGCCCTATTTGGCTTACCTGCCTGGACTCGCAAAATTACTTGGACGTTCTGGACGGTACGTCGAGTCGTGGGTTCGAGAGTTCTACGCCTCACTTTGGATCGACCCCGACCACGAGTACCTGCAGTACACCTTCGGCGGAGAGCCATACCGGCTCTACGTGAAGGCTCTGCGAGAGCTGCTAGGAGTTCCACAGTCTGCCACCAGGTTGCACAGTATCTGCTACGCCTTGACAGACCCGCCGAGTAGGGCTCACGGAGGACTAGCACCTGGTACAGCTCACGTTGCAGCTTGCTTCCGGCCACTGTTCGGAGACGGCTTCCACAGGACACCCTCGGAGCTTCGTCTCGTCGTTCGTCTCTTGAACGACGTGATGAGACGCACTCTTCTACCGCGGGAGGGGTACAAGGAGGGTATGACTCACTTACAGCTTTGACTCCTTAGTGCCCTGGTCCAGCAGTCAGAGTTCGATATTGTTGATCTGATCATTAGTGAGATGGAGGACACCATAGCAGAGGACATCCGGTCTCAGCGTCAGCTCCCCTACGCTCGCTGGATCTCACACATCCTTGAGCGAAGGTTGCACAGGATTTGGACAGGGATCTCAAGAGAGCTGCGCCAGACAGACACAGAGTTTCCAGTTTACATGATGACTTCTTTGATAGACGGCAGACGGGGCAGCAGAGCACTTTACAGAGTACAGCGTCGTCAGACTTTGAGAGCAGTGATGGCAGAGGTGCAGCAGCAGGATGAGGCTATGAGGCATGTTGCCCATAGCGAGCTTGAGCAGTTACTGGTTGACGACGACCCCGTCGACACCTCCTCGTCCAGCTCAGACCTGGACTACCGGCCTATCCCAGGCGACCTCGAGCTCATGACTCTGAGGCCGGTGTTTCCAGCTCCGCACCACAGGCTCCGCAGACAGACCCAGCTCTACTTGCTATCCTTCAGAGTCTTCAGCCGTCCTAGCAGCAGCAGGCACAGGAGCAGGCACATCTTGCCCAGGAGCAGGCCCGGCTAGCACGAGAGCAGGCTGCAGCACTTGCTCAGATATAGCTCAGGCAGGACCGGTTCTAGCAGCAGATGCTAGCGATGCAGCTCCAGAGCCAGCAGATTCAGTTGCAGACTTTTGGGTTCATGGAGGACATCATCAAGCACACCGGAGCCCCTCCTTACCTGACCACAGCTCCTCCGGTCCAACAGCTTGGTCCGGCAGTCACTTCAGCCCAGGTGACTCCAGCGTTACAGTCCAGCGGACTTCAGAGTCAGGGCACTGCTCTGTTCACCACTCCTTTACAGCAGACGCAGCAGTGGTTTGCCTCACGAGGGTTCGCTCAGGGGTTCACGCCAATCCGCACAGGTTTCACACCAGACGTGGGTGGCCCCTCAATGACCAGGAGTCTTGGTGCGACCTTCAGTGATACCACTGGCTTGCCTACTCCTCCTGAGTATAGACAGCTGGTGCCTTCCACCACAGCTCCACCTGCTACCGACACGACCGAGACCCTACCGTCCTCAGTTGCTTCTTCAGAGCCACTTCCGACTTCTACAGGCACTGAGGCAGTAGTGGTGACAGTTGAGACACAGGGTCAGTAGCCCAGTACCGAGGAGCAGACTCTTCCGGAGTCTGCTCAGACAGCTCCAGTCACACAGGCTGACCCTGGTGCAGAGACAGTTGAGCCGACCCAGACCACTTCTCCTTCTCGTGCACCGACAGAGGGTCAGGCAGTTCAGAGCTCAGAGTCCGAGGACGACCCTACTCAGTTTGAGCTCCTTCCTCACTCCTCCGACTGCGACGCTGCAGCTTCTCCTCCTCCTCCTGAGTCTTAGATCGTTGGTGCTTGATGCCAAAGGGGGAGAGAGAGCATAGATTTAGGGGGAGCGTTGTGAGAGGGTTTTGGCTCTTATATGACTTTTGTTTTTGACTTACTCATGCATCATGTTTACTTTTCATGTAATTGTATTTATGTGTGCTTGAGACTTGTTTCACTCGTGACATGTGTTTGAGCCTTATGTTATATATATCATGTCACTTGGTTTGTCTTTGTTATGCTCATTGTCTTTGCTTCCGCACTTCACTCCGATCTTGAGCATAATCTTTGGTACTTGTGCTTATTTAATATCTTATGTGTACCTTGTGGTCTTCATTTGTATAAGCATGCCTAACCCCTTTGCTCTTACCATCACATGCTTATATGAATCAAGCCTTTAAAAACCTCACTCTTTCTAAATCTATTTGAGGTTGTTGTCATCAATCACCAAAAAGGGGGAGATTGAAGCATCTAGGCCCTAGTGGTTTCGGTGATTAATGACAACAAAGAGATTATTATGATTAACGTGTGTTTTGCAGGATAACCTAGAGGTTAGGTCATAATAACATGTAGGTTCAAGCCCCTAACGATGGAAATCGATTCGGTTTTCAAAGGATGGAAGACAAGACGGTGATAGGCCAGTGCCAAGTGTCGTTTGGTGTTGAGAGACACTTGGAGTAGTCTTATGTTTTGTTTTTCACTTTGACCGTACTATTAAGAGGGGTTTGGATGGGTAGCTTGACTTAGGGCAAGGTTAGAGAGTGTAGATGTGATGCACACTTGTCCAACATAGCTCGAAACAGCCCAGGGAGACTCTTGAGAGAGAGAGAGAGAGGATCAAACTTCGTTTTGGAAAGTTTTTGATTCGACAAAGTTTTGATCATTTTAGAGGCGTTGGATTGTTGTGCAATATGGGCGTCGGACCAATATGCATAGTCCGACGACACGTGGCAGTCTCTGGATGCACCCCAGCGAACCAGAGACCATCGGACGCTGCTGGAATGGGCGTCAGACCATCAGCGAGCGTCCGACGGTGCCTGAGGGCTATTCTGTGAGCGACGCACTGTTCTTGTGGCAGCGACGGATCAATCGTTCGTAGGGTACGACGCTTCCAGAGAGGTTCTGAGAACAGTTTTGAGCGTCAGACTTAGTCCGACGGTGGGCGTTGGACTATTGTCCCATGTTGTAGCCGTTGCAGGTTACTGTGCGAGCGTCGGACGCTGGGTCGTCGGACCATTGGTGTTGGTCCGATGCCCCTCTGACACAGTACCTTGCACAGCGCGTTTGTGAGAGTCGGACCGTGGACTTTGGTCCGACGGTTGCCGTCTGATCAGTCCAACGGTACGCAGAAAATTGAAAAACAGCTAGTTTTTGAGAGGGTGGGTATTTATACTCCACCATTGCCTCCATTCTATCTCTCTTGCCACTTCTAACAGCTGAAGGAATCCTTGTGACTTTGAGAGAGAGCAAGAGCCCTAGGGAGCATTGAGTGAACTCCATTGCTTGTGAGCTTCTTCCCTAGAGTGTGATCAAGAGTGACTTGTGTGCATCCATCACCCTCTTTGGCCTTGTTCTTGGTCAAGTGAGAGTCTAGGCTTGTTACTCTTGGTGATCGGCATCACCTAGATGGTTTGGTGGTGATTGGAGGCTTGGTGACCGCTTGGAGAGCTTGTGGGCGGCCCAAGCCAAGCTTGTGAGCAGCTGTGGGCGATCCACCGCGCCGGAGAGGCAAAGAATCAGCCCGTAGAGAGCACTTGGTCCTTGCGAGGATCAAGGGGGAGTTACACCTTTGCGCGGGTACTCCAACGAGGACTAGTGGGGAGTGCCGACTCTCCGATACCTCGGAAAAAATTCGGCTTGCACTCTCTTACTCATTTACATTCTCGTACTCTCTTGTGTGCTTTATTTTCCTAGAGTGGTATACTTGTGATAGGACCCGGCTCTAGGTTGCATAACTTGTTTTAGGATTAGAACTTAACACAAGCACAAGTGGGTGATATTGGGCAATTGCGTTAGGTTGAATTGATTTCCGAAAAATTATTAGTTGCCCAATTCACCCCTCCTCTTGAGCATCTTCAATCCTTTCACATACCAGAAACCGTATCCCTCCACCTATGATGTTTTGCGGGCACCTCTTGGTTGGAAGATGCCTGACTTTCAGAAATTTAATGGTGGTGATAGAAAAACCACTATGGAACATATTGGCATGTATTTGGCTCAGTTAGGAGAAGCTAGTGCTCATGATTACATGAAAATTAGATGTTTTCCTTTATCTTTATCTGGCACGGCATTTGCATGGTTTTCTTCAGTACCACCATATTTAATTAAGACCTAGAATGATTTGGAGGAAAAATTTTATAATTATTTGTTTACTGGTGTTCAAGAAACTAAACTGTCACATCTCACATCAGTTCGTTAAGGGCGTGACTCCGTTCTTGATTATGCTAAGCGTTTCAGAGACGTTAAAGAATCGATGCTTTAATTTAAATATTTCTGATAGCGATTTGGCAGATTTATTTCTTAATGGCATGAACTCTAATATCAGAGAGAAATTGGAGTATTATGAGTTTTATAGCATTAATCAATTATTACAAAAAGCTATTGCTGTAGAATCTCGTTTAGCGAGTGAATCTAAAAAATCTTATCGGACTCATGTGATAGAATGTTCTGATAACGAGGACGATGAGAATTTCGAGTGCAACTCTACTGAATTTGTTTGGTCTCTAAATAAAAAAAAATTTCTTACCCATCTCTTAAACTGATTTCTAAAAATCGGCAAGATAAAATTAAATTTACTTTTGATGTTTCTAAGTGTGATCGGATCTTTGATGAATTGCTTAGAACCGGTAACATTAGAATTACCCATACCTTACCGTCTAACGAAGAATTAAAGAAACGGGCTTATTGTAAATTTTATAATTCTTGTAGTCATGCTACTAATGATTGCAACTATTTTCGTCGGCAGATACAATTGGCCCTCAATGAAGGACGATTGAACTTGGCTGAGATGATGGTTGACAAGGTGCCTTTTCCGATGAATGTCATCGATAAAGGGGAGACCGCTATTTTGATCCATGCAGAGCAAGCCGACACCATGCAGGGCAAGAATGTGATTATCGGCGAACCACGGGAGGCCCTGAACCACATGCATCGGCGCGACGGGAGGACGCAGATTTAGGAATGGGCCGGCCCATCTTTGTTGTCTCGTCGCGCCATCAGCTTTGGTGTGACGTATCGATATAAATGCTGCCACCAGCCCCACTCTCCCGGGTTGGTTGACTTTGCCACCAGCCCCACCAGTAGGTCTTAGAGTAGACTACTGTGGCAACGATAGATTGTTGGAATGGATTCCATGCATGCACCTTCAGTTTCACTACTTTGTTTGATGGATATAATTAGAGCTATGACAATCGAACTCTATATCGTGTCAGAGCGCTGAAAGCTCCCCGTGTGGACATTGGCTCGTGGTACCAACCCATTCACTCTATAACCCAAGTAAAAATACTTCCATCGTACTGTTAATTCAAGTCTTTTTTTTTTACAAGGCATGGGTCAAATATTGTGAATATAGATCGTGAATAACTTTTAAGTTATTGAGTTTCGAAATATCAAAATTGTATAATAGATTTGTCTTAAAAAATAATTTCATAAAAACAGACATGTATAATTTTTCAATAAATATTTTTAAAATCATGTTTTGCCCACTCATGGTTTGGATAAAAGATTGTCACCCGTTTCGTCGTTGTCAAAACGACTAGAATTACCGGCTCGTTGTCTCTCGGCCACAAACTTCTCCATTCGTAATTGACTTGTTTATTCAACTCGATTCGATTCATCTGTAAGGTCCAATTTTCGTTGTGACACATAGTCACATACGGTTCTCCTATAACAAGTTAGGTTTGATTTTTATTTTTCATATACACTGGAGCTACTCTTAGGCCTTTAATTTTCTTTTCAGGACGTAGTTCAATTTTGTAATACGAGTTTGGCCACTGTTGAAAGTTCCTATAAAACGTGTGGCAATTTGCTGTAGTAGGGGACATGCGCTAAATAAACCAATTAAATTGTGATTATATTCCAAGTCAATAGACAATAGAAAATTATTTTAATGTGCATTTATCTTGCTCTCTACAAAAGAAGGATTTCCCCGTAAAAAAGCTAGATTATTTTAGATGACCAAACTGGATTCTGATCCCTTCTAACTTTATAGTTTACATAGATAGATAGAAAGCGACTGCAATGTGCTCCGGCGTCCCCAACAAATATAGAAATTACGAGTTTATTAGAAACTAAACTATTCTAAATTTGGGAATGGCAGCATTTATATCGACACGTCGCGCCAAAGCTGACGGCGTGACGAGACAACAGAGATGGGCCGGCCCATTCCCAAATCTGCGTCCTCCCGTCGCGCCGATGTATGTGGCGCGACACGTGGCTGGTCAACCCTCCCAGCCACGTGGAAATCCCGTCACGCCAAACCTGGTGGCGTGACGGAAAGGGGCTATGGGGTGCAATATATTTTTCAGGACCATTTTTTTGCAATTTTGATTAAAAAAGGGTTAAAATTAAAAAAAAATCCCTCTGGTGCCAACCTGGCCAGGCCGGGTCCAGGAGCCGGCTTGGCCGGTTCCGTCAGGGGTGGCACCGCTTCCTCCTCTGGTGCTCCAAAGGCCGCCGGCGCTGGAGGTGCTCAGGTGATCAGGACATTCGTCCCAAAGCGTTCAGAAGTTGACACTTGGAAGACGAATGCAAATTCAACCAAGGGGAAGGTCATTCCCAAGAAGCTTTGCACATTTGACCAGCTGATGGATAAATACCGACAACAAAAGGCCGATTCTGAGAATCGGCCATTAAAAAAACAGAGGCTACACCACCGAGGCGAGATGAGCAACCGAAAAAGAGGACGGTGGCTCCGGCGGCGTCTCCGGCACAAGAGATTGTTCGTCCTCGCGTCTCTCGTTGGGGTCCTCCTCGTCCACCTCAACCACATTGAGGCCCCAACGGAGTTTTTGTGCCATATCCGTTCCTCATGCAGTGTTGATGGTAGTTATTGCTCAATTTTATACATCAACAAGACATGAAAAAGGGCATAAAAACATCCTCAAACATAGAATAGGAATTAAACTGATAGAATTCCATGAGTTTTGGTGAATCTGTGTTTTGCAAGGTGTTAATGAGAAAAGAACTAAGGGAGACCCACATGTCAGATCAAAATATCGAATTCCGATGCGAAAGTGGAACAAGAACATTCCAGAGAATACCAGAGACACGCCTAACGAAGCGGGGCTCGGTTGGCAGCCAAGGGGGATCAGTCGATCCCCCTGACAGGTCGGCCGATCACCCAGAGAGTCCTTCTCGCCTGCGTTTCGACGTGGACCTACATCCCGAAATTTCACACAATCTCCACCGCCCGTCGAAGTCGGTTTGATCTAAGGGCTACGGTTCATCCCACCGGCCTATATAAGGACCCCCAGACCCCCCAGGGTTTCATATCTCATATCAGAAATCAGATATCAGAAATCAGATATCATCATCAGAGATCAAGAGCTCTCCACCAGAGATCAGGGTTAGACACTCAAAGTTCTAGTTTAGACCTAGATAGTAGATTGAAGTAGAGTTAAGCCTTCGGCTCAGGATTCTGGATCACCTGTCTACTACAGATTGGTAAATCGTTGTATTACCTCTTATTATGACTTTATACTATTTAAATACTATGTTTCAGTTTTTTATGTTCCTAGTTTATTCTAATAGTATATTTGATATAGTTATGATTGGTAATGAGTTTATGCATGAGTTCGTAAAGCGCTTAATCCAGTACTCGAGTGGTTTAAGTGGTAGATATTATAGAGGCATGGTGCTTAGATATTATTTGCCTGCGAATGCGCTTTATATGCCGGGTCATGTGGTAGATCGCGGATATGACACTCCCGTTGAGTCCTTTGTAGTCCATTCCCCGTATGTAGAGAGAGTAGAACTAAATTATGAAGGTAAACTTGCTCTGTTCTTGTTCTTCGTGAATAATGTTCCTGATGCATAGATAAAGAGTCAATTATGCTATACATGATTTTATATTTGCTAGAGTAGATGAATAACATAATTAATTAGGAATGATATAAGGATCTAATCTGTTAAGTAATCCTATGCTTTGGTTGACACTAACTTTGAGTAGTCCACACCTCTCTAGAAAGATATCTAAGCCTTTATTATTATATTATTGGCTTACCCCATTTAAGTATGTGCTATGTGATTGATTCTATTTATAAGTAATGTATCTTGAATCTATCCACTCATGCCTGGCTCCATACCTTCTCCCTGTGATAAAAATATAAATCAACAACCCTGGAATACTCGGGTAAAATGCTACAATGGTATAATTAATCTGTGCGCTTGTAGATACTTTGAACTTGATTATTTATATTTTATATCCTCTTTAGTCACTTGCATTCATAATAATTGCTTAGTATTAATCTGGGTAGTTTCCATACATGTCTCTTATATTCATGTTAGGGATGACAACTTAGTTATTGTAAGAGATATAAGTTTAAAAGAGGTGGCTAAGTAATTTACCAAGTGACACTTAATTAATACCAACATGCAGCAGCAACCTATGAATGGGGCGTCATCATCATCGATTTTTAGCCGATTGGGCTACGGCCAATCGAGCTATGGTGGCCAAGGGGCGTCGCTCCCACCGCCGCCGGCGAGGTTGGTGATTAGTGATGAAAGAGAGAAGGCTCCAACGCGACAAGTCAATGTGCCTAGGAGGGCCGCGGAGTCTCCAATTGTTCTTGCTACTCCTATTGCACCACCGCCGAAGGAAGTGCCTTCGGCAACAATTCTTATCGGCTCGCAAGAGGTGCCTATCGTCGACAACGACGAGCCAATGAGAATTGAGAATCTATCATCCTCTGCTCCGGAGGTCACCGCTAAGGCTGCGGAGAAGAAGCCGAGAGACCCCAAATATTTGAAGCCGAAGTGGTGCCCCTGGGATTGACCAAGACACAGCGGCGGAAGTTACAACGAGCACGCCAAACTCAGCAGAAGCGAGAGAAGTTGGAAAAAAATGAGGGAAGAGATCTTCAATGCCGCGCATCCAATTTTTCCGCAAACTTAGAAAGGAAGTGATCCGGCATGCTTCGTGAAAGATACAGGGAAGGCCGCTGGACAGGAGAGGCCATCAGTGGCGGGTTGCTCGCAGGGCGCAGAAACCGGCCAGGCCGGGTTGGAGTCGGCCCAGCCGGGTCTCCCAGAAGCCGGCCAGGCCTGGTCAGAGCCGGCCAGGCCGGGTATGCCTGAAGCCGGCTAGACTGGGTTTCACGGCTTTGTCCCCCGCTGCCGCCGTCGACGCCGGTTCGCTGGAATCGGCTCCTGCGGTTGTTCCTTCTACTGTTGCGGGTTCTAATGACATAGAAGAAGATGAGGAGATGGTGGATTACGAGCCGACGCCACCGCGCGCCGGACTTAACGTCATCTACTTGTCATCTGATTACTATGTAATCGATGAAGACGAAGGTTCGGCGACGGCTCAGTTTTGCATCGTCGCCGAGGATGCCGTGGTCAAGAAGTCGGAGGACTCAGTCAATCATCTTCGGCCGCTGCATATCAAGAGACACATCAATGGCACGCCAGTTCATCATATGTTGGTGGATAGCGGCGCGATTGTCAATTTAATGCCGTATTCCCTCTACAAGAAGCTCGGCGGCATGGAGGGGGAGCTAGTGAAGACCAACATTACGATCACCGGAGTTGGAGGCGACGAGCCAATTCCAACTTTGGGCGTAGCGACGATGGAGTTGACCATCGGCAGCAAGACGTTGGCAACCGCGTTCTTCGTCGCCGAGGTACAAGGTAGCTATAATCTCATTCTTGGTCGCGATTGGATTCATGCCGATCGGTGCGTTCCATCCAGCTTGCATCAAATTTTAATTCAATGGGTGAGAGATAAAGTTGAGGTTATTCATGCTAATTCATCGGCCTCTGTTGCTACGGCTGATACTCCTTCGCTCGGGGGGCACGATGGTATTGCTTGCTTATCTGGTCAAGACATATCTGGCTTGAGTTTATTAGCGTCACTAAGGAAGGATTTGTGCCTGTGTCATTGAAGCCGATTGATAATTGGCTCAATATCATCGTGTAATAATTTTTTAAATTTTTGCAATGGATGCTAGTATTGAATGCTTGAAACATCGTGTTGATCAATATCGGGCGTCTATGACCGATGTATGTGAAACAATTGATGATTTTGATGAGCTCAATAAGTTGGGCCAAGGTTTCACGTCGGCCGACCCATTGGAAGAAGTTGACATTGGGGATGGTTCTACACCAAGGCCGACGTTCATTAATAAAAATTTAAAAGCCGATTATAAAGTCGAATTAATCGCGCTTTTAAAATAATATGCCGATTGCTTTGCATGGAGCTATAATGAGATGCCCGGATTGAGCCGAGAGCTAGTTGAGCATCGAATCCCCATTAATCCTGGATTCTGGCCTCATAAGCAACGTCCTCGCTTCTTCCATGCTAAAATTTAGGACCGCATTAAAGAAGAAATTAATCGGTTGTTGGAAGTGGGATTTATTCACCCATGCAGATATGCGGAGTGGATTTCTAATATTGTGCCCGTTGAAAAGAAAGGATCGGGCAAGATTATAGTTTGCATTGATTTTAGAGATTTAAATAGAGCCACTCCAAAAGATGAATATCCTATACCTATTGCCGATATGCTTATTAATGATGCTTTAGGACATAAAATTCTTAACTTTCTTGATGGTAACGCTGGTTACAATCAAATATTTATGGCCAAAGAGGACACGTCCAAAACAGCCTTTGTTTGTCCTGGTTTTGTTGGATTATTTGAGTGGATTGTTATGACATTTGGATTAAAGAATGCCGGTGCTACCTATCAGCGTGCTATAAATTTAATCTTTCATGATTTAATTGGCGTGATCATGAAGGTTTATATTGATGATATTGTGATCAAATCGGCTGCTAATAATTCTCATTTGGCCGATTTGCATCTTAATTTTGAGAGGATGCGCCGGTGTGGTTTAAAGATGAATCTGCTTAAATGTGCTTTTGGTGTATCGGCGGAAAAGTTCTTGGGATTTATTATTCATGAGAAGGGCATAGAAGTTGATCCCAAGAGAATAGAGAGTATCAAGCAAGTTCAGGCGCTAGGATGTAAGAAAGTTTTGCAAAAGTTTCTTGGAAAGGTGAACTACTTGAGAATATTTATAGCTAACTTATCCGGGAAAGTTATTCCTTTCACCCCCTACATTGAGATTGAAAGATGAGAGTGAATTTGCTTGGGGGGCAAAGCAACAAGAAGCATTTGAAAATATCAAGGAATACTTGTCGAAGCCACCGGTTCTCCGTGCTCCAAGGAGAGGGGCTCCTTTTAAATTATATATTGCAGCCGAAGAAAAAATAATTGGAGCGGTGTTGACCTAAGAGGATGATGGCAAGGAATATGTTATTGCTTATATTGGCCGTCGTCTTCTTGATCCCGAGACAAGGTATGCCTATATTGAAAAATTATGCTTATCATTATACTTTGCTTGTACTAAGATGAGACATTATTTGCTAGCTAGTACATGCATTGTTGCTGGCCATGCCGATGTAATTAAACATATGTTATATCGGCCAATCCTTAGTGGAAGGATCGTAAATGGGCATACGCATTAGTTGAATATGACTTGACTTTTGAGCTTTTGAGAGCCATGAAAGGTCAAGTTCTTACTGATTTTATTGTTGAGCATGCAATTGATTTAGGAGATGAGATCAATTACATAACTTTTACTCCATGAAAACTTTATTTTGATGGATCGATTTGCAGACCAGGTCAAGGTGTTGGTATTGTTATTATTTCACCACATGGTGCTGAGATGGATGTGTCAAATCGATTAAAAAATTATTGCACTAATAATCAAGCCGAATATTTAGCTCTTTATTGCGGCTTAGAGATGTTAAATTTCATGGGAGTAAAACATGTTGAGGTTTGTGGTGATTCTTTATTAGTTATGCAAGAAGTTTCTGGTGAACGTCAATGTTTGGAAGAATCACTTAATGCTCATCTTGATACTTGTCTTAATTTAATTACATCTTTCGCCGAATTTAAAATTCGGCATATACCGAGACATGAGAATTCAAAAGACAACATATTAGCTCAACGAGCATCAGGCTTTGACGTCGGTGGACGTAAGAATTTAAGGCCGGTGCAGAGCACATTTTCTGGTTTCTGTGCAGGTACGTGAAAACCGGCCCAGCCGGGTCTGGAAGTCGGCCAGGCCGGCTCAGCGCCAAACCCGGCCCGGCCGGGTGCTGAAGGCGGCCAGGCCGGTTCTGGCCATGAACAGGCCAGGCCGGGTGACGAAGCTAGCTCAGCCGGGTGTTGCAAGTTTGTCCCAAATCGGCTAGAATTTTGCCAAATTGATGGTTATGCCTATTTGGATGATTGGAGGACTCTCCTGTTGGAATTTTTACGAGATCCCAGTGCCAAAACCGATAAAAGTATTCGGCAGAGTGCGTTCAAATTCACTTTGCATAATCATGAGCTTTTTCGGAGAACCGCCGATGATTTGTTGCTCAAGTCCTTGGTACCTATTGAAGCTAAAGTGGCTATGGGAGAAGTCCATGAAGGCATTTGTGGTACGCATCAATCGGCTCCCAAGATGAAGTGGCTTTTGAGAAGGGCTGGTTTTTATTGGCTTAGTATGATAGCCGATTGTTTTCGATACTAGAAAGGATGCGAGGAGTGTCAACGGTTTGGTAATATTCAACTGGTGCCTGCTGCAATGTTTCATCCTATAATCAAACCGTGGCCTTTTCGTGGTTGGGGACTAGACTTTATTGGCCAAATTCATCCCCTTTCTTCAAAAATCCATTGCTTCGTGTTGGTGGCTACGGATTATTTTACTAAGTGGACTGAAGTGGTGCCTTTGAAGAATATGACACATACGGAGGTGATTGAGTTTGTGACTGAGCATATTATTCATAGATTCGGCATTCATCAGACTATCTACGGACCAGGAAAAATCGGTCATATCAAAAGAAGTGCGATAATTTGACGAATCATATAAGATTAAGTTGCTCAATTCATCTCCATACTATGCTCAAGCCAATGGCCAGGCTGGGTCTAGTAACAAGACCTTGATCAAGCTTATTAAGAAGAAAATTGAGGACAATCTGAGAAGGTGGCACGAGGTATTGTCGGAAGCATTGTGGCCTCACCGTATATCTCGTCATGGTGATACAAAAGTGACTCCTTTTGAGCTAGTATATAGATAAGAGGCTGTGTTACTCGTCGAGGTGAATTTAAATGCATATCGGCTCGCTAAGCAACTCGCCTGCCGTTATGTATCATGATTTGATGATGGACAATATTGATGAGGTAACCGACAAAAGATTAATGGCTCTAAAAGAGATAGAGAAGGATAAGGCCCGAGTTGCTAGAGCTTATAACAAGAAAGTGGAAATCAAGTCGTTTCAAGTTGGAAAATTAGTATGGAAGACAATATTACCAGTTGGAACGAAGACCAATAAGTTCGGCAAGTGATCGTCTAGTTGGGAAGGTCCTTACAAAGTGGTCAAGGTGATATTCGAAAATTCTTATATGCTAGAGACGTTGCAAGGTGATTGTCTTCCAAGAGTAATTAATGGGAGGTATCTGAAAAAATACTTTTCAAGTGTTTGGCAAGAAGCCTAAGCGCTCTCCAAGCAATGGCCGATACATGTATCGCCCTTAGAATAAAAATGGCCGATGTATACATCGCCCGAAGTCACTAAACCGACATGTATCGCCCTTAGAATAAAAATGGCCGATGTATACATCGCCCGAAGTCACTAAACCGCCGTTGGGTTAAGTATCGTTGTTGTTTGGTTCTTTGTTTTCAGGTTCATGTGCAGCAAATTCGCCTGAAAATAGGGGGCATATGTTTGCACCCGAATCGGGCCAGGTCGACGGAACAGACCAGGCCGGGTTCCCAACCCGGCTAGGCCGGGTTTGGCCCCAGCTCCGGCCCTCAGTAGCCTGCCACGTGGCGCCCCCAGAGGCCCCATGAAACCCGGCTTGGCCGGGTTTGGTCGAGTCCGAGCCGATTAATAGATCCAATCAGTTTTGGGTAGTTTTTGGACGTGGGAAACTCGGAGACTTACCTTAATACGTGTTTCCTACTGGGATAAAACCACCCCCTCTATATATATGAGAGGATCATGGCCGATTGAGATCTTAACCATCCAATCGTCAAAACACATCTACAAAGTAGATTCTCGTGGTGGTTCACCTCTATCTTGTTGTTCGGCTCGACTCTCCGCGAGTTTAGTCGGCGTTCTAGGCGGCCTCCGCGGTCCCTAGGGCAACCTCCACGTGCATCTCTCCGACGGATCTTTCCGAGGGGTGTTCGGGAGTTCTTTGGCGAAGGATGGGCGCTACATAGACCTCCAACGTCCTCTGCCGCAAGTTACCGGTCGTCCCGACGACGAGAAGACCAAGCCCTAGCCGGTTCCCAGAACCGGCCAGGCCGGAAAAGCCAGCTAGGCCGGGTCCCAGAACTGGCTAGGCCAGGTTCTGCGGACTGTGCTGCTCGCGTCGTTTCGTCTCGTGCGTTGCGTGTGCGATCCAGTACTGCTGGTGTGCTGTCCCGTTCGGCATCAACAGGATGGAATGGGTTCCCACTGAACCTAAATGACGAGTGTGCATCTCTCACTCGGACTTATTTGTTACACCGTACCAATGTTGGGGAACGAATTTGCGCGCTTACATGTTACCTCAGTCCTCTATCTTCTTGTTTATAAGGTCATATGACTCTTGCAAAGTCTCCATGAATTCCTTGGAGGGCTCCGCATGGATCTCACTTTGACTTATTTGCTCCACCTATGTCTGGGAACCTATTTGCACTCTTACGACATTATGTCATGTTGGTGATTTGACTTTGCCACGAAACTTGGCCCCTGAACTTGTCAAAGTTTATCTAAGCTTGTTTTGCAAGAAGTTAGGACAGCGCTATGGGAATTCAACTTCGCTATAAAGATTTCTTGTGAAGTCATGAAGTAGCTTCATGGTAAACGAACACGCGAAGTCAAGCAACTTGTTCTAAGAGGTAAAGCACGGAGACCAGGCGCGAAGTCAGAGAGGAGACTTCGCGTCAAGGATTGGGATCAAGTCCAGAAGATCAACCTCAAAGTACCTAAGGATAGAAAGTAGTGGTCCGAAGGTGAAATGACTGATATGCCCTTGTAATATGATGGAGAGATGTTCATTTGTTCAAGGGGTAAAATGGTCACTTGTTTAGAACTTGTGAAACTTAGGATCCCTATAAATACCTCCTATGACATGTATTGTATGATTGACGAAAGAACCGTGATTCCACGCGAACTTTAGTTGTTCATTTCAAACTTAGAGTGAAATTGGCTTCGCCCAACATGTCACTCCTTCGATATTCTTGTTCATAAGGTCATAAGCCTCTTGCAAAAGCTCCATCAATTCCTTATTGGAGGGATCCTCAAACTACAGTATCATCACTATAATCACTTCAATGGAGGGTCATCATCTTAGCTTGATGTAGAGTTGTTGGAGTCCCGCTTGTTCAAGACTACTTTCTTCTCTCATTTTTGTGACTTTCAAGAGAACTTTCTTCTTGTCGTCATTTTCATCCTCTTTGCGTTTCTTGGAAAACTTGTCCGTCTTGTTTGGGCACTCGGTTGCAAATGGACAAGTTCCCCACAGTTATAGCATCTTCAATTCTATCTTCCTTCTTCCCCTGATGATGATTGGTTCCTTCTTCTTCCACCAAAGCCTTTCTTTTTCATGTATTTTCCAAACCCACATACAAAGAAAGACATTTTCTCATCATCCATGCTTCTACACTTCTTTCAACTACCTTTCACCTTCTTCATGCTCTTGGTGGACGAAGCCTTGAAAGAAATATTCTTCTTCTTCTCTTCCTCCATCTCATGCCAATCACTCTCCTCGCGATCAAAGATGAGAGGACCACCCATGTTTTTCCCTTCGATCGACGCGGTTCCAACCTGATGGTTGTGAGGAGACAATCCCTGGAGTCTCTATTCATGAATTCCCATAGCACTAAAACAGTATAGGATAAAGTTGTGAGAGTACACACTAGTGGACGATTATCAAGAATCATCACGCACAGATATAGGGCTTAACCAACATATACACATTATGAAATTATGATTATATTTATAGTATAAACACAAGTTACTACTATCTACCTGACTACCCATCTACAATACGGGTACTAAAGTTTCACTCATGAAAGCGTCGCTCCATCAAAGTTAACATAGTTTCGAAGGGTGCTCAACCAGTTAACCATTTAACCATAAGCCACTGATTTCACTCAAGGACAACTCGAGTGACCACCGAGTTTTTAGCAAAACTGGAACAATATAATGATTGTACCGTAAGTATGATTATAGACAGTGCGTTTATTACAAGGTTTTGTTCATTGAAGACCCATCTTATCATGATCCGCAACCACTCGCCGGTTCTTGACTTATGTTCATCACGCGGTTCAAATTTTAGAACATTTCTCAATTTAATGTTGCTTAGTGGATAAGCAATTTCTAAGTCGCACAAATGGTGAAAAAACAATCATCAATTCGATTTCTACAATGTCTAGGAAACTAAATAAGTATTATGCTCTAAATGGAAAAACATTACAAGACATCATAGCAACATGCAAGGTATAAGCTCAAGTAGGAAGAGCTAGACTATTGTCAAGGGCTGACCGACCTCCTATGGTGCCCTGACCAAAAGGTGATGAGTGTTAGGATTAATTGGCTTTCTGTGGAAGAAAGACGGACTATATGTTGAGGCGTACACCAAAACACCCCTCTATGGACTAGAGAGGAAGTGCTTTGATGAATCCTCCATCATTGACGAATAGATTGTCCGTCAAGGCGCTTGTTGTCATTACTATGGTACCTAAGCACCATCGCCCAACCAGGACGGGTGGGCTGAGCAAGCTGCACAAAGACGTCCAAGCCGAATGGGGCACCTCATCTACTTAATGGACAATACATGACAAAATAAACGTACTTTGAAAAAACCAACTATATCTGACTAGATGTCTATATAATAAACTAGCAAGCCTACATCTAAAACAATAAGGACTCTATCTATACACTGAGAGAGTCTGTTCCATTCACAGTTACCATTTACCAATGTTACCATATCTTAGAAAGAGTGAGATTGAAACCTTCCACTAGACTGGCCTTAGTCAAAGTTGCAATAAGGTAGCTCATACACAAGCTAGGTCGGCAAACCAGACAGCTAGACTGATGTGGCCAATATAAATAAGTATTGGTATCAACCTGAGTTTTACTTTATAACAATATCTTTTGAGTTGATGAAAGTGCTATCTGTTCTTAAAAACAAAGATAGAGTAGCTTATTGTGGGTTGGGGCACTAGTCTCTCTGTAATATACTCTCGCTGTTTTAAATTATAATTTGTTTGACCTTTTTACATTAAGTTTGACTACTCGTCCTATTCAAAAATTTATGCAAAATATTTTTTTTTTACAATTTCATGATCAAATGTCTTCAAAAATGACTTAAATTTGATTATATTTGTACAACTTTTTGGGGCACACTCTCTCTAATATATATATATATATATATATATATAGTACCGTATATATATTTATTATTAGTTTACTTATATTATTACTTTATAAAGAACTCTAACGTCATTACATGGAAGAGTATCCTGCCGGCGCCGTGGAGTAGTGCTCCTGGAGCAGCTGGTGGAGGTTGATGGGCTCCGCTTCTCTCGCTGTGCCATAGAAGAAGGCATGGACCGCCCGGCGGTAGGCGGCCTGCGTGCCGTGCACCTCGTCCCAGAACAGGTACTCGTCACGGTGGGCGCACAGGTTCGTGTCCACCGAGCACTCCACCTCACCATTGAACTTGCCGCTGCCACAGCACCCCGTCTTCACCTCACGCAGCCCTGCTAGACAGATAGCCATCATAGATAGATGCATGAAAAAACAATTTATTAATTACCGGCCATAGTTGGGTTGGCGATCATGTCGGAGAGCACGTTGTAGAGGCTGGCGATGGAGTACCTCATCGCCGGCATGGAGCCGCCGCCAGCGGCGGCTTTGGCCATCTCCGCCCGGAGGAGGGAGTTGAAGAGCTCCGACAGGTAGTTCCCGTCGCCGTCGCACTCTCCGTCCGGCGTGGTGGCTCGCTGGCTCGGCAGGCATCCGACGGGCAGGATGTCGAGCAGGACCAGCCTCCGAGCTCCGAGCTTGTACAATGCCTGATGTTGATATGATTACTAGACGGCATGCAGACACACAGCGAAAGTGTCTATACTTACTTTGATGTAGTCGAGGTAATCGGCGACCATGGCGGCCATGAACTCCGGCGCCCGGCTCAGAGGGACGCCGTCGGGGTCGTCGAAGGCACCCAAGTCGTTGCCGCCGGTGCTGATGACGAACAGGGACCGGCCCAGCAGCTCGTCCAGGCTCTCGCGGCGGCCCACCAGACCGGCCCGCAGGATCCTCGCCTTGGTCTTGGCGAACAGTTCAACCTGTTGACGCAGGGTGATCGTCCCGTTCCCCTGCATCCGATCCATTACATACACCACATTACATTCGTAGATTCTTGTATTGTGTACTAAACTAATGATGATGCTACTGGATACTCTATATGTAGCTTGCTGATTTGCAATAATGCTTACAGTGACGTCGAAGATGCCGGAGCCGCCGGAGGCGTAGTTGGTGCCGACTCGACCTCGAAGCAGGTCGAGCTCGAGCCTTGACAATGGCGTCAGAGAAAGGTAAGCGGGTGGGCTCGTCCTGAATCCCACATGTTGTGCTGTAAGCAATAACAGAGGAGACGTTACTATTTGAGAGAGGAAAAAAATTACAAGAAGAACTATTTGTTGTGCATAACCACCATCTAATAATGATGTCGTGCATGCATGCAACTGTTGAAATTTAGAGTCAAATTGAGTTGATGACATACGCATGTTATTACCTACTCGGCTACTCCTACTTAAATTTAGAACATTGATATCTAACCACCCCTGCCTCATCATTGCAGTTGCTGCAGACTACAGTATCAGCAGTCGCAGGCCAGTGGGCTCCGCCGCCTCCACGCCCCGTGGCCGTGATGCGGTGGAGAGGGAGGTGTCACCGTCGCCGATGCCGGCGTCGGTGACCAGACACCGCCGACGATCTGATCATGATAGTGGCGCGCGAGCTCCAGGCTCCAGCTTCGTGGCAGGAACTAATTAATCTAAGACGATCCTAACAGCTTGCAGAGTAGCACGTTAATTAGTTTAATTACCGATGATGTCGGCGAGGTTGTAGGCGTTGGTGAAGCGCCCCGTCCGGCGCAAGACGGTGCGCGGGAGGTCGACGCCGTTTGGGGGCACCGCCTTGGGCGCCGGCGCCGGCAGGAAGTCGTTGTTGCCGGCGTCCACGAGCGAGTCGCCGAACACGTACATTGCCGGGAAGCCCACCTTTCGCCGCCGGGTGCTGGTGATGCTAATGCTCCCGGTGCTGGTGGTGACCGAGGACCCGGAGCAGAGCGCCGCGGCGGCCAGCAGAGCGCCGGCGATGACTGCGGCCGTCGCCGAGCCTGCAGGCTTAATCATTGAGCTGAGTGTGTGCGTGTTCGCAGCAGACAGTGTTGTGCTTGTGCGTCGTGGGCTGCCGTGCACCACAAATGATGCAAGTTATGGTCGTGCACCAGGGGGATAAATATAAAGCCTCCATTTCCAAATGTGCAAAATGCGTGAACAGAGTAGGCTGTTCATACTATACGTGTGGTCCGTGTTGTGAATATTGTTCGGCCTCTGGAAGTCTGGATTCAGAGTTTCTCCTGTCGTTGTTTTCTATACTACCTACGTGGCACTTGTGCACTTTGAAAGGTTTGTCAAACGTAGTTCTTTTTCACCGGCCTCTCTTATAGAGTACTTCGATAGAGCTTTTGCCTTTCGATGGATGGCAGGCGCACCGTGCATGGAGCTGGAAACATTGTAAGCCACCGCGCAAACGAACACGAGTGGTGGCCAATCTCTTAATTGTTCAATTAAATCTTAGAGTAAAAACAGTACATTTTTTGCTTGCATATGAGTATATGACAGAATTTTCATGGCCAAAAGAGAGAACAAAACTACAAAAGCAACCACAACCTGACCCTAAACCACAATCACACACATTTTGTACCTATACAAAATTGATAAATGAGCCAAGAAGTGGGTGGGGTGGGGTCCAAGTGAGGGGCGTGTGCTATCGGCTGATCGGTCAGAAGTCGGAACGGAAGCGCATGTGCCTTCATCCAGAAGCTTATTTTAATCAGGGGTTTCGCTTCTTGAACCTTTCTACCGGTGAACTCATAGAACACAATCATTGTTCTATCAGTACATCCCTTCAGATATGTCATTCATTTTGCTTCGGCTTCCTTGTGTTTCTGGCTCTTAGGATCATGCCAAACCTTTTCTACTGACTTATCCCCAAATTCAGGAATGTGGATTAGTGGTATACAATCTGACATGGAAGACACTTGTATTTCACACCATATTTTTCCCTCAAACCTGGCTTTGTGACTAAATCTTGAAGTGCCATGAAATCATCAGGAACACCAGTCAGAATGCAAGTACCTTTATAACTTATCAGTCAAGGCAGTGAGCCAGTGAGCATTGGAAGAGATATATGGCTTCATTGAAGGCAAGAGGAGAACTTAGTGATAAATCAATCAAACCAAGCTGGTTGGTATGCAAAAGAGCAGCCTTTGCTGTAAGGATGAACACATCAGTGTCATTGATCTCAAAAGCACCATAGATTCAACCAGAAAGCACCCAGCAATTTGTCTGTCTATACATTGTCTTAGTCTTAGTGTGTTAGCTGACAAATATACCTTCCTTCCAAGGCCTGCAGCCTCGGAAGAAAAGTTGGAATTGCCTCCATTTTCATCAGCACATACTCTTGTCGCTGCGCACCATCACCTGTTGCCCTGTCATGATCAGCACAAGGTTCACCACAACGGAGAGTAGATCTTGTAACTCATGCCTTTAACAACCTTGCCCAATCTCTTCAGCTTCCTCATCTGCCACTTGAGAAAAGCACCATCTCCTCCGGTCACAACCTAAGACAAATTTCTTGAGGAGCTCCTTTGCCAAAGGAGGAAAGTGAGTCGACCAGTGATAAGGATCCTAAAATTTGCCAATTACTTCATCCTATAGACCATAGCTTTTCATGATCTCCCAGTGATACTTCCGTATGCCGGCCTTTGCAGCAGCCTTGGACTTCTTGCTCTTAAATTTATCTGGCACAACAGCATCAGCAACTGCAGCACTAGAACCCTCCTGCCATACTGCGCCACTACTGGGGGATTTCCAAATTGTTCTCTCCCTGGCAAGCTTATCAGCTGAGGCCTTGAATCCCTGATGGGCATTCCAGTGCAGTGGAAAGCAAAAGGCAAAAGGGCATTGGAGCCGCAGAGCTTGTGGTACACAGTACCAAATTCAAGCTTGGACAATGAGAAAGGCATGGCCGAGACGTAGCAAGCCATTCATGTAAGGTTATGGAAAGTTCCCGACGAATTTTCTCTGGGACCTAGAGGTAAAGGCTCACTTCCAGGTTCCAGCATCAGCCTCAAAAACATTGTTCTCATTCCAGGACAGCTGAACCTCAGATTCGTTGTTCAGTAAAAAGTTTGTCCAAGCACAACTCTTAGTCTTAGGTTCATCTGGATTGGATGACGTTCTCCTAGAAAACCAAGAAAAAAAAAGAATGTCAACAGACAAGAGTCATTTTGATTCTTTGAAATGCATATCTGAAGTCCAAACGAGAGAGGAGCTGACAGACACGTGAAACCCCCAGAAATCAACGTTCATTTTTTAATGAAGTATAGCATCTAAATCTGCTAATGGGCCAAAATCAGGACCACACCCAACACCAAACCATTACATCAAAGACCAGCCAGCCAACCCAATCCACCCCGCTGGTCCACCTCTTTAAACCAAACCAAACCATCCAACCCATCCCTTGGGCCCAAACCAACCCAACCCATTCTCCTCCAAGGGCTTGTTTGGGGTAGATTGGGCCCAACCCACTTGTATTCATCTCAATCCAAATGTGTCAGGGTAGATTGGGGTGGAAATTAAACTAACCAACACCCAATCCATCCCAACACATGTGGATTGAGGTAGATTTGAGTTTATATAAACAGGCCCTAAGCAGTCTCGAGCCATTTCAAAACCTTGGGATCTACTTGGTTTCAATACCTGTGCTGTTATCTTGGTTTCTATGCCCCCGTTCCTCGCTAATTGTTAGCAAGTAGATCTGTCCTCTCTTTGGTAGGTAGCATTTTTAACATAAGAAAAGTTTGGCAACTCATAAAATGAACAAAAAGAATGAAAGGATCAAAAGCATCACAGAACTTAAAACTATAAAATAAGCATTCAACAAAAGAGAGAAAAATCACATACTGTTTAGACTCTATATTACAAAAAAATTAAGTCTTCTACATGATATTTAGCTTTATTTTACAAAAAAAAATATATTTCACCACCATTTTTTGTCAAATAAAAAAAACTTCTGCTTCCATTTCTTAATCTCCATGATCACAAAACATAATAGAATGAAACAACAAATGTTACAGAAAAAAAAACACAAACTTTTGCAATAAGTGTCCAGTCATGGCCTAAGTAGACTTAAAAGATTCGTCTCGCGATTTACAAGCAAATGGGGTAATTAATTTCTTTTTTGACTACATTTAATGCTCTATGCATGCGTTCAAACATTTTATGTAACGCGATGTAACGAGAAAGTTAGAACTTTGAAGGGGAACTAAACAGGGCCTAAATTACCAAATTACATGGTGCCCATCACAAATCTTTGACAAGATCCATTGCCAAATTTTGCATAGCCGCAGTTCTAACAAGTCAGAGGTCAAGCTTCATTGCTTAAACCAATCAATCTAAAAAAAAGGATTCTAGAAAAGCATATGATTAAGGGTTTTTTTTCCACAATGGTAAAACCAAAGAGTTCTGCAAGGGTTAACACACACACATCAGTCCATACATGCATATGCATGCCAGTAAGAATCAAGGACCAACTGACTGCCTGATTTGATCAGGCAGCAAAAAAACACAGCTCATTAGCATGTCTCTAACCCTGGTAATCCAACTATTGAAACCACATGAGCTATATATTCCAGGTAAAGAGAAGAAGCGGATCAATGACAGGGTCTGGCCCATGTGAATGTGCAAGAAACAAACTAAAGTAGTGTGCACTTGACATGCGTGAGGCTCATTTCTCTGGTTCAAACGCATCATTTCAATCCCATGCAGAAAAAACCGGCACCACCATGATATGCACTGCATAGAGGCTAAGGTGTTTCTTTTATTAAAGCCAAGGGCCTGTTTGGATACCAAAGGCTAATTGTTAGCTAGCTAAAAATTAGTCAAAAATAGCCCTAGCCTATCCAAACAGGAGGGCTAAGTTTTTAGCCAATCCTTGAACTAGTTGTTAGCCAACTCCAGTTAATTTGGGCTAATTTTTAGACCAACTAGTAACGCCCTAGCTGATCCAAACAGGCCCTAAGGAATATCATGAAGCAGAAGCAACAATGCTGTAACAGCAACAACTGCTAGACTTCTAAACAACCATGAAGTTGGGCATTACTCAGTCTATAACTCTAAATGATAAAGACATGTATCATATATGTAATGTAATCTATTAGTGACACAAGCAGCACCAGGATTGGTGCAATAAAAAAAAGCTTGAAACTATAAGAATCTGAAACGCTTCTAATTTCAAAATGCTACCATGCACACGTAAATCATCACTTGCAAAATTTTCCAACAATGGGCATTTGAGAAGAAGGCAATCAACATACCTGCTACTGCTAGCCGTCTTCAGGTTCTAGATCTTGACATGAAAATAAAAGTTTGTTTAAAGACCTTTGTTTACTAGAAATGAAAAAAAAAGAACATCTGTTTAAAGAAAGAGCTTTGTACCTTCATTAATGTGATCTTTGGTCTTGAATAGCCAATCTTTCCCACAAACAAGCGCCTCGAGCATTTCTGGCATTAGTGAGCTTCTATGGTCTCCAAGAATTCTTCCTCCAAGACTAAAAGCGTATTTGGACGAAACAGTGCTAAGGGGAATAGAAAGGAAGTCTCGAACCATAGTTGACAGTACAGGAAACTTGTCTGATTTGCCCTTCCACCAAGCTAGAATATCAAAATCCTCATTATCCTCCTCGATCGCTTCTTCTAAATATGCATCAATTTCAGATTTTGGTGCTTGTGCAACTCTTCGCCGTGATTTGTATTGAGCAAATTCCGCTTCAAGCTTTCTTTTTCCAAGAAGCAGTGACCCCACATTAGCAAAGGCTTCATTAGCATGCTCCATCATATCTACACTATTTTTCCTTGCACAACGTTTCTCATAGAATGTGAAGTACTTTCTCATCAACTCTAAGGCATGCTTCACATGCATATCAACCTGATTTGTATTATTGCACACCTTCTGAACGAAGAAATCCAAGTAGTCAGCCTTCCTTCTTGGATCTAATATAGTGGCAATGACTAAGACAAGATTATATCCAATATCTTTCTTCTTTCTCTTTTTCTTAACTATATTGTGCAGGTTATCTTCATCAGGATTCCAATATTTCTCAAACTTGGAATGCATGGAAGCAGCCAACTCCTTGAGCAGATTGGTACTTTGCCAAGCTGGGTCCTTCAAGGCATAGTGGATGCAAAGCACTAAGGGCAAAAACTTATGTGCTGTAGGCTTCCTATGAGCTGACACAGCGAGTGCAAGTTCTTCAGATACCTTGAGAAATTCACAAACTGCTGTTGTCGTTGCCCACTCTTCCTCAGTAGGCAAAACTTCAAAATATCTAGAAGCATAGGCAATAAGGACAGTTTTGTATTTTAGTGCTTCCCTAAGCATTTTGAAGGTTGAGTTCCATTGGTCTAGGATGTCAAGATAGATAGCGGACTTTGAGGCCAAACCCATCCCATTTGCAAGCGAACTGAACTCTTCAAGTCTTGAGACAGAAGAATCAATATGCTTCAGCAGCTCACGAATCTTTTGTATTGTTGCATGGATCACTGTCATCCCATCCTGAACCAAGATGTTAAGAATATCAGCAGAACTTCTAACATGTATATGCTCACCATCAAACAATAACTCATGTTTATGATTTGTTATCAAATCCTCACATGCCGAAGTGTTATTGCTTGCATTATCTAATGTCCAAGTAAACAGTTTATCTCTTATATCCCATTCTGTCAAGCACCTCACCATTTCTTCTTCAATTGCAATGCTAGAGTGAGGATACTCCAGTTTTTTAAACCAAATGATCTTTTTCTTGATCTTAAATTCTGGATCAATGTAGTGAGCTGTTACAGCCATGTATCCTAAGTTCTGCGATGATGTCCATATATCTGATGTCAAGCAAACATGAGAATCCAAATTCTGAAGTTCAGTATGAAGCTCTTTCTTTAGCTCCTCAAATTTCTTGAAGGAATCATTGCAGATTGTTTGTCGATCCTTTACTATGAAAGTTGGTTGCATTGTGTTAATCCATGATTGTAAGTACGGGTCTTCAAATTCAAAAAATGGAATCTCAGCATGAATTAAATACTTGATAATCTCTTGACGACAGAGGTGGGGATCAAAGACAAAATTTACATCTAATGGTTGTTTGCTCATGGTTGCTTGAAATCTCTTCCTGGTAACACTGTCAATTGCTCGGCAAGCATTGGCAACATGGCCTCTAAGACTACTAGTACCATACTTGGTACTCAATTTCAGTTGACAGTACTTGCAAACAGCTTTTAGCTCACCATCCACATCAACCAAGGCTTTCTCAAAATGCTCCCAAACATTGGACCGGTTACGACGAGGCATCAAAGATGTATGAGCCTCTTCATTATCATGAGTTCCAGAACCCTCAGATATATTGGTCGACATTTCAACTAAAAAAGGTACAAGAATTTATAATTATTCAAACTCTGAAGTAACCAGACTTAATAAGATTAATTAGCAATCTAAATATCTAATTCGAATCTGCATAACTAAAAAGATAGCTAGCTAGCAGTGACAAGCAATTCAATAAATAGATTGCTAAAGCAGTAAGGAGAAGGCTAGCAGCTAGTACTAAGTACTAACAAGCAATTTCACACTAAGTAAAGCCGTACGAAAGCAACATAATATTTGATATTAGTAGTATCAAATTTTTTGTAGACAAATTATACAGCTAGTAGTGAATTTATGACACACAAACAGTTCACAGAATGTTTTCTCCAATCCCAACACAATGTTTTCCCAGACCCTTTTCCCCCTCTTCGCTGCTGTTCATACACAACACAATTTGATTGCTGCCAAAAAAATGAAAGAAACTCCACGTCATGCAAGAACATAAGCATGGGAAAATTCACTTGCTATGATTGCTGTCAAATCAAGGTGCTACCCTGACTAAGATACTTATGCTACACAATATGATTGCTCTCAAATTGGACCAACGCTGCAAATTCTACATCAAAGGGATTACAGCTCCAGAGCCTTAGTCACAACATCGCTAGTTCTATGTCAGTAGCCACAATACTCATCAAAGGTTTGACTAACCATGTAACTTTAACCACAACAATTTATGCAGAGTTCATTTATGCAGCAAATAAAGGACATACAAAAGGGTGGCACTTGTCAAGAACTATTTTACCAGATCTTATGTAACTAAAGAATGCGTCACTTGATGCAGTAAAGGGATTCCAGCTCCAGAGCCTCCTAGCCTGCAGCGGCTTAATTCTCGACCTGGATCCAGTTCAGCAGCAGACTAAAAGTGATGGAAACGTCTGGTTTGTCGCCTATGAGGAACACTCTTCCACTGCAGTTTAGAATCCTTATGAGTTCACCTATTGCAAGTGTGCAAGAATGCAAAATGGAGTCAAGATGTGTATTCATATGCATGCATCGATAACCATGAGATGAGAAGCTTGGATGCTCACTTGGAAGATCTGGCTTCAAGTCAGTGGTGAGCTGGACCGGGATCAGATGGCCCTTGCTGTCTCAAGGTCGAGGGCAAAAGATAGCGCGTGAACTACCCAATTAGCAACTATCAAGTGATCACCCTGTACGTAACGACAATTGGGCAACAGAATAAGTGATGTGTATGTTGATTAAATCGTTCAAAAAAAATATCTTGATTCAACGGTTAAGGTCTAAATTTGAGTGCCTGTATTGAATATTTAACCAGTGGTTACAATACAAAGCACACCAGTAGTAATAACAGCAGTAGCATCAGTACCTGACTAACAACAGCGACTGCAGTTGTGCCACTACAAATGCAGTCAAAATTCCTGAGTGTTGCCTCAGCTCCTCATCCACTACCTCAAACGTCTTCACGAATATGTTCTTCCAAGTGGACAACAGACAGTTCTCAGCACTTGTATCAACACCTCGGCGTCACAGGATGGAAAGCTCGAAAGGGCCTTCTTGAAGGGCGCGATTACGTTCGTGGGCTTCGAATTCCTAAATCAAGGGCGCGCCACAGGTTAATCAATTCCACCCAAACCTAGAGTCAAGTGGTCATGCGACAACTGCCCAACTGATTGCAAATATAGGCTCTGTTCGCTAAACCTTAAAATCGCTTATTTTTCAGCGGTTCTGCAGTATTTTTCTCTCACAAGAAATCAGCATCAGCGTTTATTTTCAGCGGTTTTCAGCTTCAGCGAAAAGAGCCATATACAAAGGGCTGACGAAATATACTTGCGAGCACAGGGCACGGGATTCAATGCTGGAGTTGCTGGCCCCGAGGGCGTCCGGAAGCAGCGGCCGCGATGGCGCAGGGCAGGGGGCGGTAGGGCTTCGGTCCTCGTCGGCTCCTCCAGGGTGCGGCTACTGCGGCAGAGCTGGGGGTCAAAGATGGAGGGCGGCATCGACGCTCTCGACGGCACTGTGCGTGGGCTTCATCAGCCCATTAGCCAAGAACGGGTTTGAGCCCAGGATTGAAACCATTATTATTAGGGATGAAAATAGTATGGATATTTATTCAACCGTCCGTTCAATCGAATTCGTTTAGAGATGTTCGGATCTGTCCATATCTATGTCCGGATCGTATCCCAATACATTATGCACCCAAACCGTTTGCGGAAGCCAGTCCACTACCACCAAACCGGAGCTTAGCCACGACAAAGACCAAATGGTCAAAACCGGTTGCACACCGAACCATTAGCAGCTCCATGTTCGAATTCCAAAAAAAAAAAAAAAATAGCAGCTCCATGTTCCCTTAGAACTATCAAAATCAGCTCTTCCTTTTAGCCACGAAATAGTTTTTTCTCTCTAAATCAGTTAAAATTAGTGTTTATTTTCTGCCAAGCAAACAGGGCGTCGCATACTCGCATGTTAACCGGACTAAATGCATGTGTGAAGTGCAAAATTAGGAGAGCTAAGAGGTGCACGAAACATATTAAACAAATATCTATTTTGGATGGCGTACGGCGTCACAACATGATGCTAACTTAATTCACATCTAAAACATACGAAAGGACGTGCTAACAGAGTCATCATTAAGCATATGGAAACAAACATTTGTTTCTAACGGAGTAACGGTGTATGGTTTGACATGAATCACTGAATATATGAATTGTAAAAAAGAGAACTGACAGGTGCATGAAGCATATAGAAACAAACATTTATTTTGAAAGAAGTATAGCGTCGCAATTTGATGAACTGATCTTATTCGAGACTCCAGAGAGGGGAAAAAACTGAACTGATCTGTCCACCTAACCTAACAGTCGTATGAAACACGCAGAACGGCAAAAACAAAAAAAAAAAACAATTTTACTTTGAAACAAAGTACATAGCATCACAAACCTTGGCTGTTGTTGCTATTGTCCAAAGAAACGAGACTATGGCGGCGGCGGCAGGTATGGTTACAGATATAACACCAAGACAGTTCAGATCACTTCAATGTATCTCCAAATTTGTTTGGCAGTTGGCACATGAACAAACGACCAATGGTAATACCGTAATACAATCCCTCTTCGTGCACACAGCAACGAACCGAATGAAACACAGGCATTTAACTTTACTTCTGAACGAAAGTATATCATCACTTTGTCATGTAAGAACTAAGAAGCGGGACTATGGCAGGTAGGGTGACTTAACCCCAAATTTGTTTGCACATGATTAACTGCTACTGATAATCATCAGCCCATGGTCATCCTCACAGCAAGAGATCTGCAATGAACCGGACGAAACGCCCAGAAATAAACACTTGTTAACATTTTTTTCTGTTCCACAAGTTTGTTACCCAGGCAACCACGCTAACGTAACGTACGTTCTGAGACCCGAGTTAATTTATGTAGGAGTATAGGCAAGCACAACTAGGAAACTCCTTGCAATTTCCGAATAACACGTTCACGCGCCGTAATCTAACCAGAATTAGGAAGCTCCTTGCAATAATCTAACCAGAAAACGGTGGTACTGAGTACCTCCAGCTTGGGAGTTGGGACCCGTCCGACCAAATCAGATACATTCCAGACAAAGCACTGAAATAACATACGTTGTAATACTAGTACACCACTGAGAAACTGCAATAATGAACCAAAAAACTATATATCATTTTATCTCCATTGGTCATCATGATTACAATAGTTGTCATGCATCTCATACATCGACTACAGAGAAAACTAAGATAACGGAAAAAGTAAACATAACAGACTCCAAAATCCTTCTCTAGCCCGTCTAGTCCAAAAGTATGGTATATGCCCCCATACGCCTGTATCCTTCACCGCTACTTACTACCACATCACTCCATCAGAAACACATGCTGTAAGCTATCGACGACTATGTCCCACTAAACCTGCACCAAAACAACAGAATGATCTCACCACCACCATGACCACCCGATATATCTACGCCATCTCCAGTTAACACAACACTACCTACATCATCTCCACCTAGCAAAACACCAGGCAGCTTTGGATCAATGGGACAAACACTAGGTTGGTGTCAGATTCAGCTCGATGCCACGCTGCCTCGCACTCTCCACGATGCTCTCAGTGTCGCCCCCACTGGCTTTGCAGTAATTCAGATGGGCGTGCCACAGCTTGAAGGAGAAGGGGTAGACCGATGCTGCCTGCTGGTAGAACCTCTTCACAATCTCTGTGATATGCAGTTTCTGCAGGAGATCTGCACCTTCTAGCCATACCGATTCTGGTGCAATAGGTACAGCTCGGAAGATGGCGTTGATCAGAACAGAGCTTGCCCAGAACCTGGTCCCAGTGGAGGTTGCGTCAGAACCTGTGAAGTGCTTAGCTATGAATCCACCAACTGCCAAGCCTAGGCGATAGTTTGCAGGAAGAGCTTCCATGACTGTTTCAACGAAATCTACCAGGTACTTCACATCGCCAATTCTTTTTGGAAGGAGAGATGGGCCAAAGCACACTTCAAGGACAGAATTTATCAGTGAAGAATCTGCAGGAACAGGACCAATAGTGTCATCTATAAGCTGCCTAAGCCTATGCTTCTTAGCATTCTGGCAAAACCGTCGTGACAGCAGCTCCCTCGTGGGAAGGTTGCGATGATCAGCAAGGTAGCCAATGATTAAACTAAATACAGCCCGAGTTTGAGCATCTGTCGAAGACAATGATTTCTCCAGCTCCAGTGCATGAATTGCAGCATGTTCTCTTATACAGTGCTCGTACCACTCTCCATGAGCCAATTTCAATGCTTTATCCACAGCAATTTGTGCATCCTGTAGGTTGTTCTCCAGTATCTTGTACAATGAGAGGTTTAATAACCGAAAGACGCGATCTTCTGATATAGATGGACCAGAACCAACTTCCTGAGGTGAAACTAGTGATGATGTTCCAGGCTCTTCTCTGCTCATTTCTATACAAATAGCAGTGTTGCTTTGGATATCAGAGTCTTTTCCATGTTCTTCAAACCAACAAGTCAGTATCTTCTCAGCTAACTCGGTATCAGTGCCCAGAGCATGCTCAACATATTGATTCCACATATATTGAATTCCTTGCGCCTCTTTAGGCCAATTCAAGATAAGCTCATCAAAGCCTTTCAGACCAGGACATGTACCATGCTTTCTGTCTAACCGAGCTGAGATAAGCAGAATCTGAGGACACATTGGGTACTCCTTCATGTACGTCACCAGCATATCAGCAGAAGATTTGAAGCCTTCAACAGCCGCTAGACAACTAACGTGGTTAACAGCAAGGAATTGTGATAACATCAGGTAAGACGGATCCCCATTCTTAACACACTCCCTAATATCTTCAGTCATCTTATAAGCAGCATAATTTAAAAGCTCTATAATCTTATCTCTGTTATCTAAACTGGAATCAATAGAAGACCATATTAGGGCTCGAGGTAAAGCTTTCTGGAACTCTAGCTGATCAATAATTTCCACAGGAAGGTTCCTGTAAATTGAGATGTACAGGCACGAAATCCAAAATATGCATCTGTCGGACATGGTCAAGCAAGAAATGACATCTGCAAGCAACTTGTCACCAGAATTATCAGGCATCGCAGTTGGAAGAATTCCAAAAATCCTAGAAATTGCCTTCTCTACATTTCCAGACATGCACAGGAAGTAAATCATCTGTAAGAAGATGTCTAGTATGAAAGCACTTCTTTCTTTTAGATCCTTATCAGTGTCAGCTGCCATTTGGCAGAGAATGCCCAAAGCATCGTTATAAGCATCCAATCGATCATCAACGCGTAACCTACTATTTATATACATAAGCCATAATTCATAGGAATAAACATTGTGTTGCACCTAGAAAAAAAACAAAGTATAAGGTTTTTTGATAATTATATAATAGCATCTACAAATGATAAAGCAGCCATGCATCGATTGGATGCAGAACACAAATATGAAATGCCATCAAACTCCTCTAATGTTTTTTCATGTCGTAAAAACAAAGTAAAAAAAACAAGATGGACCACACTGGGATTGAAGCACAACCTGGCATTAGAGGAGGTGCAATCATAAGCAAACAAACCATACCAAATCAACATAAATTTAGTTTTTGCATGAATAAGATCAGCAATTGATACATTAAAGCAAACAGTGTAATAAAAAGAAGAAAAAAGTAAAAAGCATTTGTAGCGCATGCATTCCAACGTAAGATTTTTAAGGCTTGAAGTAAATGGCAAGAGAGCAACCAGTAAATAGTTTACCGCATGAGAAAACATGTCATCTTTTCCAAGTCCTCCATCCTTTTGATAGTAAATATGGAGATAAAGCACCCACAGGATAACTGTACTTGGATCAGCCTCAATGGACCGTGCCAGAAATGAAAGTGCCTGCAAAACACACATTATTTAGAGATAAACTAATGGCTAACAATATCCAACCTGAATTTTCAACTGTGTAGAAGCAGCTTAAGGGTCCAATATCCAATGCAGAAGTTCACCTTGATCCTGTCAGGCTTGTTTACTTTTCCACAATATAAATCAAGAGCTGCCTCCAAGAATAATTCAATATCAACAGAACCCTGTACAATCTTATTCTACAGAATAAAAAGTTATACAGCAATAATCAAAATACAAGCAGATCAGATATCAATGAAGTAAATATATTCATTCAAACCAAAAATGTCAATTCATCATGTTACAACTACTATGAAATATTGAAATGTATGCTAATAAAGTTTAACCCCATCAGTGGCAGTAAATACTTGGCCCAGTACAGAAGCAATTGTCAAATTCAGAACATTTTTGCATCAGAACGACAAGAGAAGAGTGCAATGTTAACAAGTACCAATATAACCTAATCAAAATATTCGACATGCCATTATGAAATATAATGAGAAGTTGAGAACAGAAAGAGCAGGAAACTTCAAGAATAAGTTTAGTATGGAGAACCAGACTCCAATGCGTATGCCACTTCCGCGATGTGATGATAACTGCAATACAGTGCGCTCTACCCACCTTCCTGCTATCCAGCATTCGTAATTTCAAAAGCTGTCTGTTCCTATCAAAATCAGCAAGCCGACCATCACCAGCCTGTAAGAATGGTGCATCTGATGGAAGAACTCTTTGAACAGATAGAGGTAAAGGAAAGGAAGCACAAAACCCCCTTTGCCAATATTGCCATAAACTGCTAGCCAACACTGACTGTGTCAAGTTCAGATCAGCTTTAATAAGATTTGAACCGACACGATACACTGGCACACGAAGAATATGCTGAGACAAACCATAAGGAATCTGGCCTGCATGAAATCATCCGTTACAATAAACTAAATGTGGAACATTCATGATGACGTGCATGGATTATGGAATTAAATAGTCAAGTAACCAACATGACAAGAGAGCAACTGTACATATAGCAAACCTGAAACAGAGGTCATATAACGTTTTGTAAGCTTTGGTTTTCTCCAAGCATGATGCTCAACATGTTGCCACTGGCACTCTTCGTCATTGCATTTTCCTCGAAGCTCAAACATGCAGAAGGGCCAGAAGGGATCGATCACACTGTGTGTCATATTATTATCCTTTTGGGTACTTGGTATCATATCTTGTATATTTTCTGTAACTTCAGACGCTGCATCACTGGTCAGATAGTCATTTTTGTAATCTGAAGGCTCCTTGCAAATCCTAGGAAATGCCCGCTTGATTTGTCTAGCAGCATTTAGTGGAGCTGAAGAAGGAAAAATGAGACTGTCCATAGCCAATGGAATACATAACTCTTTGAGAGAGGAAATGTTGTCCTCGGGATCACAATTACCCAGTGAAGCACCACTACTCGAGTTAGAGAGGCCGCCAGTTTTTTCAGCACCATCGTTTTCCAGCTCCATTGTGCCTGCACAACCAAAATAAAGTATTATTACACAGAAGTTCACATGTGCAGGCGTAGAAAAGTCCGTCATTTCCTAAAAGGAAAGGAGGAAACTGAGAAACGTAGCTACACTAGGATATTCAAGAGTGTGTCCGATTGTCTGTATAGACATAGTTTTAGATCTTTGCTCCACATTACAAAAAAAAAACAAAAAAAAAAGAATCAGTGCCTCTAAAATTTTAATAGATTCCCATGCAAGTTAACAGAAGGATAAAAAGATGACAGCATTACAAGAAATAAACTCACTATCAGCAATATTTAGTAAAGGTTATTCATATTATGTAGTGTATATATTTTAAAGAGCCTAAATATATTCATGACAAAGATGGAAGATTATTAATTAGCTTATCAAATGGATGGGTGCTTGCTGGTAAACCAGTATACACTACGACACCTCAACACACATACAGATCATTAAGTATACAATTAGAAGGTATTAATAGAAACCCAAGTGATATAACCTTCAGGAGTAGGAGTTGTCATAATATTGTGATCTGCTTCCTGTAACTGATGTCCGACATATGCAGACTGCTTGCCATGTTCTGCAGCTACTTTTCCAACAGCAAGTTCTTCAGCGCCTTCATCAATGGTGCCATTAAAGCATGATTTCTTCCCAAATCTTTCCACCAATCTAGACCTCAAAGAAGCTTCTAAAAGTTCATAATCCTGAGCACTGTCACCAGAAACTTGTCTGTTTTCTTCTGCATATACATGTATAGTTTCTTCCATTTGATTCTCCAGATCCAAAGCACATTCTGATCTTGCCTGTCTAGTGGGGAGCAGAAGATCATCCTCCATGTAATCTGAAAGGATGCTGTCAGCATTGACAGCGGTCACAGAGCTGGGATCAGCTGAGCTGGCAGCAAGCTTATCACGATAGTGTGGCCGTGCCTCATGCTTATCAACTGGCTGCTGAGAAGGTTCTTCAGGACATAGCCTGTGTCTACCACCCTGATTTTCAGGCATCTGACTATCTGCATGAATCTGAGAATTGAGCAGTGATGGCATTGCAAGGCCATCTTCAGGATTGCAAATACTCAAAGACTGCACCAAAGAAGAATTCCCAGCAATTAAACCATGGACTTGCGAAGAGTAAATCTCTCTTTTTCTACGAAGAACTGCACATCTTTCATTTGCCTCAAGTAAAGCTCTTTGTGCTTTGCGATAAGCTCTAAGAGCTTCTCTTTCTTCAGCTTCACATTTTTGTCTATGCTCCTGAGCATCCTTCAATTCCTTGTCTTGTAATTCTTCCATCTCAAGTAGAGAGAGCAATATTGTGTTCCGTGTCTCTGCGCCTGTCTGACCACTGCAGTTCAAACATTTGGCATTCTGCAAAAAATAGAAAAGGGGAATTGAGTCATTGACCTTACCTTACACACTGATTCGCATCATGACTCAGATTACTTGTGCTGTAATAAAAATTTAATGTAACTAACACTCTGAAATTTTACACTAAAACATAATTCCAAAAAAAGAAACTAAGGTTAGCAACACTGCAGAAACATTAGCTGAGCATCAACTAATTAGATAATTAGATGTATCACTAAACAAGAAAAATAACTAGAGCAACACAAAAGTGCAGAACTAACCTCCTTTCCAGGTTGCAATTGTGGTGTTCCGTCTAACACAGGTGAAGCACCAACAGGCAGTACCTGTTGCCTAGCTTGGGCAGACGTGACAGGTGCCAAAGCACTAGTATCTTGTGGTATAGTTTGTGTGTCAGTAAATGGTGGCCGTGCTGCAAGCCCATTGTGCGACTCAAGCATAGCATGGTTACCAGCACCTGCTGTATTTTTGTGGTGACCAAGGCTCTTAGTTGCCCCACCTTGCTGTATTTGATCTGCAAGTCCTGTTGTGACTGTTGTATCTGTTTCATTGACGTTAAGGTTCATAGTAATTCCATTTTCAAACTGATTTGTCACTGCTGAGGATTGCACATTGTTTTTTCCTGATGTAGAACCAATAGGTGCCAATGTTACCAGGTCACTGCAAAAATGGTCGTACGAATGCTGCTGATTGAGCTTCAACCTTTTATTTGGTCCTCCATTATGTTCAGACAGACTATTAAAGCGTGAATATTCACCACTGTTGGAAGCTTCAAGCCCTCCCTTTTCCGATGGCAGCCTTGGCTGATTGGAAGCAAAACCTGCATCCTTTGTAGTGACAGAGGACAAAGGTCTTTTTTGACCTTTTAGTTCATTTTCTCTAGCAGCTATTTTATGTCGCAAGATCTCTAACCGATGGTCTTCAGAAAGCACTCCTACCCCATTTTGAATTTTCTGTTTAGACTTCAGAGGATTAACTTGGCGGACAGGCGGCTCTTTCCTGACAAAGGTATTAGCTGATCCCCTGCCAGCCCCTACATTTCTGTGTGTGAATGGAAAAGCGGGCAAGTGTGCAGAACCTACTTTTGCACCAAGAGTTTTCTGCTGAGATACTTCCTCTCTCATGATCCTAGTTTGCATACTGTTCCCTGTTCTCTGTGTACCTTGAGAACTGGCCTTCATAACTTTATCCTGCCCTGTCTTTCCAGAGTCTGTCCCACTATCATCATCTGAGAAAGTTATCACAAGGTTATCACTTGACACAGGCTTCTGCCATGAAAGATTCCGATTAGTGCCAGGTCTGAATTGCCCCTGATTCACCCTCATCGTCTTCTTGTAACTTGGAGCAGATGCTTTATGATTCAGAGCATTTGATGCAATCAAGGTGTTACTGCCTGGTAAGTCAGAGGATAAGAGGTAACACAGCAGGATCAGTAAAGAGGCAGGCTATCTTTCCATGTAAAGAAACTGGCATAAAATATGAAACAACAGGATCGCTAATCAGAAGTCAGAACGTACCTTTACCAAGGAGAGTTGTCGATGGCAATTGAGATCCAGCCTCCACAAACTTCCCAAGACTGGATGCAGCACCTAGCCGAGTTTGCAGAGTCTGGTCGGAGCAATTTAATGAGCATGATAAGTAACAAACGTTGCAAATCTAAGCACACGTATCGGCAATAAATGCATTGGTATGTTCATACATACTGTACATACATAAACACAAAAGGGTCACAAATATGTAATCGTGTACTACATGCTAAATATGAGGAGTTGATAACTGCAGTGCATTAATACACCAATCCGAATGCCACAGCACTTAAAAGCACCATCTGTACATCACCCAAACCTACAACACCGACTTGGAAACTAGCAGAAAACACACATCAGCACCCTAGTTGATCGTACACCTTCATTGAATTATGCCGCACTAAAACTTAATAAGGCAGCTCAACTGTAACCACAGAATCAGATCGCAGATGTGTGCCGTAGTCCTAACTCCTAAACACCAAACACTGAGCACGCATCAAGTCCCATTCCCATACAGGAAGCCCTGTTCCGGTCGCTGCTAGATCTTAGAGCCGCTACCACAACAGCGCGTCCAGCACGCAACAATTCGCTAAGCTGCACATCAAGCACGCTTCATCAGAACACCTAAGCGGGCACCCAAGCCCCGCCGATCCAAGCTTGGTACCCTAGCCGCGGGACGAGTCAAAGCGTCAACGGCAAGCAACTGCAGCGCGGCCGGGCGGGAGCGGAAGCAGCTAGATCCGGGACAAGAGACAGGAAAGAGAGCGGCGGGGTCGAGAAGGCGCGAGAGCTCACCTCGTCGTCGTCGGCGCCGGAGGAGAGCTCGCCTTCCTCGCGCGCCCTCGCAACAGCCGTCACCGGCGGCGGCGGCGGCGGAGGAGGACGTCGAGGCGGGGCCGCGCTAGGGTTCTGCGAGGCGGCGGGCGCGGGTTTGGGGCCTGACATGGGAGGGGAGGGGAGGGAGGAAGCAGAGGGTTTTGGGCGGAGGCGGCCGCGTCGCTTTCGCGTGCCGTCGCGCGCCCTCGTCCTCCGACAACGGAAAAGGGGAAGAGGCAAAGGAGGGAAAGCAGCTACGGGCAGCTCGGGTCCGGGCCGATTTTTTGGGGAGCACCGAGAGCCTGACCGGTGGGCCCGCGAATAAGGAGAGAAGGAGTTCCCACATTTTTTCTGTCCGGGGGGTCTGGCCCGGCTGGAATATTCTTTCCTCTTCTGCTGACCTATGGGTGTTTAGTTCTTCTGCAAAATCTTAAAATTTTCGTCACATCAATTTTACGGTATATATATGGAACATTAAATATAGACAACGAAACTTTTGCATGTTTGCACAGTTCACATGTAAATTGCGAGACGAATCTTTTGAGTCTACTTAGACTATAATTAAACATTTATTAAAAAAATTTCTCGCTGCTATAGTGTCAAAACCCTAAAAAATTTGGGATCTAAACAGCCCATGGTGTCTTCATCAGATCTGAAGAACGTCCTGATCCGTGTGCACGACCATGAATTCAGACTGATGTGACGTGGCTGCATACACTGGGTGGTGACTGAGGCCCTGTTTAATTCCGATTTTTTCTTCTCTTTCCCAATCACAACAGTTGCATTTTACGAGCATTAAATAAAATAACAACAGTTGCATGTTTATACTTTTTGTCTGGCTAGCTCGAGATGAATCTTTTGAGTCTACTTGAGGCATGATTGAACAAAAGTTGTCAAATACAAACGAAAATGGTACAGTGCACTTTTCACTTCTTTTTATCCTTTTTCACCCAACTAAACAGCCCCTGACTAATACGTTTACTTTGGCTTTTTTCGGCTCCTATAAAAAATCAGCATAAATCAGTATAAGGGCATGTTTAGATCGCGAAAAGTGTGATGAAAAAACACTATAGCACATGGAGAATCTTCTCCAATAGGTGTCCAATCATGGTCTAAATAGACTCAAAAGATTAATATTAAGAAAAATAGGTAAACTTTGCAAACTTGCATCAGCTGCTACTACATTTAATACTCTATCCATGCGTCCAAAGATTCGATGTGACGGAAAATCTGAAAACATTTTGAGAACTAAACGGAGCCTTTTAGATGCATTTTATTTTGCAATTTTAACTGAGAAATCTTTTATAATAAGTGTTCAATCATGGCCTAATTAGGTTTAAATGATTCGTCTCGTGATTTACATGTCAACTATGTAAACATGCAAAAATTTCATCTATATTTAATGCTCCATGCATGTACCGCAACATTCGATGTAACAGAAATATTGGATTTTTGAAGTGTAACTAAACAGGGCCTAAGTCATCAACAGTTTTTAGCTTCTGCTTCAACAAGCAGAGTGGATCCTTCATCTTTATAGGAGAATTGGACTCATGGGCCAATTAAAAACAAATCGACTAGTGTGATGAGGTGGAAGGTCAAGAGTGGAGTCATGGCTACTGAAGGACCACTGATGTATGCATGTTGTCATTAACAGATTCACAAACATGAGGCGACTCTATATACTCCCTCCGTATAGGATTTAGATGTCGTTTAGAACAATGATACGGTCTTCAAAGCATGACTTTGATTTCATATTTTTATAAAAATATTTATTAAAAAGTTACATTTATAAAAGTATATTTGAAGACAAATCTATTTATATAGTTTTCATATTTTTCAAACTCAACAATTTAAAAGTTATTTATGATTTATATTCTCAATGTTTGACCAAAACCTTGTATAAAATGACTTCTTTTTCCTATGCAGAGGGAGTAGATTAAAGTAATACTCCCTCCGTCCGTAGAAGATTATAGTGATGGAAACCATGACAGTAAAATTAGCTCAAATTTGACAAAATTTACAGTAAATAGCACTATCATTTATATCTCTGAAAACTTATTATGAAAATATATTATAGTTAATCTAATTATATGCTTATATTTGTCTCATGAGTGTTAGCACCTTTTTCATATAATTTTAATCAGAGTTTAAAATGTTTGACTCCTCAAAATGTAATAATTGAATTCTTTTGTGGATGGGGGCCACTATTTCAACATAGTGATAGAAGTGTCCACTTCTCTCTAGTTTATAAAACACAAGACAAACTATAAGAGTTTTTATTCGAAAGCCTTCCATGAAATGTCGAGAAACCATAGAGAATTAACAAAATCGACTCAAGGCTAGTTAAGGGTCGTGCATGCATCCGCTGGTGCATAAATTTTGCATTTGGTTCAATGTATTGGTGCAAGGGGCAGACTGCTCACATGCAAAATGACTACTTGAGCTAGGCTCTGCAGAAATATGAATCACTTCTATTTCTATCAGGCTAGTTAGGATGAGTGTGCGTCGTGCTTCATGCGTGAGAGAGCACATGCAGTGGATAGGCAAACGAACAAGTAACCAAATAACTTATGTATTCATCTTGTATATATCCATTCTATGAACAAACATTAAGGGTGTGTTTGGTTCGTTTCCCTGGGTAGCCTGGCTTGTAACTACGTGGGAGAAAGTACAGATTAGAGCCTCCCTTTGGAACCCGACATGTACATCACTGCACCATATAACTCAGGGTTGAGCACCTCAACCTTGGTCTCACATATAACACTAGCAACATCCCTCATTGCCTCAATCATATTGTCCATAACCACATGATCCTCCTCAGTGAGGACAGCCCTCTTCCTCTCATGGCTAGGACCACCAGTATTAACCTCCTTGCATCCTTGCCTGCTTCAGCAAAGAGCTTGGTAGCATCATCTATAGATTTGGTCATGTGCAATGCCATTTATAGTTTGCCTAAAAAATTGTGTTATAGGTACATGGAGGAACCCTTAACCCATTATCCCTCTCTAGAACGTCAGCTAGAATAAGGGAATAATGTGCCCATCAACAAGCACATAGGTGAACCTCAGATTAAAGTCAACTGCAACAAACACATTTTTAGGATACTGCTTCCTACCCCTGAATGTTGAAAATTTCTTTGTTGGTACTCTAGCATGAACATGAGTACCATCTATTGCCCCAATACAGTCACATACAGTATAGCAAGACTTGTCATTAAAGTTTGGACAACTCATTTTGAGATATATAGATTTCAACCTTAGATTGATTTATTACCTTAAAATAAGGATACCACCTTGGGCTGGTTCTGATTTTGAGGGTTGTTTCGGTTGTTGGTGGTCTAATCATCTCCTCCCTAAGCTCACCAATAGCATACAAAACTTCTCTGTACCTACTCACTGTTTCCATGGACCTCCTAAATGTTTGATGGATAACTCTAAATCTCTGGTTGTATCCCACAACATGGAGAAACATTGCTACTTGTTCCTCAACACTGATGTTTGTTGTGACTTTCAGCAAGTTTCTGTCTGTAAACAGGTTACATCCTTTAAAAAAAGAGCTCTATGCATACGTAACATGTTAACACATTTTGTGTCATTACAATTATAAATTTTGTTCACATTGGCTTGACGTTTCTCATCCATGGCACTCATTGGGGCGTATGTTATACGAGGATGTGAATTGCATGCCACCCTCAGCCTAGTTATGGAGTGTGCATAAATGACATACACAAAAGCAGTTGCTTTAATCACTAGCATGCGTCTCTGTTCAGTGGGGTTCATCTATGACGATGTAAAAAATACAAAGCGTGTCTTTATGAAGAACAAAACATTTTCAGTAGTAAAGAAGCATGTCTCAATGAAAGAACAAAGCATTTTCAACATTAACTAATTGCTTAAGGGAACAAATTGCTTCATCGCCTAAGGCACAAGTGCTCAGATATAGCTATGCGGCATAAAAATATCCATCATAGGCTAAAGCCATGTGCTCAGTTTTCATCTTTGTAAAACAATATCATCATATAAGAACATGTGCTTAGTTTTCAGATTAAGTAGTTATCATCATTGGAAAATGACATGGGCTCAGTTTTCACAGTAAGTAAGCAATCATCACTGGCATTGTCTTTTCTGTAGACAACCATTGTGTATTGTATTGTTATCTTTCTCTTGCAGGTTCCGTTTGTAGGGTTTCCCTTCTCTTCTTTTGCTTGTTCTTAAATTGTATTCCAGGTTAATCACCACTAGTTTGCGGTGTGCAATCTGTGCTATAAGGATTCTCTTGTATCGGTGCAAAAATTATTCTATTTCCTGACGGTAACAACGCATAGCGGGCAAATAGGTTTTCTTCGCTACCCACGGACATATAGTTTTTTTCGTTAATGGGAATATCAGCAAGGGTAACAAAGCTACCGATAAGTCTCAGGATTGATCTGGTCAGACTACAACAGAAGCTCGAACACATACAGATTGTAGAAATTAAGGTGCCATAAATTCTCAAGTTACAGCGTAGATAAGCTGCTTTTGGTCTGGATTCTGGAAAAGTTCTTTCCCACCTAAACAAACAGGCACAAAACTGGAACCTCCTCCAAGTTACAAGTAAAGAACAAGATATGGATTCTGGAACAACATGTCTATGTCTTGAGCTTCAGGTCTGAATCTGACGGCAGCGACCTTCCACGGTGGTTGAAGATCATGAAATCCACGTTAGCCGGAAGTGAGACGATCCTGCACCATGGTGACAAATGGATTAGAGAACCATAACAGAACTTCTCAATGTACGGATGTGATAATGCAATACAAGTAAAACAAGGGTCCTTGAGTAAACATTGGAGAACAAAATCTCAATTCTGAATGAGATGGATTCTTATTTCATGATACTCCCAAAAAAATTAGTGCATGCCAGTAGATTTACATAGCACGACAGTTAATAAATATGTACAAACTGCCAGCTGCCACACTGCCACCACTGAATAAAATCAAGTACTTATGCAGTCAAGACATGTTATGATAATATGGACCCTCTGATTGAGCTATTATCAACATTTCAAATAATTTACTCAGTTTCACATGTTGCATTGTTCAGCCTTCTTTTATTATTTCCTAATGATCCAAGACTTAGTTGTGTATCATACAATTATGGTCCTTAATGGGGAGACCCCCTACACAGCCAGTGTTCATCAAATTGGTGTAGAGTAGGTTCAACTATATGTATGGTGCAAGTAAAACAGTGATGCTTGACTTGAGTACACATTGTAGAGTAAAATCTTATTCAGAAAAGGTGGTAGAATTTTGTTCGCCGATGCACATACCAGAGTTCAGATCATTTGGGTGACTTTAAGGTAAGTAAATACTAAATACGATAAAATTTCAGATATTTGACTATTCGTAACCCCAAAAAAAAAAAATCATAGCCATGCCCTGGAAATGAAAAAAGTAGGTGCCAGAGAAAGCTAGGGGTGGGGTTTACTTTTTACTAATAGACATGGCAAAATAACACCGCCACCGGTCCACCACAATATATGAATCAGCCCAAGTCAAAAGGTTTGCATAGCAAGGGTGAAAGAATTTAAGAAATAAATGGGAAATCCTCCACAGACAACCATTTTGCACATAGGCTGTGCCAGTGAGTTTCCCATATAGGTTATTTCAACCATTAGGTCCTGACTTGCAGCAAATGGTTGTGCGAGTAGCAGTACTCCAAATAAATAGAGGTTTAGAAATAGTTACACATATATGATACTCAATTCTCAATTTGGCATCTATTATCACATTCCAAACTGATAAAATGACAAACTCAACAAAATATGCAACACAATTTAATCTTGATGCTATGTTATAGCCTCCCAGATATACCTCTTCCAATATACAAACTGGCATGGTGCCATCACTGACCAAAATTAAATGATTATACAGTCAAAATATGGTATGACGAAATAAAACAAATTCTGAATGGCCATAATTGATGTTTGAGTGAATTTACTTGTTTCAAATATGTTGCGCTATTTAGTCTTTTATTACTATTCCTAAAAGCGCCAACAAATGAGAACTACAAACTTCCATAAAAAAAAAAAAAAGAGAACTACAAACAGTTGTGTATTCTTGTATTTTAGGTCAACTGGCTCATGATTGTAATTTACTTTACGCATGTGCAGTAAAGTCACATAGCAAGACAGTACAGGCTTAGAAAATAATTATGCATACCCAATTCTCAATTTGGTTCATGCCAGTAAATTGACACAATGACAAGATCAACAGAATCTACAGCACAAAGTTAATCTTGAGCCTCACATATATACAAAAGTGAACTTCCCGCCTCCAATATAACAACTTGCAAGTGCTATCGCTAGGCTAGATAACATTACGTGCATATGCAGTCACGAATGTTACGATGAACCGAACCCAATTCTGAATGGCTATTCAAATTGAATAAACTTATTTTGACTTACAACTTTGCAATATGTTACATAATTCAGCTTTTTGTTATTATTTTCTGTGGATAGAAGCACCAACAAAGGATAAAGAACTGCAAACAGTTGTAGATTCCAGTATTTTAGGTCGCACATGATATTGCAATATACTGTATGCATATGCAATAAACTTGTATTGATGATGCATGCACAGCTAGACAAGTTATTATGATTACAGCTGCTAAAGCAAAGGTGGAGAGTCCGACTTTCTGTAAGTTGGTTTCCTAGTTCCCTGTTCCAAGAGTTTTCAATCCAACATAGGAAGGAAACTAGTTTTGAGAGGACTTGAACCTGGCTGGTTGGGTGCATGACCACACCTCCTATCCAACCAGTTCAGCTAGGCTCACTTCCTGACTTTCCGATTATTAGCTACACTACCACGTAACAAGCTTAAAGATAGGCTCACCTATTCTCCTCAGAATGTGGGAGTACTGAGAGAAACTTCGCTGGAACAGCAAGACCCGCCCACATGCACAAGACCAACCCTAGGAGCAACTCAATCATCACCTGCATGATTAAAAGTAAACCATAAGGGAAGCCAACACTCCCATATTTGGTAGATAAAAACAAAACAACAAATTAAAACAAAATCGTTGGCACAAAAGACTATAGAAGGATATGTGCATATACATATACACCTCGTAGGCTCATATATATCAGAATACAACAACATGTTCTGTTTTAGTTGCACTTCAAAAAAATTTGGACATACTGTAGCTAAGGACAAAATCACATCACTGCAAATTCGTAGTGATGTGATTTTGTCTTGTGCCAAAACAGCACATGTCTATAGTACCAAAACTCTACTCTCTGCAAAGTTACAAGTCCGTGCTGCCTAGTGCCTAGGTAGCTTGAGATAGACAAGTATATACACACGAAGATTCCAGTATATCGCAAATAAATAAATAAAAAGATCACCGTTGTTGAGAATACGTACATCCATGGGCGGCCGCGAGAACTCCTCCTCGGTGATCTTGAGCACAGTGCGGTCTGTAAACACACAAAACATCAATAGGTCAAAGCTAGCCAGCCACAAACAGCATCTAGTCCGAGCGAATTGTCCAGGAATCTCGCTGAAACGCTGACCGATACTACTGGAGCACTGCTGCCCCGCGAACTATCCACGCAGCCCTCGCAGCCGGCCGGTGAAGAGAGCAGCAGGATCACATAAGCTCGTGAACTAGATCTAAACCTCGCCCCCAATTCACTAAAGGCTCGACGGCGGGCTCGATCCGAGAGCGCAGCGTGTGCCGAAGAACCAAGAAGCCACCACGGAACGACAATTCAGAATCAGACGGAAAACCAAAGGCGCCTTCGGGAAACGGAGATCCACGGCGAAATTTGGTGGGAGCGCGGCAAGAGGATGGGAGAAGGATGGGGATGGGAGAAGGATGGAGCGTACACTGTATGGTAGCGTAGGCGGCGTGGGCGAGGATGGCGCCGCCTAGGATGCCCACTACGTAGCCGATGCCCATGGCGACTGCCGACTGGGCTAGTGAGGCTGGCTGTTTCTCCCCCCTGCTCGCCGCGCCTGGACTCCTGATGCTGCGAGTGGGCGAGAGCGCGGACCTGCGGCGGGTGCGGAAGGCACGCACGGCCGAGGGCGGCAGGCGAGGCGGGCACGCGGGGAGGTCGAGGCGCGGGCGGCAGGCGATGGACGCGAGAGGAGGTGCGGGGAAGAAGATGGACCCAGGTTCATCGGATATTCGCATAATAAGGCAGGGGTAGAAAAGACTTTTCCCACAGATCACTCAAGCTCGATGAGTCGATGCGATGACCTGGCTGCCATGTGGGCAAAATAACCCAAAACTAGTTTTTCAAAATTTTAGGGCTCCTTTGGATCATGGGTTAGGAAATGGATAGAAATAGAAAAAATGGTAGGATTTGAAGTGGCAACTCCTTCAATCCTATAGGAATCAGATCCACAGGAAAATTTTTAGGAGACCCTTTGGCCACTCAGGTGAAGCATAGGAATGTACAGGCCTCATCATCGTTTCACCAGCGTTTCACCAACGTTTATATATTTTTTTAATTCTTGCTACTGGCTATTGGCCGTCTTTGGTACGAGTAACAAGGAAAGTTGCCTCGGTCTTCGAGAAAAAAAGAGGTCTGACTGGATGCTAAGTTTCCTCCGTTTTCATGAGGTTGGCACAGTATTCCTATGGATTTTATCTGCTTCATTCCTGTGAACCAAAGACATCAGTGGCCATTCCAAAGGAATTCTCAATCATGTAAAATTCCTACACTTCACCCATGAACCAAAGGAGGCCTTATAGGGTTCATACGGGCATCTCAATGTTCGCCATTTGTAAATTCTAAAGGAATTAACTGTCTCATCTCCCGCTTTTGATGTGATTTGTTTGTGTTGATGAGTAATGCCTCAACAGTGTGACCCAATCTATCTCCAAAGACTACTACTCCCTCCGTTCCAAATTGTAAGTCGTTCCAAGAATCTTGGAGAGCCAAACTATCTCAACTTTGACCAAGTTTATATAATAAGATGTGATGTCTCTTTCCATCCCGATTCCTAGACATGTAGCTAGGGTGTTCTCATCAGGTACTCAGATGACGATTTAGTGCTAACGGGAAGGGGGGATGAAAGGATCGAGAATGCCCAAGAGGGGGTGAATTGGGCAACTAATAATTTTTCACAAAATAAATCAACCTATTGCCATATTGCCCAATCTCATCCCACAAGTGCTTAAGTATTGTTCTAATCCTAAAACAAGTTGAGCAACCTAGAGCCAAGTCCTAAACATGCAATTCTACTCTAGGAATGTAAAGAGCACAAAGTAAATACGGGAAAGTAAATAAGATAGAAAGACAAAGCCAATTTTTCCCGAGGTATCGGAGAGTCGGCACTCCCCACTAGTCCTCGTTGGAGCACCCGCGCAAGGGTGTAGCTCCCCCTTGATCCTCGCAAGGATCAAGTGCTCTCTACGGGTTAATCCTTTGCCTCTCCGGCGTGGTGGATCGCCCACAACCGCTCACAAACTTGGCTTGGGCCGCCTACAAGCTCTCCAAGCGGTTACCAAGCCTCCGATCGCCACCAATCCGTCTAGGTGATGTCGATCACCAAGAGTAACAAGCTCGAACTCTCACTTGACCCAAACAAGGCCAAAGATGTAACAGAACCGTCCAAAATCACATGGCCCACAGGCACCTGTCATTATCACTAATGACCTTTGACAGTCGGGCCCATGTCCCAGATGATCTAGAAGGCTCTGCCGGACCACATAAGCACCCGTATTCTCTGACAGGATCCCATTGCGAAGCCATTACAGAATCACAACATTTCATAATAAAATATATCAGAGTAAAAGAGCGGAAAGAGTACATAGCATTTAGATTACAAACCGGTTGTCCAAATAGAATTTAAGTGCAGTTATTACAAACCATAGTTAAGTAGCAGTAGCAGCGGAATAACCAAATACATAATATCTAGGTAAAGGTAACATAAACCCTGCCCAAGGGTTTAGCTTCACTCATCATCACTTTCCTCCTGAACAACGGTCACGCAGCAGGGAGCAAGGCAAACCTGCTGCGGTGGTCCTCCTGCAACAAGGGTTAACAAACCCTGAGTACTGGGGTACTCCACAAGACTTACCCGACTAAAGAAAAAGATGAGACTCAGGAATGCAGGCTGAGGGGAGTCAAGGTAAGGCTTTAGTAAGAGTCAAAGTATTTTGCGGAAAAACATTACTAATCCTATTTCTAATATTTTAGTCAACATTATTAATCAATATCAATAGTTCTCAATTCTTTCACATATATCCATCATTTCCATTTACTTAATCATTCTCAAAAACATCCTAGTTCCGAACCACTTTTCAATTGTAGGTCAAAGGATCAAGTCTCCATATCCGAGGAGCAACGACGATTCGAATCGATTAGTACCCAGCTAGGGATCCCTATCCACACTGCGGATGTAGCACTTAAGTTTGCATACGCCAACCCCGTCTACCACGGCTTTTCTATCCCTGAACCAGTCCTGCGCCACCCGAGAGCACAGTACTCCTCTCGTCTCCAGGCACGCCGGCCACGAGGGTACACGCTACTCTCACCATCTCTCCACTCCCAGTGTGTGGTTGTCGGTTCAAGCAATAGAGCCACCGGAGTCAGGGCTTCCCGTAGTATGTGGCTAGTTGCGAAGTCTCAATCACAGCAGGCCTACAACGAACGGTCCCTAATCCTTTTTCCGCCGGCGACATTGCATTGGGACTCTAACCCAAGTACAAGTGTCCCAATGGTTTTCAAATCCCTTTCCCGCCGATGGTCAAGCATTGGGACTCAAACCTAAATTCACAACCATCGAGTGGAAAATCCCTTTCCGTCGGTGACGATACATTGGGGCTGCTACCCAAGTGCACAATCCCCGAACGGACTCATATCCCTTTCCTTACTCATGATTCATTAATATCATATCATTATAAGTCAAAAATAGAATTTTATACAAATCTAGATCAATTAAGCAGAGCTAAGCATTTTTCAAATATTTTCATTTTAAACAGGTTTCAAGGGTAATATATCAAGGTAGGTGAAGCATCTAGGCCCTAGTGGTTTCGGTGATTAATGACAACAAGACGATTATTATGACTAACGTGTGTTTTGCAGGATAACCTAGAGGTTAGGTCATAATAACATATAGGTTCAAGCCCCTAGCGATGGAAATCGATTCGATTTTCAAAGGATGGAAGACAAGACGGTGATAGGCTAGTGCTAAGTGTCGTTTGGAGTTGAGAGGCACTTGGCGTAGTCTTAGGTTTTGTTTTTTCTCTTTGACCGTACTATTAAGAGGGGTTTGGATGGGTAGCTTGACTTAGAGCAAGATTAGAGAGTGTAGATGTGATGCACACTTGTCCAACATAGCTCTAGACAGCCCAGGGATACTCTTGAGAGAGAGAGGATCAAACTTCGTTTTGGAAAGTTTTCGATTCGGCGAAGTTTTGATCGAATTAGAGGCGTCGGACTCTACCTAGTATGGGCGTCAGACCAATAGCTAGAGTCCGCCGACACGTGGCAGCCCCTGGACGAGTTTCAGCGTGCCAGGGAGCGTCAGACCCTGGCCGGATGGGCGTCGGACCATTGGCCAGAGTCCGACGGTGCCTCTGGGTATTTGAGCGAGCGTCGGACCGTCGCGAGTGGGAGCGTCGGACTAATGACTGTTAGCGTCCGACGCTTCCAGAGAGGTTCCCAGAGCGAGTTTGAGCGTCGGACTTGGTCCGACGGTGTGCGTCGGACCATTGCTCCGTGTACTAGCCGTTGAAAGGCACTGTGCCCGCAGTTCAGAAGCGTCGGACTGAGGAGCGTCGGACCATCGAGTTCGGTCCGACGCCCCTCTGTCACAGTTCTGGGCGCAGTGTTTGTGTGAGAGTCGGACCGTGGAAATTGGTCCGACGGTCGAGCCTCGGCAGAGTCCGACGGTTCGCAGGAAAGTGAGAAACAGCTAGTTTTGGAGAGGTTGAGTATTTATACTCCACCAAAGCCTCAATTCTACATCTCTTGCCATTTCTAACAGCTGAAGGAACCATTGTTGATCTTGTGAGAGAGCAAGAGCCCTAGGGAGATTAGTGTGAACTCCATTACTTGTGAGCTTCTTCCCTAGAGAGATCAAGAGTGACTTGTGTGCATCCATCACCCTCTTTGGCCTTGTTCTTGGTCAAGTGAGAGTCTAGGCTTGTTACTCTTGGTGATCGGCATCACCTAGACGGTTTGGTGGCGATCGGTGGCTTGGTGACCGCTTGGAGAGCTTGTGGGCGGCCCAAGTCGAAGTTGTGAGCGGTTGTGGGCGATCCACCGCGCCGGAGTGGCAAAGGATCAGCCCGTAGAGAGCACTTGGTCTTTGCGAAGATCAAGGGGGAGCTACACCCTTGCGCGGGTGCTCCAACGAGGACTAGTGGGGAGTGCCGACTCTCCGATACCTCGGGAAAAATCGGATTTGTCTTTCTAACCCTTTACATTCCCGCATTTCCTCTGTGTTCTCTACTTTCCTAGAGTAGTATACTTGTGATAGGACTTGGCTCTAGGTTGCATAACTTGTTTTAGGAATAGAATTGACACAAGCACTTGTGGGGTGACATTGGGAAAATTGCGATAGGTTGAATTGTGTTTCGAAAAATTATTAGTTGCCCAATTCACCCCCCCTCTTGGGCATCCTTGATCCTTTCAGTAGGGAATGCAGCAAGATAGGTGACAATCAACTCCTATCAATCTAATGCAATAGGTAACTCAAGTTATAAAGATTTTATAAATCACAAGGAAGGGGCTGAATGCACTGGGGCTTGCCTTGTATTGCGTAGAGGGTTGGATGGGGATCGGTGCCGCAAATGTCAAACCCCTGAACCTCCTCAGGAATCACCTCCTCAGTGGCATCCTTGACTTTGACTTCTTCGTTCACGGGCACTACACGTGTGCAATGATGCATGCTTAATATGATGAAAATGACATGCGATACAAGATTCAATCATCAATTATTTATGAACTTGAGTACAACTTTCCTTCACAACCTAACCATGGTAAATCTACCCTAAGACACCCTAGGTCATAAGGGGAATTGACCCAGGATCACAATCAATCCAAAGTCACACAATGCCTAAGTGATTTATGCTTTCTATTTATTTTATTAATCAAATAATCCAGCATTAAATGGTTAACCATTTAAATTACTTCTAATGGATCCCAAACTTTACCAATAGATAGCTCTTGCCCTAAAATAGTGCCAAAATAATTTTCATAATTTTTGGGTTAACATGGAATTTATTAAATTTCAGTAAATTTACATTTATGAATTAAAAGGCATATTTTTAGCTACTGCAGAAATTGTTCAAATTCATTATCTAATATTTTTATTAAATTCTACAGACTACAGAGAACCTATACAATTATTTTTATGATTTTTGGAGCAGTACAAATATCCCCACAAAAATCATAAACCAAATCACTACTTAACTTATTCCAAAATAGAAAAGAGCAAATCCTCATCCCGGGCTAGTCCTTGGGCCGGCCAACAGCCCACCGAGGCCCAACGAACGGCCCAGCTCCCAGCCGCACTCCCACTCTCTCTCTTTGGCGTCTCCCGAGCCACTGGGCCGGCTCCCACTGGCCCAGCAAGGCCCACCTGGCCACCCCCTTCCCTTCTTCAACCTCGCGCAGGGGAGGGGCGCTCCCGCGCACGCGCACCCGCGCCGGTCGGTGGCGAGGCCTGCCGATGGCGACCCGCACAACCCGACCGAGCGCCCTTATCGTGGAACCCCTAAGCCTACGAGCACCCTAGCGCACAGAACCCAGGCGCAACTCGCCTCCGACGAGCTCGAGCTCGTCCATGGTGGACGCGGCGGAGCGATGGATCTGTCCTACCCACAGGGACATGGTAGAGTTTAGGTAAAGGCCCGGGAATGGTCGGTAGCTCACCCAGACTCTAGGACGACGGTTGGAAGGAATAGAGGCGAGGCGGAGCGATGGACTCGACGACCACGACGTCCGCGGCGGTGTTCACCGATGACGACCGTCCTGTTCCCGCAAACCTAGGGCACCAAAAGTTAAACCGTCACAAGCATGAGTATCTACACAGCAGTCGGAGCATAGAATGTGGGTCAGAACAGAAGAGAGTTCACCAGAGTGAGCTAGCCTCGTTGGGGTTGGTTGTGGCGGCGCTCCGACCGGAACCGAGGACGACGATGCCTGTTCCCGGGTCCTCGGAGCACAAACGTGCGAACGGGATAAGGCACTTGGTTTGCAAGGGAGTAGGGGTACCAGCCGCTCAAGCAATTTGGGAATGGTGAGACGAGCGTGGCCAATTTGGCAGTGCAGTGAGATGATCGCCGGTGAGCCGTGAGCGGAAGGAGGGGCAAAGGAGTGAGTGTCCGCCGGGTGAGGAGAGGATAAGAACGAGCGGCTGCTCGGGTCCCTCGAGTGGCCCTGGCGCGATGGCGACAACACCCTGCCCGGCTGGACGGCGCCGGTGGGCGGCGCGGCGCACGCGCGAGCGCGCTCAGAACAGGGTAGGGGCCCCCTTACTGTAGCTATGGATTTAGGTCAAAACCTAATAAGCCCAATGATGCCTAAAACAAGTGGAACTAGGTGAATCACCTAAAATAAAAGTTGTGCTAAATTTTGAGATGAACAACTTTGCTTTTTGAACCATACTCAAATTCTACTTAGTTTGGAAAATATTCAAAAGGGGGTAAAAGTCCAATTCAAATTTAATTTGCAATCCCAGTAAATTCTCCAAATTTTTCTCAATAACTTAAATTTTTGAAAATATGAAACTTATTCTACTGGTTGAGCTCTACAACTTTGATTAAGGGTGTTTGGTCCGATTCTTCATAAATTTTGAAATAACATTTCAAATTCAAATTTCAATCCACTGTTTTGAGTTTAATTTGAATTTCCATTGTATAACTATAAAATCTCCAAAGACGAAAGTTGTTCCATTTTAAAAGATCTAAAACTTTTATTAAGACACTTTTATCAGATTCTTTATAGTTTTTGAATTAGGTTTTTGGGCCTATTTAGGGCTTAAATTGAATTCCCCTTTTTAATTTTATTTTTGATTTCAAATCTTAGGGTTAATTGCACAGTCATCACCAATCACAATCAAACCACTCTATGAGCCCTAAGCACAATCAGATGCATGAAATTAAAGTAAACATGATGACATGGCATTTTTTATTAACCGTAATACCCGGGGTATTACAAAAGAGATGGATGGATGCACACAAGTCACTCTTGATCAACTCTAGGGAAGAAGCTCACTCGAATTCGCAATTCACTCAACCTCCCTAGAGCTCTTGCAGTCTCACAAGGTCTTAATGTGTGTTTAGCTGTTTGAAGTGGCAAGAGACCTCCCATGGATGAGCACAAGGAGTATAAATACCTCCCACACAAGCCCATGGCCGTTAGGCACAAAACCCTCTGTTTTCGGGTGCACCGGACCCGGATAAGTTCACACCGGACGCGTCCGGTGCCCCCTCCAACGGTAACTGTACTTTAGGCGATTTGAACACACTGGACGCTCGCGGCGTCCGGCGGGTTGGCACCGGACGCGTTCGATGCAGAAAGGAGCTCTCTGGAACCTCTCTGCATGGACACCAGACGCTCCCGCCTCGTCCGGTGCAGCGTCCGGTGGTTGTCCAGTGGACAATCCTAGCTCTGGTCTGCACACCGGACGCCGAAGCCTTCGCTACTGCACGCCCGGTGATGACAAACACGCGTCCGACACTCTGGTCACCACACCGGACGCTCTGGCCCGCGTCCGGTGCAGCGTCCGGTGCTCCTATTTGTCCCAAATCTTCGCTGAATCGACAACTTTCCAAAACGAAGTTTGTTCCAAATAGTTCACCAGACCTCTCTGCACTCTCTGGACCTAGGTTTGACAAGTGTGCACCACACTACCATCTCCTAGCCAAGTCTAGATCGAGCTACCCATTCAAACCCCCTGTAATAGTACGGCCAAAGTCAAAAACAAGACCTAAACTACTCTAAGTGCCTCCTAACACCAAACGGCACTTAGAACTAGCCTATCTCCGTCTTGTCTTCCGTCCTTTGAAAACCGAATCGATTTCCATCACTAGGGGCTTGAACCTACATGTTATTATGACCTAACCTCTAGGTTATCCTGCAAAACACACGTTGGTTATAATAACCATCTTGTTGTCATTAATTACCGAAACCACTAGGGCCTAGATACTTCAATCTCCCCCTTTTTTGTGATTGATGAAAACAACCTCAAATAGATTTAGAAAGAGTGAGGTTTTTAAATCTTGATTCATATAAGCATGAGACAATAAGAGCAAAGGAGTTAGACATGCTTATACGAACCAAGAGACTGAAAGACCCTAGTTTGATTTTGGTAATTGATGAAACCATGTTACTAATCTAAGTGCTAAATGTGTGTAGCCAAGAGTAGATTAGTGATATGGAGAAAGATGACATGAGCTCAAGTGAAGATCAAGATAAAATGATCAAGGAGAAAGAAAAGGACTTAAAGAAGGAAAGCTAGAGGCTAAGGTATATTCAAATAGGGATTTTCTTTTAGTGATCAAGACTCCAAGTGGGAGTGATCACATTTAGGATAGATAGCCAACTATAAAGGGGAGAACTAAGCTATTGGATTACTTTCAAGTGCTCTAGGTTGCATCTCATGTGCGTTGAACTAACCAACCTAGAGAATCCCTTTGAAAACCCTTGAAAAATATTTGCAAAATGCTAACACACTATGAACAAGTGTAGAAGACCTTGAGTGTTAGCACATAGAAGCAAGGGGTGAGAAATAGACTTGAAAAACGCTGAGAAATGAACGTCGGACTGTTAGCAGGGGCAGCGTCGGACTATTGCCCAGAGTCCGACGCCTAACCCTAGCTCCGGCAAATATCGAGCATCGGACGCTCGTTTTACGAGCGTCGGACCATTGAGATGCCCAGTCCGACGGTGCCAAGCAGCGAGGAGTGACGCGTGACACGCTGAGGAGCGTCGGACGCTTGAAGGAAAGTCCGACGGCGAGCGTCGGATGGAGTCCGACAATGATTTAGCGTTTTCAACCCTTTCTGGAAGCGTCGGACGGGTGAAATCTTTAGTCTAACGGTGCTCGCGCGATCGTCCGATGATACGCACGCGGTGAGCTGAGAGAGGGCGTCGGACTCTGCGGTTTAGTCCGACGCCCTCAGTCCGACGGTAGTCAAACGCGCGAATTCAGTTACCGTTGAGATTGGACGAACGACGTTTAAACCTGTTGACACGTGGCGTTCATCCGAGCATCGGACGCTGCCGTTTGGTCCGACGCAGTCGGTCCGACGGTCGGTCCGACGGTATAAAAACGGGGTTAACGGCTGTTTCAGAGAGCGTAACGGCTAGGAGTTGGCTTGGGAGTATTTATACTCCCTCCCTGGTCACTTGGTGGCTAGCTAGCACACTTGGATCATTGTCATACACTTGGTTGCATTCTAGCCTCCCACTCTCTCACTAGTTCGTCATCTTGATCATCCTTGTGAGATTGAGCGAACCTCAAGTGCATCATTGCTTGTGTTTTGCATTCTAGAGCACTTGAGAGCAAGCCTCGGATTAGTTCTTATTCTCTTGGGACATTGCCGTGTCCCTAGACGGCTTGGAGGAGAAGAAGGTGTGAAGGAGCTTGGTGATTGTGCTTGCTCACACCCCGTGATTGTGAGGGGTTCTTGTGCCTTCCCCGAGCGGAGTGCTCAAAGATAACTCTAGTGAATTGCTCGTGTCTTTGAGTTACTTCCTCCGTGGTAGGTTCTTGTGGCGCCTAGTGTAGGCTCGGTGTGTGATACCGATTAGCCACCGAACCACCGGTTGAAGTCGATACAACGAGGACGTAGCGTGCCGGCAAGCACGTGAACCTCGGGGATAAATCTTGGTGTCTCTATTGATTTCCTCACCTTCGAGTGAGTGACTTGTTGATTGTCCCGGTGATTGGCTTCTTCACAAGGCAAAGGTTTATTCGACGATCATCTCTTTCTTATCCTTATGCAAAGTAGCTTGTTTCCTTTTCTTAAGTAGTTGTGTAGTCGTTTAGCTTTTGCTAGCTTACTTGTGTGGATTAGAACTAAGGTTTAACTAGAATTATGTAGGTGGCTTGCCTAGGTTAGTGGTTGCCTTAGCATTGCATTTATAGCCTCTTGTGGTTCTAATATCTTGTTTAGTGGTTTGTAGAATTTTTATTTAGGCTATGCACCCCCCTCTAGCCATACTAGGACCTTTCAGAGACTATAACACCTCTGGTGTTATGGTTGATTAAATCTGTCATGTCATCATCATGAGCTGATAATCATCCTACATAATACCCTATTACTGTGCATCAATTAAAATAAGTTTAATTTTTGCATATGATTGTTCTTAGGTGATTATAGAGTGATTGGGTATGCAAATGTATGATTGATTGTGTATTCAAAGTTAATTTGGAAATTAAAAAGAAAAATCGATTTGAACCCTAAATTAGACCCCAAAACCCTAATTCAAAAAACTAGAAGGATTTTGGTGTTGGTCTCTTAATAGAAGTTGTAGATCTTTTAAAATGGCGCAACTTTTATATTGGGTAATTTTGAAGTTCTTAAATAGAAATTTGAATTAAACCCTAATAATTATTTTGAAATTCAAATTTAAAACATCATTTCAAAAACTACAAGGAATCTGACCAAACTTCCTTAACGAAAGTTGTAAAGCTCAACAAGTAGAACAACTTTTATTTTTTCAGATTTTCAAGTTGTTGAGAAAAGTTTGGAGAATTTACTGGGATTGCAAATGGAATTCAAATAGTGGTTTTTACCCCCTTTCAAATATTTTCCAAACCATTCACAATTTGAATTTGGTTCAAAAACCAAAGTTGTTCAAAGTAACATGTACTACAACTTTTGTATTGAAGAATTTTCCAGCTTCCACATGAAATCGGAGTAATTGTGCAGAAACAGTGAAATGGAGATTTGATTGCTACAGTGCCGAGCCTCTTTCCTCTGTTAACAAACAAAGCCGCGCGTGCGGCAGCGCAGCGTCGCCGCCCCGCGCCGGCCGGGTGCTTGTTGCCAGCGCTATCAGGGTCGTGGTGGCCCCGGGGACTTGTCTCCCTCTTGTCCCCCTCCTCTCCCGCAGTTTTAAGCCGCCGACCGCCCGTTTTCCTCCCCACTCTCCCTTGTGGTCGCCGGTGAGCCCTCCCTGTCCCCGGCCAAATTCGTAGCCACCAAACCCTCTCTATCCGATCCATCGTGCTTAGGGGTTCATCACTTCCTGGCGCACCTTCCCGACCAGACCATGCGATCTCTAGCCGTCTGAGTGCACCAGAACATCGTCGTCTTCCTCGCGGGCGGTCAGAGCGCCGCCGCGAGCTTCGCCGTCGTAGCCAGCCGCCTTGGGTGAGCTCTGGTCCACGTAACCTTGTGCTTCGACTTACGTGTAGTCCCCGTGTGCTTATGCGCATGATGGTTTGGTGTCTGGTGCCCTAGAACCGTCGGAACGGAAGGGGTCACCGTCGGTGAGCACCGTCGCGGCCGCTGTCATCGTCAAGCTCATCTTCCCTCGCCACCTCCTCTCCAACCACTTTCTAGTCTAGGACCGTGGTGAGCTATTGGTCATCCCAAAGCCCTTTACTTAATCGTTACCGCGCTCTTGTGGCTGGAACACGTCGCGCCGCTGTGGTAGCCGCTGCAGAGCCGCCATGGGCGAGCTTGAGCTCGTCGGAGGCGTGTAGATCTTTAGGACGGTGTCTTGAGATGTTTGCGAGGCTTGGTTGGTGCCGGGGGTGTGCTCGGTCTCGTCGTGGGGTTCGCCGGCGGCGAGTACCACGATGGGCCGCCGCGTGTGCACGTGTGCGCGTGTGCGGGAGCAGCGTGGGAGGGGGTGAGAGTGAGAGAGAGGCCGCATGGGTCGCACCGTAGGCCGTTTGGGCCGGCCTAGTGCGGGTGCGGGTGAGAGCGGGGTGAGAGAGGGAGAGCGCGGGCGGGCCGGTCCGGTCGGGCGTTCGTGGGCCGTCTCGGGACGAAAGTGAACTTGTCTATTTTGGCGAATTTCAAATAGGTTTTCTGAATTACATTTATAAGGATTAGTACTGAACTTTGTTATTATTGTAGGAATAAAACTAGTGCCCTAAAAATCATGAAATATTTTGTAGATGCTCTTTGTAACATGTAGTAGTTAATAAAAATATTAAATCAAGAATTCAAACACTTTCTGCAGGAACTAAAAATCAGCCTTTTTATTGATAAATGCAATTTTGGTGAATTTTAATAAATTCTAGGTTAATCCAAAAATCATGAAAATTGATATGGTACTGTTTTAGGGTAAGGTCTATCTGCTGGTTAAGTTTGGACTCCAATGGAAGTAGTTGATGATCTAGTAATTAAATGTTTGATTAATTGGATAATAAAATAGATAGAAACATTAATCCCCGTAGTTTTGTGTGATTTTTTGGATTGACTGTGTCCATGGATCCTTCACTGTGGTGATCCTTGGGAAAACAAAGATTGTCACTAGGTAGTAATAGTAAAGCTGTGCAGTGGCTTTCTATGACTGTTAAAATGGTCAATAAAAATGAAATTAAAAAACACTAGTTTACTTTATGAGAAATGTTTTGCAACTTTACCGTGAAGGAAAGTTGTACTCAAGATTTTGTATTATTTACTATTGTATTATGTGTTCATTATTATCCGCATCATGTTAAGCATGCCTCGTTGCATACGTGTAGTGTCCGAGAACGAGGAAGTCAAGGTTGAGGTCACTGCTACTGAGGAGGTGACTCCCGAGGTTGTTCAGGGGTTTGATATCTGTGGTACTGATCCGGATCCCCCTCTCTACGCAATCCAAGGTAAGCCCCGGTGTATTAGCCCCTTCCTTGGGAATTATAAAATTTATCACTTCGAGTTCAATTACTGCATTAGGTTGATAGGAGTTGATTGTCACCTAAATTGCTGCATTACCTGCCTTGATATATTTCCCTTGAAACCTGATTTAAAATAAAATTGTTGAAAAATGCTTAGCCCTGCTTAATTAAATTAGATTTGCATAAAATGCTATTTCTCGACTTATGTGGAATTCTATTAATGAATCATGAGAAAGGAAGAGGGATATGAGTCCGTTCGGTGACTTGGGTTGCAGTCCCAATGCATTTTTTGTCGACGGAAAGGGATTTTCCGTTTGGTGGTTGTATATTTGGGTTAGAGTCCCAATGCTTGACCACCGGCGGAAAAAGGGATTTGAAAACCGTGCGGTTACTTGTACTTGGGTTGGAGTCCCAATGCAACGTCTCCGACGAAAAAGGAATTAGGGACCGTTCGTTGTAGGCCTGCTGTGATCGAGACTTTACAACTAGCCACATACCACGGGAAGCCCTGACTTCGGTGGTTCTACTACTTGAACCGACAACCACGCACTGAGAGTGGAGAGATGGCGAGAGTAGCGTGTACCCTTGTGGCTGGCATGCCTAAATAGGAGAGGAGTACTGTGCTCTCGGGTGGCGCAGGACTGATTCAAGTTTTAGAAAAGCCGTGATAGACGGGGTTGGCATATGCAAGCTTAAGTGCTACATATCCAGTGTGGGTAGGGATCCCCAGCTGGGTACTAATCGATTCGAATCGTCGTTGCTCCTTGGATATGGAGACTTGATCCTTTGACCTACAATTGAAAAGTGGTTCGGAACTAGAATGTTTTTGAGAATGGATAATGAATTGGAAAGTATGAGGATATATGTGACTGAATTTGGAACTATGGATTATGATTAAAATACTACTGAGTTAAAATATTAAAAATAGGTTAGTATTACTTTTCTGCAAAATACTTTGACTCTTGCTAAAGCCTTACCTTGACTCCCCTCAGCCTGCATTCCTGTGTCTCATCTTTTTCTTTAGTCGGGTAAGTCTTGCGGAGTACGCCAGTACTCAGGGTTTGTTAACCCCTGTTGCAGGAAATTAGCAGCAGGAGGTTTGTCTGGCTCCCTGCTGCGTGACCATTGTCCAGGAAGGAAGTGACGAAGAGTGAAGTTGGACCCGTGGGCAGGGTTCCTGTTATCCTTTATCTAAGTATGTTTTATTGTTGTTCCATTGCTACCGACTTTTAATTATGGTTTGTAATAACTGCACTTAAATTCTATTTGGACAACTGGTTTATAACCTAAGTTCTTTATAATCTTTCTGCCCTTTACTCTGATGTATTTTATTATGAAATATTGTAATTCTGTAATGGCTTCGCAATGGGATCCTGTCGGAGAAACGGGTACTGGTGTAGCCCGGCAGGACCTTCTAGATCATCTGGGACACAGGCCCGGCTGTCAGAGGTCATTAGTGACAATGAAGGTGCCAGTGGGCCATGTGATTTAGGCGGTTCTGTTACAGATACAAGGTACACAAGTATATAAAAGTTAAGCGCAAGTACCAACAAGTATCACAAGAGTCGGAGTAAAAACGCGGAAGCAACACAAGTGAGCTACACAAAGTAAGAGACATGATATATAAATGAAATTATGCACACATATCTCACAAGTTATATCACACACAAGCAGTTATCACAATGCATAAAAGCGGTAAACATGATGCATGAGTGTATATCACAACAAAAGAAGAGCCAAATCCCATAATCTAGCATGCTCCCCCTAAATCTATGGCTCTCTCTCCCCCTCTGGTGTCAAGCACCAAAACCTAAGAGTCGGGAGGGGCAGTCGGGTCATGGTGAGCTATCTAGAAAGCTGCAGCATCTGTCTCTGACTCTGGGCTGGAGGCCTCCTGACCCTCTGTCTGCTGAACTGGAGGTGAAGCCGTCCGGGTCGGAGGAACCTCAACTGTCTGCTGCTCTGCCTGTGACTCAACTGGCTGCTCAAGCTGACCCTGCTGTCCCTGAGAGTGTGGAGCGGGAGAAACGTCTGACTATGGCTCTGTAGTCTGCTCTGGCACTGTTTTCGTCTCAGAAGAAGCGACCGATGACGGAATAGTCTTTGTGGTCGTGCCTGTGATAGGAACTGCAGTCGTAACAGGTAGTTGAGGCTGGGGCAGAGGAGTGGACATCCCGGTGAGCTCACTGTAAGAGAACTCCAAGCCCCTGCTCGCTGAAGTTGTAAGCAAAGACTATGTCACTGACGAAGGGGTGAAGCCGGTAACAATCAGCGACTCCTAAGCAAACTACCACTGTTGAGCCTGAGGAGGAGGGGTGACCTCTGAAGGTGCAGCTGGCTGTGACTGACTCTAGAACCCACTGGGCTGAAACGCTGGAGTAGTCACTTGAGCAGAAACTGTAGACGGGCCAGGCTGCTGTGAAGAAGGTGGAGGTGAAAGTCCTGTAAGCCTGGCCAGTGTAACATCCTAGTGTTAGTTACTATTTTTACACTTACATTTGTATGACATCAAGCATTGATCATGTCATTTCATGCATCATCACCATTTGATTTGATTTACATTCCTGTATATGCTATATGTTTGCTTATATGCCTACAATGTCATAGATGTGTTAGCATGCAAATGTGATGCTTGTTTGCTGTTCTAGATGACTTAAACATGTTTGGGTTAACATTTGGAACAATGTTCATGTTGGTGAAATCCCCAAAATACCCATCTAGCACATAGTTGACTAGAAAGCCCTCCTAAACCTATTTTGTTTGACTGAACAAGAAAGTTAATTTAGAGACTTTTCATGTCAGAGCACCCTTAATCAAAGTTGTGTAGAATTTTATAATCAACAAACTTTATTTTTGGGTCAACTCATGAAAATGGGTGTAAAGTGGTCAAAATTGTGAAATTGTGCAGATTTGGGGCTGTTTTGGAGTTGCTGAAATTTGCTAAGTCTAAAGCTGAAAACAGTTTCAAAGTACCTGTGTTCTTCGATCCATATCTCTCAAACCAAGCCGTTTCAGTTGAAGGTGTTCTAATATGGATTGGAGTACTCGTATAGCTCTTTGACCCATATTAGTGAAGTTTTTGCTGAAACGCCCTACATCGCGAGTTATGGCTCGATCAAAATCGGGTTTCAGTCGGTTTTTGAACCGAATCAAAAATCGATTCAGTCTGAAAAACGGTCAGCGTCGCCGTGGCCGCCGTCAGGCATCTTGCACCAGGTGGCACGGTATGCTGTCGTTGCCCCCTCGGCCAGCCTGCAGTGCAAAGGCAACACTCCACCCTGTCCCCTGGCCGCTCCACTCGCTCTCTCTCTCGCTCTCGCCTCTCTTCTCTCCTCTTTCCTCTCCACCGGACGCCATGGCCGCCGAGCCGGCTTCGCGGTGAAATCCGCCACCACCGCACCATCTCCGACTGCTCCACCTCTACCATAGCTTCGTCACTCTCTGCTCTACATTCTCGACCCCTTTCCAGGCCAAGTCGACCGAAGGTATAGCCGTAGCGAGCTCCTCGCCGCCGCGCCATTACCGGAACACCGCCGAGCTCTCTGCTCGCGACGACCAGCGCCTTCCCGTAGCCGTTCGTCCCCATTTTGCTTTGTCTCTAGGTCTTCTTGGGTCGCGGTTTAGATCTGAGGAGTTGGTTAGGCCTTTCATCTCGTAGGCTCATCGGAATACGGCCTCGCCGTGGCTCTGCTCGTCGCCGTGCCGCCATGCGCGTGCGGTTGGTGCGCGTCCGAGCTCCATAGTCCGATTCTTCATGCACGTAGCTTCGTTTGGATCTAGTGTTCATGGAACGAAGCTCAGTTTCGCCGGTGAAGGCCGGAATCCGTCGGCGCGTGCTCGACGGAGCTTCGCCGTCTGCCATTGCCGCCGTTGAGCTTGCTCCGGTGGTAGTTAGGTCTCGGGAGTTAGCTCATTGAGTTCGTCTCATTCTCAGGAACACGTAGGTGCCCTCGATGTCGCCGGTGACCTCGCCGTCGGCGAGATATCGCCGGTCAGCGCCGGCGGGCTGCTCTCTTTCTCTGACGCGTGGGACCGGTTTGACCAGGGAGCCCACCGGTCAGTTGCTCTGGTGCGCTTCTGGTGCACTGAACCGGGTGTGTGTAGCGTTTTGAGTCGGGTTCATTTTAAAAGAAAAAGAGAAAATGAATTTCCAGAAATTTTGGTATATCTTCTAAAATTCATATCTGGAGTTAGAAGTGTCCAAATGAGGTGAACCAAAGTTTGTTGGGTTTCTATTTCTGAGCTCTATACAGAAAAAATATGAAATATGACTTTGTTGTAACTTTTCTGTGCAGTTATAATTAATTTGTTATATGCTTGTAAACTTGATAAATGCATAACTAATTATAGAAATATGCTAAAAATGTGATTCCACTTGCATTAATCTTGTTTAGAGTTGTAGGATCTAGGAAAAATATGTTTGCTAGTTGGTTACTATTAATCTTGCATTAATCTTTTTGCTAAATTCACCATGTTTGATGGGAATAAGTAATGGCTATGAATATTCTGTTTAAAATGTTATAAATCCTTCGAGATTTCCGAATTACCGGGTTTATATTGGCTCAAGTATGACTTGATTGCTACTAAATTGGCGATCGTCATACTTGTGCTCGTATAAATTGGTCGGTTCTGTGACCGCCAGAGCCTCTAGCATGAATTGTTGCTGCTGCATCTGCTGCTGCTGGAGGGCTTCCTGCTGCTGTAGCTGCCTCTAGAACTCGTCTTGGTGAGTCTGAACCTGTGCAAGTGCGGCTGCCTGCTCCCTGGCAAACCTAGCCTGCTCCTGAGTCTGCTGTTGCTGGGTCTGCTGAAGACCCTGTAGAATGGCAAGCAACGCTGGGTCGCTCTGGTGTGAAGCTGGTGCAGAGCTAGAAGTGCCAGCCTCGTGGTCGTGAATTGCGACGTACTCAGGGATGGGATTGTAGTCCTCATTGGTGCTATTAGACGGAAAATCGTCGTCCACACCACCCCCAAGTGCAACTCCCTCTGCCTGAGCCTCCTCTGCCTCTGCTAAGGCCCTGATGGCCTCGTCCTGCTCCTCCTCTGTCTCAGTCACGGGGCCTGACCTGCGAGTCTGTCACGGTAGAGTCTGAGGTGCACGCCGTGCTGCAAGAGGCCTCTCAAGTCGTACAAGCTGACTGACGTTGTAGGTAGGAAAGCTGTGAACGGTGTCGCCAAACTCAGCACGGACGTCAGCTGGAATCTGAGTAACAGCTCTAATGATCAAGTGACAGATCCAGTGACCATATGGCATACACCTGCTCTCCCTAAATCCCTCTGCTATCAGATCCTCCATCTCGGACACTATCAAGTCCCAAAGGTCAAAGGGCTCCTGCCGCACAACATGTGCCAAGAGCCGCAGCTGCAGTCTTGTGATCCCCTTTCGGTATCCCTCTCGCGGCAAGATAGTCTTCCTCAGAAGTGCATCCAGGACTCTGGCTAAGAAAGAGAGGTCCTTGGGGAGGCGGCTGGAGCCCTCCCCAAATGGCTGTCTGAAGCACTCCTTGACAAAGTCAACGAAGGGGTCGATGCCGCCGTGAGGACGGCGAGGAGGGTCTGTCCTGTCGTAGCACAGCTGGTGAATCCGAGTCTCTGACGGCTCAAGACCAAAGATCTCCCTGAACCTAGTAGCATATACATGGTGGTGCCTCCCAGCAAAGGCAAAGTGAATCCACCGGTGCTCGGGGTCGACCAAGAGTGAAGCGTAGAACTTCCTGACCCAAGACTATGCATACTCTTATGTCCTGCTCATCAATTCTGACAACCCTGGAAGATATGTCAAGTACGGCTTAATCTCCTCGCCCACCTGAGCACAGATAGCCTCCAAAGAGATAACTCTGTGTGCGCTGAACTGAGTACCGGCTCTAAGGAACGCCCGGTAAAAGTCCTCGTGCAGTGGGTGGTAGAACCGAGAGCCGGCTCTAGGGTCCCGCTGCGGAGGGAACCACTGCTCAAACGGGACGCACCTCAACGTCTACACCTGTCTAGCTGTCACTGTGTGTAGGTCATACCTCTTATGATAGGTATCTCTGCGAGCTGGAGGTGCCCGGGCCCCACGCCTCTGAGTGTCCTCCCTGGGAGGAGGAGGCTGAGCTGTCTGACGACGAGCGGACCGGCGCACTGACAATGTCTCTGGTGGAAGCTCTAGCTACTCTAACTGCCCTGGCTGCTCCTCTGTAGCTGTGTCCTCTGCCTCTATGCCCTCTGACTGCCTGGGCTGCCTGGAAGAGCCTCGAGTAACAACTAGCCGAACAAGCTTCCCCCCAACTAACACTGTCTCTGTCGGAGGGTCATGGGCCAGGTGAACCTCCCTTTCTAAGTCAAGTAGAATCTCTCTCTCCTCTGCTGTGACGGGAGTGGAACCAATCACTATGCCACCACCACGAACACCTCTCTCGGCCCTCTCAGCTGCTACTGCCACTACTAGAGCCTCTGCTCTGTCTCTCTCTCCTCTCGGGTGTGCTTGTTCTTCCTCTTCGGCTGCTCGATCACCGGCCTCTTGCCCTTGTGAAAGGTCCTAGTATGGCTAGAGGGGGGTGAATAGCCTAAATAAACAAGTAATTAGAACCACAAGAGGCTATAAATGCAATGCTAAGGCAACCACTAACCTAGGCAAGCCACCTACACAATTCTAGTTAAACCTTAGTTCTAATCCACACAAATGAGCTAGCAAAAGCTAAACAACTACACAACTACTCAAGACAAATGGACAAGCTACTTTGCACAAGAATAAGAAAGAGATGATCGTCGAATAAACCTTTGCCTTGTGAAGAAGCCAATCACCGGGACAATCAATAAGTCGCTCACTCGAAGGTGAGGAAATCAATAGAGACACCAAGATTTATCCCCGAGGTTCACGTGCTTGCCGGCACGCTACGTCCTCGTTGTGTCGACTTCAACCGGTGGTTCGGTGGCTAATCGGTATCACACACCGAGCCTACACTAAGCGCCACAAGAACCTACCATGGAGGAAGTAACTCAAAGACACGAGCAATCCATTAGAGTTACCATTGAGCACTCCGCTCAGGGAAGGCACAAGAATCCCTCACAATCACCGGGTGTGAGCAAGCACAATCACCAAACTCCTTCACACCTTCTTCTCCTCCAAGCCGTCTAGGGACACGGCAATGTCCCAAGAGAATAAGAACTAATCCGAGGCTTGCTTTCAAGTTCTCTAGAATGCAAAACACAAGCAATGATGCACTTGAGGTTCACTCAATCTCACAAGGATGATCAAGATGATGAACTAGTGAGAGAGTGGGAGGCTAGAATGCAACAAAGTGTATGACAATGATCCAAGTGTGCTAGCTAGGCACCAAGTGACCAGGGAGGGAGTATAAATACTCCCAAGCCAACTCCTAGCCGTTACACTCTCTGAAACAGCCGTTAACCCCGTTTCTATACCGTCGGACTGATAGCGTCGGACCAAACGGCAGCGTCCGACGCTCGGATGAACGCCACGTGTCAACAGGTTTAAACTCCGCTCGTCCGATCTCAATGGTAACTGATTTCGCGCGTTTGACTACCGTCGGACTGGGGGCGTCAGACTAAACCACAGAGTCTGATGCCCTCTCTCAGCTCACTGCGCGCGTATCATCGGACGATCGCGCGAGCACCGTCGGACTAAAGAAACTCAGCGTCCGAAACTTCCAGAGAGGTTTGAAAACGCTAAATCATCGTCGGACTTCGTCCGACGCTCGCCGTCGGATTTTTCTCAAGTGTCCGACGCTCCTCAGCGTGCCACGTGTCACACCTCGCTACTCGGTACCATCGGACTGAAGGCCACAATGGTCCGACGCTCGGTAAACGAGCGTCCGACGCTCACTGATAGCACAGGCGTCGGACCGAATCAATGGTCCGATGCTACGCCCACTATCAGTCCGAAGCTCTGGAAACAGCCCTTTTTAAGTCTATTTCTCACCCCTTGCTTCTATGTGCTAACACTTAAGGTCTTCTACACTTGTGCACAGTGTGTTAGCATTTTGCAAACATTTTTCAAGGGTTTTCAAAGGGATTCTCTAGGTTGGTTAGATCAATGCATATGAGATACAACCTAGAGCACTTGAAAGTGATCCAATAGCTTAGTTCTCCCCTTGATAGTCGGCTATCTATCCTAAATGTGATCACTCCCACTTGGAGTCTTGATCACTAAAAGAAAAGCCCTATTTGAATATACCTTAACCTCTAGCTTTCCTTGTTTAAGTTCTTTTCTTTCTCCTTGATCATTTCATCTTGATCTTCACTTGAGCTCATGTCATCTTTCTCCATATCACTAATCTACTCTTGGCTACACACACTTAGCACTTAGATTAGTTACTTGGTTTCATCAATTACCAAAACCAAACTAGGGTCTTTCAATCTCCTCCTTTTTGGTAATTGATGACAACCCTTTTACAAAAGAAATATGCATTTAGATTTTGAACTTGTCACGCTTGTCCATGAGTAGATCATGAAAGGATTTGGACAACCATCATAAGTTTTATTTTGGTAGTATTGGCTCCCCTACATATGTGCATCGAGTTTGGATTGAAAGCTAGCACATATGTATTGAATAGAGAGTAATTCTACCAAAATGATGCTAAGGTGTATAGAATGGACCGTTGAAGCGTGATACCATCGGAGTTGCCATGTACACCATCCTTAGCACCTTAGTAACTAGAAGGTTACAAATACTAGAGCATACCATGAGATCACATTATAAGCAAGCTCTAGTTACCATTTCAAGAAATACAACCAACTAGTTACCCTACACATGCTAGTTGTTCAAATCATCATTCAAATCCTACTACTAGTAATACACCACACAAGCATGTATAAGAAAGTAAATACAAATGCAATGAGCAATCATATGATTAGTGCACATCCAAATGCAACAACTTGCATATGTGATTGCTCCCCCTACTTGTGTGCTTCAAAATTTTAATTACCCCTTTCCTTTGGCCTATTGCTCTCTCATCATCGGCCTAATGATGGTTCATCGCTCTTTCTCTTTCTTTTGTAACTTTCTCTCCCCCTTTGTCAACAATTGCACAAAAAAGGTTCATTTTAGTAAAGAGAAGTTAGTTAAGTTCATTTGATTTGGAAAGAGAGTTGATTTTTCACTTTGGCTCAATCTAGTGCATTTGCCTAGGATATATAACTAAGTTTGATCCAAGGACAAGCTTCTTCACGCCACTAGGGGTTATCTTGCCCATGTGAAGTTATACACCTTGAGCTAATGAACTAGTTTGAACACTAGGGGATTAAGCACACATGCATGTCATATGTTACCACTAGATCATACAATCAAACAAGGCAATAGTGGTAGCATATATCCATCAAGAACATTTTAATTTCCATGAATGCTCCTAAGTGGTGAATATGTCTATATGCTCTAAACAAGTCCTAGCAAGTATGATGTAATGTCAAACAATTTTACCTTGCTTTGTCGGAGTAGAGGCATGTCACATATGTGGGGTAAGCTCAACTCATATTGGAGAAATCAAGAATATTCAATTCATTTCTAAGCTTGCAAAACCTCTTCTCATCTAGTGGCTTGGTGAGTATGTCAGCCAATTGATCATCGGTTCCAATACTTTGAATGTCAATATCACCCTTTTGTTGATGATCCCGGATAAAGTGGTGCCTTACATCAATATGCTTGGTTCTTTGATGTTGAACCGGATTTTGAGTTAACTTGATAGCGCTCTCATTGTCACAAAACAATGGCACTTTCTTGAAGTTGATTCCATAGTCCCTCAAAGTTGCCGTCATCCATAGGATTTGAGCACAACAACTCCCCGCACTAATATATTCGGCTTCGGCGGTGGAGAGTGATATGCTATTTTGCTTCTTTGATGACCATGAGACGAGATCTTCCCAAGAGTTGACATGTGCCCGATGTACTCTTTCTATTGATCTTGCAACCGGCATAGTCCGCATCGGCATATCCAATTAACTCAAATTTTGCACCCTTGGAATACCACATTCCAACATCTTGAGTGTGCTTCAAATATCTCAATACCCTCTTTGCGGCCTTCATATGACTCTCTCTAGGAGATGCTTGATATCTAGCACACATGCACACACTAAACATGACATCCGGTCTTGATGCGGTGACATAGAGCAAACTTCCAATTAGAGACCGATATGCCTTTTGATCAACCATATTGCCACTTTTATCTTCATCCAAACTTCCACTAGTCCCCATGGGAGTGATAATTGGTTTTGCATCTTGCATTCCAAACTTCTTGATCATGTCTCTTGTGTACTTGCCTTGACTTATGAATGTGCCATTCTTCATTTGCTTAATTTGAAGTCCAAGAAAGTATGTGAGTTTACCCATCATAGACATCTCAAATTCTTTAGCCATTATGTTTTCAAACTCCGCACACAAAGCTTGACTAGTTGATCCAAAGATAATGTCATCAACATAGATTTGCATGATCATCAAGTCACCATCAACTTTCTTGGTGAATAGAGTGGTGTCAACCTTCCCCATCTTGAAACCTTTAGAGAGGAGAAAATCCCTTAGCCTCTCATACCATGCCCTTGGTGCTTGTTTCAAACCATAGAGTGCTTTCCTTAACTTGTACACATGATTTGGTTTCTTCTCATCTTCAAAACCGGGTGGTTGTTCTACATATACTAACTCATTGATGAATCCATTGAGAAATGCACTTTTGACATCCATTTGGTAGAGCTTGATGTTGTGAGCACAAGCATATGCTCGAAGAATTCTTATTGCTTCCAATCTAGCAACCGGAGCTAGGTTTCACCAAAGTCCAATCCTTCTACTTGAGTGTACCCTTGTGCCACTAATCTTGCCTTGTTCCGTATCACAATACCATCTTGATTTTGCTTGTTTCTAAATACCCATTTGGTGCCAATGACATTGTAGTTCTTTGGTCTTTCTACCAATTCCCAAACTTCATTTCTTTCGAAATTGTTGAGCTCTTCATGCATAGCATTTACCCAATCACTATCTTTCAATGCCTTCTCAATGTTCTCCGGCTCTTCAAATGACACGAATGAATAGTGAGCACAAAATGATGCTAGTCTTGATCTTGTTTGCACACCCTTTTGAATATCACCAACAATTTGGTCCAAAGGATGATCTCTTGCAATGTTTGTGGGTTGAAGCACTTGAGGTTGATTGCTTGAGCTTGATTGTGCATTTGATTGATTTGCTTGAGAGGAACTAGCTTGATCTTGATTTTGCATTTGAGAGTCACTAGTTTGATCATTTGAAGGAACTTACACTTGATCTTTGTCATCTTCTATATCAACCACTTGAGTCGGCCTTATGTCACCAATGTCCATTTCTTGCATAGCCTTTGCCAATTGAGGTCCACTCACATCATCTAGATTTTTATTTTGATCTTGGGACCCATTGGTTTCATCAAATTCAACATCATGAACTTCCTCAAGTTGACCACTTCCTAAGTTCCATACTCTATAAGCTTTACTAGTGGTGGAGTAGCCAAGCAAGTATCCCTCATCGCATTTCTTCTCAAATTTGCTCAATCTAGCTCCTTTCTTCAATATGTAGCACTTACAACCAAACACCCGAAAGTATGCAATATTTGGTTTTCTTCCATTCAAGATCTTATATGGAGTCTTCTCCCACATGGGATGGCAATAGAGTCTATTAGAGTAGTAGCATGCCGTATTGATTGCTTCGGCCCAAAAAGATTGACTCACATTATACTCACTAAGCATAGATCTTGCCATATCAATGAGAGTCCTATTCTTTCTTTCAACTAGGCCATTTGATTGAGGTGTGTACTTAGCCGAGAATTGATGTTTGATTCCTAAGTCACCACAAAGCTCATCAACTCTTGTGTTCTTGAACTCACTACCATTATCACTTCTCACCCTCTTGATGGTTGTTTCAAATTCATTGCAACTTCTCTTGACAAAAGTTTTGAAGATACCATAAACATCACTTTTGTCATTGATAAAGAAGACCCATGCGTATCTTGAGAAGTCATCCACTATCACCAAACCATACTTGTTGCAGCCAATGCTTTTATATGTAGTTGGTCCAAACAAGTCCATGTGCAATAACTCAAATGGTTTGCATGTGCTCATCATGCTCTTCTTAGGATGAGTGTTGCCTGCTTGTTTTCCGGCTTGACATGCACTACATAACTTGTCCTTCTCAAACTCAACATCTTTAAGGCCTCTAACCAAGTCATGCTTCACAAGTTTGTTCAATTGCTTCATTCCAACATGACCAAGCCTTCTATGCCATAACTAACCCATGCTTGACTTAGAGAGTAAGCATGTTGACAATTGTGATTCTCTAGCACCAAAGTCCACTAGATAGAGATTCTCATATCTAAATCTCTTAAATATCAAGTTTGATCCATCCACACTAATGATTTCCACATCATGTACGCCAAAGATGCATTTGAAACCAAGATCACAAAGTTGAGCCACGGACAATAGATTAAAGTTCAAACTCTCAACTAATAGCACATTGGAGATGCTTAGATCATTTGATATCACAATCTTTCCAAGACCCTTGACCTTGCCTTTGCTATTATCTCCAAATGTGATACTATCATACTCATTGCCACTAGAATTGATTTGGTTGAACATTCTTGAATCACCGGTCATGTGTTGAGAACACCCACTATCAAGAACCCAATGCCTCCCTCCGGCTTTGTAATTTACCTACAAAACAAGTCAATGTCTTTTAGGTACCCATACTTGTTTGGGTCCTTGGAGGTTAGCAACCAAAGCCTTTGGTACCCAAATAGCCTTCAACCTTGGGCTCTCTTTAGGTGTACCAATATATTTGACTTTGACACCTTTCTCACCCTTGGTAAGCATGTAACAAGAATCAAGTCTAATAGATTTAGCACTTGCAAATTTTATTTGCTTGTTCTTGTTGTTAGTGAAGCAATTTGCCTCAATATGCCCAACTTGCTTGCACTTGTAGCAAAATCGACCATTGCTCCTCACAAAGCTAAGCTTTGGAGTTACAAAGGCCGCCTTACCTTTCTTGGGAGTATAGCCAAGTCTCTCCTTAGAGTTACTATATCTTTGGCTACCCAAGCATTGTAGCAAGCGGGCATCCCCACCATAGGCATTGCCTAATGCGCGGGTTAGCTTGTCCACTTCCTTCTTCAATTTCTCATTTTCAACTTTTAGTGTTGGATCAACACTAGTAGTGATGGTAGAAGTAGAAGTGGATGATGATGAAGAACTAGTGTTATTATGTGGTTGCAACAAGTGTTTCATTAGTTGATTCATTTATTTGATCACAAGTTACACCCACATCACATATTATAGCAACATCCTTTACCTTGCTTAGCTCTAAGAGTGAGGAGTGAGCTTCCTCAAGCTTGGTGTGAGCTAGTTTGAGATCCTCATGGTCTTCCTTCAGACACTCATGAGAAGCACTTAACTCGTCAAAGGATTGTTCAAGAGTTTTTAATTTCTTGGACAATTCTTTGCACTTCTTAGACTTAGAGCTAATAAGATATTCAGCTTGCTCTAACATGTCCATGAGTTGTGCTACACTAGGCTCATCATCATCACTATCACTATCATTATCATCTTTTTCATCATCACTTGAGTCATCGTATTTTACTTTAGTGGATTTAGCCATGAAGCATGATGAATCAAATGATGAAGACTTCTTGTTGATAGCAATAGAAGCCATGACCTTCTTCTTGGATGTCTTCCTCTCATCATCATCACTAGAGTCATCATCATCGAAGGAAGCATTACTATCCCATGTCACCACATAGGATCCACCTTTCTTCTTGGAGAAGTTGAACTTCTTCTTCTCCTTCTTTTCCACCTTGTCCTTCTTGTCCTTCTCGCCTTTCTTCTTGTAATCATCTTCATCTTCACTAGCATTGGGACAATCCGCCACAAGATGGTCCGTGCTCTTGCAATTGTAGCACTTCCTTACTACATTCTTGCCTTTGAAGTTATCTCTCCTTTTTATAGCACCATAGCCCTTCTTCTTCATGAATCTTCTAAACTTGCGCACAAAGAGAGCTAGTGCCTCATCATCACTATCAAGGCTAGATGCATCATCATCACTAGATTGTACTTTCATGCCCTTGCCCTTGTTCTTGGATGAAGAGGTAGTGGACTTAAATGCCACGGTCTTCTTGCTCTTGTCATCCTCCTTCACTTCTTCACTATCACTCTTCTCATTGTATTGATCCTCGGTCATTACATCACCAAGAATGTCATTTGGAGTGACACCCTTCAAGCTACCCCGGAAGATGATAGTCCTCAAGGTCTTGAACCTCTTGGGCAAGCACATGAGAAATTTGTGAGAAAAGTTCTCATCACTTGTTTTCTCACCCAAGGCCTTCAAATCATTGATGATCACTTGGAGCCTATAGAACATCTCTGGAATGCTCTCTCCATCATCCATCTTGAAGTTTGAGAGCTTGTCCTTGAGCATGTATAACTTGGCACTCTTTACTATTGAAGTGCCCTCATAGGTTTGCTCTAATCTTGTCCATACTTCACTTGCTGTATCCAAATCCTTGATTTGCTCAAACACCTTTGAGTCAATGCCATTGTAAATGGTGTTGAGAGCCATTGTGTTACATTGGTTGTTCTCTTGATCTCTAGGTGTGGGGCTTGCGGGATCAAGCACAATGTATTCCTTCTCGGTGATTTCCCACACCTTTTCATGAATTGAGCCAAGATACATCCTCATCTTTCTCTTCCAATAGTCAAATGAACTTGTGCCATCAAAGTGAGGTGGTTTGCCCCCAACATTATTGAACATGATATGAGCCATTTCAATGCACCGAAGGATGTTAAGCCTTGACTAAACGGTGACCACGGCTCCGATACCACTTGAAAGGTCCTAGTATGGCTAGAGGGGGTGAATAGCCTAAATAAAAATTCTACAAACCACTAAACAAGTAATTAGAACCATAAGAGGCTATAAATGCAATGCTAAGGCAACCACTAACCTAGGCAAGCCACCTACACAATTCTAGTTAAACCTTAGTTTTAATCCACACAAATGAGCTAGCAAAAGCTAAACAACTACACAACTACTCAAGACAAATGGACAAGCTACTTTGCACAAGAATAAGAAAGAGATGATCGTCGAATAAACCTTTGCCTTGTGAAGAAGCCAATCACCGGGACAATCAATAAGTCACTCACTCGAAGGTGAGGAAATCAATAGAGACACCAAGATTTATCCCCAAGGTTCACGTGCTTGCCGGCACGCTACGTCCTCGTTGTGTCGACTTCAACCGGTGGTTCGGTGGCTAATCGGTATCACACACCGAGCCTACATTAGGCGCCACAAGAACCTACCACGGAGGAAGTAACTCAAAGACATGAGCAATCCACTAGAGTTACCTTTGAGCACTCCGCTTGGGGAAGGCACAAGAACCCCTCACAATCACCGGGTGTGAGCAAGCACAATCACCAAGCTCCTTCACACCTTCTTCTCCTCCAAGCCGTCTAGGGACACGGCAACGTCCCAAAAGAATAAGAACTAATCTGAGGCTTGCTCTCAAGTGCTCTAGAATGCAAAACACAAGCAATGATGCACTTGAGGTTCACTCAATCTCACAAGGATGATCAAGATGATGAACTAATGAGAGAGTGGGAGGCTAGAATGCAACAAAGTGTATGACAATGATCCAAGTGTGCTAGCTAGTCACCAAGTGACCAGGGAGGGAGTATAAATACTCCCAAGCCAACTCCTAGGTGTTACACTCTCTGAAACAGCCGTTAACCCCGTTTTTATACCGTCGGACCGACAGCGTCGGACCAAACGGCAGCGTTCGACGCTCGGATGAACGCCACGTGTCAACAGGTTTAAACTCCGCTCGTCCGATCTCAACGGTAACTGAATTCGCGCGTTTGACTACCATCGGACTGGGGGCGTCGGACTAAACCGTAGAGTCCGACGCCCTCTCTCAGCTCACTGCGCGTGTATCGTTGGACGATCGCGCGAGCACCGTCGGACTAAAGAAACTCAGCGTCCAACACTTTCAGAGAGGTTTGAAAACGCTAAATCATCGTCGGACTTTGTCCGACGCTCGCCGTCGGACTTTTCTCAAGTGTCCGACGCTCCTCAGCGTGCCACACGTCACACCTCGCTGCTCGGTACCGTCGGACTGAAGGCCACAATGGTACGACGCTCGGTAAACGAGCGTCCGACGCTCACTGACCGTCGGACCGAATCAATGGTCCGACGCTACGCCCACTATCAGTCTGATGTTCTGGAAACAGCCCTTTTCAAGTCTATTTCTCACCCCTTGCTTCTATGTGCTAACACTTATGGTCTTCTACACTTGTGCACAGTGTGTTAGCATTTTTGCAAACATTTTTCAAGGGTTTTCAAAGGGATTCTCTAGGTTGGTTAGATCAATGCATATGAGATACAATCTAGAGCACTTGAAAGTGATCCAATATCTTAATTCTCCCCTTGATAGTCGGCTATCTATCCTAAATGTGATCACTCCCACTTGGAGTCTTGATCATTAAAAGAAAAGCCCTATTTGAATATACCTTAGCCTCTAGCTTTCCTTCTTTAAGTCCTTTTCTTTCTCCTTGATCATTTCATCTTGATCTTCACTTGAGCTCATGTCATCTTTCTCCATATCACTAATCTACTCTTGGCTACACACACTTAGCACTTAGATTAGTTACTTGGTTTCATCAATTACCAAAACCAAACTAGGGTCTTTCACCTTGTCGCCACCTGGTGGGCGAGAGGGTGGTGGTGGGTCGTCCTCTGGCGGAGCTCCCCCAACTCACTTAGTTCAGGCCATCATGCCACGAACAAGCAAGTCAGGCGAGAGATCTGCTGAAACCCTGAAGAACCACTGTCTCTGATCCGCTGATCACTGCCACTGAGAACCACTGTCAACTGCCAAGAACAACTGCCACATCCTGTGAAGAAGTATGGAACTAACACTCAAAGGCTTGGCCTCGTTCCGTATATGCCGGCTTGGCCCCGGATTCTACTGACAGTGACCCGCTGCAAGAAAGAATAGGTAGATTTACATAAGCAGTATATAACTAGAGAGAAGAAGATCCTATCGGAAACAAGCACGTGGGAAGAAATAGAGTAAAGCATGTCTCTCTACCTGAGGAAAGAGCAGACCCTGCGAAGAGGTAAGTAACCGAACGGGGCACCACAAGATCAAGGCACAGTCACTGCATGATCACAGGGCAAAAGGATCGAGGATAATGACCAATAGATATCATACAGTGAACAAGGGGCTAGCTAGGGTTTGGGGTGCAAAGAGGTATACCACGTAGATGTAGAGGACCACCAGAAACCCTAGCAAGTCAAGGACTAAGGCCTAGCTCAACCACACTGCAAGAAAGCAACAAAATCCCTTAAGAGGCATTTTATCGAGCACCTGCTATGCAAGAACAGGGGGCAAAGCAAGAGCACTGAGGAGCTTGTTCTCACCCCTGCGAAGGACAACAGGGAGCAGAGAAAGACGAGGTGAAAGAGCTCTTGCTGCAGCACGGTAGAGACACGCCGGCGGTGACGACCTCCAGCGGCGAGGAAGATGACGGCGCTGCGCACCCGTGCCCACGAGGAGGACAAGCCAAGCCGGCTCCGGTCGAAAGGGGGGAGGGGGTGCGGACGAGCTCTGGGAGGACCACACCAACGGCGAGGGTGCCAAAGAGGTTAAGCGGCGGCACGGGGCAGAGGGCGGCAGCGCAAGGTGGGCTAGGGCACGGGAGAAAGGCGGCGGCGTACGGGCGGTGGAGAAAAATTCGAATGAGAGAATAAGGAGTAGGACCCGCGGTCAAAAGAGTCAAAAGCACCAGTTAATGTGGCACCGGACGCTCCGATGGTTGCACCGGACGCGTCCGGTGAGACAGTCGAGAGCAACCCGAGAGCACAGATTTACACCGGACGCGTCCGGTGACTGGCCACTGCACGCTCTCACCGTCCGGTGCTGTCTTCTAGACCTTCACGCACAAATCACACTGGACGCCCTGATTTCTTCACTGGACGCGCCAAACAGATGGACTCAGCATCCGGTGCTCCTGTTCATCTTCTCTGCAGGGCTGCTAGCCACACCGGACGCCGCAGCGTCTGGTGCACATTTTTGTGCAGTTTCTCCTCCGGTCTTCGCAAAACTTTCTCCCAACCAAGTTCCAACATCAATAAGAGGCAAATAAACACTGTTTGGAACTGGTGTGAGACATCCTCTCTCAAACCCTCAATTTTTCTAATATTTTGCCTTAGGCATAATTAGTTTTTATGAAAATAGGCAATGAAATCCAATAACGAAACGAAAAACAAACAACCATGCAAATGCAATGCTAGTTCATGTAAATTAAACTAGTTGCTTGTCAAGTTTGTCCTGGGGTGAGCTTCTTCACACGCTTTTGGGCGGTTATCTTAACCGAGTTAGCCAAGCCCTACGTGCAATTCAAAGTTAGACATGTTTTATATTACAATGCAATGCACATGACAACACAAGATCATCTTTTAGTGAAGTTGCTTAGATCAAGGCAATTAAGTTCATTCCTTAGTGTGCAAAACCGTGCCTCATCCAATGGTTTAGTGAAAATATCCGCCAAGTTATCGTCACCTTTAGCAACATGATCTTTAAGGAAGTGATGGCGGATGTCAATGTGCTTAGTGCGGGAGTGTTGAATCGGGTTATTAGCAAGTTTTACCACACTCTCGTTGTCACACAACAAAGGCACCCTTTTCAAGTTAATTCCAAGGATGTCAATGTGCTTAGTGCGGGAGTGTTGAACCGGGTTATTAGCAAGTTTTACCACACTCCCGTTGTCACACAACAAAGGCACCCTTTTCAAGTTAATTCCATAATCAAGAAGGGTTTGTTTCATGTAAAGGATTTGTGCACAACAAGCACCCGCGGCAATGTATTCCACTTCGGTTGTTGATAAGGCAACACTATTTTGTTTCTTGGAGGACCAAGAAACTAGTGATCTTCCAAGCAAATGGCACCTTCCAAATGTGCTTTTCCGGTCAATCTTGTAACCGGCATAATCCGAATCGAAGTAGCCGACAAGAGTAAAGTTAGCTCCTTTGGAATACCAAAGACCAATGCTTGGTGTGCTGTAGGTACCTAAGAATTCTTTTCACCGCAACTAAGTGAGATTCCTTAGGGTTAGCTTGAAAGCGCGCACACATACACACACTAAACATGATGTCGAGCCTAGATGCGGTCAAGTACAACAAACTACCGATCATGGAACGATAGAGAGTTTGATCAACCAATTTACCTCCCTCATCAAGGTCGCGATGTCCATTGGTAGGCATGGGGGTCTTGATGGGCTTGTATTCTTCCATCTTGAAGCGCTTGAGGAGGTCCTTCGTGTATTTCTCTTGTGACACGAACATCCCCTCCCTCAATTGCTTGACTTGAAAGCCGAGGAAGAATGTGAGCTCACCGATCATGGACATCTCGAACTTCTTGGACATCATATCACCAAATTCCTTGCAAAAATCTTCATTAGTCGAACCAAAGATAATATCATCAACATAAACTTGACAAATGAAGATGTGCCCTTTATGTTTCTTGGTGAAGAGTGTGGTATCGACCAAGCCGATTTTGAAGCCCTTGTTGATGAGGAAGTCGCGGAGGCGCTCATACCAAGCCCGAGGGGCTTACTTCAAGCCATATAGCGCCTTAGACAACCTATAAACATAGTTTGGATATCTAGGGTCTTCAAAACCCGGTGGTTGCGAAACATAAACAAGTTCATTTATGAAGCCATTCAAAAATGCACTTTTCACATGCATTTGAAAGAGTTTTAGGTTGTGAGTAGGATACGGATGGCTTCCAATCTTGCAACCGGGGCAAAAGTCTCCCCAAAATCCAAGCCTTCAAGTTGGGAGAACCGTTGACATCTACTAACGTCGCCAAATATAACTATATAACTTTTAATACTAGAGACGAGATTAGAGATGTATGGTAATCAATTAACTGGTCATTAGCAACTAGTCACTTATCTATTACCAACATTTTTATGCATGAACTAGGTTGTCATCCCTAATTATATATGCTAGAATAAATAAAGGTTCCATATACTATTCAATGTGACTTGGCAGAAATATATAAATATAAACTAAGAACAATTCTGCAAGCGAACAGATAATTATACCATTGTAGCATTTTACCTAGAGTCTACCAGGTTGTCGATTTATATTTATACCATTGGGAAGGACTGGATAAACTTTATTCTATTTATATTGATAGTAATTATATACAATGGATAAGCGGTGTTATCGATGTCATTTACTCTGCTCATAACAGGTAGAGGTCACAAGATAATAAAGATAAATAAAGGTGATAAGTATGATCAAGCATCATAATTAATGGATAAACATCAGAGCACTTTCTAGTCATAGTAATAGCTAGCCAATGGATAAACTAAGGAATTAATATCTAAGGTAATTCTATAACAACTCCAATGAATAACTCTAATTAGTGCAATTACATCTAGCAATCATTGTTAGATTAGTCCTATATCAAGATCACATATAAAGGGCATCATATAGGAAGGATGTGAAACAGAGTCATCACTCAACTTTGCTACCGTGCCTGCTTAAGTACATACGGGGGTGGACTACAGAGGACTCAACGTAGCTGTCACCTACGCGATCTACCACACGATCCGGCACATCAGGGTGCACTCGCAGATAAACAGAATATCTAGACACCACGTCCACATATTGTTCATCATCTACCCAACGATCGTTTGGATAAACGCTATACGAGCAATTACATGAATTCAATAAGATCAAACCAACTATACTAGACATATAATCAAAGTAGACAATGACTATTGTAATTAAGAACATATAAACTATTAAGAACAATGGTTCCCTAATCATAATGAAGGATACAATAATAGAGAAAGAACTAGAACTATACCGAACTCCGTGCTCCAGACAGACGCCAGGGCTCTAGATCCCGCTAAAGAATTAGAACTCCTCTACTTCTAATCTAACTAGGCTAGAACTATGAACTAGAAGGCTCTTGATGAACAAGAAGACTCTTGATGGCTTGACCAAAGACTTGATGCCTTGGATGAATGATGGGATACCTCCAGGGGAGTCTGCCCCTTTATTTATAGCCCGGTGGGTTGAACGTGCGCCGTAGGATCAAACCGACTTAACCAAGGGCTGAGATGACTCCTCAAAGGCGGTGGAAGAAGACTCCAGAAGACGGAGGGTGAAACCCTAGGGGGCGCCGCCCGGCCTCCTAGCGCCGGCCAGCCCCACCTGCCAGGTGGTGGGGCCCCAGTTGCTTCGGGTGTTCTCTAGATGCTTCTAGGGTCCTGATGACGATGTTGCCTTCGCAGTTATGTTTCGTGTCTTTTATGCACTTTAATCCCTCTTTTACACTTTTTTGAAATGACCCTTGGAAAATACAGAGTTTGCAAAACTCTTGGAAATTGTCAGTTAAAATCCTAGACTAGTGTGTATTCATATATCATTTGGTGTCTAAAGTTCTAATAAAAGTTGACGTTATCCACCGTCAACAAGAACCCTTTTGCCACGAGCCTTGCCTTGTTTCTCACAATGTTGCCTTTGTCATCTTGCTTGTTGCGGAACACCCACTTGGTGCCTATGACTCTTACTCGTTTTGGCTTCTCTTCAAGTGTCCAAACTTGATTGCGGGTGCAGTTGTTGAGATCTTCATGCATGGCATTCACACAATCCGGATCTTGAAGAGCTTCTTCTATGCTAGTAGGCTCAATGCAAGAGACAAAAGAGTGATGTTCAATGAACTGAGCATGCCTTTGTGAGCGAGTCATTACTCCCTTTGAAGGACTCCCTATTATGAGATCTTGAGGATGAGCTTGTAGGAGTGGAGTAGATCTTCTATCAACCACTTGAGGAGGAGGTTGTGGAGCATCAATATCTTGTACTTGTGCCTCAACTTCTTCTTGTGAGATGTGGGTGTCCTTATGAGGATCCACCCCATCCTTGTCTTCATCATCTTGAGGCACATTTGATGAAGATGGTCAATTGATCACTTCCACATCATCACCATCATCTTCATCATCTTTTGGCTGGATGTCTCTAGTTGGCATGTTCTTCATAGCCTTCCTCAATGGTTCATCACCTACATCATCAAGATTCTCATTCTCTCCTTGAGAGCCATTAGATTCATTGAACTCCACATCATATGTTGATTCAACAAGGCCAGTGGCATTGTTGAATACTCTATATGCTTTGGACTTCAATGAGTAATCAACAAGAAAGCCAATATCACAACGTCTTTGAAACTTCCCTAGGTGTTGCCGCATCTTGTAGATGTAGCATTTGCAATCAAACACCCGGAAGTAGGAGACATCCGGCTTCTTACCAATGAGTAGCTCAAAAGGGGTCTTCTTTAGCAACCGGTGAGGAAATAGACTGGTTGGATGCATAGCATGTGGTGTTGATTGCCTCCGCCCAAAACCTCTCTGGTGTGTTGTACTCATCAAGCATAGTCCTTGCATGGGTGATCAATGTCCGGTTCTTCCTTTCAACAACTCCATTTTGTTGAGGTGTATAGGTGGAAGACACTTCTTGCTTGATCCCAACTTCATCACAATATACTTCAATATTTGTGTTGTCAAACTCTTTCCTATTGTCACTTCTAATCTTCTTGATCTTCATTTCAAATTCATTTTGTGCTCTCTTGGCAAACTTCTTGAAAGATGCGGCAACTTTGGTCTTGTCATGAAGAAAGAACACCCAAGTATATCTTGAAAAATCATCAACAATCACTAAGCAATAGAGCTTGCCATCAATACTTTCATATGTTGTTGGCCCAAATAAATCTATGTGAAGTAGCTCTAATGGTCTTGAGGTTGATACAAATGCCTTCGATGGATGTGTATTTGCCACTTGCTTGCCGGCTTGACAAGCACTACACAATTTGTCCTTCTCAAATACAACATCTTTCAATCCTCTCACCATCTCCTTCTTCAATAGCTTCTTGAGTGTACTCATCCCAACATGTGCAAGCCTTCTATGCCAAAGCCATCCAAGAGATTGCTTAGTGAATAGACAAGTCTTCAAATTAATATCTTCCGAGTTGAAGTCCACTAGATAAAGGTAATTGTACTGAAAACCCTTGAATATAACTTCATTGTTATCTTTCTTGGAAACAACCACTTCTTCACATGTAAATAGGCATTGAAAGCCAAGATCACACAATTGACCAATTGATAGCATGTTGAAGCTCAAAGAAGCAACTAGAAGCACATTTGAAATAGAATGATCATTTGAGATAGGCACTTTGCTCTTGAAATTGTCACCAAATGTTATCTTCCCTTGGTCTTCTACATTTTCTTCTAGTGAGGTGAACATACGAGCATCACCGGTCACTTGTTGAGTGCATCCACTATCAATTACCCAATGAGATCCACCGGTCTTGTAGTTTGTTGGTATTTATTAAGTACAAATAGAATATGAAAGATTTCATAAGTGCACAGAATACCATTGTAACTTTTACCAGGGAGTATTCCAGAGTATCGTTATTTATATTTTACCACAGGGAAGCAATGGTTAAAGAATCCGATAGCTACCATCATGTATCAACTAACTTAATACACCAACTAGACTATAGCGGGGGTAAGTCATAAATAATAGGAGTTATGCATAGTAATCACTTGTAAGGTAAATAAGTAGTCTAGCTAAGTTGAGAGGACAACGGGAGAGTTTAAAGTTCCTAAATACTACTCTATTACTTTGGCTCTAAGATAACTGAACGATAGTTAGATAAGGAATCACACATAGTTAGATAAGGAATCACACAATAGCACTTCGGGACATCAGAACACCAGTCTCAGACTGAGATGAGAATGGGACTAGGAAGCTCTGACTACGGTCCTACAATCATCAACCTACACGAGGTGGAATACGTCGGCCATCAGGGCTGTCACCTCCTGGGGCTACCACAACTATTTGTAAGGTTGAGTGCAATCTCAGGTAACCTCTAGTCTAGACACCATGTCTACACTATTAATTACTACTCTAATCACATATGAAAACTAGAGCACTCGATGCAAGCGGAGATCCTATACCAAAGTATAACAACTATACTAACCAATCATATAATGATGCATGTAAGTAAATAGAGAAGATAAATATATAAAAGCATAAGTCTTACAGAGATAAGATACAAGTCATACCAGACCTCAGAAGATTCCTCCAGAACCCGAGCATGGCTCCGCTCCCCCTAACTCTCAACTAGAACTAATCTACTACATTGGAGAGAGGTTATCTTTCCATAGGACACCTCTCCATCCAAATCCTAACTAGAGAATATGAATTATAATAATGAAAGGGATTGGAGCCTAGGGGGTCCCTGGGGCTGTATATATAGGGGGCGGCCTCCCCTCCTCCACCTTGAGCAAGCCATATGGTACTAAACCTTTCCACCATGTCTCATTAAAGTGCACATAGTCTTTAATGGGCCAAATTCTGCTATAGGCCCAATTAATCCCGCAGCCCTCAATTAATCCCGCACCTCATGTTCTAGAATCTTCCGGTGTTTGTAAAATCTATATCTTTTTATTTCGGACTCCAAAAATAGCAATTAATATATCCGTTTCGATCGTCTCGATGAGCTCTATGCAATGGTGAACTATAATTCCTTATGTGAGATACTTTTATTCGGTGAAAAATTGAATATCTCTTCATAGCCAGCAAAATAGGTGAGAACACCAAAACTCGTAGAACTTGTTTGTTTTATGCCCTTGATTCATGTTTAGTTGATGGATAAAAATGATAGACAACTACCGTCAACATAGTTCACCTACACACAACAAATCAAGCTTAATGTTTAGGAACCCATACTTGAGAAGGGCTCCGGACTTTCTCAACCAAAGCTTTTGCCACCCACAATTGCCTAGGCCTATTCTTATTGGGGGGACCTAGGAACATGACTTTCACTTTGCCCTAAGAATCTTTTCTTAGCATGTAGTGAGCATCAAAGGCAAAGGGCCTAGCATGCTCTTTGGTTGTGGTGGTAGTGTCTTGCACTCATGAGCAAAGTGACCTTCTTGTCCACATTCAAAGCATCTCTTTGGCTTGGGCTTGGGCTTGTTCTTTGCTTGGTTGAGTCTATTTTGAGCTCTAATATTTTTCACCTTCTCACCCATGTAGCCAATCCCACTTCTATCAAACTTCATCACGGTATTCATGTGGAGATCACTTTGAAGATATTGCCCTCTTGTGAACCTTTGCAAATCAATGGTGAGGTGACTCTTCTCTTGCTTCAATTTCTTGTTCTCTTCCAACAAGGTTGCAAGTTGACACTTCTCACTCTTGAGTATCTTGTTCTCTTCTCTAAGCAAGTCAACTTCATCATCTTGTTGCACCGTCTCAATGACAATGGTGTTGGTGGTTGATTGCTTCTCTACCTCTTTCTTCAAGTTGTCATTCTCAATCTTGAGCTTCAAGTAATCATCATGGTGTTGACATCTACTAACGTCGCCAAATATAACTATATAACTTTTAATGCGAGAGGCGAGATTAGAAGATGAATGGTAATTAATTAACTTGTCATTAGCAACTAGCCACTTTTCTATTACCAACATTCTTATGCAAGAACTAGGTTGTCATCCCTAATTAATAATGCTAAGAATAAATAAAGGTTTTATATATTAATCTATGTGACTAGGCAGAAATAATTATAAATAATATAAACTAAGATCAGTTCTGCAAGCGGACAGATAATTATACCATTGTAGTATTTTACCTAGGGAGTTCTACCAGGTTGTTGATTTATACTTATACCACTGGGAAGGACTAGGATAAACTACAATCTATTATATTGATAGCGATGGTATACAATGGATAAGTGACATTACCGATGTCATTTACTCTACTCATAAGAGGCAGAGGTCACAAGGTAAATAAAGATAAAAGATGATAAGTATGATCAAGCATCATAATAAAAGATAATCATCAGAGCACTTCTCTAGTCATAGTAATAGCTAGCCAATGGATAAACTAAGGAATTAATATCAAAGATAATTCTATAACTACATCAATGAATAACTCTAATTAGTGCAATTACATCCAGCAATCATTGTTAGACTAATCCTATATCATGATCACATGCAAAGGGCATCATCTAGGAAAGGTGTGAAACAGAGTCATCACCCAACTTTGCGACCGTGCCTGCTGGCCTACATACAGGGGGTGGACTACAGAGGACTCAATGCAGCTGTCACCTACGCGATCTACCACACGACCCGGCACATCAGGGTGCACTCGCAGGGCACATCAGGGTGCACTCGCAGATAAACAAAATACCTAGACACCACGTCTACATATCGTTCATCATCTATCCATCGTACGCATGAATAAATGCTATACGAGCAATTACATGAATTCAATAAGATCAAACCAACTATACTAGACATATAATCAAAGTAGGCAAAGACTATTGTAATCAAGAACATATGAACTATTAAGAATAATGTTTCCCTAATCATAATGAAGAATACAATAATAGAGAAAGAACTAGAATTTATAACGAACTCCGTGCTCCAGACAGACGTTGGGGCTTCAGATCCGCCGAAGAACTAGAACTCCTCTACTCTCTAATCTAACTAGGCTAGAACTATGAACCAGGAGGCTCTTGATGAACTAGGAGGCTCTTGATGGCTTGAGGACTTGATGCCTTGAATGAATGATGGGTTGATGCCTCCAGGGGGTCTGCCCCTTTATTTATAACCCGGTGGGATGCACGTGCGCCGTAGGATCAAACCGATTTGAAGCAAGGGCTGAGATGACTCCACAAAGGTGGCGGAGAAAGAATCCTGAAGGTGGGCCGAAACCCTAGCAGGGGGCGCCGGCCGGCCCCACCCTAGGGGGTCTCGGGTCCTGGTGCCTCGGGTGTGTTCCAGATGTTTCTAATGTTCTCGTGATGATGTTTCCTTGGCGGTTAATGTTGACACCTGTTATCATCCAAATTTTATTATCAATTATCCCTACATTAAATATGAATATCCAGTAGATTAGGGTTATTACTGACAGATTCCACGAGTTTTGGTGAATTGTCTATTTTCTAGGGGATTTTCCAGAAAAGCTTAAAAGAAGGATTTAAGAGCATAATTACCACGGAACATAATCGCCAAGGAAACATCTTCACGAGAACGCTAGAAGCATCTGGAACACACCCGAAGCACCGGAGCCCGAAACCACACAGGGTGGGGCCGGCTGGCGCCAGGGTGGGGCCGGCTGGCGCCCCCCTACGGTTTCCCCCGCGCCGCCTTCTGGAGTCTTCTGCCACCGCCTATTAGAAGTCATCTGGGCCCTTGTTTCAAGTCGGTTCGATCCTACGGCATACGTGCATCCCACCGGCCCATAAATAGAGAGGCATACCCCCATGGAGGAGAGCCAGATCAAGAGATGAAGACCCTGAAGCATTAGATAGATATCCACTAGATTTAGGCTAGCAATCAAGAGAGAGATTAGAGAGATAGAGTAGATGAGTAGAGATTCGGAGGAGTCCCGGCCTGTCGGAGCTTCTTCGTAGCTGTGTTCGTCTGGATTCAGCTCCCTCGCCCGGAGTTGCGTTCTGAGGTACTTTTGTATTCAACATCCTGATTCAAGTAAGTATTTGTTCTTATTCGTTCTTAAGTTTACAACTCTATTTGAGTGCTTTGATCTTGGTAGCTCCATGGTTGAAGTAGTAGTTTGTAGTGTAGACGTGGTGTATGGGCTATAATTACTTGTGAATGTCCCCTGATTGGCCGGATAGTGGTTGATCGCGTAGGTGACAGCTGCATTGAGTCCTCTGTAGTCCACTTCCCGTTGATAGGATCGATAGGTGTATAAGTGTCTGGTACGAGGGAACTCTGATTTCGCCTCTTATTCATGTCACTACCCGATTAGAACGATATTATTCAAAGTTTACCGGTTGTCGGATCTAGATAATCATTTGTTATCTCCTCATTCTTTATTTTCTCTGGATTAATTGTATTATCGGGTTAAGAGCCAATAGACTTAGTCAGTATCACCTACTGTTCCTTTAGGTTCGATATTAAAACCGGGATTGTTTGGTGAAGCTACATCGGGTTGTTTTATCTGTGCGCTTGCGGATACCTTGATAATAATAATCTTTAATAGAGTGCAGTTAATTTATACCAACAAGCATTTCTGGCGTCGTTGCCGGGGAACGGTTTGCTGATTTTAGCTTAGTCTATCTTAATCTTGTATTATACTTTTATCTTTTATCTTTTACCTTTTTAAAGTGTGGAACCCACGTCCCAACTTTTATATCAATATGCAGCACCATCGGGATCGTATCTCCAGCCAAAAGAATCATCTTTACGTATTACATCATCTGGCTATGAGTTACGCCCGGGATTAATTAAGTTAGTTCAGGATCACATTTTTTCTGGTAGTTCTAACGAAAACCCCTATTCCCATTTAGCCGATTTTGCGCAGACATGTTCATGTTTACACATTAAGGGCATGGCAGATGAAACTTTAAGATGGAAACTCTTTCCGTTTTCATTAACAGGAAAGGCAAAGAAATGTTATAATCGCCATGTTGGGAGTAGTCAAGGAGATTGGGAAGTATTGTGTGCTAATTTTTGTCTTAAATTTTTCTCTATCGAAAAGGTCGCTAAACTTCGTTTTGAAATTATTGGATTTAAACAATTAGATGACGAATCATTAGGCAAGGCTTGGGAACGCTTTGATGGATTTATAAATTCTGGACCTAATCATGCTTTGCCAGAACCTATGCTTTTGCAACATTTCTTTTTAGGCCTTGATGATAAAAATAAAGAATACATTAATTTGGCCGCAGGAGGAGAATTTATGCATATTATTGCTTCACATGTTAAAACTATTCTTACTAATATCTTAATTGATATTCCTGAAGAAAAAGAAAAATTGTTAGAAGATGAATTTTTGTCGTTTGATTCTAAACTTTTGTCTGATTCATCTCAACCATTACCTGAACTATCTAATGAGAAGGACATAATTCCTACTTCTGATTTTATGCTTGAATTTGAGGATGAACTTTTTGATGATTATGGAAACACCTCACGCTATCTTAAAATTATAAAACCACAAGAGTCTATGAATTTTAAAAGTTTTAATGTTTCATATCCTGCTAATTTAAAATTCCTTAGAGAGATAACTAGATAACTAATTTTCATTATGAGTAATGAGTGGTTGATAGAATCTGAGCTTTTAAATGATATAATTCGTTTAAATTCTCCTGCCATTACTATTAAATGTCAAATTGATGCATATCCTTTTGATGCCTTTTATAATCTAGTAGTAGGTGTCAATATGATGTCTCTTACAATTGCTAAAAAAATTCTTGAAAGATATGCCATCAATTCCTACAAATAAATTATTGAAAAATCATTCAGGACATATTATTCCTAGTTCAGGTGTTTTATGTTCTCTTCCTTTTGTGATTATGAATTCCGAATTTTGCTAAATTTCTATATCTTTGATGTTTGGGATTTTGATGTAATGATTGGGTTACCAATAGGAAAACTTTTGCGAGAAGGTTGTGCGGGCAATTTAGAAATTAAAATTGGAAAGGGATTTAATCTCTTAGTGCCTATAACTCATGCATTAAAAGCTAAGGCAGAGCCACCTCCTGAGTTAGATCCGATAGAAGAAATTAATGTTGTGTCATTTGAGGAATTTATTGAACCTAATTTAGAGGATGATACTCGGTTCTTCATTAATGAAGAGGAAGAGGATCCGATTGATCCTGAACCTCTGGATGAATTACTAGAGCCACCTAAGCCTTCTATTGAGCTTAAGCAACTACCTTCTGGTCTTAAGTATGTTTTTCTGAATAATGATCAAAATTCTTCTGTGATTATTAGTGATAAACTTTCTGATGAAGAGTCTTTTAGATTAATAACTGTCTTAGAAAAATATCATGCTGCTTTTGGTTATTCACTCCAAGACCTTAAAGTGATTAGTCCTGTTTTATGCATCCATTGTATTCCAACCAACCCAGAGATTACACCTTCTAGAGAGCCCCAACATAGGCTTCAAAATGCGATGAGGGAGGTTGTTAAGAAAGAGGTCTTGAAAGTTTTGCATTCTGGGATTATTTATCCTGTTCCGCATAGTGAGTGGGTAAGCCCTGTTCAAGTTGTACCTAAAAAGGGTGGTATGACCGTAGTTAAAAATGATAAAAATGAATTGATACCCAGAGAACTGTTACAGGATGGCGAATGTGTATAGATTATAGAAAACTCAATAAAGCAACCAAGAAAAATCATTTTCCATTGCCCTTCATTGATGAGATGTTAGAGCGTTTGGCAAATAATTCTTTCTTTTATTTCCTTGATGGTTATTCTGAATATCACCAAATTCCTATCCACCCTGATGATCAAAGCAAAACCACTTTTACAAGTTCTTATGGAACTTATGCTTATCGTAGAATGTCTTTTGGATTTTGTAATGCACCTGCTTCTTTTCAAAGATGCATGATGTCTATATTTTCTGAAATGATAGAAGAAATCATGGAAGTTTTTATGGATGATTTTTCAGTTTATGGAAAAACTTTTGATGATTGTCTAGAAAATCTAGATAAGGTTTTGCAGAGATGTGAAGAAAAGCACTTAGTCCTTAATCGGGAAAAATGTCATTTTATGGTTAGAGAAGGAATAGTGCTCGGACATTTAGTGTCTGAAAGAGGTATAGAGGTAGATAAGGCAAAAATTGAAGTAATTGAACAACTACCTCCACCTGTTAATATAAAAGGAATCCGAAGTTTTCTTGGTCATTGTGTTTTTTATCGCAGATTTATAAAAGATTTCTCACATATTGCTAGACCACTGACCAACTTGCTAGCTAAGGATGTTCCTTTTGAATTTGATGATGCATGTTTAAAATCTTTTAATATTCTTAAAGAAGCACTTACGTCAGCACCAATCATTCAACCCCCTGATTGGTCTTTACCTTTTGAAATTATGTGTGATGTTAGTGATTATGCTGTAGGGGCAGTATTAGGACAAACAAAAGATAAGATGCATCATGCAATTGCTTATGCTAGTAAAACTATGACAGGAGCACAATTAAATTATGCAACAACTGAAAAAGAACTCCTGCCTGTTGTTTTTGCTATTGATAAATTTAGATCTTACTTAGTAGATGCAAAAGTAATTGTTTATTCTGATGATGCTACTTTAAAATATTTGTTCACTAAGAAAGATGCTAAACCTCATTTGATAAGATAGATTTTGTTACTCCAAGAATTTGACTTAGAAATTAAAGATAGATGAGGAATAGAAAATTCAGTTGTTGATCACTTGTCTAGAATACACTTTGAGAAACCTCAGGAATTGCCTATTAATGATTCGTTGAGAGATGACATGTTGTTTAAAGTGACCAAGTCAGACCCTTGGTACGCGAATATTGTCAACTTTATGGTTGCAGGTTATGTACCACCAAGGGAAAATAAAAAGAAGCTTATCTATGAAAGTCGCCTCCACATATGGGATTCGCCATGCCTCTTCAGAATTTGTTCAGATGGATTATTTAGAAGATGTGTACTTGTAGAAGAGGGCATGCAGATCATTCAGAAATGCCATGCATCACCATATGGAGGTCATTATGGAGCATTCCGCACTCATGATAAAATCTGGCAGAGTGGGTTCTTTTGGCCAATTATGTGTAAAGACACCAAAGATTTTGTCCGGAGATGTGGATCATGTCAGAGGCACGGAAATATCAATGCAAGAGATGCTATGCCACTCACCAACAATCTCCAGATTGAGCTCTTTGATGTCTGGGGAATTGATTACATGGGACCATTTGTGAAATCAAGAAATTGTGAATACATTCTGGTGGTAGTTGACTATGTATCCAAGTGGGTAGAAGCTATGCCATGCATGAATGCTGATTCCAAACATTCAAAGAAGATGTTCGAAGAGATTATATTTCCAAGGTTTGGAACACCAAGGATGGTCATTAGTGATGGAGGAACACACTTCACTGATAAGAAGTTTCACCGATACTTGCAAGCTCATGGCATCCGTCACAATGTAGCTACTCCATATCATCCTCAGACAAGTGGCCAGGCAGAAACATCAAACAAACAAATCAAGAATATTCTACAGAAAACAGTAAATAAAATGGGTACTGCATGGAAGGACCGATTACCCGAAGCACTTTGGGCATATTGGACCGCATACAAGACGCCTTTGGGCATGTCACCTTACCAGCTAGTATATGGTAAGACCTGTCATTTACCAGTGGAGTTAGAGCATAAAGCTCACTGGGCTATTAAGAGATGGAATATGAACTTTGAAGCCGCTGGAGAAAAGAGAAAAATGCAATTATCAGAATTAGAAGAATAGAGAGAAAAGGCTTATCACAATTCAAAGATCTATAAAGAAAGAACAAAAAGATGGCATGACAAGAGGATCAAGAAGGAGTTTGCACCAGGAGATAAGGTATTACTTTTTAATTCCATGTTTAAATTATTCGGGCTTGGAAAACTACGAAGCAAATGGGAAGGACCATTTACGGTTGTGAATGCATCACCACATGGAGCGGTAACTCTACAATCACATGAAGGTACGTTATTCAAGGTAAATGGTCACCGACTTAAATTATTTTTAGAATGATTTAATTTAGAAGTTGTTGATGGGTTGGACTTTGCTCAAATACCCACTCTTTAGTCCCGTCATTATCTGTTACGAAAAATTATCGCGCATCGCAACTAACAGGAAGTAGGAAGAGTCTAGAGGCTTCATGAGCTCGGCCAACCAGGAAAGTCACCTGGTGGGGCCGACTGGCACCATAATGGGGCCGGGCGGCGCCCCTGTCCCCTCTCGTCCTGACTAAAGTTCCCTTTTCTTTCTCTATCTTTCCTAAATACAATCCCATAGATTCCCGATGCGTATGGATAATCTTTCATACGAATCCTGTAGAACCTAGATTTGATCTTATCCTGTCTCCTGAAAACCATATAATTATGCACCTATACCACCCTTGAATGTCATCCCATCATCATTGCCTTCTTCTCATCCAAAGAAACTCTCTAGTTTAGATCTAGTAGCAATGGCAAACAAAGCAGTCGTCGGCGCTGACTCCGGCAAGATCCAAGGTGACGACTCGAAGGCCATCGTCCTCGCGTAGCCGAAGCCCCTTGCCATCGTGCCCCCAAAGCACCTCGCCGTCGTGCCACCGAAGCATCTTGCTACGGTGCCCCAGCAGTTCGAGCAAGTCTACTACACGCATGCTCAGCCTGCTCTGCCATCACCACCTGAGAGACTACTGCTAGAAGATGGTACCAGGGGGAAGCAGATCGCTATTTCCCGAGGCACCCCACCTTTTCCACTTAGAGATAATGAGCGAGTCGGTCAAGACCGACAAGAACGGAACGCTGGTATGTGCGAATTACACCACTGCTCGCCCTGCCATCCAAGGAGTTCGTGCACGTCCAGGCCAAGTCCGCTACACCGAGTTCATACCACCTCCACCCAAGAGACAGCGGGCTACATCTACATCAGCACTAGAGAAAGTCTCTAGATAGCCCCAGCTCTCTCTACGCATCCTTAATGAGAAGATGGAAGCTCTCTCTAACACCGTTAGGGGTATAGAGAGGAATGAAGACTTAAGAACCAAGATTATGAGTGACATGACTAAGCAGATAGAAGTCAATGTCAAGTTAATTCGCAGTCTCAAGCGCAAAAAAGATCAGCTGAAAGAAGAGATTGGTGAGCTGAAGGAAGAAATTAGGAAGCTCGCAAAGCAGGGGCAGCCTTAAGTTGCCCTCGTTATCTATGTAATAAGGCACAAGTGTGTTAGGTTTGATTATATTATTGAGTGTGCTAGGTTTGATTTATAATACTAAGTGTGTTAGTTAAGCTCATGGAGCTAGGGTAGTCGTTAGCTCAGTCAGTTATCAGAATTATCTAGTATTATTAATGAATAAAGTGCCATATTCTTTTATCAATATTAATGTTTAAGTTTACTCTACTCTCTATATTTTTTTGGTACGCATGTTGTCTCCACATGTTGTGCAGGAAAGTATGCAGGAAAATAAGTGTGGGGGAGGCACATCGCGACTATGGAAATCAATTCGCTCGGGAAAATCACGTAATTCGGAAGATAATCGTACTAGGACCTCGCACACCGAAGTGGACCTCGCGGGGCCATAGAGGTGCGCCGCCCGGCGCCCTACCTGGGCCGGCCGGCCCCCTCTGTATCCTCTGCATCCCCTTCTCGGTCATGGTCAGGTTTGATCCTCATACAATTTAATTGCATATGTTTCGATTTCCGTTTCGATCCGAATTAAAATTCACATGCTAAATTACTTTCAAAAGAGAAGAAGAAGATTGCTTAATTCATAGCTTAAGAATAAATTATATAACACTTTTCTAGGAATCATGTTACTATTGAAAACTATTTATAGGGACCCCATGATTGCTTTAGTCATTGTGAAACATGATATAGTTGAATAATGAGAACTCAATCCCTAATGTTTTGTCTTTGGAGATTTTATTTCAAAAATTTAAATGATTAGTTATACCTCTCCTTTGTGGTAAAAATATTGTTCTACCAGAACCATATATAGGATAGAGGCCTGCTACATATAATACTTGTCTTTGTATTGAGTTTGGTCAACCTTTGTAACCCTTTGAAGAAATTTGTCATATTTTTGAATCAAGTGCCAATTCCACATACGCATTACTCTAATCCATAGTAATAGCGAGTCATTCTATTGAAAATGTTTCTCTCCTACACTGGGAGAAAACACCAAAAATAATTATATAGCATAGTTACCAAATAATTGCTCCATGTTTTGTTAAAGTCTCTCAACTACTAAATTCAAAAGAGGTATGAGCTATGCAAAAGAATAAGGGAGTATAAAAAATGGACAAGTGTCCGAAGAAATTAAAATAATGAGTACTTAGATGCTCGCCTCCCTTGAAAAAAAAAAGAGAAAGAGATAGCTCATACCCTCTGAATAAACTTAACTGTATAAAAGAGAGACTTATTTTCTCAAGGAGCAAGGTAGAATTAGGTTCCACCATATTCCACCAAATAAAGCTTGATTCGATTATATGCCTCATTTTTATATGGATTCATTGTTTGACTTTACAACAAATACAATGCAAGTATGTTTTCACATTTTACCTACATGAGATCCACATAAGCTTTTTTTAGAAGTAGGATAAAAAAGGCAATTTCATTAATGCCTTGGTAAGGATACAAAAATACCATATATATCAGTGATTCGAGAGTACTACAAAACGAGAAGGTAAAGCTAAGTTTATTTACAAAATTACATACCCTCCAATTGACTTAACTAAAGGAAGAGAGTGATCTATTTTCAAGCTATTCTGTTCTTCAACTACTCAAAGATTCATGGTAGACACTTTGAATTCCATAGTACATGCATGACTAGATTAGTTTTATACAATGTACTCTCAAGTTATATTTTAAATGCTCCATTCTCTCTAAGAATCTTACATCTTAAAACCAACATTTTTCTCGGGACGAGCAAAAGCCTAAGTGTGGGGGTAATTGTTGACACCTGTTATCATCCAAATTTTATTATCAATTAACCCTGCCTTAAATATGAATATCCAGTAGAATATGGTTATTACTGACAGATTCCACGAGTTTTGGTGAATTGTCTATTTTCCAGGGGATTTTTCATAAAAGCTTAAAAGAAGGATTTAAGAGCATAATTACCACGAAACTTAACTGCCAAGAAAACATCTTCACGAGAACGCTAGAAGCATCTGGAACACACCCGAAGCACCGGAGCCCGAAACCCCACAGGGTGGGGCCGGCCGGCGCCCCCCTAGGGTTTCCCCCGTGCCGCCTTCTGGAGTCTTCTGCCACCGCCAATTAGAAGTCATCTGGGCCCTTATTTCAAGTCGGTTTGATCCTATGACATACGTGCATCCTACCGACCTATAAATAGAGAGGCATACCCCCTGGAGGAGAGCCAGATCAAGAGATGAAGACCCTGAAGCATTAGATAGATATCCAATAGATCTAGGCTAGTAATCAAGAGAGAGATTAGAGAGATAAAGTAGATGAGTAGAGATTCGGAGGAGTACCGGCCTGTCGGAGCTTCTTCGTAGCTATGTTCGTCTGGATTCAGCTCCCTTGCCCGGAGTTGCGTTCTGAGGTACTTTTGTATTCAACATCCTGATTCAAGTAAGCATTTGTTCTTATTCATTCTTAAGTTTACAACTCTATTTGAGTGCTTTGATCTTGGTAGCTCCTTGGTTGAAGTAGTAGTTTGTAGTGTAGACGTGGTGTCTGGGCTATAATTACTTGTGAATGTCCCCTGATTGGCCGGATAGTGGTAGATCGCGTAGGTGATAGCTGCCTTGAGTCCTCTGTAGTCCACTTCCCGTTGATAGGATCGATAGGTGTATAAGTGTCTGGTAGGAGGGAACTCTGATTTCGCCTCTTATTAATGTCGCTGCCCGATTAGAATGATATTATTCAAAGTTTACCGGTTGTCGGATCTAGATAATCATTTGTTATCTCCTCATTCTTGATTTTCTCTGTATTGATTGTATTATCGGGTTAAGAGCCAATAGACTTAGTCAGTATCACCTACTGTTCCTTTGGGTTCGATATTAAAACCGGGGTTGTCTAGTGAAGTGCTACATCGGGTTGTTTTATCTGTGCGCTTGCGGATACCTTGATAATAATAATCTTTAATAGAGTGCAGTTAATTTATACCAACAGTTAAGTTATGTGATAATTATGCTCTTTAACCCTTCTTTTATGCTTTTCTGGAATAGCCCCTAGAAAATACAGAACATGCAAAACTCGTGGAAACTGTCAGTTAAAACCCTAGACTTGTGTGTATTCATGTATCCTTTGTTGTCTAAAGTTCTAATAAAAGTCGACGTTATTCACCATCAACAACACCCCCAAGCTTACCTGTTTGGCTGTCCCTTGGCAAACGAACTAAGCCTAATAACTAATGTAATTGGATCAGGAGTTGCTACAATGTTTTCATTCTTCCCAAGTACACATGCTGCAAACATAGATTCTCCTCCGGATTAGACAAAACTGCTCTAACTTTTAAACTTACCCATTTTCCTTTAACTATGGGGCTTTTCTGTCCTTGCCTCAGTCTTGAGTAATTGAAAGAAAGAACAATCAAGTCTTGCACTATGTAGCAAATTCTTCACAGTACCAATATCCCGGAGTTTTGCAAGTTTCAAAATAAAACTCAAAGCTTTAATTGTATGACACCCTCAAGTCTCTTAATGTATATGGTATTTGTGGATCTCACTTAAGGCATTAATGTTATGCCTTCCTATAACTAAGGATTTATAGTGGAGCTCATAGGAGTGGCAATAACAAGGTTTTAAGCATACTTGCAATTTATATGTTGTAAAGTCAAACAATGGATCCACAGAGAATCGAGGCATACAATCAAACCAAGATGTGCATATGTATGGAATATGGTGGATAGGTGTATATGTAATATTTATTGGCTATTTCTAATTCTACTTTTGCTCTTTGAAAATGATTCACTCTCCTTTGTAACTTGGAGGAACACATGGGCAATCTTTATTCTTTCTCTTTTCTCTTTTTTTCATTCAGGAGGCGGGCATCTAGTACCCATTGTTCTAATGTGGGACACTTGTCCATCTTATACTCCCTTTTTATATTTTTGCGTAGCCACATGTATTCTTTGAATATGAATAACTGGAGAGGTAATAAGAATAATAAGAACTTAGAGCAATTATAACAGGGCTGTCCTATGGGGTTTATATATTTTTGGTGTTCTCTCTCAGTGCAGGAGAGAACATTTTCGTGATGAACATTGATGAAAGTGGAAATGGTTGCGATTACTCCCAAGGTAGGAATAATGCATATGTGCTGAAGTGTGTACGTGATCTTGGTTTTAAAAGCATGACAAGACTCTCATATGGTATTCAACAAAGGTTGACTGAACTCAATGTAAAGCAAGCAGCATGAATGTGCAAAACGTTTCCTATCTAAATGTATCATATATGGCTTTGGTAGGAATTCAAATTTTGTCATACAAGAGGTCATCATGTAAATTTTAAGTTTTCAAAATAAATCTCCAGAACATAGTAATGCTAGAAATAAGATAAATAGTAGCTCAAGTTCCATGAATCATATCAATCAATTACCTAGACTTAGCTCAAACATATGCCTCCACAAGTTTCAGGTTCAGAGTAAATTCTTAAGTTAAAACAGCAATATCCAAAACTCAGGAGAATTTAAGTTTGACAACTAGGCATTTGAAAAGTATTGTGACAGAGCAACTATTCATCATCTCCAAAATTTTAATGTTCATCATTTTTAATTTAGTTCTAGCCTAGACTGACTCTGAACAAACTCTAATATATATAGATAGATATTTATTTGGTTTTCAGATTTTATCTTACTAGCTAACTCATGCAAAAAAGTGATATAACAATAATGATAAATAGGATAGGAAACTTATACTTAGCTGGATTTTAATTGGAGGGTGCCCTCCCCCAAGCTTGACGTTTGACAGGGTCTTTGATGTTGCAAATTGAGTGATCCTTCTGAGCAGTGTATTGGCAGTGTAGGGGCGTCGGGTTGACTAGCTCCTTGATCTTGCGTTGTCCTATGAAACTCAATTGCCAATAAAAATACCAGATCTTATGGAGAGGGGTTAGGTTTATTACCACTCCATGGTAAGTGATTGATTTTATATTTCCAGCAGAAGTTTAAGCTTCTTTACCTAATCAGGAAACTTCTCTAAGAGTGTGGATCATGTGCCCACATATTTTTGGTATTTTTCTGAAAGGTGTAAAGTAGACTTTAATAAGCACATAGATAAAGTTACCAGGTAACTAGGGGATGCTCCTCCCCCAAGCTTGATGTCTGCAATACTTGGTGCTTGAATGATCTTCAGAGCGAGTTGGTTAGCAACAGTCCTGATGGGTGCTACTAATAGACTCTCTCCTTAGTCATAATATTATTCCTGCATAGTTATACTCCAGCAAGAAAACCAAAACACGAGGCTCGAATTATCAAGAGGTTAGCGGTCAGCCAATGAGCACTTTGATTATTCTTTGAGTTGATTTGAATTAATAGATTTCAGCAAGATTCTAACAGATTCTCTTTTTAGGATTTTCTAATTTTCTTATGCAGAAATCAAATATATATGCATGCTATATATTAATTTTTATGCCACCACAGGGAATATTTATTTCCATGGGGCTTAGGATTTCATAATGCAACAAAGCAACTATAAATACTACTACCATCTATAAATCATTTTTATTTTTATGCCACCACAGTAAATATGCCTACAGGGTTACCATATGTGTATTTACTTGGGGCTTGGCTTTTATGATACAGTAAATAAAGCAGTAAACATTTTTGTTGGTTTATATTTTTATGCAAAAATGATTGTACTAATAAATGATGCTAAGCAAAATTACTAATGAATGCTAGATTAATTAGATAACTACCATTCTAACCTTATGGCTAGGGTACGGAATTTAAAGTCTACCGACATGACTTAGATAGAAGAGAGTACTTACTTAGTAGGTTCATTGTCTGAGGTTACCTCAGTCAATTCCCCATTTTGCGGTGGTGTAGCAGGTGCTTCTTCTTTCTCCTTCCATCTCTTTTCTGTCTCTTCTGCTTCTCTCTTTTCTAGCTCCAGCTCTTCCTTGTATGCTTCTCTTGATTCTTCATGTCTCTTCATCCATTCTTCTACTTGTGCTTGAATCTCTTCTTTCTCTGCCATAGCAATCTGGTCCATCCTCTTAGCTTCCGCTTCCTACTCACTCCAGCGTGGTGCTTGTACGGCTTCTTCTTGCTCCTTGTAGCAGTCTTCATACTTCACAATCCTACCAGGGAACTCCTCTCATCCACAGTGAGGCTGGGCAATCTGACGGCGGGCTTGGCGTTTCCTTCTGTTGCGTTGCTTCCTGATCTGCTCACGGTTAAGATGTGTTTTGAATTGACAGCGTACCTTTCCGGTGGGTAGGTTGAAGTGGATCTGTCCAGACTCGATGTAGATGATAGCATTGGCAGTGTAGAGGAACGGTCTTCCCAGAAGAATAGGCGATTCATCGTCTCCCTGCGTGTCAAGAACTAGAAAATTTGCGGGTATATATTTATTTTGAATTCTTACCATGACATCCTTGACTACGCCTTCAGGGAATCTCAATGATTGGTCTGCCATCTGCAACTGAATATATGTTGGGTATAATGGTAAATCATCAAATAATTCATCATATACCTTTTTGGACATTACGTTGACGCCTGATCCAGTGTCGCAGATGGTGTCGGGAAAAGTGATGTCTCTAATTGTGCATTCAATGATTGGTACACCTGGGTCACCTTTCTTTGTTGGAAATGGTTTCGGGAGCATATGATCATTTTCTGTGTTAATAGCATTGATTAGCTGAGCGGTTCCTTCAGATACATGCTGGAGCTTGTTCTTCCTCCATCTTATATTGTTCTTCTTCTTGGGTGCTGGTTGTTGTTGTTGCTCTTCTTGTTGATGGAATTGCTTCGGGACTGCTGGATTCTTGAGGATGCAGTTCTTGAAAGAAAATCTATCCTTCTTGTCCTTGATGGAGAGGACAATCTTGGCGTGTTCCGCATAGATGATGGCTTTGGTTGTGCATAAGAATGGTCGTCCCAAGATAATGGGTGCCTTCTCATCTCCTCCTGTATCCATGATCACAAAGTCAATTGGGACATATGATTGCCCCACTCTGATAACAGCTTCTTCTAGTACTCCCTCGGGGTAGCAAATGGACTAATCTGTAAGCTACAAATGCATATCTGTGTACAACAAAGGATCACCTAAATTTTTTTCATAGATTACCTTGGGCATTATGTTGAAACTTGCGCCGAAATCGCAGATAGCCTCTGGAAAGTTATGACGTCCTATGGAGATAGGAATCACAGGTCTTCCAGGGTCTCCCGTCTTCTCAGGTAGGGAGTGATCTATCCACTGTATATCTGCAGGCTCAATTTGGTATTGTGTTGCATTGTGAATATCAACAAGGTTAGCAGTTTCTAAATCTTCCGGCTGGCCCGGAATCTTACCTTTTTCAAATGGAGGGACAGCTGCAGCAAGCTGAGCTAATTGTGATTCTAACATTTTATTAAAGCTGTGCTGATTCTTTATAGCAGAAGCAAAGGTATCCATTCTAGTATTTATATTTTCGAAAGCTTTATTATTTGAGGCTACCTTTCTAGACATTTGATCTAACAATTTAGATTGACCAGCAACTAGATCTCTTAAAGGCAGAAGATTGTAATTATTGTAATTATTACCTTGGTTGTTATCTTGGTAATTACCTTGTCGAGGTTGCTGATTCCATCCTTGGTTTGGCTGGTTCCATCCTTGACTTTGTTGAGGACGATAGTAGGTGTTGTTGTTGATGAAGTTCACATCCTTTTTCAACGTAGGGCAGTTGACAGCTGAATGCCCGTAATCTCCACATTCTTCACAGGTCATGCGAGAATCATTGATATGCATGACTTCCTTCTTCTCTATGTCGAGCTTCTTCATAATGAGGTCTAGCTTGGCAGTGACCATGTCAGTCTCCTTCAGATGATGGATGCCTCCTCCTCTCTTGCGAGGTTGAGTATGTTCTTCATTATAGCTTGAATTTGAGGCCATCTTCTCAACAAGTGCTTGAGCTTTTGGAAGCTTAAGTGACTGGAAAGCTCCTCCAGCTGCAGCATCTATGGACTCACGGGTGCTTGAGACAAGCCCGTAGTAGAAGGTCTACAATAGTAGCCAATCCTCTATCCCATGATGAGGAAAGTCTTCAATATAGTCTTGGAATCTCTCCCATTCTTTAGTAAATGATTCGTCATGTTGCTGTTGAAAACTTGAGATTTTCTCACACAGAGCATTTGTCTTGCCTGTAGGAAAGAACTTTGTCAGGAAAGTAGTTGAGCATCGGTCCCATGTAGTGTTCTTGTCTTTGTTAGCGTAGAACCACTGCTTGGCTTTCCCCAAAAGTGAAAATGGGAAAGGGCGGAGTAAAATAGCATCTCTTGATACTCCTCTAATCGTGAAGGTGCTGCAAATCTCTAAAAAGTGTTGTATGTGTGCACTTGCATCTTCCTGAGCTTTTCCACAAAATTGGCTGGCTTTAACCATGGTGATAAGAGCAGGCTTGAGCTCGAATCCATTCTCCCACGTGTTGACTACTGGTCCAGTTTGGATGTTTTCTGTTGTTGGGGCAGAAAACTCGCGCCGCGTCTTCTCAGCCATGTCTTCAAACACAGGAGATAAATCTTCTCCTAAGTGTTCTTCTTCCAATGTTGGAGCTGGCTCCTTTGATAAACTAGCTCGAGAAACGATGGGTGTTTTTTATAGTGATTCGGGATCTTCCCTCGTCTCTACAAACTTCTTTCTTCTCAGGAGTTTCTCTGGATCGTCAATATAATTATTTGGAAGAGAAAAACCATTCATTCATCACCCTGCATAAGATAAGCAAATGATAAAAAAATAAGGGTGTACCTGTTTGAGTTAGAGATCAATCGGTAATACAATCTTATCCATTATGTATACATATGCTATCAATATTTCCTAAGTTTATGTGCCTTCCCCGGCAACGGCACCAAAAATGCTTGTTGACATCTACTAACGTCGCCAAATATAACTATATAACTTTTAATGCGAGAGGCGAGATTAGAAGATGAATGGTAATTAATTAACTTGTCATTAGCAACTAGCCACTTTTCTATTACCAACATTCTTATGCAAGAACTAGGTTGTCATCCCTAATTAATAATGCTAAGAATAAATAAAGGTTTTATATATTAATCTATGTGACTAGGCAGAAATAATTATAAATAATGTAAACTAAGATCAGTTCTGCAAGCGGACAGATAATTATACCATTGTAGTATTTTACCTAGGAAATTCTACCAGGTTGTCGATTTATATTTATACCACTGGGAAGGACTAGGATAAACTACAATCTATTATATTGATAGTGATGGTATACAATGGATAAGTGACATTACCGATGTCATTTACTCTACTCATAACAGGCAGAGGTCATAAGGTAAATAAAGATAAAAGATGATAAGTATGATCAAGCATCATAATAAAAGATAATCATCAGAGCACTTCTCTAGTCATAGTAATAGCTAGCCAATGGATAAACTAAGGAATTAATATCAAAGATAATTCTATAACTACATCAATGAATAACTCTAATTAGTGCAATTACATCCAGCAATCATTGTTAGACTAATCCTATATCATGATCACATGCAAAGGGCATCATCTAGGAAAGGTGTGAAACAGAGTCATCACCCAATTTCGCGACCGTGCCCGCTGGCCTACATACGGGGGTTGGACTACAGAAGACTCAACGCAGCTGCACCTACACAATCTACCACACGACCCAGCACATCAGGGTGCACTCGCAGATAAACAAAATACCTAGACACCACGCCTAAATATCGTTCATTATCTATCCATCGTACGCATGAATAAACGCTATACGAGCAATTACATGAATTCAATAAGATCAAACCAACTATACTAGACATATAATCAAAGTAGACAAAGACTATTGTAATCAAAAACATATGAACTATTAAGAATAATATTTCCCTAATCATAATGAAGAATACAATAATAGAGAAAGAACTAGAATTTATACTGAACTCCATGCTCTAGACAGACGCTGAGGCTCCAGATCCTCCGAAGAACTAGAACTCCTCTGCTCTCTAATCTAACTAGGCTAGAACTATGAACTAAGAGGCTCTTGATGAACTAAGAGGCTCTTGATGGCTTGAGGACTTGATGCCTTGAATGAATGATGGGTTGATGGCTCCAGGGGAAGGTCTGCCCCTTTATTTATAGCCCGGTGGGATGCACGTGCGCCGTAGGATCAAACCGACTTGAAGCAAGGGCTGAGATGACTCCACAAAGGCGGCGGAAGAAGACTCCAGAAGGTGGGCTGAAACCCTAGCAGGGGGCGCCGGCCGACCCCACCCTGGGGGTCTCGGGTCGTGGTGCCTCGGGTGTGTTCCAGATGCTTCTAGTGTTCTCGTGATGATGTTTCCTTAGCGGTTAAGTTACGTGATAATTATGCTCTTTAACCCTTCTTTTATCCTTTTCTGGAATAGCCCCTGGAAAATACAGAACATGCAAAACTCGTAGAAACTGTCAGTTAAAACCCTAGACTAGTGTGTATTCATGTATCCTTTGGTGTCTAAAGTTCTAATAAAAGTTGACGTTATCCACCGTCAACACATGGCAATTGGCCACCACCACTTCCTTGCCTTTGCTACTAGCACCTTGCTCAATGATCTCATCAACCAAGTCATCACATGATGTAGCTATGTCACACTTAATAACAAGGTTAGGAGCATCATTTGTTTCATTTGAAGGCAAGTCATAAGCCATAGCAAGGTTGTCATGATTCACTTTTACTTGAGTGTAGTCCTCTTTTAGCTTGTTGTAATTAGTGGTGAGCTCAATGTGCATCTTCTCAAGTTTATCATATTTTTCTTTGAGCTCCTTTATGTTGGATTTGAGCTCCTTGAGTTTAGATGACACATTTTGATTTTCAACTATAAGCTCATCACTAGGTTTAGTGAATTGTTCATTTTTAGCTAAAAGATTCACATTCTCAAGTTTTAGCTTCTCATTTTTACTTGTTAGCTTTCTTATCACTTTGGTGTAATCATTTAGCAAGCTAGCAAGTTCATCGTATGTTGGTGAATCATACTCATTGTCACTATCACTACTCTCATCATCACTTTGTACCTTCTTATCCTTAGCCATAAGGCAAAGGTGTGTTGAAGATATGGGTTGTGATGGCGGTGGAGGAAGTGAAGTCCCAATAACAAGAGCGGCCACCTTCTCTGTGACAGAACCGCCCAGTTTATAAGAGCACAAGTACGGCGATAGCCGTCGCAACAGCAAAATCAGTCACACTTGAGCCCATATAAACCCGGTAGTCCGTGAAATCTCGAAGGATTTCAAACCAAATGGTAACACAACCAAGATCGTACATAGTTCAACAATATCCATTCATATTACATAGATTCACAAATACGGAGTTCGCATGAGAGTTCTTACACATAGAATTTAAACTTAGACTTGCAGAAGCCAAATAGTTTTGCAATTACATTTACTCACACCAATTGTTGTAATACAGTGCCTAAAGTGGATCATTCTTAAGCAAGATGAGTAGAGTATAGATACCAGCTGCCCAAGCTTCATATCATATCAATAATTAGATAAAGGCAACTCTTGCCTTAGCCACAGGAGACACGCCACCTGCAACAATTTGGGATAAACCCTGAGTACTCAATTGTACTCCGCAAGACTTACCCGTCTTACCAAATAAAAGACTTTCAAGGAACATGCAAGGCTTTTCAATGGAGTTAGCTGACTCATTTGCATAAAAGCTAATTTAGTGAAGATATCATATGCTATTACTAGCAAGCTTTTAGTAATCATAACTTCTTGCTCTTCATTGTAAACCTTATCTATTTCAAACACTTGATTAATTCTAAGCAAACAATATAATAGAACCATAGCAATTTGGCATTTACATTGATAACCATGTTCATGTTCAAACTTAACCATTTTTACCATGAGGGATGATCAGTCAAGTTTCTCACTATCCAGGAGAGATGGTGATTCGAATCGATTACAAACCAGCTGGTGTCAAATGCCAATCACAAACCCAGGCAGACCTGATCAGGGTCCCTTAGGTCACCCTTGGTACTATTTGGGTTCCTCCACGGGTCTAGGGGAGCGATATGCTGGGGGACTGACTAGTGGCCAGGAAGCTTAGGAATCCACCTGCCCATGGTCCGATCTAGCTCCCAAAACCCTACGCGGTCCAGCATATACACTGAGCTAACCAGTTCCCGGCCCAAATAGAGCTACTCGGCTTCGCGGTCGGAACGACTTATCCGGCCAGCTAAGTGATGGCGTCTTTCAATCTCGACCGATGTCCCACAGGGATGTTTCCCTAATTCACTTGGCGGTGATTGGCCTACAACCAAGACCTCCATGTCTTGTTGTATCCAAATCATCATTCCGCCCAAACTCATTTTCTTCCTCCGCTCACATGGTTATGTCACGATAGCAAATATAGCCAACCGTGCTTTTCACTTCCTTATTTTGGTGACCGGAATCACCATAGCTACCGGTTCTAAGCAGGTCTAAGCAGAGAAGACGATCCTGAACCTATTTAGGTTAAGGATATATATAGTTGTCCAGCATAATGCAACTACGTTTTCAAGCAATTCCTACACTTAATGCAACAAACACTATACTCAAGTCATTTCATTTCGAAAACGTAGGTATTAATAATGCACCGAGGCTTGCCTGGGATTCAACACTAGGTTAGTGTTTGTCAGCAGTATCTCCCACCATGGCACTTGCTTAGTCCTTCCATCTTCGGGATAAGTTCACCGATACACCGTCTTGTGGATCGGTCCCATCATCATACTCTTCATACGCTAAATCTAGCGTACCTAAATGAGATGCAAGATGCATGTATGAACATAAGAAATGACAATAGGAGATGCATCACATAAAATTAATCAAGACAAGTTCAAAGTTATCCAATACATAGCCACCTAAAGGTTATCTCACTTAATTCACTCAAACATGACCTAGGACATAGCAAGTAAATCAAACATGGTGCACAAGGAACTACATCCAAGTTATTGCAAACATTTATAAATCAAGAACTAACCCAACATGTTAACCAAGCAAGAGTAGGCTAAGGCAAACAACTCTGCCCATGCAGTTTCAGGACAGCAGCATAACTGGGACAAGATTCAGTCATAACTTGAGTTTTAGATTTCTACCAAAGATGATCCTAGACTTTTTAGAAACTATAATAAATTGCCAACAATTGTCTTTTTATCATCAATAGGTGATTCAAGGGTTAACAAGGCCAAACAAGCACAAGTATGCAGCTCTGTCCAGATTTGGACAAATTCCCACACTGAACTTTAAACAATTATAACTAAAGATCTAGACCACCAACAAGTGTGAACATAGACTCTATCAAAAGCCTAGATAAATATCTACAACTTTGTTATTAAAATCAAGAACTGATTTTAAAGTTAATCATGTCAAATAGCATAAAGAAGGCACCGCTGTCCAGGTTTGGACAGAATCTATCATTCCACTTTGGACCACTATAAATTTAGTTCTAGACCTCTAAAAATAGTGATTCAAGACATACTAGAAAGTACATGAAAAGTACTACAACTATTGTTTTATCACCAAGGTATGGTTTTACACTTAAATGAACCAAACAGTTCAAACATTCAGATCTGTCCAGATTATAATCCAAAACAGACAGCCAGCTTATAAATTCTAAAACTCACAAACCATAAATCCTAAAATCATGAAACTTTAATACAATTTAGATCATTAAATTTCCTACAGCTCTTATATTATCATCAAATCATGATTCACAACTTAGTTAGACCAAACAATCCAAAGTACAGAGCCTATGCAGAATAGAATCCAAACATTACAGGACATTTGTTATTTTTATAACTCCTAAACAATACATCCTAAATTCCTGATATTTTTATAAACCATTAATCATAAACTAAGGAACATGTCATAAAACTTTCACATTTATTTGAGCAATAAATCTGCAGGCATGAAAATAACAAGCAAAGAAAGCATAAACCACCTATTTATGAAGGTTAAACTAAAACTGCTTGAACACAGTAAGCAACCTACATGTTTTACATTTTTATTAGTTAGTTCATATTATCGCAAGACTAACAAAACAAGAATCACCAATTTTGGGCTTCTAGTTCTCAAAATATGGCTAAAAGCAAGTTAATAACACTTTGCAAACCACTTTTAGAGATTAATGAATACAGCACACAAATCTAGATGCAACATCACATCTTATGGATCTATCAGGTAAAGCATTCCACGCGAAAGATAACAAAACTAGTTTCACTATTTTTGAACATCCCTAGCATGAGACATGGAAATTACAAGATTCAAGAGAAATCTGTAGATTTGAGGTAGTTTTACTCCCGCGGGCCCCACATGTCATAGGGTGAGAGAGCAAAGCAAACAGAGTTGGCTTCTTCTTCTTCGTAACAACAGAGCAGAGCAGACCGAGCAGAGCAGGGCCAGCTCGGCCGGCTGCTCGCCGGCTTGGGCGGCTTGGCGGCGGAGGAGGAGACCGGCAGAGTGGAGCCGAGGCGACGCCGGGTCTGGGCGCACCCACAGAAGGGGACGGCGCGACCGGGGGTTGCCCGTGGCGTCCTGGCCACGGTGGCCGGCGGCTTACCGCGACGGTGGCCCATGGCGCGGTGCCTCCCCGACGGCGAGGAGCTCGGGAATTAGGTCCGGAAGGTGCAGCGCGATGAGTAGATGCCGATGGCGCTGTCAATTTGGTAGGAGGAAGGCCGAGGGAGAAGAATGGCCAGCGGCCATGGAGCTCGGCTCCGGCGGCCATGGCAACAGTGCCGTGGAGCGAGAAAAGAGGGAGAAAAATGAGGGAGATAGAGCGAGAGAGGCTGAGAAGGAGCTAGAAGCACCTCTGGAGTTGTCCTTCATCGACACGAGTGCAGGTGAGGTGGCAGCAAGGGCAGCAATGGAGATGGTGAACCGGAGCTCGGACGACACGTCTGTCTTTCGGGACATTTCGTCGAGCAGGTGGCACGCACCAGAGTAGACACGTTGAGAGGATCTTTTCGGCACATTCCAAGCAGAACTAGATCTTGGCACCTATACAAAATATCTTCATCTCTGATGTCTCTTCAAAATCTATTAAGGATGTCAGGTCATTAGAGATCTGCTTTAGGAGATAATCAAGCCCTAACTTGATGCTATCAATGGCTTAAATGCGATTAGAAAACGATGTCAAAACCTTGTCAAACTGATTCAGTTTGATCCCAAATTTTGACATGTTCTTCCTCAAACAATTCTCTTCAACTGTTATTTTTGGTCCAACTCAAATTGCTTAACAAAATTTGAAGAACGCGAGACATCAACGTAGTTGGCTTGGAATTTCAGACTTAGAAAATATTCTGAGTCCCAAAGCAAGGTTTCCATCCATCTTGATTCCACTATTTGAGGTACACAGGAGTTGAATCATGACTTAGCCCCAAAATAATATTTGTTGTATCTCAAGAGACGTGTAAGTTTTATTAAAAGTCAAACTCCATATCTTGCTCTGAAAATAGAATCCCATTTTGGTCAAAGCAATGTCCTGCAGAGGCCTAAATTAGGGTTTTTAAGCCAAAAGAGATATTTTCAGTGCATTTGGTCAACACGGACTCTTCATGACTTTTGTTGTATAGTTCCAGTAGAGTTGTCTGGTCTAGGCTGCAAGGTTTGGTTGACTTTGTATGCTCATCTTCACTTAATCAATAAATCTAAACAAGGATATGATTTACTATTTCATGTGAATTCTTGGTTCGAATCTGTATGAGACTTTTCCAATAGCCACGGTAGATGGAGATGAATGTGAGACGGTAATCAAGATCATTGATTGACATAACTTGGTTAAGTCCATACTCACTGGTTAGCTCATGACTAACACCTGGGGTGTTACATTCTCTTTTTCATCATCACTTTCTTCACCGGAAGAGCCACTAAAAGATTCAATGTCGGTGAGCCAATCAACAACAATGTAAGCCTTGCCATTCTTCTTGTTCTTGTGAAATTACTTATTCTTGCCTTCTCTCTTTTTGAATGGCTTGGCCTTCTTCTTCTCATCTTCACTCTCATCACTAGAGTCTTGCCTTTTGTCCTTGTTCTTGTTCTTGAACTTGTCTTTCATGGGCTTTGGGCACTGATGAGCAAGATGCCCAAGCTCCCCACAATTGTAGCAATCCATCTCGGAGATGGGCTTTCTTTTGCTACTTGTGAAGAACTTCTTCTTGTTGGAATCAAACTTGATTCCCTTGTTGTTGAGCTTCTTGAGCATCTTGGTGGTCTTCCTCACCATGAGAGTAATCTCCACATCATCATCATCACAATCACTTGTTGAATCATGAGAAGAGTACTTGACTTGAGATTTGCCTTTCTTGTCGGCCTTGAGAGCTAAGTCCTTCTCTTATTTCTTTGATGATGAGCCATCTTGGGGAGTGATCTTCATATACATCTCATGAGCATTGATCTTTCCCAAGATTTCAGTGGGTGTTGCATTGGAGAGATCCCCTTGATGAAGTACGGTCACAATGTGACCATACTTGTCAATAGGGAGAGCATTGAGGATCCTCCTTGCAGCTTCGGCCGGAGTGATTTGAGTGAGACCAAGGCCATTGACTTCCTCTACAATGATATTTGTTGACGGTCGATAACGTCAACTTTTATTAGAACTTTAGACATGAAAGGACACATGAATACACACTAGTCTAGGGTTCTAATTGACAATTTCCATGAGTTTTGCATGTTTTGTATTTTCCAGGGACTATTCCAGAAAAGCATAAAAGAAGGGTTAAAGAGCATAAAAGACACGAAACGTAACCGCCAAGGAAACACCATCACGAAGACCCTGGAAGAGTCTGGAACACACCCGAGCAACCGGGGTTCGAGACACCACAAAGTGGGCCGGCCGGCCCTAGGGTGGGGCCGGCCGGCGCCCCCTAGGGTTTTGGCCCCTGCCTTCTGGAGTCTTCTTCCACCGCCTCCCACGATGCATCTCGGCCCTTGTTTCAAGTCGGTTTGATCCAACGGCGCGTATTCATCCCACCGGGCTATAAATAAAGGGGCAGACCCCCTGGAGGCATCCCTATTCTAGAGCTTCCATTTAATATCTCAAGTTAGGGTTAGATGTAGCAATTAGGAGAGACTAGTTCTTCTAGATCTAGTCTTATCTAGAGAATTAGAGAGATAGAGTAGAGGAGTAGAGTTCTGGAGGAGTTCCAGCCTGTCAGCGTTTCTTCGTAGCTGTATTCTTATGGATTCAGCTTCCTCGCCCGGAGCTGCGTTCTGAGGTACTTTTGTATTCAACTTCTAATTCAAGTAAGCATTTGTTATTATTCGTTCTTAAGTTTGCAACTCATATTGAGTACTTTGATCTTGGTAATTACTTGATTGAAGTAGTATTTCGTAGTGTAGGCGTGGTGCCTAGGCTAGGTTTACTTGTGAATGTCCCCTGATTGGCCGGATAGTGGTAGTTTGCGTAGGTGACAGCTACGTTAATTCATCTGTAGTCCACTCCCCGTTGATAGGATCGATAGGTGTATAAGTGTTTGATAGGAGGGAACTCTGATTTTCACTCTTGTTCATTTTACTGCCCAGTTAGAATGATATTATTCAAAGCTTACCGGTTGTTGGAACTAGATAGTCATTAACTATTTCCTCTTTCTTGATATTATCTAGCCTAATTGTAGGGTTAAGTTCATCGGCTTGGTCATTATCACCTACTGTTCCTTGTGGATTCGATATTTAAAACCTCCGGGTGAAATGTGACAGCGGTATATTATCTGTGCGCTTGCGGATAATCTGAATATGATCTTATTTAATAGAATGCAGTTAATTTATACCAACAAGCATTTTTGGCGCCGTTGCCGGGAACGGTTTGCTGATTTTGACTGAGTTTAGCTTAATCTTGTATTATACTTTTATCTTTTCTATTTTATCCCTACCTTTTCATCATTTTATGTTCATCTTTATGGATGCTTTAAATTCCACGCCTATCTATCTATATGGCATGCGCAAAAGCTTCGGGCCACCAAAATCTATAGAGCCTATCATAACACCTAGCTATGAGCTGCGCCCATGTCTAATTAATATGATTCGGGATAAACCCTTCTCGGGAGAAGGTAACGAAAACCCATACTTACACCTACGAGAATTCGAGTAGACCTGTGCATGCTTGCACATTGCTGGCATGTCTGATAAGACTTTAAGGTGAAAGCTTTTTTCGTTCTCTTTGATCGGAAGAGCTAAACATTGGTATAATCGAGCCGTAGGAAGCATGCAAGGGGATTGGGAAACTTTGAGCTCTGAATTTTGTTTATATTTCTTTCCCATCCATAGAGTAGTTAACCTTCGAAAAGAGGTTCTAACTTTTAGGCAACTACAACAAGAATCTCTTAGTACATCATGGGATCGTTTTAATGAACTTGTTACATCTGACCCTGACCTTGGTTTTCCAGACCCCATACTTATTCATCATTTTTATTTGGGTCTTACCAAGAATTCTAGGGAATCCCTTGATTTATCCTCTGGAGGAGCCTTTCCTTATTTGCCTATAAGTAAAGTAAGAGCAATGATCAACAAGGTTGCTCAAGCCAATTCTGAACTCCCCGAGGAAGAGAAGGAATCATACCCCGAACAAGCAGAGGAAGTTTTGGTAGCTAAAACACAACCACTCCAATCCCAAGATTTAGCTGTCAATTCTAAACCATCGAAACCCCACTTTGATGATTTATACTTCTAGTTAGCTAAGATGCTTATCAATCAATGTAAATCAGATCTTCTTAGAAGAGCATCTTGGAAAAAATGTCGTCAACTTCCTTTCCCCCCTGAAAGACATTGAGAAGAATGCAAGGATGGCATGTCTAGTGATGCCATAGAAGGAGAGCCAAGCCACTTAGGAATCAATTCAATCTTCTCCCCTTCTATACCCACATTAAATGTCTCATCTGAACCCATCTCTAAACCCATCCTTGACCCTGACGATCCTTCTTATGCTCTCTCTCTCCTAAGTCTCATAATGACCCTATGATTCCATTAAGACATCCCAAGAATAGGAGTCATGAAGATTTTTGGAATGACCAAGAAGAGCTACGACAATGGTAGGAATGTATAGAATATACTAGAAACACATACGCTATTGTCAAAAAATGGATGGAAGAGGACGAAGCCTTAGTGCTAGCATCTAAACTTGGTCTAGATTCAAATGGTGAGCTTAAATCAATTTCTGTAGTAAACATAACTCATCCAAGTTTAGACAAAGCCTTAGACGAGACCAAACATAGAGACACCAATCCATGGGAAATCCTAGAAAATAAAACATCCAATGAATATCGTAGACATGAAATAATAGAGACAAACTTGTTGCCTATAGACATCCATGAAGAAACACCCTTGGAGTTTAAAAAGGGAGATCACATCAATGAGCATGGGAATTATTTCATTAACACCTCATCGAATCCATGCTCATATGAGAAACCTCCTGGATCAAATGGTCTCTCCAACATTATCAAACACGAGATCTTCAACCCCCTCATTCTACCTGTTCATAAATTTATTGAAAGGGTGGTTGCAGATGCATATGTTTATCATAAATATGGTAGATCTCGTTGTAATCTTGATATAGGTGCACAAAGGCTGGTGTTCTAGAGGAAACCACCCCATGAACTCAAAGTACAATAATTAGCAGGTTTCCCAAGAACGACTTTGTGTCCTAAAATATCCACTCTTGAAAATGAACTGAGCTTACACTTTTAATTTTACTATAATGCCCTTTTGAATTGAGCATAGAATTAAAATTATAAAAATATTCCCTCGGGTATTTTTGTCACTAACCATTTCAGGCTTGAAGCAGAAGGATGACATCATTAGGTATGTCCAACCAATCATCATGCAACATTAATCCATCCAAACTTAAATTTGCTTTGCAAAATTCAAGCTTGGGGGAATGGGCTTATTTAGAGAATCTTATGTTGCTAATATTGGTTGTCTCTACCTTTCTAATCCATGTTCGATTGTTCGCCTTTTCGTGTCTAAATGAATAAATCTCTATAAGTGTTTTCATTTCACCGTTGTCTGTCATAGTGAGTTTTGGTTTAGAAGTACTGATCCTACTTCTATAGGCATTTAAATTAAGCGTGGTGCTTAGGTTAATTAGCCTTCCTTAACTAAACTTAAACATGGAGTTTGGTTTGGTTATTGAACTAGAAATTGTTGTAGTATACATTGGATATTTTGTTGGACTGACCCCTACAGAAAACTTTCAAAATTAATTTAGGTAAGTCATGAGATGAGTTCGAATTGGAGATGAGACAGGGCACATGCTAAACTTCAATAACTTTGCAGAGGAAGCCATAGCTCATTCATCATGGATGGAAGAACTGTGAGTATTAATGATTCATTCACTTCATCTTCTGCTGCAAGTTACTTTACCTCAAACCATGCCGGTATAGAATATAATCTATGCTAACATAATATCAATCCTATCTTCTTAATAGCATAGATGGAACATGATAAAATTCTGGACAAACAACCTATGTTCCAAAATTGTACATTCCTTCGGGTATGTGTTGTCCACTAATCTGTTCTAGGCATAATAATGAATGGAGTGACAAGGTGTCATAAGATCGAAGAAGCAAAAGATGGCAAAGAGGATAAGCAACAAAGGAGACAAGATGCTCATGAACAACTCAAGATGCAAGAGAAGGAATGGACCACCAGTCATCTACCCTTCATTACTTAGTGCCATCACGCTCTAATAATGAAGGTAATATCTTAACGTAAGCGGTCACTATTTTCCTCTTGATCTTGGTATGCACATAAATGAAGATGCAAACATGCTAGAGTTACAGCTTTAATGGATTAACCTAATTAACTCAACATGCTTTGTCCTTTACGATTGTTCATGGCATCATTCTTTTGATCTCAGTCTTAACCAAATGTGCTAAACATTGTATTCTATCTTTGGAAGATGATAGTCATACTCATGTCAAAATTTGTATATTATGTAGAGATAGACAACCCTTCCATTGGTTAAGCAATTTAAATCTTTTCTGCCATATGAATTTAAATGCAACATAAATGCTTAATCTTTTGATCTTAGAACTCATGGTATAAGTAAACAAATTATGCAACACCTACTTAATCTTGTTCAATGTGCCTAAGGCTAGAGAAGAATAAATAATGAAATAGATTTGGTTCTGTTGGTGTTTTTCCACCAGCAGAGCCCATGCACTTGATCTCTACCTTGGTTTTGCAAGCAGGACAACACTTCGAGTAAAGTTTGTTAATTCCCAAAATTCTACAATTGAAAGTTCTGTGAACATGGACACTGAGCAAGATGTTGCCAGCTCCCACTATTAATGTCCTACTTCAACCTGCTAGCCAAACAAAGGATAAAAGTGACATCATCATCACAAGGGGTGCAACCATCAAGACCTCCATCTCTAAGATGGAGAGATACACAAGAGTGGAAGAAAAAGTCCTGTCTGTAGACTTTAAATCCCGCACCCTTGCCATAAGGTAATATGGTAGTTATCTAATTAATTAGTATTCATAATTTACATTAGTAATTTCACTTTAGCATATTCATCTTTATGCATATCAAAAAAAAATATTTATTGCCTCATTTACTACATCACAAAATATTAAAACCCCACGTGAATAAACTTATGGTAACCCTATAGGAGTATTTACTGTAGTGGCATAAAAAAATGATAATAGCATCTGTATTTACTTTCTTGCATTATGAAAATCCTAAGCCCCATGAGAATAAATATTCTCAGTGGTGGCATAAAAATAAAATATACATCATGCATCCATATTTACTTTTCATTATGCATACATATTTACTTTTCTGCATAAGAAAACTAGAAAATCCAAAAAAAGAATTCTGCTAGAACCTATCAATTTAAAATCAACTCAAAAGAATAATCAATTACTTATTGGCTGATCGCTAACCACATATAAAATTCGAGCCTCGAGTTTTGGTTTTCTTGTTGGAGTATAATTCTGCAGGAATGACACTATGACTGAAAAGTAAGTCCATCGGTGGAGCCCACTAGGACTGTTGCTGACAAGCTTGCTCTAAAAGATCATCAACACCAAGTATTGCAAACATCTAGCTTAGCGGAGGAGCATCCCCTAGTTATCGCGTAACTATACCTATGCGATTATCAAGTCTGCTTTATATAGTCATAAAATACCAAAAATATGTGAACACATGAAGGTTCACCATAGTACCATAGGAATATCTAAAAATACCAAAAATATGTGGGCACATGAAGGTCCACACTTTTTAGAAAAAACCTAAAAATATGTGGGCACATGAAGGTCCACCCAATTAGGAAACTTCTGCTAGAAATATAAAATCAATCACTTACCATGGCGTGGTACTAAATCTAACCCCTCTCCATGAGATTTGGTATTTTTGTTGGCAATTGAGTTTCACAGGAAAATACAAGATCAAAGAGCTAGTCAACCCGACGCCCTTACATTGCCGATACACTTGCTCTCAGAAGGATCACTCAATTTGCAACATCAAAGACCCTGTCAAACACCCAGTTTGGGGGAGGGCACCCTCTATTTAAAATCTAGATAAGTATAAGCTTCCCACCTTATTATTATTGTACCATATCGCTTTTTCGTGAGTTAGCTAGTAAGATAAAATTTGAAAACCAAACAAAAACTTAGCTATATATTAGAGTGGTCTTAGAGTGTGTCTATAGTTAGTTTAGGTTAGAGTCAAATAAAAACTGGAGAACATTAAAATTTTATCTTGGAGATGATGAATAGTTGCTCTGCCGTAATTCCTTTCAAGTGCCTAGTTTTCAACCTTAAATTCTCCTGAGTTTTGGATACTACTGTTTTGACTTAAGAATTTACTCTGAACCTGAAACTTGTGGAGGCATATGCTTGAGCTAAGTCTAGGTGATTGATTGATATGATATATGAAGGTTGAGCTGCTATTTATCTTATTCCCAGCAATACTAAGTTCTGGAGATTTATTTTAAATTTAAAATCTTACATGATGAGCTCTTGTATGACAAAGTGTGAATTCCTACCAAAGCCATATCTGATACATTTAGAGATAGGAAAACCTATGCACATTTATGCTGCTTACTTTGCATTGAGTTTAGTCAACCTTTGTTGTATACCTTATAAGAGCCTTGTCATGCTTTTAAAATCAAGATCACTTACACACTCCACCCACATATGCATTACTCCTACTTTGGGAGTAAGCGCAATCATTTTTCACTTCCAACCAGATCCACCTTAAAAATGTTTTTCTCCTACACTGGGAGTAAACACCCAAAAATATACCCTATACGATAACCCCTGTTTAATTGCTCTAAGTTCTTATCATTATCTCTCCAATTATTTATATTCAAAGGATGCATGTGACTATGCAAAAGTATTGAAAAAAAAGAAAAGAGAGTAAAAGATGGACAAGTGTCCCAACAATTAAAACAATGGGTACTTAGACGCCCGCCTTCCTGATGAAAAAAAGAATGAAAAGAAGAAAAAGAGAATAAAGATAGCCCATGTTTCCCGCGAAAGTTCTAAGTTCCAAAAAGGAGAGTGAGTCATCTTAAAAGGGCAAAAGTAGAATTAGGATTAGCCACCATATATACACCTATCCACCATATTCCATACACATGCACATCTTGGTTTGATTGTATGACTTGACTCTTTGTGGATCCATTGTTTGACTTTACAATATATGGATTGCAAGTATGCTCATCCTTGTTATTGCCACTCCTATAAGCTCCACTATAATCCATAGTTGTAGGAAGGCATAATAACATCATTAAAGCCTCAGTGGGATCCATAAATACCACATATATTAAGAGACTTGAGGGTGTCATACAATTAAGCTCTGAGTTTTATTTCAAAAACTTGCAAAACTCTGTAATATTGGTACTGTGAAGAATTTGAGACATACTGCTTGACTTGATTGTTCTATCTTTCGATTGCTCGAGACTTATGCAAAAGCTGAGAAGCTCCATAGTTAAAAGGTACAATGGGTAAGTTTGAAAGATAGAGCAGTTTTGCCTAATCCGGAGAAGAATTTCTGTTTGAAAGCTTGTGTACTTGGAAGGCATGAAGCATTGTAGCAACTCCTGATCCAAGTTTACTAGCAATTAGGCTTAGTTTGTTTGCCAAGGGACTGGCAAAAGGTAAGCTTGGGAGAGTTGTTGACGGTCGATAACGTCAACTTTTATTAGAACTTTAGACACGAAAGGACACATGAATACACACTAGTCTAGGGTTTTAACTGACAATTTTCACGAGTTTTGCATGTTCTGTATTTTCAGGGACTATTCCAGAAAAGCATAAAAGAAGAGTTAAAGAGCATAAAAGACACGAAACTTAACCGCCAAGGAGACACAATCACGAAGACCCTGGAACAGTCTGGAACACACCCGAGCAACCGGGGCCCGAGACCCCACAAAGTGGGGCCAGTCGGCGCCCCCCTAGGGTTTCGGCCCCCGCCTTCTGGAGTCTTCTTCTACCGCCTCCCACGATGCATCTCAGCCCTTGTTTCAAGTCGGTTTGATCCAACGGCGCGTATTCATCCCACCAAGCTATAAATAAAGGGGCAGACCTCCCTGGAGGCATCCCTATTCTAGAACTTCGATTCAATATCTCCAGTTAGGGTTAGATGTAGCAATTAGGAGAGACTAGTTCTTCTAGATCTAGTCTTATCTAGAGAAGTAGAGAGATAGCGTAGAGGAGTAGAGATCTGGAGGAGTTTCGGCCTATCGGCGCTTCTTCGTAGCTGTATTCTTTTGGATTCAGCTTCCTCGCCCGGAGCTGCGTTCTGAGGTACTTTTGTATTCAACTTCTAATTCAAGTAAGCATTTGTTATTATTCGTTCTTAAGTTTGCAACTCATATTGAGTACTTTGATCATGGTAATTGCTTGATTGAAGTAGTATTTCGTAGTGTAGGCGTGGTGCCTAGGTTACGTTTACTTGTGAATGTCCCCTGATTGGCCGGATAGTGGTAGTTCGCGTAGGTGACAGCTACGTTGATTCCTCTGTAGTCTACTTCCCGTTGATAGGATCGATAGGTGTATAAGTGTTTAGTAGAAGGGAACTCTGATTTTCACTCTTGTTCATTTCACTGCCCAGTTAGAACGATATTATTCAAAGCTTACCGGTTGTTGGAACTAGATAGTCATTAGCTATTTCCTCTTTCTTGATATTATCTAGCCTAATTGTAGGGTTAAGTTCATCGGCTTGGTCATTATCACCTACTGTTCCTTGTGGATTCGATATTTAAAACCTCCGGGTGAAATGAGACAGCGGTATATTATTTGTGCGCTTGCGGATAATCTGAATACGATCTTATTTAATAGAGTGCAGTTAATTTATACCAACAATATTCAATTGACAATACATATCATTAGAATTTTCATTAGGAAGCATTTTGAAAGAATTGAGCTTATCCATGATAAGGTAATATCGTTTCTCACGCTCATTCTTAGTTTCCTCAAGGAGCGCACAAATGTCCGACCATAGTGCATGGGCGTTTTTGTGGTTCCTCACACGGTTGAACACCTTTTTGTTAAGGCCTCTAAAGATGATGTTGCGAGCCTTAGCATTCCACTTTTCGTATTCATCCTCAACGGGTGTGAGGGTAGCGCCGGCTTTAGGAGTGGGGTAACCTTGCGTGGCGGCTTTGTGAACACCAAGGTCCACCACCTCAAGGTAAGCCTCCATACGAATTTTTCAATAAGAAAAATCGTTACCGTCAAAGATGCGAGGGGGACCATCGTGACCCCCGGACATCCTTCTCTTGGCGGTTAAGCCAAATTAGTGAGCACAAGGCTCCGATACCAATTGAAAGGATCGAGGATGCCCAAAAGGGGGGTGAATTGGGCAACTAATAATTTTTCGCAAAACAAATCAATCTATCGCCATATTGCCCAATCTCAACCCACCAGTGCTTAAGTGTTGTTCTAATCCTAAAACAAGTTGAGCAACCTAGAGCCAAGTCGTAAACATGCAATTCTCCTCTAGGAATGTAAAGAGTACAAAGTAAATACGGGAAAGTAAATGAGATTGAAAGACAAAGCCAATTTTTTCCGAGGTATCGGAGAGTCAGCACTCCCCACTAGTCCTCGTTGGAGCACCCGTGCAAGGGTGTAGCTCCCCCTTGATCCTCGCAAGGACCAAGTGCTCTCTACGGGCTGATCTTTTGCCTCTACAGCGCGGTGGATCGCCCACAACCACTCACAAACTTGGCTTGGACCGCCCATAAGCTCTTCAAGCGGTTACCAAGCCTCCGATCGCCACCAAGCCGTCTAGGTGATGTCGATCACCAAGAGTAACAAGCTCGAACTCTCACTTGACCCAAACAAGGCCAAAGAGATGGATGGATGCACACAAGTCACTTTTGATCAACTCTAGGGAAGAAGCTCACTCGAATTCACAATTCACTCGACCTCCCTAGGGCTCTTGCAATCTCACAAGGGCAAGGACCTCCCATGGATGAGCACAAGGAGTATAAATATCCCCCACACAATCCCATGGCCGTTAGGCACAAAACCCTCTGTTTTCGGGTGCACCGGACGTGGATAAGTTCACACCGGATGCGCCCGGTGCCCCCTCCAACGGTAAATGTACCTCAGGCGATTTGAACACACCGAACGCTCGTGACGTCCAGCGGCACCGGACGCGTCCGATGCAGAAAGGAGCTCTCTGGAACCTCTCTGCATGGACACCGGACGCTCCCGGCTCGTCCGGTGCAGCGTCCGATGATTGTCCGGTGGACAACCCTAGCTCTGGTCTGCACACCGGACACCGAAGCCTTCGCTACTGCGCGTCCGATGACAACAAACACGCATCCGACGCTCTCTGGTCACCACACCGAACGCTCTGGCCCGCGTCCAGTGCTCCTATTTGTCCCAAATCTTCGCCGAATCGACAACTTTCCTAAACGAAGTTTGTTCCAAATAGTTCACCAGACCTCTCTGCACTCTCCAGACCTAGGTTTGACAAGTGTGCACCACACTACAATCTCCTAGCCAAGTCTAGATCAAGCTACCCATTCAAACCCCCTTAATAGTACGACCAATGTCAAAAACAAGACCTAAACTACTCTAAGTGCCTCCCAACACCAAACGGCACTTAGAACTAACCTATCTCCGTCTTATCTTCCGTCCTTTGGAAACTGAATCGATTTCCATCGCTAGGGGCTTGAACCTACATGTTATTATGACCTAACCTCTAGGTTATCCTGCAAAACACACGTTAGTCATAATAACCGTCTTGTTGTCATTAATCACCGAAACCATTAGGGTCTAGATGCTTCAGGGGAGTCAACCATCTCCTCAATCCTTTCCATGTCGAGCCCATTACATGCCTCCAGGGATTTCAGATGGCAGCAAATCTGGGCGTTGGTCGCCTCATTGTTGAGACTGATGTTGCAGATGGCAGCAAATCTAGGCGTTGGTCGCCTCATTGTTGAGACTGATGCTGCATGAGGTGGTGAAGGCTATCAAGTCCAGATTATGAAAGATTAGATGTGGACCATTTGATCGCCGATGTGTAAAGTTTCTTTTGTGCTCAAATTTCATCTCCTCTGTCTGTTTTCCTGGCAGAGATTGTAATAGAGTCGTTCATAAGATGGTTGCACTGGGTTATGTGTGTAATAAGGGTGAGGAGTTGATCACCAACTCTATACCTAAAAATGTATCTATGATTATCTACCTATACAAATATTTTTGCGGCTCACCAACCCTCTCACAGTTCACTGTTGGTGAATAGTGTTCCTCTCATAGAAACACTGTTCCTAGAACAGTAGCTCTCCAACTATCGTCCATCCTCTGGTGAAGCTCCAACACCATACACGCATCCCTTCTTCTCGAAGCAACAAAGCCCATTACACTATCAACTCCACTTACACGCGTCCCCTGTTCTCGAAGTACCAAATAAAGCTCATTACGCTACTGATAGGTCCAAAGAGGCTACAGGGGGTGAATAGCCTATTTAAAAATCTACAAACAACACTTGACCAAAAGATTAGTAATAACAACGGCGAAGCGAATTTTGCGCTAGCCTACTCAAAATGCAAGCCTTCCTAACCGATCTAGCTAAGTCTCTAGAAGCACACACAAGCTAGCCTAGGTTGCAATTACTTTACACCTAGATGAACAAGCAACTAAGCACTACTACTTTTACACAAGTAAATGCAAGAAGGTAAGGAAGAGAGTGTGTAGAGTGAATATACTGCCGAGTAGAGTAGTTTACCAATCACTGGAAAGAATACCAATACACACGAAGGTGATGGTCCAAGATCAACCCAAAAGAACACCAATTTATCCCGGGGTTCACGTGCTTGCTGGCACGCTACGTCCCCATTGTGTCGACCACTACTCGGTGGTTCGGTGGCTAATTGACAACCAATGTCCAGCTCAACCAATGAGCGCCACTAGAACCTACCATGAGCAAGGTAACTCAATTACACGAGCAATGTATTAGGCTACCTTGCGGCTCTCCACCGGGGAAGGTGCAAACCCCTCACAAAGACCTCCGGGAGTGGCCGAAGACAATCTCCAACTCCGGCAACTCCTCCGCTGCTCCAAGACCCTCTAGGTGACGGCAATCACCAAGAGAATAGATGAAAATCCACAGCAACAACGATCAACAAGTGCCCAAAGATGACCTAGATGAACACAATGCACTTGGATCACTCCCTAGCTCACTATGGATGAGAATCAAGCTCTAGAGTGAGTGGGAGAGGTTTGGGAGGCTCAAGAGATGCTTAGCAATGAGTGAAATGCGCAAGAGAGACTCCCAAGACCGGTTGAACGGCTATTTATAAGTGAGGGTGAAAAACTAGTCGTTTTACAGTTTCTGCGTGCATACTGGACGCTGGTTAAGTTTGCACCGGATACGTCCGGTGGTTGTCCAGTGTACCGCTCGCTGCCACGTGTACTAGCCATTTCAAACTTCCCGCAGCGCGCCAACTCACCGGACGTGGAGACGTCGCACCGGACGCTCCGATGCCTATGTCTGGTGCGCGAACAGAGAGCATCCAGAGAGCTCAAAGTCACACCGGACGCGTCCGCTGTTAGGTCACCGTACGCTAGCAGCGTCCAGTGCTTTCAATCAGTTAGAAAGCACAAAGTCTCACCGGACGCACGAAAAACATCACCGGATGCGCTGGAGTTACTGTTCCACCGTCCGGTGCTTACTCAGAGAGGCTCTGGCTGCACCGGACGCGTCCGGTGTGCACCCACCGGACACGCCCAATGTCCCGTGCACCTTTGAGAGCTGTTTTTGCCCTCTCTTCAATAGCCTTGCTTCTAGGTGCTGACAACCAAGTGTATAAGCACTTAGGCACGAATGTTAGCTTATTTTTAAGTTCATTTGCAAGGTTTTAGGTTAGTGCTCTAGATCTAAATGCATATGTTCAACTATGTCAACTAGAGGCACTTGATGACTGAGGTTGTTAACGAAATTTCATCCCCCTTAATACTACGGTCATCCAACCTAAATGTGATCACACTCTCTATAGTGTCTTGATCACCAAAATGAAAAGAGCCCTATTGAATTTACCTTTGCCTTGAGCCCTTTTTCAATTTCCAAGTTGAGAAGCTTTTTATCCAACATCTTGATGGACTTACACCACTTGCATGGACGCCATCATAGCTCCCCACTTGATCTTCTAACCACACTTGCAATCATAAAGCTTAAGCATATGTTTAGATACTAAGTGTCATCAATTAGCCAAAACCAAACTAGAACTTTCAATCTCCCCCTCTATGGTAATTGATGACAATCTCTACAAAGATATGCAATGAATTCAATTTGATAGTATTAGCTCCCCCTATATATGTGCCAAGTGTTTGGATTTGAAAGGCTTTGCACATGTGCATTGGATTTGAAGTATGGGAGAGATATTACTACCAATTTGATGTTAAGGTTTATAGAATTGGACCTTTGAAGCGCGATACCGTCGGAGTGCATATATAAACCATCCTTAGCACCATGGATAACTAGATTCCACTTGAAAGAATTCTTGCAACCAAAGACACTAGAATACCTTGTGAGATCAACATTAGAAACAAGGTTCTAGAATCACTTGGAAAGATCGGAAACTAGCAACCACTTCCTATGCATGCTAGTACTTCAATTCACCACACAAGTTTAAGTCTAGCATACACCAAGCAAGCAAGTATATTGAATTTAAGTACAAATGCAATGCAACAATCATATGAAAATGCACAATCAAATGCTTGCAATCATGCTTGTGAGCTTGCTCCCCCTAAAAGTGAGATACAAATTTTAAAAGTTTGTGATCCCTCTCACTTGGCCTATAGCTCTCCCATCATCGGCCTAATGATGGTTCATCGCTCAACCTCTATATCTTTGTATCATTCTCTCCCCCTTTGTCATCAAAGACCACAAAAGGGTAGCACGGGAAGGACACGACTTGAAATCAATGGAGGGAACCACAAGTTATATATTGAGATTATGTCCATTAACTTCCTTCTTTTAAGCATTTAGCTAGATTACTTGCACAAATATATAACCCGGTTTGTCCTTTAGTAAGCTTCTTCACGCCACTAGGGGTTATATTGACAAAGTTGAATTATATACCATAATGCTCATATTCTAGTTAAACACTAGGTTCACAATCCCACAAGCTAGTCATATGTCACCACTAGATCAAACAAGACATAGAAGCAATAGTAGTGGCATATGTCCTCAAAAACATTTAGTTTTTCATGAATGAGCCTATTTAAGGAAGAAATTATGTCTATATACTCTACACAAGTCCTAGCAACATATGAATGACATGCCAAACAATAATACCTTTACTTTGTCGGAGTAGAGGCAAGTCATATAGTGGGATTGCTAGCTCAACTAATGTTGGAGAAATCAAGGATGTTCAATTCATTTCTCAGCTTGTAGAATCTTGCTTCATCAAGTGGCTTGGTAAGAATGTCGGTGAGTTGATCATTGGTGCCCACACTCTCAACTTGAATGTCACATTTGGCTTGATGGTCTCTAATGAAGTGATGCCTCACATCAATATGCTTTGTTTTTGAGTGTTGAACCGGATTGGTGGCAATCTTCACGGAGCTTTCATTATCACATAGCAATGGCACATTCTTAAATTTGATTCCATAAGCGCTCAATGTAGCCTTCATCCATAACAATTGTGCACAACAACTCCCCGCACTAACATACTCGGCTTCGGCGGTAGAGAGTGCAACGGTGTTTTGCTTCTTGGATGACCATGATACAAGTGATCTTTCCAACAATTGGCATGTACCGGAAGTGCTCTTTCTATTTATCTTGCATCCCGCATAATCGGAATCCGAATAACCAATCAACTCAAAGTTTGACCCATTAGGATACCATAGTCCAACATCGGGTGTGTGCTTGAGATATCTCAATATTCTCTTTGTAACGTCCCGCCTCCCCGAGGCCGGGCCCTCTTACATTTGGCAGCTTAATTAGGATATAGACTGCCCTCACAGACCAACACCAGTCTTTTCCGCGCACTTTGTCCTCACTCATGCGCACCCGGGAAGAACTTCCCGGTCGGTCACCCATCGCTCCAGGGCCAAGCTCGCTTAACCTCGGAGTTCTTTGCAGATGGGTTTCCGGAAAAGAAGTTGCAACTTGTTGATATGAGTATCCTATCAATCCTATTAAGCCCTGCGCCGAGATGTTACACTCTTGGTTGCCTTCAAATGACTCTCTCTAGGTGAAGCTTGATATCTTGCACACATGCAAACACTAAACATCACATTCGGTCTAGAAGCGGTCACATAGAGTAAGTTTCCAATCATAGACCAATACTTATTTTGACCCACCATATTTCCACTCTTGTCTTCATCAAGGTGACCATTTGTGCCCATTGGTGTGCTAACAGATTTTGCATTTTTCATCCCAAATTTCTTCAACATATCCCTAATGTATTTCCCTTGGCTTATGAAAGTTCCATTCTTTATTTGCTTGATTTGAAGACCAAAGAAATAACTCAACTCTCCAATCATGGGCATCTCAAACGCATTTGCCATCATCTTCCAAAAGTCCTCACAAAAATCTTGATTGGTTGACCCAAAGATAATGACATCAACATAGATTTGCAACACAAACAAGTCTTTGCTAATTCTTTTAGTGAAGAGAATGGTATCAACCTTCCCCATTTTAAAACCCTTGGATAGCAAGAAATCTCTCAATCTTTCATACCATGCCCTTGGTGCTTGTTTCAAGCCATACAAAGCCTTTCTCAATTTGTAGACATGATTGGGCTTCTTCTCATCTTCAAAACCTGGGGGTTGCTCAACATATACTAGCTCATTTATGTATCCATTCAAGAAAACGCTTTTGACATCCATTTGATAGAGCTTGATATCATGTGCAAATGCATAAGCTAGAAGGATCCTAATTGCTTTCAATCTTGCAACCGGAGCATAAGTCTCACCAAAATCCAATCCTTCCACTTGAGTGTATCCTTGTGCAAATAACCTTGCCTTGTTTCTCACCATAATGCCATCTTGATCTTGCTTATTCTTGAACACCCATTTGGTTCCAATGACATTGTAGTTCTTGGACCTCTCAACTAGCTCCCAAACTTGATTTCTCTCAAAATTATTGAGCTCTTCATACATAGCATTTACCCAATCACTATCATCCAAGGCTTTCTCAATAGTTGTTGGCTCTTCAAATGACACAAAAGAGAAATGCTCACAAAAGTTTGCTAACTTTGATCTTGTTTGAACACCACTTCTAATATCCCCAACTATTTGATCCAATGGATGATCTCTTGCAATATGAACCGGTTGGAGAACTTGATTGCTTAAGTTTGGTTGACCCACTTGAGATTGACTAGCATTTTGATCTTTATCATTTTGCACTTGGGTTTGATCATGAGAACCACTAGAGCTTGCTTCATTTGGATTGACTTGTACACTAGGTTGAGTTTGCACTTGATCTTTGTCATCTTCATCTTCCACATCAACCACTTGCCTTGGTCGAATATCACCAATGTCTATGTTCTTCATTGCATTCACCAATTGAGTTCCTCTCACATCATCAAGATTTTCTTTCTCATCTTGTGAACCCTTGGTTTCATCAAATTTCACATCATGAACCTCTTCTACTAGCTTGGTGGTGTGATTGCACACTCTATATGGTTTGCTTGTGGTGGAGTAACCAACTAGGAAGCCTTCATCACATTTCTTCTAAAATTTTTTCAATCTTGCACCCTTCTTCAAGATATAGCATTTGTAACCAAACACTATAAAGTATGCAATGTTGGGCTTTCTTCCATTCAATAGCTCATATGGTGTCTTCTTCAAAAGCCGGTGACAATAGAACCGGTTGCTACAATAGTTAGCCGTGTTGATTGCTTCGGCCCAAAAGTCCAAACTCACATTGTATTCAGTAAGCATAGACCTTGCCGTATCAATGAGTGTTCTATTCTTCCTCTCAACAAGGCCATTTGATTGAGGAGTGTACTTGGCCGAGAATTGATGTTTGATTCCAAACTCATCACATAGCTCATCAACTCTTGCATTTCTAAACTCACTTCCATTGCCACTTCTTACTTTCTTGATTGTAACTTCAAACTCATTTTGGCTTTTCTTGATGAATGACTTGAATATGCCAAATACTTCACTCTTGTCAATCAGAAAGAAGACCAATGTGTATCTTGTATAGTCATCCACTATCACAAAGCCATATTTGTTTCCACCAACACTAGCGTAAGTGGTTGGGCCAAATAGATCCATGTGCAACAACTCAAATGCTCTAGATGTACTCATCATGCTCTTGTTAGGATGTGTGTTTCCAACTTGCTTTCCTATTTGACAAGCACCACACAATTTATCCTTCTCAAATTGCACATTCTTCAATCCTCTCACCATGTCATGCTTGACCAATCTATTGAGTTGCTTCATTCCAACATGACCAAGCCTTCTATGCCATAACCAACCCATACTTGATTTAGTGAACAAGCATGTTGACAATTGAGCTTCACTAGCATTGAAGTCCACCAAATAGAGATTGCCATATCGAAATCCCTTGAATATCAAGTTGCTTCCATCAACACTAACAATCTCCACATCATCAACACCAAAGATGCATTTGGATCCCAAGTCACACAATTAAGCCATGGACAACAGGTTAAAGTTTAAGCTCTCAACTAGAAAGACATTGGAGATAGACATGTCATTTGAAATTGCAATCTTTCCAAGACCAATAACCTTGTCCTTCTTGTTGTCACCAAATGTAATACTATCAAGATTCCCATCTTCATTTGGCTTGATTGAATTGAACATGGTTGATTCTCCGGTCATATGTTGAGGGCACCCACTATCAAGCACCCAATGCCTCCCTCTGGACTTGTAGTTCACCTACGAAGAAATCAATTAGATTTTGGTACCCAAGTTTGATTGGGTCCTTGGAGGTTAGTGGGCAAGCTCTTGGGCACCCAAATAGCCTTCTTCCTTGGGCTCTCCTTAGATGCACCAATATACTTGACTCTCACTCCCTTTGCACTCTTTGTATGCACATAGCAAGAATCAAGTCTAATGGATGACACATTAGGCTTGGTTTGCTTCATCATCCTCTTCTTGCAATATTGCTCCTTGTGCCCCACTTGGTTGCAACTATAGCAAACCACACCATTGCCCTTCACAAAAGTAGTCTTGTGAGGGACAAAGGTGGCTTTGCCCTTCTTGGGAGTATAGCCAAGACCCTCCTTGTTAATAGAACCTTTGACTACCCAAACACTTAAGCAAGCGGGCATCTCCACCACAGGCATTGCCTAATGCTAGAGTGAGCTCATGCACCTCCTTCTTGAGGTTCTTGTTCTCAACCAAGATTGTGGCACCACAAGTGACACCAACATCCTTAGATGAGGTAGAGGTGGATGTGCTACAAGAAGTGTTAGTGGAGGCAACAACAATAGGTGTATCAAGAATATCACAAGTAACACCTACGTCACATGTTGTGGGCATATCCTCTATCTTAGCCAACTCTGAAAGTGAAGAGTGAGCCTTCTCAAGCTTGGAGTGAGCTTCTTTAAGGTTCTCATGGTCTTCCTTTAGACACTCATGAGAAGTACTAAGCTCATCAAAGGATTGCTCAAGGAGTTTCTTCTTCTTGGTCAAAGCTTTGCACTCTTTCACTTTCTTCTTAAGATTAGAGTGTGTGTCACGCAACATGTCAAGGAGCTCCTCCTTGGAGAAGTCCTCCTCCTCACTCTCACTACCACTCTCATCGGATTCGGATTGTACCTTAGATGGCTTAGCCATGAGACAAGTCGATGAAGAGTCAAATAGCGATGGCTTACTAGGAATAGCAAGACTAACAATGGCCTTCTTCTTGATGGTCTTGTGATCATCATCATCATCAGAAGAAGAAGCATCACTATCCCATGTGACACAATAAGAATGCCCCTTCTTCTTCTTGAATTGCATCTTCTTGTCTTTCTTATTCTTCTTCTTCTTGTTATCCTCATCATCACTATCATTCTTGTGAGGACAATCGGCTATCAAATGGTCCTTGCTCTTGCACTCATAGCATCTCATGGTTGGACCCTTGCCTTTGGTGAAGTCCCTTCTCTTCCTTGCACCATAGCCCTTCTTTCTCATGAATCTACCAAATCTTCTCACAAGAAGTGCCATCTCCTCATCATCATCACTTGAGCTATCTTCATCATCACTAGATACTTGCTTCTTTGCTTTACACTTGTGCCTTGATGAAGTTGCCTTGAACGCAATGCTCTTCTTCTCATTTTTGTCTTTCTTCTCTTCTTCCTTCTCTTCCTTGACTCCTCCTTTCTTCTCCACTCGGTATGTCTCATGAATCATGACATCACCAAGCACTTGTGTTGGAGTCATCTTTGAGAGATCCTCCATCACAAGGATAAGAACCAAGGTCTCAAACCGAGGAGGTAGAGATCTCAAGAAGCGATGTGAGAAGTCTCTATCATTAATTGTTTCACCAAGAGCCTTGAGATCACTAAAAATGATACTCCATCGGTGAAACATCTCTGGTATGCTCTCATCATCCTTCATCTTAAAGCTTGCATATCTATCTTTGAGGATGTATAGCTTGGCACTCTTGACGGCGATGGTGCCCTCATCTGTGTCCTCCAATTTCTTCCAAACCTCATATGCATACTCCAAGTCCTTGATTTGCTCAAAGACCTTCTCATCAAGAGCACTATAGATTGCATTGAGAGCAATGTCATTGAAATGAAGCTTTTCTTCTTCTCTTGGGGTGGGATCATTCATGTCAATCACAACAAAATCTTTCTCAACAATCTCCCACATCTTCCTATTCATTGATTTCAAATGAGCTTTCATTTGCTTCTTCCAATAGCCATAGCTAGAGCCATCAAACCGAGGTGGCTTGCCCATATGGTTGATCAAGTTGTTGTGAGTCATTCTTCACACCGAAGGATGTTAAGCCTTACAACAACGGTAACCATGGCTCTGATACCAATTGATAGGTCCAAAGAGGATAGAGGGGGTGAATAGCCTACTTAAAAGTCTACAAACAACACTTGACCAAAGGATTAGTAATAACAAAGGCGAAGTGAATTTTGTGCTAGCCTACTCAAAATGCAAGCCTTCCTAACCGATCTAGCTAAGTCTCTAGAAGCACACACAAGCTAGCCTAGATTGCAACTACTTTACTCCTAGGTGAACAAGCAACTAAGCACTATTACTACTTTTACACAAGTAAATACACAAATGTAAGGAAGAGAGTGTGTAGAGTGAATATACCGCCGAGTAGAGTAGTTTACCAATCACCGGAAAGAATACCAATACACACGAAGGTGATGGTCCAAGATCAACACAAAAGAACACCAATTTATCCCGGGGTTCACGTGCTTGCCGGCACGCTACATCCCCGTTGTGTCGACCACTACTTGGTGGTTCGGTGGCTAATTGACAACCAATGTCAAGCTCAACCAATGAGCGCTACTAAAACCTACCACGAGCAAGGTAACTCAATGACACGAGCAATATATTAGGCTACCTTATGGCTCTCCGCCAGGGAATGTGCAAACCCCTCACAAAGATCTCTGGGAGTGGCCGAAGACAATCTCCAACTCCGCCAACTCCTCCGCTGCTCCAAGACCCTCTAGGTGACGGCAATCACCAAGAGAATAGATGAAAATCCGCAGCAACAATGATCAGCAAGTGCCCAAAGATGATCTAGATGAACACAATGCACTTGGATCACTGCCTGGCTCACTATGGATGAGAATCAAGCTCTATAGTGAGTAGGGGAGGTTTGGGAGGCTCAAGAGATGCTTAACAATGAGTGAAATGCGCAAAAGAGACTCTCAAGACCGGTTGAATGGCTATTTATAAGTGAGGGTGAAAAACTAGCTGTTTTACAGTTTCTGCGTGCACACCGGACGCTGGTTAAGTTTGCACCGAACGCGTCCGGTGGTTGTCCGGTGTACCGCTCGCTGCCACGTGTACTAGCCGTTTCAAACTTCCCGCAACACGCCAACTCACCGGACGCGGAGATGTCACACCGGACACTCCGACGCCCGTGTCCGATGCGCGAACAGAGAGCATCCAGAGAGCTCAAAGTTGCACCGGACGCGTCCACTGTTAGGTCACCGGACGCTGGTAGCGTCCGATGCTTTCAGTCTGTTAGAAAGCACGAAGTCTCACCGGACGCAAGAAAAACATCACCAGACGCGCTGGAGTTACTGTTCCAGCGTCCGGTGCTTACTCAGAGAGGTTCCAGAGAGGCTCTGGCTGCACCGGACACGTCCGGTGCGCACCCACCGGACACGCCCAGCGTCCGGTGCACCTCTGAGAACTATTTTTGCCCTCTCTTCAACAACCTTACTTCTTGGTGCTGACAACCAAGTATATAAGCACTTAGGCACGAGTGCTACCTTGTTTTTAAGTTCATTTGCAAGGTTTTAGGTTAGTGCTCTAGATCTAAATGCATATGCTCAACTATGTCAACTAGAGGCACTTGATGACCGAGGTTGTTAACGAAATTTCATCCCCCTTAATAGTACGGTCATCTAACCTAAATGTAATCACACTCTCTATAGTGTCTTGATCACCAAAATGAAAAGAGCCCTATTGAATTTACCTTTCCCTTGAGCCCTTTTTCAATTTCCAAGTTGAGAAGCTTTTTATCCAACATCTTGATGGACTTACACCACTTGCAAGGACGCCGTCATAGCTTCCCACTTGATCTTCTAACCACACTTGCAATCACAAAGCTTAAGCATATGGTTAGATACTATGTGTCATCAATTAGCCAAAACTAAACTAGAGCTTTCAGCTACCGACTCCTCTCACAGAGTGCGTGTTGACACTTGTTATCATCCAAATTTTATTATCAATTCTCCCTGCATTAAACATGAATATCCAGTAGAATAGGTTATTACTGACAGATTTCACGAGTTTTGGTGAATTATCTATTTCTCAGGGGATTTTCCAGAAAAGCTTAAAAGAAGGATTAAAGAGCATAATTACCACGAAACTTGCACGCGAAGGAAATATCGTCACGAAGACCCTGGAAGAGTCCAGAACACACCCGAAGCAACCGGGGCCCGAACCCCACAGGGTGGGGCCGGCCAGCGCTAGGGTAGGGCCGGCCGACGCCCCCCTAGGGTTTCCTCCCCGCTGCCTTCTGGAGTCTTCTACCACCGCCTATTAGGAGTCATCTGGGCCCTTGGTTAAGTCGGTTTGATCTAATGGCGCGCGTGCATCCCACCGGCCTATAAATAGAGGGCCAGACCCCCTGGAAGGGAGCCAGATCAAGACATGAAGACCCTGAAGCATTAGATAGATATCCATTAGATCTAGGCTAGCAATCAAGAGAGAGATTAGAGAGATAGAGTAGATGAGTAGAGATTCGGAGGAGTCCCGGCCTGTCGGAGCTTCTTCGTAGTTGTGTTCGTCTGGATTCAGCTCCCTCGCCCGGAGTTGCGTTCTGAGGTACTTTTGTATTCAACATCTTGATTCAAGTAAGCATTTGTTCTTATTCGTTCCTAAGTTTACAACTCTATTTGAGTGCTTTGATCTTGGTAGCTCCTTGGTTGAAGTAGTAGTTTGTAGTGTAGACGTGTTGTCTGGGCTATAATTACTTGTGAATGTCCCCTGATTGGCCGGATAGTGGTAGATCGCGTAGGTGACAGCTGCGTTGAGTCCTCTGTAGTCCACTTCCCATTGATAGGATCGATAGGTGTATAAGTGTTTGGTAGGAAGGAACTCTAATTTCGCCTCTTATTCATTTCACTGCCCGATTAGAACGATATTATTCAAAGTTTACCGGTTGTCGGATCTAGATAATCATTTGTTATCTCCTCATTCTTGATATTCTCTGGATTGATTGTGTTATCGGGTTAAGAGCCAATAGACTTAGTCAGTATCACCTACTGTTCCTCTGGGTTCGATATTAAAACCAGTATTGTCTGGTGAAGTGCTACATCGGTGTTTTATCTGAGCGCTTGTGGATACCTTGATATTATTAATCTTTAATAGAGTGCAGTTAATTTATACCAACAAGCATTTCTGGCGCCGTTGGCGGGGAACGGTTTGCTGATTTTGGCTTAGTCTATCTTAATCTTATATTATACTTTTATCTTTTATCTTTTACGTTTTTAAAGTATGGAACCCACGTCCCAACTTTTATATCTATATGGAGCACCATCGGGATCGTATCTCCAGCCAAACGAATCGTCTTTACCCATCACATCATCTGGCTATGAGTTACGCCCGGGATTACTTAAGTTAGTTCAGGATCACATTTTTTCTGGTAGTTCTAGCGAAAACCCCTATTCCCATTTAGCTGATTTTGAGCAGACATGTTCATGTTTGCACATTAAGGGTATGGCAGATGAAACTTTAAGATGAAAACTCTTTCCGTTTTCATTAACGGGAAAAGCTAAGAAATGGTATAATCGCCATGTTGGGAGTAGCCAAGGAGATTGGGAAGTATTGCGTGCTAATTTTTGTCTTAAACTTTTCCTATCGAAAAGGTCGCTAAACTTCGTTTTGAAATTATTGGATTTAAATAATTAGATAACGAATCATTAGGCAAGGTTTGGGAACGCTTTGATGGATTTATAAATTCTGCACCTAATCTTGTTGTGCCAAAACCTATGCTTTTGCAACATTTTTTTAGGCCTTGATGACAAAAATAAAGAATACCTTAAATTGGCCGCAGGAGGAGCATTTATGCATATTATTGCTTCACATGTTAAAACTATTCTTACTAATATCTTACTTGATCTTCCTGAAGAAAAAGAAAAATAGTTAGAAGATAAATTTTCGTCATTTGATTCTAAACTTTTGTCTAATTCATCTCAACCTTTACCTGAACTATCTAATGAGAAGGAGATAATTCCTATTTCTGATATTATGCTTGAATTTGATGATGAACTTTTTGATGATTATGGAAACACCTCACGCTATCATAAAATTATGAAACCACAAAAATATCTGAATTTTACAAGTTTTAATGTTTCATATCCTGCTGATTTAAAATTCCTTAGAGAGATAACAAGAGGATTGATTTTTGTTATGAGTAATGAGTGGTTGATAGAATCTGAGCATTCAAATGATATAATTCGTTTAAATTCTCCTGCCATTACTATTAAATGTCAAATTGATGCATATCCTTTTGATGCCTTTTATAATCCAATAGTAGGTGTCAATATCATGTCATTTACATTTGCTGAAAAATTCTTGAAAGATATGGCATTAATTCCTACAAATAAATTATTGAAAAATCGTTCAGGATATATTATTCCTAGTTCAGGTGTTCTATGTTCTCTTCCTATTGTGATTAATGAATTCTAAATTTTGCTGAATTTCTATATCTTTGATGTTTGAGATTTTGATGTAATGATTGGATTACCAATAGGAAAGCTTTTGCGAGAAGGTTGTGCGGGCAATTTAGATATTAAACTTGGGAAGGGATTTAATGTCTCAATGCCTATAACTCATGCATCAAAAGCTAAGGCACAGCCACCTCCTGAGTTAGATCCGATAGAAGAAGTTAAGGCTGTGTCATTTGAGGAATTTATTAAACCTAATTTAGAGGATGATACTCAGTTCTTCATTAATGAAGAGGAGGAGGATTCGATTGATCCTGAACCTCTGGATAAATTAGTAGAGCCACCTAAGCCTTCTATTGAGCTTAAGCAACTACCTTCTAGTCTTAAGTATGTTTTTCTGAATAATGATCAAAATTCTCCCATGATTATTAGTTATAAACTTTCTGATGAAGAGTCTTTTAGATTAATAACTGTCTTCGAAAAACATCATGCTGCTTTTGATTATTCACTCCAAGATCTTAAAGGGATTAGTCCTATTTTATGCACCCGTCGTATTCTAACCAACCCAGAAATTACACCTTCTAGGGAACCCCAATGTAGGCTTCAAAATGCGATGATGGAAGTTGTTACGAAAGAGGTCTTGAAACTTTTGCATGCTGGGATTATTTATCCTGTTCCGTATAGTGAGTGGGTAAGCCCTGTTCAAGTTGTACCTAAAAATGGTGGTATGACCGTAGTTAAAAATGATAAAAATGAATTGATACCTCAGAGAACTGTTACAGGATGGCGAAAGTGTATAGATTATAGAAAACTCAATAAAGCAACCAAGAAAGATCATTTTCCGCTGCCATTCATTGATGAGATGTTAAAGCGTTTGGCAAATGATGCTTTCTTTTGTTTCCTTGACGGTTATTCTGGATATCACCAAATTCCTATCCACCCAGATGATCAAAGCAAAACCACTTTTACATGTCCTTATGGAACTTATGCTTATCGTAGAATGTCTTTTGGATTGTGTAATGCACCTGCTTCTTTTCAAAGATGTATGATGTTTATATTTTCTGAAATGATAGAAGAAATCATGGAAGTTTTTATGGATGATTTTTCAGTTTATGGAAAAACTTTTGATGGTTGTCTAGAAAATCTAGATAAGGTTTTGCAGAGATGTGAATAAAAGCACTTAGTCCTTAATTGGGAAAAATGTCATTTTATGGTTAGAGAAGGAATAGTGCTAGGACATTTAGTGTCTGAAAGATGTATAGAGGTAGACAAGGCAAAAATTGAAGTAATTGAACAACTACCTCCACCTGTTAATATAAAAGGAATCCGAAGTTTTCTTGGTCATTGTGGTTTTTATCGCAGATTTATAAAAGATTTTTCACATATTGCTAGACCACTGAGTAACTTGCTAGCTAAGGATGTTCCTTTTGAATTTGATGATGCATGTTTAAAATCTTTTAATACTCTTAAAGAAGCACTTACATCAGCACCAATCATTCAACCCCCTGATTGGTCTTTACCTTTTGAGATTATGTGTGATGCTAGTGATTATGTTGTAGGGCAGTATTAGGACAAACAAAAGATAAGAAGTATCATGCAATTGCTTATGCTAGTAAAACTATGACAGGAGCACAATTAAATTATACAACAACTGAAAAAGAACTCCTGGCTGTTATTTTTGCTATTAATAAATTTAGATCTTACTTAGTAGGAGCAAAAGTAATTATTTATTCTGATCATGCTGCTTTAAAATATTTGCTCACTAAGAAAGATGCTAAACCTCGTTTAATAAGATAGATTTTGTTACTACAAGAATTTGACTTAGAAATTAAATATAGAAGAGGATTAGAAAATCCAGTTGCTGATCACTTGTCTAGAATACACTTTGAAAAACCTCAGGAATTGCCTATTAATGACTCATTGAGAGATGACATGTTGTTTAAAGTGACCAAGTCAGACCCTTGGTACGCGAATATTGTCAACTTTATGGTTACAGGTTATGTACCACCAGGGGAAAATAAAAAGAAGCTCATTTATGAAAGTCGTCTCCACATATGGGATCCACCATACCTCTTCAGAATTTGTTCAGATGGATTACTTAGAAGATGTGTACCAGTAGAAGAGGGCATGCAGATCATTCAGAAATGCCACGCATCACCATATGGAGGTCATTATGGAGTATTCCGCACTCATGCTAAAATCTGGCATAGTGGGTTCTTTTGGCCAACTATGTATGAAGACACCAAAGATTTTGTCCGGAGATGTGGATCATGTCAGAGGCATGGAAATATAAATGCAAGAGATGCTATGCCACTCACCAACAATCTCCAGATCGAGCTCTTTGATGTCTGAGGAATTGATTACATGGGACCATTTGTGAAATCAAGAAATTATGAATACATTCTGGTGGCAGTTGACTATGTATCCAAGTGGGTAGAAGCTATGCCATGCATGAATGCTGATTCCAAACATTCAAAGAAGATGTTCGAAGAGATTATATTTCCAAGGTTTGGAACACTAAGGATGGTCATTAGTGACGGAGGGACACACTTCACTGATAAAAAGTTTCACCGATACTTGCAAGCTCATGGCATCCGTCATAATGTTGCTACACCATACCATCCTCAGACAAGTAGCCAGGCAGAAACATCAAATAAACAAATCAAGAATATTCTACAGAAAATAGTAAATGAAATGGGTACTGCATGGAAGGACCAATTACCCGAAGCACTTTGGGCATATCAGACCGCATACAAGACACCTTTGGGTATGTCACCTTACCAGCTAGTATATGGTAAGACCTGTCATTTACCAGTGGAGTTAGAGCATAAAGCTCACTAGGCTATTAAGAGATGGAACATGGACTTTGAAGCCGCTGGAGAAAAGAGAAAGATGCAATTATCAGAATTAGAAGAATGGAGAGAAAAGGCTTATCACAATTCAAAGATTTATAAAGAAAGAACAAAAAGATGGCATGACAAGAGAATCAAGAAGAAAGAGTTTGCACCAGGAGATAAGGTATTACTTTTTAATTCCAGGTTCAGGTTATTTGGGCTTGAAAAACTACGAAGCAAATGGGAAGGACCATTTACGGTTGTGAATGCATCACCACATGGAGCGGTAACTCTACAATCACACGAAGGTACGTTATTCAAGGTAAATGGTCACCGACTTAAATTATTTTTAGAACCATTTAATTTAGAAGTTGTTGACGGGCTAGACTTTGTCCAATTACCCACTTTTTAGTCCTGTCATTATCCGTTACGAAAAATTATCGCGCATCGCAACTAACAAGAAGTAGGAAGGGTCTAGAAGCTTCACGAGCTCGGCCACCCAGGGAAGACACTTGGTGGGGCCGGGCGGCGCCCTAGTGGGGCCAGGTGGCGCCTCCCTGTCCTCTCTCGTCCCGACTCTAATTTCCTTTTCTTTCTCTATCTTTCCTAAACACAATCCTATAGATTCCCGATGCGTATAGATAATCTTTCGTACGAATCCTGTAGAACCTAGATTTGATCTTATCCTGTCTCCTAAAAACCCATATAAATACGCACCTATACCGCCCTCAAATGCCATCCCATCATCATTGCCTTCCTCTCCTCCAAAGAAACTCTCTAGTTTAGATCTAGTAGCAATGGCAGGCGAAGCGGTCGTCGACGCTGACTCCGGCAAGATCCAAGGCGACGACTCGAAGGCCATCGTCCTCACACAGCCAAAGCCTCTTGCCATCGTGCCGCCAAAGAACCTCGCCATCGTGCCACCGAAGCATCATGCTACGGTGCCCCAGCAGTTCGAGCAAGTCTACTACACGCATGCTCAGCCTGCTCTGCCATCGCCACCTGAGAGACTGCTACTAGAAGATGGTACCAGGGGGAAACAGATCGCTATTCCCCGAGGCACCTCACTTCTTCCTCCTAGAGATAATGAGCGACTCCTGTCGATCAAGACCGACAAGAACGGAACGCTGGTATGTGTGAAGTACACCACTGCTCACCCTGCCATCCAAGGAGTCCATGCACGTCCAGGCCAACTCCGCTACACCGAGTTCATACCACCTCCGCCCAAGAGACAGCGGGCTACATCTACACCAGCACTAGAGAAAGTCCCTAGACAGCCCCCGCTGTCTCTACGAATCCTTAATGAGAAGATGGAAGCTCTCTCTAGCAACGTTAGGGGTATAGAGAGGAATGATGACTTAAGAAACAAGATTATGAGTGACATGACTAAGCAGATAGAAGTCAATGTCAAGTTAATTCGCAGTCTCAAGCGCGAAAAAGATCAGCTGAAAGAAGAAATTGGTGATCTTAAGGAAGAAATTAGGAAGCTCGCAAGGTAGGGGCAGCCTTAAGTTGCCCTCGTTATCTATGTAATAAGGCACAAGTGTGTTAGGTTTGGTTATATTATCGAGTGTGCTAGGTCTTATTAATAATATTAAGTGTGTTAGGTAAGCCTTTTGAGCTAGGGCAGAAGTTAGCTCAATCGGTTATCAAAGTTATATTGTATCGTTAATGAATAAAGTGCCTTATTTTTTCATTAATATTAATGTTTGTTAACACCAAATTTTGGGCTGAGAGCCGATAGCCGATACCAGAGGAAGATAGCCGATCTCGGAAGTAGATTTTGTCCAGCGGAAGGAAGGAAAATAGCCGATTGCACGGTGAATCGGTTATCGGGGCAAGGCGACAGGAGGCGTGCAGCGTCGGTATTGATGACGTCATTCAGAGTCCGTACCGCCAAGATGCGATCACGATCGGAGTCCATTATGGAAAGGGAAGGTGGGACTCCAAGTTACCTTAGATATAGGTGTTTACACCAAAATTTGGTAAATTTGCCCCAGAAAGGAAAGAGCTGGCCGATGGTATAGAAGCAAAGAAATACACAAAATTTTGGGCCGGGAGCCGATAACCGATACTAAAGGGAGATAGCTGATACCAGAGGAAGATAGCCGATTTCGGAAGCAGACTCCGTCCAGCGGAAGGAAGAAAATAGCCGATTGCACGGTGAATCGGTTATCAGGTCAAGATGACAGGAGGCGCGCAGCGTCGGTATTAATGACGTCATCCAGAGTCCGCGCCGCCAGGATGCGATCACGATCGGAGTCCATTATGAAAGGGAAGTTGGGACTCCAAGTTACCTTAGATATAGGATAGTTTGTTAGTTTCCTTATCTATTAATGAGTTGTAATTCGATTAGGACTCTAGCTACGCTCAGGGTATAAATATAAGCCCTCAGCCATTGTAAAACATACAACGACATCAATACAGCACAACTTTCGGCTCCAGCCAAACAAACCCTAGAGTCAGTCGAGTCCGGCGAGTTACTTCATCCAGGCTGGGTGTCATCCGGTGGACGCAGTCTTGCTTGTAAGTATCGTCAACCCCCTGTTAAACTATGTATTTTTAGCGTCATCCGGTGGACGTGGAAACATGGCGGACCAGGGTCCTTGCTAAGCTCTGTTTCTTTGGCGTCATCCGGTGGATGTGGGAAGCACAGTGAGTCAAGGATGATTCACGCTGGTTTACCTGATCAATCTGTGTTAACCGTCATCCGGTGGACGAGATGCAGATTAGGACGGTTTTCACCCGCGGATTAGTTATCGATTCGTGTTTGTTTGCTTGATTAATCTATTAGTTAACGTCATCCGGTGGACAGGCTATAGATTACGACAGTTTGCATGCATGGATTAGTTATCGGCTCTAGTTAAATTTGGCAGTTTAGCTAGATTCATTAAGTTACCGATGTTGCTTATGTTTATTGTTTATTATTTAAAGAAATCATCAATTTGCCCGTCTTGATCCATATGCGTCGGCTTATATCTAATAGATCTATATGTTCAACGAATTATGTTTGCCATTCATTTTATATTGATAAGATAGAATGTTTTGCACCAGCCGGTTGTATTTTGGATCTAGATTAGATACGGGTCGCACTCAAGTAATAAAATAAACATTGTTTAGATTCAAGGGTTAACGGATCTAAGTTGCAACTTCATCATGACTGCCTCGATCCGCTCGATCTCCACTGTTGCAAGATTGTGATTTAGATCTATTAGCCGGAGAGTTGAAACATTGTTTGCTTTATAGGCTTGTATGTTGCTCGTATACACTAAATCGGCTAAAGTAGCCGATTTCATCTTATTTTACATTGAGATATCTTATGATCATGTTAGCTTGCTGTGACTACATCTTTTGTAGTATACTTCTGTCTAATGCAAGTATATGTCATTGAATTCATGTCTGAATCGGTTAACTTGAGTTATAATGCATGTTTCGCTACAATCGGTTCATAACATGGCGGAATCGGCTTTCTAGTCGATCTCCCATTACATCGGCTCTTCGAGCCATACAGTTGGAACTATCTGGACATACCGGTTAGTTCCACCCTGTGATTACTGATTACTATCTTTTTCCTTGTCAATTGCAGGTCAAATTGACTGGCACGCTTGGGTGTTACTGACACTCTCAGACCGGGTCCGAAGCTAGCTGGATCTGCGAGAGCTTCACTGCCTCAAGGGTCGTTTCCGGCTTCGCTGGTGTGTTGGGCTTAGGGAACCACTTTTTGTGCCAACAATAGGATAGTTTGCTAGTTTCCTTATCTATTGATGAGTTGTAATTCGACTAGGACTCTATCTTTGGCGTCATCCGGTGGACGTGGGAAGCACAGTGAGTCAAGGATGATTCACGCTGGTTTACCCGATCAATCTGTGTTAACCGTCATCCGGTGGACGAGATGCAGATTAGGACGGTTTTCACACGCGGATTATTTATCGATTCGTGTTTGTTTGCTTGATTAATCTATTACTTAATGTCATCCAGTGGACAGGCTATAGATTGAGATAGTTTGCACGCATGGATTAGTTATCGGCTCTAGCTAAATATGGCAATTTAGTTAGATTCATTAAGTTATCAAGATGTTATTTGTTGTTTATTGTTTATTTATCAATATAACATCTCTCTGCCCGATCAAGATTGATAGATTTGGCCTTAGATTCACTTGAATTTGATCGTCATTTATGCTTTCTTATGCTTATTTCACCATGATCCATGCTTACATCGGCTAATTCCCTATCAATCTTGTTCGTTACATGTTGTGCGTTCGGTGCTAGTTGAGACATAAGTGGTTCTGAGGTTATCGTAAGTCTTATTTTTGTGTCCTTGTTTAAGTTAAACTGAGCGTCATCCGGTGGAACAGGTTTAACCTAAACAAGTGTTCACTAGATCAGACTTGCTTTAATTTGAAGTCTGTTTATGGCTACGCTAGCATTCGTTCATGCTTCAAGGACCCTGCATCGGCTAAAGAGCCGATTCAGTTATGCTTTCACGAATAGATCGTGTATATAGACTTATTTGGATATCAAACGATCTAGCTTTGTTTGCTGAGTTTGTTGAAGCCCGCTGGCCGTTAGACCAGGTGAACACAGACTTGGTGAACTTAGCGAAGAGGGTTTACTAAAGCCGCCGGCCTTCTAGACCAGTTTTAGCCGATCTCTGCTTGTTTGATGTACAGATCAGATCTGTACATATGATCTATTTTCTTTTATACACATTAACTGAATTAGATCGGCTAGCGCGTTATTATATTCATATGAGTATCCTAATAGCCGTTTTACTTCATTATTATACTATCGGTTCATAACATGACGGAATCGGCTTTCTAGTCGATCTCCGATTATACTGGCTCTTTGAGCCGTACAATTGGAACTATCTGGACTCGCTATTTAGTTCTGCCTTGGGTTACTGATTATATCTGTTACCTTGTCAATTGCAGGTCAAATTGACTGGCACGCTTGGGTGTTACTGACACTCTCAGACCGGGTTCGAAGCTAGCTGGATCTGCGAGAGCTCTACTGCCTTCAAGGGTCGTTTCCGGCTTTGCTGGTGTGTTGGGCTTAGAGAACCATTTTTTGCACCAACACACTTTTTGGCATGCCCGGTGGGACAATTCACTGAAGACCATGGAAAAAGGGAAGACTGCGGCAGACGGCTCCTCCAGGGATGACGGTGTCCTCAGGGTCAGGATCGAAGATCTCAACGAGGAGGATGCGGCAGTGCTGAACAAGATCGTTGAAGAATTCGCTGATGCCTGCCTGCTTTCATTCAGCAAGCAGCGTGATGGCTCCATAGTGAAGAAGAATGCATTCCCAAGGTGGATCATGGACGGCCATTCTGATAAATCTAAAGAGGAGTGCAAGGCCGACCTCAAACAGATGCTGGAAGAAGCGACCTGGGAGGCCGCCTATTCAGCAGTCAGCCACCACCACAAATCCTTCCTGCAGACATTCTATAACATCATGAAGACCGTTCTCAAGTGGCAGGATTGGGAGTCTTTGGGTCCAGTTTACTTCAACATACCCGCAGAAGACGCAGATCCAAAAGCAGCGGCAGGGACTTCCAATTCCTCACCGCAACAGCCGAGCCAGCCGAAAGCACCAGTGAAAGGTGCCACGGTGGCCGGTTCGGCTCAAAAAATAGCAGCTTCTCCCAGATTATACAAAGATCATACTCCAGAGGAGATCGCCGCTTTCATGCAGGCCACCGGGCAGACGGTGAACTCAATGAACTCATCAGCGGTGAACCCGGCGGCTAGAAATACGCCGGCGGCAGACACGGCCAACCCAACTCCTGGATACCACGAGGGGATTACATATCAAGACCTTCAGGCAGCGCCGCATCCGGGGTACGCTCAGACGCCCAGCAATCAGCTGCTGGAGCAGATGAGTGCCATGCTCCGTGATACGTTCGGTTTGCAGCCGAAGACCGGGACTGGAATAAAGTACAGACATCCCTACCCCGAGTGGTACGACCGAGTGACGTTGCCGCCCAGGTATCGCTTGCCCGACTTCTCCAAGTTCAGTGGGCAGGACGACATCACCACCATGGAACACATCAGCCGTTACCTGACCCAGCTCGGTGAAGCTTCATATGAGGTAGCTCACAGGGTCCGGCTCTTTCCACTATCACTGACAGGGCCGGCGTTTAGCTGGTTCGCGTCCATGGAGCCTGGCTCGATTCAAGGTTGGGAAGATCTGGAGACCAAGTTCCATAATTACTTCTTCTCTAGCACCGGGGAGAAAGACATCACAGATCTCACCAACATGCGCCAAAAGCCGAATGAACTTGGATCGGCTTTCATCAGGCGATTCAGGGAAACCAGGAACATGTGCTACTCTTTGAACATGAACGACAAACAGCTCGCCAAGATAGTGGTCAGTGGGCTGCTCCCACACGTCCAAGAGAAGCTGGTGGGCACCAACTTCAACAGCATCAGCGAAGTGATGCAGAGGGTGGCCGCATTAGAACAGCTGGCCCAGAGCTTCAAGAAGGAATCAAAATACAAGCAGTCGGCTTACGTCTGTAATTCCGACTCAGAAGATGGGGAGAATGAAGAAGTGGCTTCTGTTGAGCTCAAATGGGGTACAAAACCCATGGCCGTGCTGAAGGGTTGGAGCGCGGAGGATCAATACGACTTTGACACGCGCAAGCTGGACAAGCTCTTCGACCTGTTAGTTAGCGCGGGCCACATCACCTTCCCGGCTGACTACGTCAAGCCATCTCCTAAAGATTTGCAGGGAAACCGTTCTGCCAGTACCACGGCCTCACCTCACACTCCACAAACAACTGCTGCAATTTCAAAGCAGCAATCCAGAATGCCATTAGACGCGGCCTGTTGAAATTTGAGGCCCCTACCAAGGGAAGATGAAGATCGACAAATTCTCATTCCTGAAGGGACAGAACATGGTCCAGATCGCAAACCCCCCGACCAAAGTAAAGGTGTTAACCTCCGAACGGGCCAAGAAGAACTCCTCGGTTGATACCGATGCGCAGATCACAGCTAAGGAGCTAACGCTGATCAAAGAAAGGAGGGAGCAGAACCAGAGGCAGGTGGAGAAGGGAGAGTCCAGCGGCACCAAGAGCAGGAGGCCCACGCACCAACATCTCTTGAATAAGTGGCGGCGTCAGAAAGAGAAGGACCATCAGAGGCAGCTGCAGCGCGAAAAGGAGGAGTACCGCAGGTGGCTCCGTGAGGAAGAAGAGGCGCGCTATCACGAAGAAATGGCTCGCCGTCAGGAAGGTGAGGAGGATCACTGGCATTGCCCGTTCTTCCGACACTGCTGGAACGAAGGCTTGAGACTGCCAACGCTGCGCAACTGTCTAGAGTGCAGCGATCAGTACCGAGACTACAGGCAGTCCTAGGTCAACCGCCGGTCCGTGCACCAGAGGCCAGGGAGCCCCCATAGCCCGCGGGATCGGCGTGAAAAAAGGGACCTGCGCGATCGGCTTGATGAGGCGGTGGTTGAACGCCGACAGCCGGTTTGGCAGGAGAACCAGTGGTGCCCAGGAGATCTAACTAAAAGCCAAAGGCGCCGGGTGCAGCGGCTCAGGAATAGGGAGCTCCAGGCTGAGGGGCGCACCAAGCAGGTGTGGCGCGAAAAGCCTTCACAAAGTAATGGAAAAGCTGTAGCCGATGCACAGATGGTGTTTGTGCTACCTGCAGAGTTCAGAGCCAGGAAGTACGATACTGATTCCGACTCAGATGACTCAGGATCAGAAGAAGGAGTGGCCAAGTTAGTGCTCGCGCAGCAAGCTACTTTTGACAAGCCGTCCAAGAATAGACATCTGAAAGCCCTCTACCTCAAAAGTTATATTGACGGTATGCCCATGACGAAGATGCTGGTGGACGGCGGTACCACGGTCAATCTCATGCCTTACACCACATTCCACAAGCTGGGCAAGGGTTCCGATGATCTGATAGAAACCGATCTGATGCTCAAGGATTTCGGGGGCAATTCTTCCAACACTCGGGGGGGCAATCAACGTTGAGCTGACAGTGGGCAAGAAGACACTGCTTACCACCTTTTTCATGATCGACAATAAGGGCGCCTACAGCTTGTTGCTCGGACGCGACTGGATTCATGCCAACTGCTGTGTGCCATCCACCATGCATCAGTGTCTCATTCAGTGGCATGGCGATGAGGTCGAAGTGGTTCCGGCCGACGACTCGGTCAGCATGGCGACAGCGGATGCCACGTACTGGGAAGCTGGGGATCATGATTGTTTCTCTGGCAAGATTTGGGAAGGAGGCTCCATCAAGGTCAGCGATGAGAGTCAACAGCCGATCAGGGCAATCGACTCTGAGTCTTTTTATTAAATGGAGAACCCGATCGACGGTACAGAGGGTAAGTTGGGGCGAGGATTCACGTCGGCCGACAAGCTCGAAGAAGTGGATGTTGGACCCGGCGACAGGCCAAGGCCGACGTTTATTGCCGCCAACCTAGACCCGGATTTCAGGCAGGAGCTGATTCAACTGCTGAAGGAGTACAAAGATTGCTTCGCTTGGGAATATTATGAGATGCCTGCATAGGACAAATCTATTGTTGAGCATAGGCTACCTATCAAGCCGGGGTTTCGGCCATACAAGCAGCCTCCACGTCGATTTAGAGAGGACGCTCTGCCTAACATTAAGGCCGAAATCGCGAGACTGTTAGAAGCCAAGTTCATTCGAGCTTGCCGATATGCCGAATGGATATCGAACATCGTCCCTGTGTACAAGAAAAATGGTAAATTACGAGTCTGCATTGACTTCAGGGATTTAAATAGGGCTACACCGATGGATGGCTACCCTATGCCAATAACCGATATGTTGGTAGACTCGGCTGCTGGGCACTAGGTTATTAGCTTCATGGATGACAATGCTGGTTATAATCAAATTTTTATGGCTGATGAAGGCATCCCGAAGACTGCCTTCAGGTGCCCTGCTACGCTTGGTTTGTTTGAATGGGTGGTCATGACATTTGGTTTGAAGAATGCCGGTGCAACTTATCAGAGAGCTATGAATTATATATTTCACAAATTGATCGGCAAAATCGTTGAAATCTATATAGATGACGTGGTGGTGAAATCCAAGAGCTATAAAGATCACCTGGCCGATCTGAGGGCCACTCTGGAGTGCACAAGGAGACATGGCTTGAAGATGAATCCTAACAAGTGTGCGTTCGGCGTGTCGGCTGGTAAATTTCTGGGATTCATGGTCCACCACAAAGGGATAGAGATCGGCAGCAAGAGCAAGAAGGCGATCGATGAACTTGTACCTCCAACCAACAAGAAGGAATTGCAATCTTTGCTCGGTAAGATTAACTTTATCAGAAGGTTCATCACCAACTTATCAGAGAAGGTGCTATCGTTCTCGCCATTGTTGAAGCTCAAGAATGATGAAGAGTTCAAATGGGGTGACGTGCAACAGAAGGCTTTTGACGAAATCAGAGAATACATGAAAACTCCACCTGTCTTAGTACCGCCACGGACAGGGAAGCCTTTTAAGTTGTACGTGACGGCCGAAAGTCATACTATTGGATCGGCCCTTTTTCAAGAGTTTGAAGGGAAAGAGAGAGCAGTTTTCTACCTGAGCAGGCGGCTCCTTGACCCTGAGACAAGATATACACCAACCGAGAAGTTGTGCTTGTGCCTATTCTATTCATGCATCAAGTTGAGGCACTACCTGCTTGCCTCGGAGTGTGTGGTGGTGTCCAAGGAGGATGTCGTCAAGCACATGCTTTCGATGCCAATTTTGAATGGTCGGATCGGCAAATGGATCCTGGCGCTCTCAGAGTTTGACTTGAGGTTCGAATCGGCTAAGGCAGTCAAAGGTCAGGCGATAGCCGATTTCATCACACAGCATCACGGAGGATCGGCTAATGTAGCGGATGTAGCGCCATGGACTATGTTCTTTGATGGCTCTTCGTGCAAGCAAGGTGGTGGCGCCGGAGTAGTGCTCATCTTGCCACGGGGTGTGCGCTTTGAGTATGCTTTCCAGATCGGGCCGATTGTCACAAACAATCAGGCTGAATATGAAGCCGCGTGGAAAAGTTTTCAGCTTCTGCATGAAGCAAAAGCCGATGCAGTTGAAGTATTTGGCGATTCACAACTAGTCATCAACCAATTGCTCGGCCTGTATGAGTGTAAAGACGAGATACTCAGAGGCTATTATGATCAGTGCCAGGCTCTCATCAAGAAGTTCATGACGGTGTCTCTCTGTCACATCCCCAGGGCCCAGAACCAAGAAGCTAATCGGCTAGCGCAGAAGGCGTCGGGTTATCGGCCGATGCAGGAGATTTGTAACAGCGAGCAATCAGCTGATGACTGGAGGGGCGAGATAGCAGGTTACCTGGCAAATCCTTCACAACGGGTCAATAGAAAGCTAAGGTACAAAGCCACCAAGTACGTGTTGCTGGATGGTCAGTTGTATTACAAGACTGTTGAAGGAGTGCTGCTCAAATGCCTGGGGACAGAGGAATCAGTGAAGCTGATGAGCGAAGTACATGATGGAGTCTGCGGTGCACATCAATCAGCTCACAGGATGAAGTGGATCATCGGAAGGACTGGTTACTATTGGCCTACAATGCTGGAAAATTATTTCAAATATTATAAAGGGTGTCAAGAATGCCAGAAGTTCAAAAATATACAAAAGTCTCCAGCCTCTGCTATGAATCCTATAATCAAGCCATGGCCGTTTAGAGGATGGGGTATCGATCTAATCGGACAAATCTACCCACCATCGAGCAAGGGTCACAAATGGATCCTGATGGCGACTGATTGCTTCACCAAGTGGGTAGAAGCCATTCCTTTGAGGAACGCCACTTCAGCTGACGTGATCGAATTTGTAAAGGAGCACATTATTAACAGGTTTGGCATACCTCAGACGATCACAACCGATCAGGGAACAATGTTCACTTCAGAGGAGTTTATGACCTTTGCCGACGACATGGGCATCAAGATTTATAATTCATTGCCGTATTATGCCCAGGCCAACGGACAAGCAGAAGCTTCCAATAAAATTTTGATCAAGGTCATCAAGAAAAAGATTGAGCAGAACCCCAGAAAGTGGTATTTGCATCTGAGCGAGGCGCTATGGGCATATCGCATGGCACAGCATGGATCGATCAAAGCTTCACCTTATGAGCTAGTCTATGGACACGCTGCTGTCTTGCCATGGGAAATTCAGTCTGAGACACGGCGCGTCACGTTGCAAAACAAGCTTACAGCCGGTGAATACAAATACATTATGATGGACAGTTTAGAAGATTTGCACTGCCATCGGCTTAGGACTTTGGAATACATTGAAAGAAATAAGGTACGGGTGGCCAAGTATTACAACACTAAGGTAAGAAGCAAGAGCTTCACCGAATCAGAGCTAGTATGGAAAGTCATTCTGCCTATTGGTACAAAAGATAGCCGATTCGATAAGTGGTCGCCAAACTGGGAAGGCCCGTACCGTGTGGTTGAATGCGCCCCGGGTAATGCTTACATCCTTGAAGATTTAGAAGGACAGAGACTCGCCAGAGCCATCAACGGGAAGCATCTGAAGAAATACTACCCTAGCATTCCAGTTGGGGGTGATAGCTGATTCATGTGAATCTGGCTCTAACAGCCGATGCCGTGTGAGCGGGTCACCTTCAGGACAAAAAATGGCTGACATCGTAGTAACGAGTCGCCCTTAGCACAAAAATGAAATACCTCGATGGGGTGTAACAGCCGATGCGACAAGCATCGCCTTTAGAGCAAAAAATAAAAACAAAATATACAGCCTTGCAGATTGGATTGTTTCGGGCATAACGAGTTCAGAAGTATCATATACATCAAAATGCCTAATACAATCTAGTTTGGATTATTGACGCCATCCCGGATCACGTCCTTGGCGTCGATGGACACGGAGAGACCGTCGGAATGAGGAGCGAAAGCGACCATCAGCGTGCCGAACTCCTCCATGTCTTGATCCCCGGTTCGACGTTCTCCAGCACGATGCCGGAGTTGATCTGGGCGGCGGCCAGAGCTCCTGTGGCACCATGACGGACGCCGCTCATCGCCACCTGGCGGACGCGGTGGTGCACGTCTGCAAGCTGCTCCACCTGCGTTTGGCCCCGCGCGCGGAGGACGTTGGTGGCACTCGCCGCAGCCACGCGCAGTTCATGCAGCTGCGCCGTCAGGGCTGCATAAACAAGGAAGGTCAGTGCTGGAAAACGCGTCGTGCATGCCATTGGACAAAGCGAGAGATTACCTGCCACGGCGGCCTGCGACTCCGCGAGGTTGGCCCGCGCCTCCGCCAAATCGATGCTGACGGCAACGAGCGCGACGGCCTGGTCCTCATTCTCTTTATCCAGCCGACCGGTTTCTTTGGTAGCCTCGGAGTAGAGATTGCGGTACCGCACCATCTCATGGTGGAAGTGGCGGCCGTCGGCGGCGGTGTAGGAGTCGCGGGAACTCGAAGATGATTTTGAGTTCGATCCTGCTCCGGAGGTGGTGCTGCGAGCCGGAGCGTGATGGAGGTTCGGTTGTGGCGCCGTGCGACGCATCGAGCAACTAGCGCCGATCGGTGCACCGGAAGGCAGATGGAGCGGGGGACGTTGGCTGAAAGGAACAATCAGACCAGGCACCCAGATTTAGCCAGATTTAAAGATTGGCGAAAAGGGCGAATAAGATACCTGCTATGGACTCCCCGTCCGCTGACTTGCATCATACGCCTGATTGGAGCCCTTACAGGAGCAGAGGGCCCGGCGGCGTCACCAGCGGCGGGGGTTTCCGGGGCGGCCGTCCCAGTTGCAGGAACAGCGTCACCATCAGCCAGGGATGCCCGAGGAAGATCAGCGCCGGGGGCAGGCGTGTTCAGGCCGGCTGAGGAGCCAACGATGCCGCTGACAATAGGTGGCCGGTGACTGCGGAAACAGATTGAATCAGACGGAAACCGCAAGGAGATGGTAGGCTGACGGTTGAATTTACCCTAAAGTCTGCTCGATTCGGGCGACGCTGGTCCAGATGCGGCGGATGCTCCGTTCCATCTCATCGTCGTCGGCGGGCTCAGACGCCGAGCGCTTCCCACGGTCTCCATTGCCGGCCTTGGTTGTGAATGAAGATTGAGAGAGTGGAAGTGAAATAGATACAAGGAGGCGGCCAAAAGAGTTGGTCGGCGAGACGGATACGATGGCGTGTGACAGTGCCTCAAGTCTGTTGACTATTTATAAGACAGCACGGGCACCGAGGCGGTTTCTTTGGGGAGCGAGACGACGCGCTGGATTTTAGGTTACGGTTAATCCGCGTTTCTTGAATCCGGAACGGTTGCCAGATCAGAGAGATGAAGCGCCGCCATCGATGGTCGCACACCGATCGGCTTTTTGGGTCAGGCTGTTTAGCCGATCCTATTGTGAGTACCCACAAGCTGATTCGTAGTGAATCTGGCTAAGGGGTCAATTCTATGGGAAAGCAGAACAAAGTCGATGCTAAGAAGCAGGCCCGAAAGCCGATTCGTATGTAAAACGGATCAGGCTGAGTAATCGATTCTAAGGTACAATGCAAGCCTGAGAGACGATTCGCATGCAGAAACGTATCAGGCTGAACAAAGTCAATTCGAAACAGGACAAAGCCAGTATTAAGGTATGGAATCAAAGGCAGATCAGGCTAAATTTTCAAATTCAGGGTGAAACAGCACGAAGACAAAGTTGCAAATAGAAGAGAACATGCCAAGTAGTACACCCATCATGTTACAAAGTTAATAAAGATCGAGTCAGTTCTACTAGTTCAGCAGGGAGCGCATGGCCAGCCTGCAGCAATTGTTGATCTCGGTTTTCAGTGGACGGCAACAAGTCCAGGCGTTGGCATGTCTTCCTGCCTGCAACGACCAAGCTGCTGATTTCCTTCTTTTTCTGGGAGAGCTCGATCGTGCTGGTGGAAATGGTGATTTTGCGCTCACTGATAGCCGACTCAACTGCTTCCAGTTCTTTTCTTAGCTGGTCTCGTCTTGTTTTCAATGTCTCCAGTTCTGTTTTGGCTGTGCTGATTGAAGATTTGAGCAGCCTGGCTCGATCGGCTAATCCGGTGGCCTCTTGTCTGTTGGCCGATTTGTTGCTCCTCAACTGTTCAAGCTCTGCCAGGTTCCCATGAGTAGTGATAATCTCTGATGCTGTAACTTTAAGATCACCGAGTCTCTGTAGGGATTTCAAGGCTGTCATATTGGGTTGCTGTTGGACAAGTACGATTATTTGATCAATCAGTCCGGGATTCGAGGCCAGAGCAACTAGATCACCCTCCAGATGGGGTAGAAGTGCACTCAGCCGATTGTTGAAATCTGGCTCTGAAAGTTTCTCGGAGGAGGAGGCAAGTTCGTCTCTATCACAGAATTCTTCTATGTCGAATGAATAGCCGGGAGACGAAGGCTTCGGTACCTGCAATACATACATTCTCTCATCAGAAAAGGTATAATATAGGTTAATTGTTTTCTAGCAGAGACAGGATACCTGAACGAGGCCTGAGGGTTGTAGGGTTGATGCCGATGTTGATTGTTCGACTAAGGCAGTTTTGTCTCTTGTGGCATGCGGATCCTCAGCTGTCATTGCCCCGGACAGATAGGTTTCTGCAAACCAGAAGTAAGAGCAGTGTGGAAGCAAGAATAATTGCTAACAGCCGAATAGGAGTTACCTGGATTCCTCTCAGGGGGAGACTCCTCTTCTTCAAGGTTTGCCCAGACTTCGTCGGAGGGGCTGTTCGGCTGTATTTTTGAAAAGAAGATTTGGTCAATCAGGGCATTTGCGTCGAGGAAAGAAAGGCCCAATGAATAGTACCTAAGTTTTGGCTCCTTCTTCCTGGATCCCTTCTTCTTGAGCAGCTGACTCCTCATGGCCGGTGGATTCTGGTGGTTCTTCGGCCTGTTTCTCTCCCAAGGTATTTTGAATTGGCTGGGGTTTCACCTGGTAGAAAGCCGATTTAAGAGTCGGAGCATACTGCAGTAAAGGAAGATGCTACTTCTGGATACCTGAACTTTTCTTATCGAACGGCGTTTCTTGGGTGCTTGTTTTTGGAGCTGAGATGCAGCTGGTCGTTTTGAAGCAGAAGGGGGCGTCAGTACAGCAGGGCCTGACATCAGTTGTCGCAGCGTTGGTGCTCGAGAACCTAGCCTCGCTGTCGGACAGGGGGGATAATATTCCACTCGTTCTGGTGGATTGGATGATGGGTCATGCGAGAAACATCTGTTAAGTAATATGTTTGACTAAAGCTGTTTTTGCTGGAATCGGCTGAAAACACTTACTGCTCGGGAAGATTGGAAGTTCGGGTCCAGGGCTCTGCATTTGTCGTGGACAGTCTGGCAGAACAAGTGAGCGTGCCATCGCTGCCACCAGTCATCAAAACTCTGATGGGTGATGCAGATTTGATTCCATGGCTTCGGTGAGAATGTGGGCAGGTTTGCTCCAAATTGAAAAATTCTGCCAGCCTGAAGGTGCTCTGTAATGTTCTCCCTGGGTTTCAAGGTATTCAAGAAAGGGAGCCGAGGGGGCAATTAGCCGAAACCTAGCTGTCTTGCGGCTATGTTTGGGTGATAAAATTCATAAGAGGGATAGCTAGTTGCCTTGCCGCTTGCGCTCCGAAGGTGTTTGAAATCTACTGGCAAGGCACAGGGTTTTATGATTGCATTCAAGATGCTGATAGCCTCATCATCAGAGCACCCGTTGTTGAACTTGAAGCTGGAGGGCGCTGGAAATTCATCTTCATCCTCATAGGGGAACCAGGTAGTAACATTTGGTCCCAAGCCCCTGTACAATGTTTCCAGCATGTTGTCCTTTGAAGTTGGGATGGTTATGGCAGAAGTAGCTTTACCAAAACTTTGACAGCCTCTGGTTTTTGGGTCCTCCTCCTCTGAGTACTCGGTGGATGAAAAGTTGAGGCCTTGGAGTTGTGTTCTTACCATCTTATGCAGATACAGGTTTAGCCATAACTGTACTAGCCACCAAGGGCCTGTTATGCATTGTACTTCTTCACCAATAATCAAGGAACTGAACACCCGGTTCATAAGCCTGTATGCTGCACCCAACAGGAGTTTGCCTAGGGGGATGGAGTGCCCTTGAGCCAGTTTCTCTGCTAAGACCCGATAAGGGTATGCTTGCCCGGCAGTGGCGCCACAGAACACGAACCTCTCAAGCCACATAGTCAAAAATGCGACATGTTCTTTCTCACTGACGGAAGAGGAGGTTTTCTGGTGGTGTTGAACATAGCCACTCCACCCTTTGTATGTGTCCAGCTTCGGGAAGTACGAGTCCTTCTTGCCACTGGAGCAGAGATCCCAGAAGTTATATGATCCAGTGATCTGAAGTCCGGTGAGGGATATCGCCCAGAGTAATGGTTTTTGGACCATTTCCGAATACAAAAGCATTCAAGGAGTTGGACCAAAAATGACTGGCGGCTATCAGGAGCGGCTCATTCCTTGCCATCTCTGATAATGATAGGTCAAGACATTGGCTCAGATGGCGTATCTCCCAGTCCGCGCGTTTCTTCGCCGCGACGCGGCGGAACCAGTTCCTCCATCCAGCAGGTACGCTTGGCCAGTTTCTGAAGGATTTGGCCCGGGAAGAGGCGCCCATCATGGAGCTTCGGAATGCGAACTGGTTGGTTTCTTGAACAATGAAGTCTTTGGGGGCCGGATCGCCCATCGGACCCAGGTAGTAGGTATCGGGGATGTCCATCAGCGGAATCAGAATATCATTTCTCAGCACCTGGATTTGAAACTCGCACTCAGTAAGGTTGAAGAGGGATTCACAAATCAGGAGGTGGATCGATGAAATTGATACCTCAGGGACCTCGGAAGGAGTCGCCATTAGCTCGGGGATGACTTGACGGCGGCGAATCAAAGCTGACGGCGGCGGATTGAAGCCCGTGGCGGAAGTTGCGACGGTTTAGGGTTTCATTTTGGTGCGAAAGTTTGGAGCACCGAGAGGGAAGCCGCAGTTTGACTATTTGAAGGCTCAAGCGCTAATTTTGGAATAAACCAGTTTATTCCAAAATTGGGGGCATGTGTTAACACCAAATTTTGGGCTGGGAGCCGATAGCCGATACCAGCGGAAGATAGCCGATACCAGAGGAAGATAGCCAATCTCGGAAGCAGATTCCGTCCAGCGGAAGGAAGGAAAATAGCCGATTGCACGGTGAATCGGTTATCGGGCCAAGGCGACAGGAGGCGTGCAGCGTCGGTATTGATGACGTCATCCAGAGTCCGTGCCGCCAAGATGCGATCACGATCGGAGTCTGTTATGGAAAGGGAAGGTGGGACTCCAAGTTACCTTAGATATAGGATAGTTTGTTAGTTTCCTTATCTATTGATGAGTTGTAATTCGACTAGGACTCTATCTACGCTCAGGGTATAAATATAAGCCCTCAGCCATTGTAAAAAGAATCAACAACAACATCAATACAACACAACCTTCGGCTCCGGCCAACAAACCCTAGAGTCAGTCGAGTCCGGCGAGTTACTTCATTCAGGCTGGGTGTCATCCGGTGGACGCAGGCTTGCTTGTAAGTATCGTCAGCCCCCTGTTAAACTATGTCTTTTTAGCGTCATCCGGTGGACGCGGAAGCATGGCGGACCAGGGTCCTTGCTATGCTCTATTTCTTTGGCGTCATCCGATGGACGTGGGAAGCACAGTGAGTCAAGGATGATTCACGCTGGTTTACCCGATCAATCTGTGTTAACCGTCATCCGGTGGACGAGATGCAGATTAGGACGGTTTTCACGCGCGGATTATTTATCGATTCGTGTTTGTTTGCTTGATTAATCTATTAGTTAATGTCATTCGGTGGACAGGCTATAGATTGAGATAATTTGCACGCATGGATTAGTTATCGGCTCTAGCTAAATATGGCAATTTAGTTAGATTCATTAAGTTATCAAGATGTTATTTGTTGTTTATTATTTATTTATCAATATAATATCTCTCTGCCCGATCAAGATCGATAGATTTGCCCTTAGATTCACTTGAATTTGATCGTCGTTTATGCTTTCTTATGCTTATTTCACCATGATGATCGGTTCCATGCTTACATCGGCTAATTCCCTATCAATCTTGTTCGTTACATGTTGTGCGTTCGGTGCTAATTGAGACATAAGTGGTTCTGAGGTTATCGTAAATCTTATTTTTGTGTCCTTGTTTAAGTTAAACTGAGCGTCATCCGGTGGAACAGGTTTAACCTAAACAAGTGTTCACTAGATCAGACTTGCTTTAATTTGAAGTCTGTTTATGGCTACGCTAGCATTCGTTCATGCTTCATGGACCCTGCATCAGCTAAAGAGCCGATTCAGTTATGCTTTCACGAATAGATCGTGTATATAGACTTATTTGGATATCAAACGATCTAGCTTTGTTTGCTGAGTTTGTTGAAGCCCGCTGGCCGTTAGACCAGGTGAACGCAGACTTGGTGAACTTAGCGAAGAGGGTTTACTAAAGCCGCTGGCCTTCTAGACCAGTTTTAGCCGATCTCTGCTTGTTTGATGTACAGATCAGATCTGTACATATGATCTTTCTTTTATACACATTAACTGAATTAGATCGGCTAGCACGTTATTATCTTCATATGAGTATCCTAATAGCCATTTTACTTCATTATTATACTATCGGTTCATAACATGACGGAATCGGCTTTCTAGTCGATCTCCGATTATACTGGCTCTTTGAGCCGTACAGTTGGAACTATCTGGACTCGCCAGTTAGTTCCGCCTTGGGTTACTGATTATATCTGTTTTCTTGTCAATTGCAGGTCAAAGTGACTGGCACGCTTGGGTGTTACTGACACTCTCAGACCGGGTTCGAAGCTAGCTGGATCTGCGTGAGCTCTACTACCTTCAAGGGTCGTTTCCAGCTTCACTGGTGTGTTGGGCTTAGGGAACCACTTTTTGCGCCAACAATGTTTTAATCTACTCAACTCTATATTTTTGGTACGCATGTTGTCTCTACATGTTGCGTAGAAAAATATGCAGCAAAATAAGTGTGAGGGAGGCACATCGTGACTATGGAAATCAATTCGCTCGGGAAAATAATGTAATTTGGAAGATAATCAAATCAGGACCTCGCGCACCGAAGTGGACCCCGTGGGACCACAGAGGCACGCCGCCCGGCGCCCCACCTAGGCCGGCCGGCCCCCCTCTGCACCCTCTGCATCCCCTCCTCGATCATGATCAGGTTTGATCCCCATACAATATAATTGCATATGTTTCGATTTCTGTTTTGATCCGAATTAAAATTCACATGCTAATTACTTTTAAAAGAGAAGAAGAGATTGTTTAATTCATGGCTTAAGAATAAATTATATAACACTTTTCTAGGAATCATGTTACTATTGGAAACTATTTATAGGGACCCCATGATTGCTTAAGTCGTTGTGAAACATGACATAGTTGAATAATGAGAACTCAATCCCTGATGTTTTGTCTTTGGAGATTTTATTTTGAAAATTTAAATGATTAGTTATACCTCTCCTTTGTTGTAAAAATATTGTCCTACCAGAACCATATATAGGATAGAAGCCTGCTACATATAATACTTGTCTTTGTATTGAGTTTGGTCAACCTTTGTAACCCTTTGAAGAAATCTGTCATATTTTCGAATCAAGTGCCAATTCCACATAAGCATTACTCTAATCCAGAGTAATAACGAGTTATTCTATCAAAAATGTTTCTCTCCTACACTAGGAGAAAACACCAAAAATAATTATATAGCATAATCACCAAATAATTGCTCCATGTTTTGTGTAAAATCTCTCAACTACTAAATTCAAAAGAGGTATGAGCTATGCAAAAGAAGAAGGGAGTATAAAAAATGGACAAGTGTCCGAAGAAATTAAAACAATGGGTATTTAGATACTCGCCTCCCTAAAAAAAGAGAGAGAAAGAGATAGCTCATACTCTTTGAATAAGCTCAGTTGTATAAAAGAGAGATTTATTTTTCTCAAAGAGCAAGGTAGAATTAAGTTTCACCATATTCCACCAAATAAAGCTTGATTCGATTTTATGCCTCATTTCTCTGTGGATTCATTGTTTGACTTTACAATAAATACAATACAAGTATGTTTTCACATTTTACCTACCTGAGATCCACATAAGCTTTTTAGAAGCAAGATAAAGGAGGCAATATCATTAACGCCTTGGTAAGGATACAGAAATACCAGATATATCAGTGATTCGAGAATACTACAAAAGGAGAAGGTAAAATTAAGTTTATTTGCAAAATTACATACCCTCCAATTGACTTAACTAAAGAAAGGGAGTGATCTGTTTTCAAGCTATTCTGTTCTTCAACTACTCAAAGATTCATGGTAGACACTTTGAATTCCATAGTACATGCATGACTAGACTAGTTTTATATAATGCACTCTCAAGTTATGTTTTAAATGCTCTATTCTCTCTAAAAATCTTACATCTTAAAACCAACCTTTTTCTCGGGACGAGCAAAAGCCTAAGTTTGGGGGTAATTGTTGACACTTGTTATCATCCAAATTTTATTATCAATTATCCCTGCATTAAACATGAATATCCAGTAGAATAGTGTTATTACAGACAAATTCCACGAGTTTTGGTGAATTGTCTATTTCCTAGGGGATTTTTTAGAAAAACTTAAAAGAAGGATTAAAGAGCATAATTACCACGAAACTTGTTGTAACACTCCTGGTGTTACGGTTAATTAAAACCTGCCATGTCATCATCTTTAGTTGCAAATCATCTCGCATCAAACCTGATCACCGTGCACTAATTAAAACAATTTTTATTTCCACATGTGATTGTACTTAGGTATCTTTGAGTGACTTTATGATTTAAACATTTGTTTGTGTGTATGCCTTTAAATCCAAAAGAAAAATTTAAAAGGAATCATTTAAAAACCCTAATCGGACCCGAAACCCTAAATCAAAAACTAAATAGAATCAAGTGTTGGGCCTTAAACAAAATTGTAAATCTTTAAAAGTTGAGCAACTTCTATTTTGGGCAATCTTGAAGTTATTAAAAATAATTTCAAATAAAATCTTAATCTTGGTTTTAAAGTTTAAAGTTGAAATACAAATTTAAAAACTAGTAGAAATCAGAGGATGGACTTTTAATAAAAGTTTTAGCCCTTGCAAAATGGAACAACTTTCATGTTTAGAGAATTTAAAGTTTACCAGTGGAAATTTAAATTTAAACCCAATTAGTGCTTGTTTAATTAAATTTAAAATGCCATTTCAAAAACTATCAAGAATTGGGGCAAACTACTTTAATAAAAGTTGTAAGGCTTTTTAAGTTAAACAACTTTTATATTTGGGGATTTTGAACTTATGCATTGAGATTTCAAATTAAACCCTAATAGGTGTTTTGAAATTCAAATTTGAAATCCAATTTCAAAATTAACAAGAATCTGACAAAACTCTTTAATGAAAGTTGTAGGGTTTATCAAATACAACAACTTTTATTTTTGGGAAATTTCAAGTTATTGAGAAAATTTTTGAGAATTGAACTGGATTTGAATTTAATTTCAAAGTGTCCATTTACCCTCTTTTAGATTGTTTAAAATCCATTCAAAATTTGAATATGTCCCAAAAACCAAAGTTGTTCATCACAGAGTTTACCACAACTTCTATTAAAGCAATTTTTCGAGTTGCCATGTAAAATCAGAAGTAATTTCGTAAAAACCGAAACCTAGGGTGAGGTCATCTACAGTAACCGGCCCCCCTGCCCGCGCGTGCGCAGGCGCGCATGCCGCGCCGCACGCCGGCGCCGCCCGGGGCCGGCTGGGTCCTGTCAACAGCACGACGTGCTCATGGGGGGCCCCGGTCGTGTCTGGAGTGGGTCACAGCCCTTTATAAACCCACATCGTCGCCGTTCTTCTTCCTTTCCTCCGTTACCGCCACCGGTGAGCACCTCGCGGTCACCGACAAAATGCATGCCCAATGATCCATCTTCACCCAATTCGTTGTGCACACAGATTTTCCACTTCCTTGCGCACGTTTAGAGCCTACCCTCAGCCTTGTTAGTCGTCGGAAGCTCCCGGTCAAGGTCTTTCTTCCTCGCGGCCAGCGGAGCGCCGCCGCGGTTCGCCTCCCTGTGGCTAGCTCGCTGCGGTGAGCTATGCCTTTTCTTTGTCCATGTTTTGGCCTCTTAGCGTTCCTGTGAAGCTTATGCTTGTGCTGGTTTTCAGTTTCGTGCCCTGGAGGTCTCGGAACGAGCTCGTCGTCATCAGCGCGCGCCCCCGCGGTCACCGTCAACGTTGCCGACACCGTCCGGTGCCTCTCCACTTCGACCAGCGAGCGCAGCGTGCTCCGGTGAGCCTCTGGGATCTTATTGGGTGGCTGGTTAGGTCTTGTAAGGTCGGCCATCCCCGGAACGCGCGACACCGCCACATCGAGCCGCCGTGGTAGTCGGCGAGCTTACGAGCGAGCCCTAGACCTCGGTTCTAACCCCTTATTAGTTTTGTGGAAGTGCAGCACTCTCGTTGGTAGACTCTTTGTCACCAGCATGGCTGTCGCCGGCAAGCCGGGACGCGGTCAGCGCGGCTGCCGTCGCCGTGGTCTGTGCCGGCGAAAGGAAGGAGAAGAGGGAGTGAGGGAGAGAGAACTTTCGGGTGGGGGCCGGCTGTCAGCGGGTCAGGGAGAGAGAGGGCCGCGCTGGGCCGGCCTAGCTATTTTGGGCCGTCCCGGGCTGATTTGATTTTTTATTTTTCCTCGCAAATAAAAAATGTTTTCCAATTTCCTGATAGAGAGAATAGTGAGCCAATTTGTCCTTTTTATAGGAATTAATTTACTGATTTCAAAATTCTAAAAATAATTGTGTGCGCTCTCTGAGGGATGTACTATTTAACAAAAATATTAAATACATGTTTTGAGCACTTTCTGCAGGAACTAAAAATCAGCACATTAATTAATAAATGCAACTTTGGGTAATTTTAATTAGTTCTCTATAACTCCAAAAATCATGAAATTTAATTTGGTACTGTTTTAAGATAAGTACTATCTATGGTCAAATTTTGAGCTCAAATGGAAATAATTTAATTATTTCTTATTTATTACTTGCTTAATTGATTAATTAAGAAAAAGTTATTAGGATTAAAATTTTAATAATTTGTTATATCTTTTAGGGTTTGGTTAAACCTCTTGAAGCACCTGAACCCTGCTGTTCCAAGTTTTGATGATCATTTACTTTGTAAGTATAAGATAAATAACCCTAGGTAGTAATTAAATGCCAAAACAAAAATCCTAATTGATGAATTGATTAATAAAAATGAGTAGAAACCCTAATTCACTTTTGTGTGGTGTGACATTTGGATTGAGTAATATCCCAGGGTCATTAACTTGAGATGACCCTTGGCACCTTAATTAGTGTTTGGGTTCTTAATAAAATTGTTAATTTGGAACGCTAATAATTTATGTTAGTCACATATGATGATAGGGCTTATTACTTTGCTTAGGCAAAGGGGTGATAGTGTTCTAGGGGAAGAACCAATCCGACTTTCAACGACTGTTAAAATGGTCAATAAACCAAAGTAGCTAATACTCGATAGTAATTAGTATTGTTGACTTACAACTTTGTCGTGAAGGAAAGTTGTACTCAACTTTCAAATTGAGTTCATTTTCTACTGATCAATGATTTGGTGCATCTTTTGCATCATGGCATACATATCATCATGTTAAGTATTGCATTATTATTTCGTGTAGTGAACGCGCGATTGCTATCTGAAGCAAATTCCGAGTAAGGTCTTCACTCGGTGGACGTGGATCCTTCTCGGTGATTGACTTCAGGGTTCTGTCTACTTCAAGCAACAGGCAAGCCCCGGTGCATTCAGCCCCTTCCTTGTGATTTACAAAATGTTTATAACTTGAGTTAATCTAATGCATTACGTTGATAGGAGTTGATTGTCATCTACTTGTTGCATTACTTGCCTTGATATATTATCCCTGGAAACCTGTTTTAAAATGAAAACATTGGAGAATGCTTAGCCCTGCTTAAATAATGTAGATTTGCATAAAGGCTATTTTGAGCTATTGTGATGTGTTATTTAAACATGAAAAAGGAGATTGGTATTATTCTCATTCGGTAGCTGTGCACCTGATCAGTACACTGTCATCGACGGGAAGGGATTTCCTGCTCGGTGATCGTGGCATTGGGTTAGAGTCCCAATAATTGTCACCGAAGGAAACGGGATTTGAAAACTGAAGGGACATTTGTACTTGGGTTAGAGTCCCAATGCATTGTCGCCGACGGAAAAGGCATTAGGGACCATTCGTTGTAGGCCCTGTTGGATCGAGACTTCGCAACTAGCCACATACTGCGGAAAGCCTCTGACTCCGGTGGCTCTACTACTGGAACCGACAACCACGCACTGGGAGTGGAGAGATGGCGAGAGTAGCGTGTACCCTCGTGGCCGTCGTGCCTGGAGACTAGAGGGGTACTGTGCTCTCGGGTGGCGCAGGACCGGTTCCGGGGTACGAAAAGCCATGGTAGGCGGGGTTGGCATATGGAAGCTTAAGTGCTACATATGCAGTGTGGATAGGGATCCCCAGCTGGGTACTAATCGATTCGAATCGTTGTTGCTCCTCGGTTATGGAGACTTGTCCTTCAACCATTCAGCGAAGAGTGGTTCGGAACTAGAATGTTTTTTAGAATGATTAAATAATTGGAATTGAAGGATATATGAGAAAGAACTGAGAACTATCGATATTGATTATAATAATATTGAGTAAAATACTGAAAGTAGGATTAGTAATGCTTTTCTGCAAAATTCTTTGACTCTTGGTAAAGCCTTACCTTGACTTCCCCAGCCTGCATTCCTTAGTCTCATTCCTTTTTCTTAGTTGGGTAAGTCTTGCGGAGTACCCCATGTACTCAGGGTTTATTAACCCCCTGTTGCAGGTGACTTAGGTGTACAGCTCTGTGTGGGACCGTGTCAGTCAACGGATCGTGCATGGATGAAAAGTATATGATGTAACCCTTGGGCAAGGTGTCTAGTTGTAAGATGCTGCTCCACTATAAAACTCTGGTTTGGGATAATGTAATCTAAATTTAAAAATTATATTTCTGTAATACTTCTGCACTATTTACTCTGATTCAAATTATTTGCGTAAACTGTTGTAATACCTGCAAGGCCTTTACAATGAGATCCTTGGGGAAATTAGGGTTTCCTAAGAGACCCGACAGGCCACCTAAATCAAAGGAAACTCGTGCAGACTAGTCAAAGGTCTTTAGGGACGATGACGGGGCACGTGGGCCCTATGATTAAGGCGGTTCTTATTCGTTCTTAAGTTTACAACTCTATTTGAGTGCTTTGATCTTGGTAGCTCCTTGCTTGAAGTAGTAGTTTGTAGTGTAGACGTGGTGTCTGGACTATAATTACTTGTGAATGTCCCCTGATTGGCTGGATAGCGGTAGATCGCGTAGGTGACAGCTGCGTTGAGTCCTCTGTAGTCCACTTCCCGTTGATAGAATCGATAGGTGTATAAGTGTTTGGTAGGAGAGAACTCTGATTTCGCCTCTTATTCATTTCACTGCCCGATTAGAACGATATTATTCAAAGTTTCCCAGTTGTCGGATCTAGATAATAATTTGTTATCTCCTCATTCTTGATATTCTCTGGATTGATTGTGTTATCGGGTTAAGAGCCAATAGACTTAGTCAGTATCACCTACTGTTCCTTTGGGTTCGATATTAAAACCGGGATTTTCTGGTGAAGTGCTACATCGGTGTTTTATCTGTGGGCTTGCGGATACCTTAATATTATTAATCTTTAATAGAGTGCAGTTAATTTATACCAACAGAGCGGCCATCCTCGCCTCCCTCCTTCCATCTCATGCCTCCGCCTCCTCGAATGTGTGTCGCCGCCTCGCACTGTCGTCACTCAGCCCATGCTCGGATGCGCAACGCGCCGCCGTCTCGCACCGTCGACGCCCCGCTCACGCCCCGGATGCACTACGCACCGCTACCGCATCACATCCCTCCGTATTGACTGCCTCACACCTCCGCCGCCGCCTCGCATCAACCTTGCGTTCCCCACTTCACTTGCGGGCTCACCTCCCGCCCTCCTCCTTGCTCCTCTTCTACTCCTTGCTCTCCGTCAGGTCAGCCATGTACGGCGTCCAGACCTCGTAGCTGGTGGCCTCCTCCAGCCCATCCATCTACAGCAAGTCGTAGCCCTCCTCTCCACCTCCATCTGCAGTAGCTCCACATCCTGGCCCTCCTCTCCACGCATATATTAAGGTAGCATGCAAGACAGACATAATTTTAATTTTAGACCATGAAGCACTTGGTTATTGTAGTGTTGTTCACTTTTATAAAGTTCTATTTATCTGCATAAACTACCCTTCAGTTGTTAATATTTCTAACTACTAATGCATGTGGCATTTGCATTATTTGTATCGAGTAGGAAGATAAATCTTGATTGGAAGGATGAACTAAATCAAGAAAACTGCATTGACAATGAACCATTCATGATTTGTACTAGAAGCTCTTAGTTTAGTGGTTTAGTTCTTGAACCATGATGAGTTTTTTATTGTATTATCGAATACATTACTGAATGTTGATGATCAAAGTTATTTCGTGCCATTGAATTTTGCAAATTCTGTGCCACAAATTATTATTATTCATCAATAAAAATGGATGCAATATAAAATTCCAGCGAATCTAATGTCGATGCAATAGTTTTTGTTGCAACAAACCTAATGTCGATGCAATACTTTATGTTGCATCGAGCATAATGTCGATGCAATAATTGTTACTGCAACGAATCTAATATTGATGCAATAGGTTTTATTGCATCGGACCTAATGTTGATGCAATATGGTCTATTGCACTGAACGTTAGCTGTTGCAATAGAAATTCTTATTGCGTCAAATTTATTAGATGTATCACATCAATATCGACATGTTTTTGATTTAATGACCTTTTTCATCTCAAAATCATGATACAAGAGACACCCTTGTCATATGCAATAGGGACCTCGCATCAACATGATTTTGGTGCAATAGGGAGCTCGCATCAACAACGATAGTCGATGCAAATAGCAACTCTCGCATCAGTCACAACAAACCGATGTGACAAGGCTATTGCATCGAGATCTCTTGCATCGGCTCGCATCAAATGGAAAATTGATGCGATAATAAGCTATTGCATTTATTTTGGTCCGATTACATCAAAATTTGGCAGTGCAACAGGATCAAAAGTTAGCAACAAGTGTTTAAATTGTCATTGATACTAGTGGTTTTGGTATAGCACTTACCGCAAGTACGTAGAGGATCATAATGCATCGAAAAGAAGATTCAAAAAGAAGAAGAAGTTCCCCAAACACTGAAGGCGCAACTTCCTGGTAGGTTCCAAAAGTCCTATATACGATGTGTATGCTCTGTACATGTTCTAACTAGTGATATAGTGTATTACGTTTCGTGCAGTGCTCCAAACAACCTTATGGACCACTATTGTGCGAATACTACGACTCTGTTCGCTTGAACTTACCAGCCAGCTTCAGCTAGCCATTCAGCAGTGTTTTTCTCTCACAACAATCAGCCAGCCAGCCGTACAATCCAGCTAGCCGAATAGAGTTACATCTGCGAGTAACTCAGAGCCTCCGGCAAATTCAGCAATAACTGGAGGCAGCTGAATAAGTCACTAAACTGGTGGAAAAAAGGAAAACATAACCCATTCGACCATTACTAGGACAGTTGCAGACATTTATAAATTTGTCACGGACAGCTGTGTGTATGAAGGGACAATATTCTTCAACAAAGACAGCGAGTTAGAGGAACTAAAGAAGTACGAGAAGATCATAAACTGGAGCACCCATGCTCCGCGTTCCAGATTACAAGATGCCCAACGCCGGATTAGTTAGTAATACATCTCATGGTAGGTGATCGGGCTATGAATATCGGATTTTTGTGATGTAATACATCTCATACTTTGTTTTCCTATTTACTGCCTTTTGTTGGTGTTTGTGTCTGCCCATTCAAATGAAATTCAAATACAAATTTATTATTTTTTAAAAAAATCAAAAACTATTAATGGAGGCGGGCACATAAGGTGCAATCGCCTTGGTTAATATATTAACGTAGGCAGGCGCTCCAATGCAATCGCCTCGATTAATGTATTAACGAGGGTAGGCAATCCAACGTGACCATCTCAGTTAATGTTCATTAACAGAGACAGTTGCCTTACAGAGCTTGCCTTTGTTAATTGATTAACCGAGTCAGACAATGTAACTGTCTCCGTTAATTTTCGATTAACAGAGGCCTTTCATTGGAGGCAGTGGCAATGCTTGCCTCTATTAAGCCTTTTTTCTCACCTCCATTAATGTTTCTCACTACTGGATTCCAGCGGTTTGCCGAGTGTCTGAGACACTCGGCAAAGCACAAAAAAACACTCGGCAACCACTTTGCGCGTGTAACACTCGGCAAACCACACTCGGCAAAAAATCACTCGGCAAAGCACGTTTTACCGAGTGTCAAATGTCGGGCACTCGGCAAAGCGTTTGCCGAGTGTCAAATACGTCACACGGCAAAGATAGACGCTAACGGTTAAAATCCTAATGGCCGGTTTGCCGAGTGTCAACCGTTTGACACTCGGCAAAGCTTACATAGTTTGCCGAGTGTTAACACTCGGCAAAGTTTACCAAAGCATGTTCCCGGACGTGCCACGTGTGGTCAGTTTGCCGAGTGTCATGCCCCTGACACTCGGCAAACTGACCAGAATCTGTAATTTTTTGTTTATTCCATTTGCGACACAATTCACAAATATAATATATATCAGGATGCAAAAACTGTATAAATACACAATCTTGATAAAATCCCAGGATTCAAAAAATTACAATATCAAATTCATAGACTCAAGTATCAATATACATCGCCCTTTATTTAATTCACAGGTCAAAAAATGGGGAAAAAAAACCATAGTCTTTTCATCATCTTTAACATCCATCAAGCTAGCAAAAAGAGTTGTAGCTACCCTAAACATTACTGGGGCTTCTCACTTCACTAAGATATATCCTCCAGACCACACTATTGACCCCTCTGAAAGCAGCAACCTGCAACCAAAATTAGTTAAAGATATAAAGATTAGAGTCAGCTCTAGGATCATCTATAAGTATTGGACAAAATCAAGCTCCCAGGTAGCATAAAATAGTCAAGTATAAAATCTATCTGTCCAATCCACTAACATACATTACATTGCATTTTTTCTAGTGAACAGAAAAAAAGCAAGAGCAAAAGTTATATCAAAGTATCGAGTTTACAATTTACTGCCCATCGATATGACTGTATGCAATATCCTCAAATAATGAAACCCCTTATTTGTTGCAAGTAAACTACTAGCTGAAACAAGCATTGCCAAGTTAATAAAATTCTAAATTTATAAAGTCAACTAAGCTAGCATATTAACAGAATTGGATGTTCTTATAATCTCTAACAAATCAACTCATAAGCATATATTCTCAAGTATATTCAATTTGTAACATCATCTTTGTATATTCAATTTAGAGGGGGGGGAGGGGGACAAAGGCAGCAAACTACCATTCCAAGTTCAGCAATCCATGTAACTTTGCATAGTAAAAACACAAGCTAAAAGATCACGCTTAATTTGTTCAGTTTCAGTGTATTAGCACAGAAGATGAAGATCACACTAATAAGACAATCTGTACAAGAAAGTAATTAGATTAAATGAAACTAAACCGATATCTCATACAGGTCTGTACTAATAAAACTAGTAGACGCTACTGATATCCACTAACATGCAAGTTAAGTCAACAAATAGATGCGCCAAATTTAGATCTGTTTGCAAATTAACTGTTTTTCTTCACAGACACTCCGATTCTAGTATCAAACCAACGCACGGTTCAAGTAACAAAAACTAGATTTGTGCACTAATATATTATCACACTGCATATGACTTATTTTAACTATACATTTTAAGAAATTGGACATTGCGTATTATAAAATAACACATGAACAGATATGATGCGAATGCCAGATCCACTCTGCCATCCCCATGTTCAACTGTAAGAGCAGGTCCACTACTGTGATTTCTAACTGCAGCAAACAAAATAACTATATAACTACAATATTTCATCCAGGCCATCGGTTTGATATCCATGGTTTTATCATTTTATACCTAAGATATTTAAATAACACAGGGATGCTTCTTTAAACTTAGTGCTGAAGATCATTGCATACTATTAAAAGGAAGTCAACATGCATCCAACTGGCTTACACAGGCTGCAACTCGATAAAATATCAGCCAGCTAAATTACCTTCAACTTAGCCTTCAACTAAATCTTCACTCCTCCATAGCTTGATGCTTATTTAGCACACTCTGAATTCATATAGCCATTGTCTGATGCTAAACATTGAACAACTTGGCTTGCCTTTTCTGAAATTAAATGGAGTCATGCATCAGAAGCAAGGAATAATATGTTCAGTGAGTGCTTAGCAAAAGTTGAATAATATATGTGTTCTGGATGTGCTAATTTTTCAGAAGTGTAAGATGAATAAGCTACGAAACAATATAGGAAATCAATTTATGGAAGGAAACAATATGTTTTCATGCTGCACAAAAGTTCAAAACTGCACAGTATGCAGTGCATGCATCCACACTTTACTTCGAGGCATCTTTACCCATGCGTAGCCAAAGTCACCTCTACTATTAACTTAAAGAGATGAAAACAGTTCATGAAAATCTGAAAATTGGCATAATTCATATACAAATGTGAATTAGGACGTTGTACGGTTTAAATCATCTAACATGTGGCTTCAACTCAGCTAAACAACTATTTTTTCTGAAATTGCTAAATTATTTATCCATTGGCTAGTTCTATATGAAGAATCAGACATTGTATTGCCACTACCCCTGTATTTGGTCTGAATTTGCTTAGCGACAAACATGACACATGACATGAATATCTAAGTTAACTAAGTAGAACACAGTATATCATATATTTATTCAAGTGAGCAACTAACCACAGCACATGGAAAAAAAAAGAAGAAATCGGGCTTACCCTTCCATGTAGATGCAATAGAGTTTCATTTGACACTGCAGGCTACTCCGGGCTCCAGCTCCTTCGTCACGAGCTTCTTTGGCTGCGGATCCGCTATCACAGACACCTCCGGTTGCAGATCTTGGAGGTTAGGGTTGGGCGCGTCAGCTTGCTTGTTGGCGGGGATGTACGCACCGGCAGAAGGCAGGGGGCGGCGTGGACCGGCCGAGGCGGGTGCCAGCCGAGGCAGGTGGCGGCGGCCGGTCGAGGCGGGCAGCGGCGCGGGCGGGAGCGGCGCTGCCCGGCAGAGGTGGGGGACGGCGGGCCCGGTAGAAGCGGGGTATGGCGCGGGCAGACCGAGGCTGGGGCGCCGCGGGCGGCCGCGGCGGGTGGCGGCGAGGGCGGCCGCGGAGTTTCCGAACATTTTCTTTTAACGAAAAAATTATTTAATTGTCCATTTTAAGTTTTGCGAGTGTCTCAGATCTGACACTCGGCAAAATATAAGATACACAAGGCAAATAGCTCACTTTGTCGAGTGAGTGTTTTTATGAGACACTCGGCAAAATAATTTTTTTTTTTTTGGCTTTCAGTTTTTTTAGGCTTCCTATAATACCTTGACCAAAATGTTGAAATTTGGCACAATTTTAAGACATTTTACTATATTTCTTTAGTTTATTTCATTTCATTAAAGTTTTTCGGAAAATGCATGTTTGAACTGCAAGTGCATGGAATAATGACATTTCATGAATGCAAAATTGATATTCATATTATTGAGTATTGTTTGCGGCCGTATCTAGGAAAAGACCTGAAATTTCGCACACCTTCTTCTCGAAACATGCTCACGAACTTGTGGATGAATAGTTTTAAAATTGTATAAAATTCAAACGGAGTCCGAAATTTATGAAACTTGTCGAGAAGTCATGATATCACATGTGTATGTGATAATAAAAATTTGAGAAGATTTCGAACATGTAGTCACGTACGATACTTACAAACCCTAACAACTTCACATGCACCTCATGATATCACATATGGAGATGGCCGGGTTTTTAAGCGGTGTACGTGATAATGTGCTTGAAATCATCTCAAATTTTTATCACCGCATCCACATGTGATATCATGACTTGTCAACAAGTTCCATGAATTTCGGACGCCGTTTGCTTTTTATACAATTTTAAAACTATTCGTCCGCAAGTTTCTGGTCATGTTTCGAGAAGAAGATGTGTGGAATTTCGTGTCTCTTCTTAGATACGGCTTCAAACAACACTCAATAACATGAATATCAATTTTGTATTCATGAAATCTTATTATTTGATGCACTTACAGTTCAAACTTGCATTTTTCAAAAAAAATAATAAAATTAAATAAATTGAAGAAATATAGCAAAATATCTTAATTTTGTGCCAAATTTCAACATGTTGGTCAAGGTATTGTAGGAAGCCAATAGAAAAAAATGGAAGCCAAAAACAAAAAAGAAAAAAATTATTTTGCCGAGTGTCCTTTGAAAACACTTAGCAAACAGTTAACTTTGCCGAGTGTTTTTTGTGGACACTCGGCAAACTAACCATTTTGCCGAGTGCTAACGGGGGACACTCGGCAAACTACTGACGGCGGCTACCCCCGTCAAACTTTGCCGTGTGTTTAATTTTGCCGAGTGTTGACACTCGGCAAAGTGATCTGTTTGCCGTGTGTTAAACCAATTTTTTGCCTAGTGTTAATTTTTTGCCGTGTGTTTCGAGTCTAACACTCGGCAAATCACCTCTTTGCCGAGTGCCCGCGTTTTGACACTCGGCAAAACGAAAAACAATCGGCAAATCTCGGTTTTCCAGTACTGAAGAACATATATTTTTGTTGTTGTTGTTTTCTTTTTTGTTTGACAGCATGCATGTTGTTGTTTACTTTGTCTTTTCCTTGATGGATGGAGGTGTTGGCCAGTTTCACACGAATTTAGGTTGTTTTAATTTTTGCATGATTTGCCCTGAATGATTACTTGTATGACCATAAGACCTCAATCACACAGATTTTGTTTTTGAATCTATTTATATGATTTGTTCCTAAAATTGCTTGAGTGATCACATAACGCGGATCACTGAGATTCAAATAGACAAACTCAAATTATACCCCTGACCAGCTAGCTGCATGCACAGCAAGACAACTAGCGTTCACGTTTCTTCGCTGGCCGCCGTATTCTGTTAATTATTCGTACGTAGGTAAGAATAAGCAGATCAACGTGCTGAACAAGAGACCTCAGAATCACTAGTAGCAAGATTGTCGTACCAATCGTACACCTTTCAGAGTTTCACGGCGTTGGAAGCTCTAGAAGATTTTCACGGCGCTGCTGAATTCCGCTACTGGATTGACAATTTGTAAGATGGTCAGAGTTAAGTTTCCTTGCTTAAAAAGAGCTCAGAATTGTCAGCAGCAGCTTTTCCCAAGCAAAATTGAAATCACTGGACACAAGGTGAACATCGGACCAATCACCAAATAACAAATACAGTAACGCAATCGATTATTTTGTGAGCTCGCTCATGGAGGTGGATGCTGCATGGCAATGGAAAAACTGCTCCCGGGCAAGCACCTTGACACGCCTGATGTACTCCTGGAAGGTGATGAGGTCGCCGCCGTTCTCCTTCTCCAGGGCGTGGCCAAGGGCGTCCACCGTGTCATCCACGGCGAGCTCCGACGCCTTGCTCTCGAGCCACCGCGGCGCATCGACGCCCTCGCCCGCCGCCGCAGCCACCAGTGCTGCTCCCGCGTCGTCGGGCGCGCAGCTTGTGCTTGTGCTTGTGCTCGTCTTGTGCAGCCAGGCCAGCAGCTCGCCGCGGTGGCGAAGGCTGGCCGTCACCGCGTGCTCCAGCCGCATCCTCTCGTCTTCCAGGTCGCGGACGGCGGCGGCCATGGCTGCCGCCCGCGCTTGGAGGCTGCCTTGAACGGAGGACATGGCGTGTACGTCCTCGTCCACGCGGCCGCGGAAGGCCGCCATGTCCCTGCCCAACCTCGAGACAAGCTCGTCCCGCAGCGCCGCGCGCATGCGCTCCTTCTCCTCCTCCACCGGCGTCGCCGCCGTCGTCAAGCGAGATGTCGTCAGCGGGTGGCACATCCTCAGGGCGGAGACGAGGCTGCGCACGAGGCCGGCGAGGGTGGAGCGCGGCACGGCCCAGTCGTCGAGGTAGGGCAGCGTGCGGCGGACGCGCCCGGTGCGGTGGTCCACGAACGGGTGGTCGCGGGCGAGCGAAGCCGGCGGCGCGGCGGGGAAGACGTAGACGAGCGGCGGCAGGTAGGGGTACTCCCGGGGAAGCCATAGGGTGAGGAGGACCGGCGGCAGGGCGGCGGAGACGGCGAGGAGGCCCCGCGCGTTGAGCAGCACGGTGGACTCGCCGCCGTCGCTGGTGTAAGTGTCGACGGACGGCGACAGGGCGGGGAACTCTTGGAGGACGGCGAGGACGTGCTGCCGCACCAGCCACCGGAGGTCAGGGTGCTCGTACGGAGCCAGCGCCGCGTCTACCAGCACCACCGTACCGGTGGCCGCCGCCGCCGTCGCCATGCATGCCCGTCGTCACGAATCAAACACTCCGAGAATTACTTATACTCCACTCCGGGGAAAATAGTATGCTTCTGTTTGTTTCTTTCGATAGTAATAACGCCCGGCCGCCGGCACCGGCCGGTGGAAAATGATGTGTTTGTTAATTACTATAGTACGACTTCGACGCGGATTGACAGTAACGAGAAGTTTCCGCCACACGCTATACGCATAGTTCGCCACGTTTCCAATGATTTCAAGGTGTTCATACTGTGACAGCTATATATGCCTGCAATTACAAGAAAATTGCAATTATATCCGAACAATGAGCTTCGTTTTTATAGGATTTCAAATGTTGTCATCGTTAAAATGACACTTCAAATGTTGTAACTTTGTTATATATATATATATATATATATATATATATATATATATATATATATATGATATTTTCTCTTTTTAATCACTTTTTTCATCTAAAATACATATATATTTATCTAATGTGACCGTATTACTCTGCTGTGGATTTGCATGTACAGGATGAAATGGCTAGCATGTATTTTGCCCGGCCGGTGGAAAAATGAGATTTTTTTTTTAATTACTAGTACGACTTCGACGCGAATTGACAGTAACGAGAAGTTTCTGCCACACGGTATGTTGAAATCATGGCTCGCACAAACCTGCCTTTTCCTTTCTCAGCATCCGAGACCGAGAGTGAGATTTGTTTTCTTATCGGCCACGGGATTTGGGACTTGGGAGCAAGACAATTAGAAGGGTAATACGGTCCGATCAAGCCAAAATACATATATTTTTGCGAATTAAAAATACATATATTTTTGGATGAGAATAGTAATAATTAAAAAGATCAGTTGGACCAGAGGCCCTAGTATGTTAGCGACAGGCTGAACCATCAGATATCAATTGGTGATGCTGAGGTCGTCAAGCCGAGTGACTATAAATATTTGGACATTTTTTAATTATACCGTACAACACATATGCTCGTACACTCACTCCATTAAACGTATGTACATAAACACATGGCAGAACTGTGGGCAGTGTTTCGTTCAGGAGAAAAAAAAAAGGAAAAAAACTGTGGGCAGTGTTTCCCAAACACATGTTCAAATGCTCATGTCTATGTCTATTCCAACCAGATTAGAAGCACAGGCCATATCGTATACTCGCTGGCTGATGTGAAGTTTCACATCTCTTTGGTTCTGATCTGCACTCACAAAAATGAGCAGCAATCAATACGGAAAGAACAAGCCACAAAGACGAGTACGTCATGGTTTTTCTGGGTATAGTATATGTCTAAATACATAGCAAAAGTAATATATTAAAAAAATCAAAACGTCTTATAATTTGAGATGAAGTACATATCATGCTATGTAAACAAGGTCCACATCACAGCAGAGACGCAAGTAATCCCGATTTGACTGAAAATATTTACAGTCAACTTCTCAACCAAGGATAAACAGCACGGAGTGAGAAACAAACGGCACAAAACTGCAAAGATAGTACAGGGCTCTTGAAAAGTACCATGAACAACGCAATCTGGTGGATCAAGAGTGCATTATACATTGACACCTCACCGGTTCACACTAGAAGGGTGGCAGAGAACCCCAAACCAAGATCTTGATTATTGCGTAATTGTGTAACTTGTGTTACAAAGCCCGAGTTTACTCTTGAGATCGTTCTCTGTTTTACCGGAACAACAGCTTACATTGAATGTCTGGTACAAAACGGATGCAACTTCAAATGGGCACAACTACAATGTGATTTACGCAGCCATGATGCAATCAATGGCTTCTTTGCAGATCCCAGTCATGGTCGCCTCTGGTCCATAGACCTGCAATTGCATTTGTTGAGCATAATCAGGGCATCTCTTATGGGGAATGGAGCTTCTCTTTCAGGAAATGCTGGTACCACATTTATCGAAAATAAGCATAAAGAGATCATACCTCAATCGGAACGCCAAGTTCCGTACCTAGGGTGCGCATTTTAGCTAGTCCAGTTTGGTAGTTTGGACCACCTCTCCGGACATAAATGTTCATCCTTGCAGCCTTCAATTTGGATTCCTGGAACCAGATTCAGAAACAAAATAACAAAGAAGATTGGTGAAGATTTTAAACAGAGACAGGTGGAAGTGGTTGGAGAATTGAATGGCTATCCAACTTCGTGGTCCAATTTACCTTCTCTCTTAGAGCCCGAATGATGCCATTAAATGTTGCAGCAACGTCGGTGAAGTTAGCGATACCTCCTCCAATAAGAAGAGCTCTCTTACGGCCATCAGGATCAGCGGTAGCGCACTGCACGAGTTCAAAACATATTCATGAAAGATAGAAGTAATGAACAGAACAGATAGACAACTGAAAGGTTCTACTGTTCTTACATCCAGAAGCACTCTAGCATACTGCAGAACCTCCTCCTCCTTGGGAGCTCCACTGTACTCAGCATAATTTCCTAGCTCCGAAGCATAACCCAAATCACCAACCTGGTATGCAAGACGAACTCTGAGCTTCTTGCAACATGCACCTCACAGATGCCACATCTATCACTAAATATTAGCTCCTTCTAGAAATCCATTTCATCATATCATAAGTCCAAAGTTAACATGAAAAGATATCAATAGGTAATAAGAAACTTGAAGGATCCAAAGTTAACATGAAAAGATATCAATAGGCAATAAGAAACTTGAAAGAGGATCTGCATGAAATTAATGCTTACAGTATCTGCATATATGACGCTAGCACCACCACCTGCAACCATTGTCCAAATGCGTCCTTTTGGGTTCAGCACCGTGAATTTCAGAGAAGCACTTGTCTGCAAGAAGAGAAGTGGTTCACTACTTAAATCTAAAAAACATACAGAACTGTCGATAAAAGTTAATCCAAATAGAAATGTAAACACTGGACAATGGAGTGATCACTTCAGGGAGAAAGGTTCGAATTGAATATAAGTTGTCCACTTTTATACGAACATACCTTCTCATCCAGTTCATGGATAAAGCTTTCTGAGGGACTGAGAACTCTTCCAAAAGGTAGAGGAAACTCAATGTCACCCCACCTGTACATGAAAACAATGACCGTTAATGACAGACAATATAATAGAACAACCTCTCCCTTCCACATAAAAATGGCTGGTATGATTAATATGAAAGAGGCAACGGGGATCTATGAGGTACATCAAAGGCCTGAATCATACTTATTAAAGTTCTTGAAAGCAGCTGTGTCATCTAGTTCTCCTCTCATATCCAGAGGATACGGTTCACCATTTACCAAGGTGAATGGGTTCATCTCAAGAAATGAGAAATCCAAGTCTGCAAAAAAACCAGTGAGCATCATATGTTGAGTGCTGAAACCGGGAAAAGCAACAACTACAAACTGTCTGCCTTTGAAAAGCAAGGGTGAGGTACCTTGGAAAACAGAAAATACGCCTCTAATGAAACCACCTATTTTTGTGCGGACCTGAAATTAAAGCGTGGATAATCAATGAAAAATCAACTGTTGTTAATCAAGAATCTCAGAATTACAGTAGTACAAGTTCCAAGCCTACTGGGAACAAAACAAATGTTATATAATAAATAAACACGTAACAGTGCAATAGCTTACCTCCAATGGCAGGGTGGCGATCAATGGGGCACATGCCTCGGGAGTCATTTGCTTCTCTGTGGGAAGAAAGATAGTCTTAACCTTGTCCCAGTTCTCCTCGATCTCAATACCTCCGCACTCTGAGAAACTAATGGTGCTGCCAAGCCTTTCTGAGACAATCGAAAGGTAATACTCTTGGTCATGCGGCACAAACGGCTCAACAATGAATGTTGTAATTGGAGCTTTGCAGCCACCCATCTCGACCTAGATACACGAGTGAATTCATTCATACAGACTATAAATAGAAAATAGCTCTAGCAATCAAGTCAGTGCTGGTAAAAGCATGGCAAGATGTTATCCATGACAGTACTTCAACTCCCAGCCGCTCCTTGACAAATTGGCGAACTTGGGCAAGATCTAGGTTGAGGGCCACAAGTCCACTCTTGCCACGTTTTCCGAAAAGCATGTCAGGTTTCACAACCAACTTCATAGATGAGAGCCATGGCTCCTGGTTTGCAAGCTCAGTGAAATCCGTTGATTGTGTGACCTGTGATTCAGCATTCTGAATATTCAATCAACTGATCTTGAGGAATATGTTAAAAAAAAAACGGATACTATAGTGAATGAAAAAAGATAACTAATATAGAACATCGGAACCTCACTCGAGATTAATCAAGCTCAATCTGTGTAACTGTGTTTCAACAACCAATAAACCCAGCTAATTAATGCAAAACACTAAGCAAGTGCACCTTACAAGGGAAGTGAAATAAAGTGAACTGGTTGTTCCTAGTATCTGTGAATGGCAACTAAAAACAAAGACAATCTTTTGGCGTTACCTAGATGATGTATGTATGTAGCAGTTTTTTGACAGATGGCCAGTTCATATCAGAGTAAAATCCCCTTAATAACCAAACTAAGGTTGAGGTTTGAATCACCGCAGGCAGACCTTGGAAACCCATTTTAGCAAACCAATTACTATCAATTGAGCATTTTGTCATGTATAAAAGGAAGACGTGCTGAAACATTCCAACCCGAAGTACGTACTAGTCAGTTCACATACTATTTCATATACACTAACTAATGATCAACGGACCGCCTCTACCGCAAACGCCCAAGCTGGAAGCCGGAATTCCAACAGAGCGAGGTGACTCCGGACACCCGATCCTGTTCGTACAGACCTAAGGCCGAGTACCAAGCGCAAGAGGGGGCGGCCGGAGCCGGATCCCCGGCCGGCGCCGCCGAGATCCGCACACGCCGAGCGCTCCCGATCCTTCCCCCGCCCCCGCAGACGACGAGGTGATCCTGATCCGATAGTAAGCACGCGCCGCGCCGCAGGAGAGCGAGGAGCATCCAGACAGGGGCAAGGAGGGAGGAGTGACCGACCTGCGCGGAGAGGATCTGGAGGTCGATGCCGGCGAGGCGCTCGAGGTGCTCCCGGAGGAGGCGCTTGGAGTCGTACTCCCGGATCTTCTTCCGCGCCATCGCCGCCGGCCTGAACCGAGCGTAGTTCTTCTGGAAGCTAAGGGGAGGAGCAGAGCAGGTGCGTGCGTTGCGTAGCTGCAGGCCTGCAGAGCGAGCGGGCGGACGGCCCGTGCCTGTGTTCGGGATTCGGGTCCGCCGTGTCCGTGCGCGGGCAGGACGGACGGTTTATATAGCGAGGCCGAGGCCCAGCGACGGGAGAGGGAAAGCGGCGGTCAGCCGCAACCGCAATTCGGTCACTGGTTGGGTGGGGTGGGTTTGGTTGGAGGCGGATGGGGATGGGATCTGGACTGGTTGGTTGCGTTGGGTTGGGTTGGTGCCGCGAGTGGCGTGGCGTACTGTAGGCTGGCTGATTCAAAGAAAAATACTGTCGAATGATTGGTTGGTGTTGGCTGGACTAGCCAGCTAAACTGGAAGATTTCTCTACTGGTACTGTACATCAGACCAAACCGGGTCTCACTGCATGGATGCAGAAATCGTCGGATTTCTTCATCTTTTTCTTTGCAGGTCACGATTCTCGGACGAAAAACGATGCTCCCAAAAACGAAGAATGCTATGTTGGCTGCCGCGCTTGCTTGTCAACAAAGAGGAAACGAAATTTTTTTTTCTGTTAGCGTTGCGTCTCACGGTCGGACGCTCCTTGTCATGCTGTAGCGAGAAAGCAAACGCTGCAACATCGCTGCTACATGATGACGACGATGGAATGGTGTTTGAAAACTCTCTGGGTGGCTCCTCCGCTACAAGACTTGTCTCCCTAAAATGTAAGATATATTTGTTTTTTTATAGCGCTATAGGTGAAGACTTCAATACTTGTTTTTATCTTTCTCTCCAACGACAAGACATAGAAGACAATGATTTTGCAAATGAGTTTTCAGAAGAGATGATACTCAAATAAATTTGGGTTATGCATCTCCTACCACCTGAAATGAGTTTTCTATATAGATACTTGGTTGGAGGCTATAATATTGTGTTGGAGCTTCATTTTGAGTTTGAGCCTATTCGGCTGCTCCACTCAGGTAAGATTTGACCTTTTTTTAACTATAGAATAGTGTTTTTCTCTCAAAAAAATCAACATTGTTTTTTTAGACAAACGAATACTCCCTTGGGTGCTGTAATGGATCTCCTAGTGGAGACAGCCTAATGAACTATCAATTGCAGATTTGCAGTGCTAGCCTAATGATCGAATTTATAACATTAAATAGCTATGCTATTAAAAAATATAATTAATCAAGAATTTAGTGATACTTATTTGACATAAATATCATTATTTTGTTATATAAATTTGATCAAATTTGAGATGATTTGATCTCAAAAAAGTTAACTTATAATTTAAGACAAAGTATGTTGAGACAAACAACAACTACAAACAGCAAACCACACGAATGTTTATGATAGAGCATACTCCCCTGTCCCTAAAAAAATGTCGTTCTCGCTTCTCAAGAAATATCTTTAACTAACTTTTTATAAAAAAAAATATTAATATTTATAATACACAATTAATATCATTAAATAGATCTTTAAGTTTAGTTTTTTAACAAATTTATTTGGAGATGTAAATGTTGCACACACTTTTTATAAATCTAGTCAAACTAGTGACACGAACACCAAAAATGACGCTTTTTAAGGGATGGAGGGAGTATAGTATCAAAGTTATGTTATTTTTTTTTGGTCGCATAGGTAGAGTCGCAAAATAAACACATATCTTATTTCCTAAGAAATCAATTCTTTTAAGGTCAGTCCAAAGATAGATATAATAAATGTTACTAGATGAGCATAGAATATATTTTTAAAATAAAATTATTTAAAGATACAAATATTCTATATGTTCCAAACTTTAAAAAGTTTTAACTCAACAAAAAAAAGAGACGCGTTTATTTTGGAATGAACGGATCGGCTAGCTAGATTGTACGGCTGGCTCGTTGATTATTCTGAAAGAAAAATACTTCTGAATGGCTGGCTGATGCTGACTGGTAAGTTCAAGCAAACAGAGTGTAAATGTTAAATTTGAAACATAGTACTCCCTCCGTCCTTAAAAAACACAATTTTAGGATGCGTGCCGGTCAAATTAGCTTAAGTTTGGCTAAATTTATGGTAAATATTGTGAGAATTTATATCTCCTAATAAATTTATAATAAAAATATATTCAATAACTAATTTAATGGTACTTATTTTGTATCATGAATGTTTGTATTCTTTTTATATAAATTTCATCAAAATTCAAACAGTTTGACTTTTTAAAAACCGAGAATTGCATTCTTTTGTGGATGGAGTAGTAGCTATCAGTATCACAGCTTTTAGCATTGACCTAGCTATGGATTTGAAAAATAGTAGTAGCTATCAGTATCACATCTTTTAGCATTGACCTTGCTATGGATCTAAACAGCTTGCTAAACACTAAACAGGGCCAAGATTATCACCCTCCCCATTTCTCAAACTAACCACACACGACATGAACACCAACACCAACAAACATAAAACAATTGCCATGAACACCAACACCAACACCAACAAACATAAAACAAAGACAGCATGCTCTGGTGATGAACATGTTAGCCTACGAGAGGCCTGAAAGTTGGGCAAAAACCAACACCTTCTGTTCCCATTAGCAGAACAGGCTAACAACATTTAAACCCAGTTCTCAAACACAACTCTGTTAGTACACGTTCCAACATTGCATCCCAACAAAGGGGATGTCCCTCAGGAAAAATCGACAATCACACGTGACACGTGAGAGGGCAGGTGCCCTTGGGACAAAGACTATTATCATTACATGATCCTAATGCTCACCACCGCAGAGTTGTAGACGACGGACACCTAACGCCACCCCAAGTGCATCCAAACCTGCTAACCCCAAAACATGTTAGCAATGGAGGGGGCTGAGATTTGGGGATGCTCCCTGTACAGACCACAAAGACATTTACCTACCTGTTGCGAAACACCAACAAAAGGGTGAGTTCCTGCAGCTCAGCGGATGTGGCAGCCGTGGAAGATTATTCATTCTGGTGAGAATTAGTGGTAGGCGTAGAGGCAGGGTTTCGCCGGACAAAACGACCTGCTGGGCGTAGCCCCCTGTTGTGGCCACGCTCCCTGAACGTTTGTCCAGAAGCAGGAAGCCCCTCGGCTCGTTCTTCCATGCCCAGGCTCTGTTGGAAGTCTGCAGCTTTATTTTGGGATCCAACTGGCTGGTATTCAAGATGGCTGCCACCCTTCCGCCTCTCCGCATTCGTGCCATGGTTTGGCCTCACAGTGTCATAACCCCCCCTTCCCCTGTGTGCCCCACCTCCCCTGTGGTACCTTGCATTAGGCTGGCCTTGGCGACGCAGTGCAGGATTAGCCTGCTCCTGTTCAGTCTCACTCTTCTTGCTACCATCTGCCCGTGGCGGATTCTCCTGTTTGCTGTGTGAGACCTCATCAGTGCCATCATTCTTTTTCATAGGTTTACTACTGGTGTCTTGATGGGTTATTGAATCAGATCCTTTGGACATGTTCATCTCAAGCCTATCACCATGGGAATCCACTTGTCCTTCAACAGCAATCATGCCGTCTGAGCTGTTCTGAGAAGGGGAATTGGTTTTTGGCTTCCAGGCTCTAGAATGCGAAACTACCCCACTATTCTTCACATCAGATCTTGGCACATTCCTGTGATTGGATGAGTTTGAATCCATGACTGGTGTTGCTGATTGGTAGACAACGTCATTCTTGCCCTCTCTACCTTTGCTCTCATCTGAGTAGCTACTTGCTTCATTTCTTTGAGCCTTAGCATGTTGTCGCCTTTGCCTGCTAGCTGCACTATGTTCTTTTGTACCACTGACAGATAGTGGAACTCTTTGAACAGGAGCTGAGCTATTCTCAGCAGCAGCATCTACATTGGATTTTAACTGTGTATCTTGCTTGACAAGTTCAACAGGCTGATTCTGATCGGTGCAGTTCTGAACCTCCTTTGATTCATAAGAGTTGTCTGCTTGCTCAACAGAATTTGGTGCCACCAAAGCTGATTCATCTGGATTCCTCTTGCGCCAAGAAGGATTAGATTTGCCCCCATGTCCTTTGCTAGTTTTCTTCGGTTCGGCTGAAGGATGTAATTTAGCAGCGCTGGGCCTATCAATTGCTTCCTTATCATGACCTGGATTCTGTTGCTGCAGCTCTTTGGACATAGGCTTAGGAACATATCTTTCCATTTCAGCCCTCTTTGTTCTTGTCACATTCTCCCCATCATTGATGGCTTTCCCTGCTGGTTGAGTGAGGTCGGCTACTGCTGCAGTTGGCTTGGTTCCACCAGACTGCTCGTTCTGCACTGGTGGCTTAACTGGTGCCCACAATACATCATCATTCCCATGTGGCTTCTCAACAGGCCGAAGAACATGCTGATGCTTTCCAAATTTTCTTGCTTGCTGAGGTCTTGGTCGACTACTTTCAGTACTATTTGTTCCATCTGGTGATTTAACACGCACCTGATTCATAGGTGCAAGTGAAATTCCACCAACAGTTATACTTCCAACAGTTACAATAGTACCATCATTGGGAACAATAGAGCTACTGATGATAACACCACCAATATGTGGCTTTGGCTCAGTAGAGACTTTCACTGTATTCTGCTCATTAGACACCACAGGTGGATGTTTAGATGTAACTGGAGCATCATCTACCTTTTTCTTACTTCTCATATGCCGGTTTCCCTTCTTGTTCTGAGTTGGGGGATCATCATGTTGTGCAACAACAGCTGACACTGTGTTGACGGGAACATCAACATTTTTCTTAATATTGCCAGCAGTTATGGAAGCACTTGCCTTCTCACCAGAAATTTTCTCCTCTGAAACATGTCTTTTCCTGTAGCCTTGCTTACCCTTTACCACACTGATGTCATGTGACTTTGAGATACTCTTCTGCACAACATGCTCCATGTTGCTGTGTGTGTTCTTGACCGAAGATGAGGCGGCATGAGCATCAGGGTCTTTGCCACCATCTGAGGCATGTGATTGTGCAGCAGACTGGGCCTGTATATGAACCATAGTATGATTGGGATCATTAGGAGGCTGAAGAGAAGTAAGTCTATCAGGCGCAATAACATCACATGGTTCAGTTGAAGTTTCAAGTTTAGCAGTCACATCAAGTCCATCCTGTTGCTTATCATGTGCATCATCAGTTTCTACTTTTGTATCATTTGATTTCTTCTGAAGTACTGATGATCGTCTGTTCAATTCTTCCAACTTCGCTTGTGCTTTTGCTTTTTGGTTCTTTATCCGTTCCTCTTCCTCGGCTTTCAACTTTTTTGCACGTTCTGCAGCCAACTCCTTCATTTTTGCACGCTGAATAGGAAAAACAACAAATATGACACTAGTGAGCAATCAACATTCAAATTCCTAACAACCATGTTCAAAAACCTAACTGTTTTGAGCATTTGATGCTGCATCCTGCCTTTTGTTCTACATATTGCAAAACTTCCACATGCAACAAAAGCAAACAAATGTGTCTTAATTAGAAAAACTAGTGTTTTTCTGATTATATGCACCAGTTGTATTGTGATACGAATACCAACCAAAATCCCAGATAGAAATAGACAAGGTTAGGACTTATTATAACTTCAAGCAGGCAATGCGGAGTAGGAAAAAAGTTTTAATTGCCTGATTTTCATATACACAAGACAGTTGAGTTTTCAGAGTTTTAAATTTTCACTGATAGTGGTCATTGGTCAATGCCGCCCCCCTCCTCCTCCCCCCCCCCCCCCCCCCCCCCCCAACACACACCCCACAATAAGGAATTTCAAAAAAAAAAAAAAAAAAAGAATCCATAACATTTGAAAAAATACCACAAATCTACAACTATATACCTGAGACTCATAATCGAGTGAAGCTGGCATATCATCAGGTACAATCACAGGTTGTAGCTGTGAAGCAATCTCAGGTTGTTGGCCATGACCATGATTGATATTATTCCTCAGATCAGCTACTGGTAATGAATTAGTTATGGAACTTTCTCCCAGTCCATGACTTCTGAATTTATTAGCTGGCCTATCTTTAGAAGGATTATGGTAACTGTTTCTTGAAGACTCACCTCTCCTATGTACATGATCGTTAATTGAATCACTAAGCTTGTCAGCTTTGCTGAATTCAGTTAACTGTGAATGTGCCGGTCCAATAATTGTACCCTCGATGGGCACATTTGGTAGTATCTGCACCACAGGAGAAATACGGGAAACAGAAACCGCCTGGTCCGATGTGCATGCCATACCGATGACATCATTAGATGAAACAGCAGTGCTTTTTTGATGCTTCTTGAATTCCTTCGATGAAGCTGGTTCTGGGGGATTATGTGCATCAACATTTCTGGCTTTGTTGTTCAAACTCTCAATTTTCTCTATTAAAGCTGCATTCTTCTTAATGATAGGTTGCTGATCAAGTGCAACTGATCTATCCTCCTTGAATTTCTTGCGCAAAGTGCCATCACCTGTTTCTCTGTGATGGGAATGTGCATTTTCATAAACAGACAAATGTTCTGTACCAACCGAACCTCTCTGATTAGGCGTTGATTTTGTAAGTACCCTGGCTCTTTCACTTTCACTAAAGGTGTCCCTTGTATCTGTTTTCATGTGCATATCAGTCCGGTTTCCATCAGGATGTGGAAGAAGAGGTGGTGCTTGCTGTGCGTTCCTTTCAAATTCACGGGAACCTCCTAGACGATTTGGATTATCATGCAAACTCCCAGGGTGTCCTCGATGAAACACATGTACTTTATCAGATTCCAGCTGCTCCCTTGGAATCGTTTCATGTTTGCCTGGTCTGTTTTGAGGATGTCCAGGGTGAAACCTGTCATTCTGATTTGGGAATTGATTTAATATTCCAGGACCTCCAACAAAATGAGGATCTCTAATATTGGTGTTATTGAAATTTGCTCGAGGACCATAATACCCATCATACGGCATTGGACCCTGATAAACAGGTCTGACTGGAATAACAGGCTGATTCATAATATAGGAATTAGGAGGCATAGGATGATACACATCTCCATTTTTAGCGTGATATCCACCATGCCCTGGGCCCTGCCTTGCTGCAGCTTCGGAGTTGGGTGGGAACTGACCATGACCATAATAACCAAATGGTTCGACAGGGAAACTACCAGGGGGACCGACAGGTCTGTATGGACCACCTGGCACTGGTCCTCTATGCCACATTCCCTCAGGGGGGTGACCAGGAGGTGCACGCCATGAATCAAACTGTGGAGGAGGCATAGGAAAATTTGGTGGATATGGCTGTGGTTGCAGGCCTTCATTTGGCACACTTGTGGCAGGGACAGGAGCACCTCCAGTGTGTGCATGCTGCTCTGTCTTCATGATATCAACAGGGTGATTATTGGATGGTGAAATTACTTCACCAATTCCTAGCACACAAGATATTTCCCATTATTAGGTAAGGCAATATGTATCAAACAATAGTTTGATGCTATCAACCTATATTGTAATGATGAAATATCTTATACCAGTTGTTAGGCTCTTCACTTGTTCACCTTGTGACACCTCTTTACCCGAACTAGAAGTTGGGCGCCCTTTCGAACTATGGCCTGGAACAAACAAATAAAAGATGTGTAAAGAGAACTCTTCTTATACACAAACTAAGTAGATGAAACTGGCCTTGTAATTAAAAAAAAACAAATTTGCCCAAATAATGTACCAATGCTAGCATTTATATCTAGCACATATGTAGATATTCACGGCAGCTCAGAATTTGACTAAAAATAAAAACTATAAAACCAAAGAAACAATATGGCAGGGGCAGAAAGCTTGAAAACATAAAAACTATAGAGCACACTTTATGTTGCACATAGTTACCTCGTTGACTGTTTGTTTCAGAGCCAAGGGTTGGGAAATCACCAGTACTTAGTGTGAACCCAGGCCCTTGTGATGAAGATCCCTACACAGTTAAAAAATATATATGAACTGAATAATGTATTGAATTGAATCCTGATCTAGATCCAGTCTAGGTCCGCAGCATTACCGGTCTATCAATAGTCCTTATCGACGCTTTCACATTATCTGAAGCATTATCTGCAAATCGAGAAAGTTGTGAACTTCCGGGTCTTGTTTCCGCACTTCGAGGACGATTTGTGGCCATTGGTAGATGAGATGATGGAAATGTGCCTGATGCTGAAGATGGGCGAGAATTTGGACCCCAAGCATTGGGTGAACCAACTGATTCACTTCCAGCTGTTGATGGCCGTGAGCCTCCACCAGAGGAGGGCCGGCCATTGAAGTGGCTAGATGAACTGGAACTTCCATCATTCTTGGTAGACAGAATCGACGAGGAACCCCATGCGTTTGGTGTTGTAGATGGTGCTTTGCTGCCCCAGGTGAGGGTGCCCCTAACATTGAAACAAGAATCTCACAACACAGTAATTATGGGAGACCATCCTAAACCCTAGAACTGAACCATATGAACAGTTAGGAAATAAGGATGCATACTTACTTTGGAACCAGTTCCAGATTGGGGTCAAGACCATTGTTTTCCAACCTAAATAAAAAATAACCAAATCAATCCACATATAGAAAAAGTATATAGAGTTAATGATTTGCTACCAATAGCCAAAAGGAAACTGTTACCTCTGACTTGGCAAATTAATCGGTTTTGGAACTTTTCCCAGAACAGTCATACCAGATTTCCTTGCAGGAGTAGCACCCCATCTGAAGGAAGCCATAAGGAATAATTGATTATGTGCAATTAGTACAATAAAAGGAAAATGTACCGATACAATTTACAAAAACGAAATGGCCCACTAAATGACATCACAAAACAAGGAAGTTCCTCTTCCTAATATGTATATGTACACGATATTAATCAGCAGGTGCAGCAGAAAAATTGTTACAGGTGGGACAAAATCCAGGAAACAAAGTTCTGTATGGGCCAAGACGCTTTTGCCTTATCGCCTCAATTTGTGATGTGCACATGCCATTGCGCAACAAACTTACTACACTGTCCCATAAAAAGAGTCGCTATGGGACTTGCCCTGGTCAAATTTTCTTTGTAGAAAATATTAGCAACATTATTATCTCTAAATAAGTTTATTATGCATATATATTCAACGATGTATCCAGTGATACCAATTATGTACCATCAATATTAATATTTAGTTGTATATATTTGGTCAAAATTTAAAATCTTCAACTTTTTGGGAAACGAGAATGACACTTTTTATGGGACAGAGCGAGTACTTATGTTATTACACAATCATTAATTAGGGATTCTCAACTTAAATATTACTTCCTCTGATCACAAATGTAAGTCCATTTAGGTCTGTCCTAAGTCAGCCTTTTTCAAATTTTACTTGCAATGTCTATAAAAATATATTATCCTAATGATAAGTGTTATATATTCTAAAGTGGCTTTCACAATGAATCTACTAGTTTCAATCTTGTGTTGAAAAATTTTGATACCGATGGTCAAGATAATAATAAAGTTTGACATGACAAACCTGCTAGAAGAAATTATTCATGCTTGGAGGTTAGTACAAATAGAGCATCACAGATTTTTACTAAGCACACCGTAAAATCACAAATAGATTACACAGAAAAAGTAAAGCCAAAAAAAGAATAGAAGGCTTGATTCAAACATGGAAAGAGGTAAGCAACGTATAAAGAGAGAAGGACCATCTGCACAAAACTGTAAGCAGAAATCCAGATTTCCAGGACGAGCTCACAGCAGAGAACATAAAATCACTACATCCTTTAACAGCCTCCGGTGTTGTACCAGACTCATCCAATGTCCAAACCGACAAAACCTTCATACATTTCTCACCAACAAAACACTTTGGTCCCCGCATAATGACACAAGTGCCACACCAGCTGAACTTGGTAGCTCCATTCAGCCTGGCCAATCAGCAGCTCAATATCAACCCCAGCCATCTATAGCTCCAAAGTAAATTGAAACAGAGGCTGCTGCTCCCACGCCCCCACTGCCCCAAACCAAACAGATACTAATTTTCTAATTCTTTAAGCAAAAACAAAAAAAAACATACGTATCAATGCACAGGCACTACATGATCAAACCAGAATTGCGAATGGAAAATTTAAGAAAACAATTGTAACGTGTGGGAGCGTGGGATGGAGATCACGAACCTCCTGTCCGTGGTGAGCAGGCTCGAGGCCATGGCCCCCCTTCCCCGCAGAAAACGCCTCTCTAATTCCCCAGTGGTGAATCGAGCGGGGCCAACTGCGGAGCGCGACTGAGGCCGCGGAAGATCGAGATCTCTGGGGCGGGCGGCCTCCCAGGAGCCGCGGAGGGGAGACAGGGGAACGCTGAAACCCTAGGGGGTCGAACGGACGAAGCGATCAGCGCGGGAAGCGGTCCGCTTGGATCAGCGGCGCACGACGGGAAGGCGGATGCCGCGGAGCAGGTAGGGGGTAAACGGGTCCTCGTCGCCCTGCCGTCCGGCGAGCGGCGGCGTCGAGGGTGTGGGGGATGACAGGTGGGGCCCGCTCGTCAGAGTTGGAGGCGGGACGCCGAGGCGACGGGAGGGGGAGGGGGAAGAGAGAAGGTTGGGGAGGCGTTTCGTGGACGCGATAATAATATAGGGTCGGAGAGGACGGACGCGTGGCGTCGCTGGAGTGGACGCGGGGACGTGAGCCCGTGCGCTTCCGTGGCCCCAGATGTCAGACCACGTGGCAGAACGGGAGCGGAGGAGAATGGTGTGGCTTGTGGGAGCATAGGGCCTGTGTACTTCCCAAAATTTATTAATTTTCTCCGTCACATCGATTATCTTTTACATCTGTATAGAGCATTAAATAAAATAGCAACTGTTATATATTTGTACTTTTTACCTGACTTAGCTCGAGATGAATTTTTTAAGCTTACTTAGACCATAATTAAACAAAAATTATTAAATACAAACAAAAATATTACAATACACTTTTCACTTCCTTTTCACGGAAGTAAACAGCCCCGGATCCGTGGTATGGCTTGGGGGTGCTTTGATTTGGTTGGCCACGTCGGACCCTAAGACTGACGTTCCGTGCGACGCAAGGGTATTGTTCAAGCTTGCTGCTAATAAACGACATAAATCACGGTTCACCCTACTGTTCATTTTAAATTAAAATTTTAGGAAGGATGTGTTGGTTTGAGTAGCCTCCACGCATATGATCTAGACACCTTACTTATGGTTAGGAGTTATATATTGATATCTAGTCTAACTTTAGCCTAGTGTATAAGGTCATTCTTAGTGCAGCATTGAATTTTATCCAATAAAATGAAACGGTCACTCTATATGCATAGTTGTATTCTTTATTTCACATAAACATTTATTCTATGACTAATATTGATTTGATAAGTGGGCCAAAGAGTTTCAACGCTTCTTCTCTCTTCTTAAAAAAATGTTGACGTATCATTAAAAACGCTTATGTGATGGCCAATTAAATGCAATATGAAACTCAAAACATCCTATATACATGTTTGGTTTTACTAATACGACTATTTTTTAAGCCATTTATATTTTATTATATATGTGATGCAAAGTCAAAGTTGTAAGCAAGTATCATACTATTAAGAAATTACAAGTACTATAACACAAATTTATAGGAATATATGTGGTTATTAGTACTTATCCAAAGCAAACAAAATGGGAGATCGTGATAATTCAGAAAGCAATAGCACATGGTCAACTCACCAAAAACGTTACTTATCTATAACCCTAAATAAACCACCCGTCCAAACCAATCTAGAGTCATCCCAACAAATGACCTCCACAATCATAGACTCCTTATATACACCAACAAAAATTACACCAAGCATTAAAAATAAACGAACCCAGAAAAACAACCCAATAAAAATAAATGAGCGTAGCAAAAGAACTCATTATTAAAAATAAAAGAACCAGGTTTACTCTAACATATCGGTTCTCTTATTCACCCATATCCAACGTCCCACGTTGTTTGGATCTCCTTGATCGCCCATCCTCACTCTCCCACGCAAGATCTACCCACCCCCACCCTACCCACGCATGTGGACACGGGTTCGGACCCCTCCTCCTATTGTTTCGTTTTTTACCTTTTCCTTTGCTCCCTCCCCTCACAACGCCTCCCTTCTGCTCCTGGTTCACCTAATGCCTAGGGTTCTAGCCAGCGGTGGCGCCAACAGGAGTTGGCTCCCTGTATAGCCACGCTTCCTTCTTACACTTCAACCATATTCCTCGACAAAACCTACTTAAAGTTGTGTCCTTGCCCGTGATTCCGACGTGGCGACCTGTCGACGAAATATCATCGATAGTCTACCAAGAGGTATGCCCAAGGTAGTAGATTGGTCGGTGAAGGTGCGCTTAAGACGAACAAGCGTTACGCTGGAAGCGTGAGACACGAGATTTATGCAAGTTCAGGCCGCCGTGAGGCGTAATACCCTACGTCCTGTGTGTTACTGGATTGTATTGTTATGATATCATGTGATCTGTTGGTCTGATCTAAAGGGTGATCCCTGCCCCTCCTTATATAGTCTGAAGGGACAAGGTTACAAGTAAACTAGCCAAGTTTGTACAATAACCGTGCGGTGCAACGTCGTGCGCCGCACGCCTTCGTCTTCTGGGCCGGGCCAGCTTTGATGGTGCAGCCCATGTCTTGTCTTCTGGTACCGGGGGTTTATATCCCCACAGCTAGTCCCCGAGCGCCTTGCATTCGTCGGGATAGCGCCTTCTCTGAATACGTTTCCTGCATGTGCGCCTTCTCTGAATACGTTTCCTGCATGTGCACCTTCTCTATGGTTTTTGCGCATTTTCATATGTCACACCTGTAAGTCAAGTACACACCAAAACTTGTGAAAATGTTAGTTTAAAGCCCTACCTACTATTTATTTTAGTAATATATTGGTGGTAAGAAATAGGCTTTAAGGACCGCCTGAAGCATCTAGGCCCTAGTGGTTTCGGTGATTAATGACAACAAGACGGTTATTATGACTAACGTGTGTTTTGCAGGATAACCTAGAGGTTAAGTCATAATAATATGTAGGTTCAAGCCCCTAGTGATGGAAATCGATTCGGTTTTCAAAGGATGGAAGACAGACGGTGATAGGCTAGTGCTAAGTGTCGTTTGGGGTTGAGAGACACTTGGCGTAGTCTTAGGTTTTGTTTTTCTCTTTGACCGTACTATTAAGAGGGGTTTGGATGGATAGCTTGACTTAGAGCAAGATTAGAGAGTGTAGATGTGATGCACACTTGTCCAACATAGCTCTAAACAGCCCAGGGAGACTCTTGAGAGAGAGGATCAAACTTCATTTTGGAAAGTTTTCGATTCGGCGAAGTTTTGATCAAATTAGAGGCGTCAGACTCTATCTAGTATAGGCGTCGGACCAATAGTTAGAGTCCGACGACACGTGGCAGCCCCTGGACGTTTCTCAGCGTGCCAGGGAGCGTCGGACCCTGGCTGGATGGTCGTCGGACCATTGACCAGAGTCCGACGGTGCCTCTGGTTTTTGAGCGAGCGTCGGACCGTCGCGAGTGGGAGCGTCGGACTAATGTCTATTAGCGTCCGACGCTTCCAGAGAGGTTCCCAGAGAGGAATAGAGCGTCGGACTTGGTCCGACGGTGTGCGTCGGACCATTGATCCGCGTTATAGCCGTTGAGAAGCGCTGTGCCCACTGTTCAAATGCGTCGGACGGTGGAGCGTCGGACCATTGAGTTCGGTCCGACGCCCCTCGGGCACAGTTCTGAGCACAGTGCGTCTGTGAGAGTCGGACTGTGGTGTTTGGTCCGACGGTCGAGCCTCAGCAGAGTCCGACGGTTCGCAGGAAAGTGAGAAACGGCTAGTTTTGGAGAGGGTGAGTATTTATACTCCATAAAAGCCTCCATTTTATCTCTCTTGCCACTTCTATCGGCTGAAGGAACCCTTGTTGATCTTGTGAGAGAGCAAGAGCCCTAGGGAGATTAGTTTGAACTCTATTGCTTGTGAGCTTCTTCCCTAGAGAGATCAAGAGTGACTTGTGTGCATCCATCACCCTCTTTGGCCTTGTTCTTGGTCAAGTGAGAGTCTAGGCTTGTTACTCTTGGTGACCGGCATCACCTAGACGGTTTAGTGGCGATCGATGGCTTGGTGACCGCTTGGAGAGCTTGTGGGCGGCCCATGTCGAAGTTGTGAGCGGTTGTGGGCGATCCACCGCGCCGGAGAGGCAAAGGACCAGCCCGTAGAGAGCACTTGGTCTTTGCGAAGATCAAGGGGGAGCTACGCCCTTGCGTGGGTGCTCCAACGAGGACTAGTGAGGACTACTGACTCTCTGATACCTCGGGAAAAACCGGATTTGTCTTTCTAACCTTTTACATTCCCGTATTTCCTTTGTGTTCTCTACTTTCCTAGAGTAGTATACTTGTGGTAGGACTTGGCTCTAGGTTGCATAACTTGTTTTAAGAATAGAATTGACACAAGCACTTGTGGGGTGACATTGGGCAAATTGCGATAGGTTGAATTATGTTTCGAAAAATTTATTAGTTGCCCAATTCACCCCCCCTCTTGGGCATCCTTGATCCTTTCACCGCCAACAACTCCCCCACACTTAGTCCTTTGCTCGTCCTCGAGTAAAGGTTTGAAGGACTAAGCGTGTTTATCTCCTTGATTTGAAATCTGCGTACAAGTTATTCGAAGCTTCACCTAAACCTGTGAACTTCCAAGTGTCTACCAAATCATCTTGGGTAATTGAAAAATGGAATAGCCTGGATTCAAATCTTCTTACTCGTATCCCTGCTCAGAAACTTGGGTTTTTGTGAAGTTTTAAAAACAAAAAGATAGCACTTGTTTCTTGAATGATTCTCTCAAGTCACTTATTTGTATGTGGTTCCTTACCAAGGCATATATAGGGATTGCCTTCACTTGATCACCCTACCTCTAAAAAGTTTATCTGGAGCTTTAGGTAGGGAGGAAATACTAAGGCACACTTAACTTATATGTATTGTCAAGTCAAATCCTGGACCGCACCGGAGGGAAACGTCATACTCTTAGATCAGAATGTGCATGTGTGTGGAAAGAATATGGTGGGTATTATTGGTGTCTAACCTAATTCCACTATGCTCTTTGAAACACATCTCCCTCCTTATTAGGACTTAGAAAAATCTTTTATGAGCGCATGAGCTATCCTTATTCTCTCTCTTCTTATGTATATATATTTATATATATATTTCTCTTCTTCTTTTTCTTTTCTTCTCCACTTTTTTTTTCTTTTTTTCTCATTTTTTTCTTCTCCACCTTTTTTTCACCTTTTGGAAGATAGCCTCATGCTTTTATTTGCAACAAAAACTTTAAGGGAGATGTGAACAAAGATTCAGAGCATTTATTTGGATGGGACCTAGTAAGTATATTTTTGGTTCACCCCCAGTGTAGGAGTAGAACATTTTGGGTGGATCAAAGTGGAAGGTATATTTTGCGCCTACTCCTAAGGTAGGAGTAGTGCAATTATTTGGTGGATGGATGAATGTTGTGCGCAACTCTTAGTGTAAGAGTTGGCAACCTTATTTGTGGGTGCGTGAAATCTGATCTTGGGAGCATGAAATTTCTCTCAACAGGGGTCACAAAACTTGACCAAACTCAACACAAAGTAAGATGCATATGTGGAAGGTTTTGTCATGAAAGATCATGTATGGCATTGGTAAGTATTTGCAATCATTCAAGGAAATGCTATATTGATTTTTGTTTTGTAAAAATAAATCCCAAGTTCTTTGCAAAAAATGAGCAGGCGTCATGTCATCCTACTATATCTCATTTGTCAATCACTTAGATAAAATGGGGTCCCTATGATAAGTGTTCATAAGTAATAGGAATATTGGCAAGAAATAAAGAGTATGCAAACTTTAATCACAGGATGCCATGGAGATGGAGCATCAAGAGTTTTGTCTTTTCAAAAGTGTTCAAAGTTAAATTTCAAAGCCTTGAAAAGAGCGGGGGTAGAGTTGCACAAACCATCGTTGAAGATGAAGGAACTAATAAAAGTTGTTTGTCTCGTCCTTTTGTTTGATGGGTTGCTCGATGTTTGTGCAATGTGTTAGGGTGATCTCGAATTTGTTGTAGTTATGCTTGAGAGATCTCCCCCACACTTATTTTTTTTACCTGCTTTTATTATAAAAAAGAAAACAAAACAAGAGGGACTACAACAGGCAAGGGTCTTATTGGCTAAAAGATCAAGGAAACAAAATTTTATTATTTAGTTATTTTTGTTTTATTAGGAACTTGTTCAACCAACTTTTATTAGAGCTCAAACAAGGCTGATTTAAAAGATGCAACGAAAACATAGCCAAGACTTATCCCCATATCAGATTACTGCCATTGTTTATGAAAATAACTCAAGGTTCATTAATCAAATTTCAACACCATGTCAAAACATGATTAAAGAAGACTATTTCAACCTAAGCACCATGCTTAATTTGAAAACAGCCTATGGATGTTACTCGCGAGAATACATCCAAACAAGAGCATATGACATAAACAGGGAAGCATGAATTTGAATGATCATAAGGAGACAAGTATGAGCGAAGGGGTTGGTGAACATTTATTACCTTTTACATACCTGAGTGTTCTTACCGGCAGCATATGTGGATTTCTTTGACGATGCTGCACCGGTGGCGTGGACGTACAGGCTCCAACTCAGGTGAACCATCAGGCCGGATCACACACACACAACTAGTGTATATGGACCTTGGCCTTATTGGTAGCAAAGGTATAAAGGAGTAGAGTTCTTTTCTTTTCTCTCTCTCTCCCTTTTTTTCTCTCTCTGTTTTTTTAAAGATAACTACCGATGACCTTCGGCAAGGGATCAACATTTATAGTCTGTTGACAAGACTTCCCTCTCTTCATTGCTCTGCAGCTGCATGAACAAACTTGGAAGAATTCTCGGGTTGCCCGAGATTTTTCCCGTATTGTTGACAGGAATAGAAGCAGCAATTTGAGCAAACTGTTTTCCTATCATTTTATTGAAACTCAGCTGATGTTTAACAAAAAAAGATAGAGTTTCAAGTTTAGCATTTATAGATTCAAATATTTTATCATTAAAGGAAAGCTTTCTAGCAAGATCTGCATTAAACTTAGCTTGCCTTAAAACAAAATCTCTCGAGGAAGGTTGATTGAAATTCAATTTGAAATTTGAATTGAGATTCGAAGAATTACCTTGTGGGTGGTTATGGTTGTTCCACCCATTATTACCTGGTTGTTGATGTTGGCGAACCCCGTTCTTGACGTAGGACGCTTCTTCCTGGGTTTCAGGACAGCTGTTCCCCGAATGGCCAATATTTCCACAGACTTCACATGTCATGTGTGAGTCCATGGCTTGGACGGTGCCTGTGCTGGGTTCGGTGGCACGGTCGTCCAGCCTCTTTATTAGGAGGCCTATTTTTGCGGCAAGCAAATCCATCTCCTTCACGGTATGCATGCCTTCATGTGTTTCTCTTCCTTCTCCCCAGCTTTGGTTTGCTACCATCTTTTCGATGAGTGCAGTGACATTCTCGATGGTGAGGGAGAGGAATGCCCCTCCAGCTGCGGCGTCAAGGTGCCCTTTTGACATTGCCATTAGGCCCTCGTAAAAGTTCTGGAGCACCAGCCAATCTTCCATTCCATGGTGGGGACAGGCTCGGACATAGTCCTGCAGCCTCTCCCATGCCTGAGGGATGGACTCGAGTGATGTTTGCTAGAAGTTGGATATCTCCCCCTTAGAGCAATGGTTTTGCTCATGGGAATGAACTTGGCGAGGAACACCATGGAACATTTGTCCCACGTGTTGAAAGCTTCCTTGTTTTGGTAGAACCACTGTTTCGCCTTCCCCGCAAGGAAAAAAGGAAACAGGCGGAGCTTGATGCTAGTTGGTGCGACGTCTTTGATGACGATGGTGTCGCACAATTCAAGGAAGTGTTTAAGATGAGCATTTTCGTCCTCGTTTGGCAAGCCACAGAACTGGCTTGCCTGCACCATCTTGATTAGGCCAGTACGGAGCTCGAAGTTTCCATTCCCGATATTGACAGCGCGCCCAACGGGCACGTTGGCAATAGTAGGGGTGGAGTAGTCGCTGAGTGTCTTGGCCATGATGATAGTAGCGGATGGTGCGGGAGTGAATGGTTCGTCTGTCGATGGAGTAGCAGAAGAAGAAGTGGTACGGGACCTGTTCTTCCTTAGGAGTGCCTCCGGATTATCGGTGAAGTTGTTCGACAAGTCGAAACCACTCATACACTATCCTGTTTTCTTTCCAATAAAAAGAGGAAGAAAACAAGAGAAGTTAACCTGCCTAAACTATGGCCACCTTTTGCTTATTATGCAATCAATGCCAATGCTAACCTAGATGTTTTTATTTCCTTTTGCCCTCTCCGGCAATGGCGCCAGAAATGCTTGTTGACATTTCTTAGCGCAATCACCAAAGATAGACAGAAAGTCTATCCCCGGCAACGGCGCCAGAAATGCTTGTTGGCGTTTCTTAGCGTCATTACTAAAGATAGACTAAAATCCCATTCCTAGTAACGATACTAGAAACGTAAGTTGACATTCCCAACCACCATTACTTCAGAAAGGTAACCCTTGACCCTTAATGGCGCCGGCCTAGGTAAAGCAGTCTGGTAATAGCAGTTAGAAGTGCCAGATTGGCCTTCCTAACCGTCATTACTCACGATATGCAAAAACTGTGGCACGGCGCCTTGGGGTGCAACAAGAATTACAATCCTTAGGTAATGGTACTTAGGTATGCCAATCATGATAGCTCAGTATAGATAAATCTGCAAGCGCACGGAACTATCATTGTAGCATTTCAACCCGTGGGGTGTCGTATTTATAGTTTCCCGTAGGAGGGTAGGACAAATGCATCTAGCTTTGGCATAAACATGATCACTTATTGAATGCATAGGTAGACATAGCATAGGCAGGGTTAAATCATAGTTCAAAGATAGTGGACACACATATGAGCCGACCTCAAGGATAAAAGAGAAATAAAGAATAAAAGAATATATCTAATTGAGTAGGCATTGGTCATATATAACTATGCAAAGAACTGTTAGCAAACATCTAACTAGCATGTCTAGTATCAGGACTAAGTCTGGGATGACAGGGAGATCCCCGCAGCTGGTCTACCAGCCGATAGAGACTTTACGAACTCCTACCCAATATCCGAACGTGGGGGAGTGCTAGGGATGGATAGGGCTGTCACCACCTGCCCACCTACCCCTCTGCCCATGGGATACCGGCATATTCACCGATCTCCGCATACCCGAGCACCATGCTCGCGTACTTGGAGACAACTCCTAACCCCCTAGGACCCCACCCCTTCGGAGTGACAGGCTAGGCTAAGAGCAACCATGACAGCACGACGAACCGTCACCTCATCCCTAGTTCTTCCTCTATTCATACTAATTCGATGAACGATGAAGAACGATGATGAACAAGTCAAGAACATAACACATAAACTAAATACTAGTTCATATATCATGATCATAACATGACCAAGACTATACTCTAGTTCATATGCATAATCATATAAGTATGATAAGAACTTGCTCATGGAAGAAGACCGAATTGTATTCATACCAAGATGATCATTTTCTTCCAAACATACAAACTCTCCTTGCTAGCTCTTGCCTTGCTCTAATACTAAAACTAATCTAAAGAATACAAGTGAGAGGTGAGGTAAATGGCTCCAAATGATGGTGTGTGTTGGAGGGGAGCTCTCCCTCTCTTTTATAGTCTAACAAGGACGGTTCGGGCGCCAACAAATATGGAAGCAGGTGGAACCGCCTTGAGGGAACCGACCTACGCACCGCCTGAGAAGGATGGACCCAGGAGGCCCCACCAGAGGGACGGCCGCCCCCGGGGGCGATCGGTCCCTGGGGAGCGCCATCTGGCCACCGCCTTCGGGTGGTCGGTTGCTCCCTGGACCTGGGCCTCCCCCACGGTTACGGATGGATCCAGTTTAGCGTTTGAGGTAGGCTTCCTTATTTTCTTGGATAGCGCCTTCTCTGAATACGTTTCCTGCATGTGCGCTTTCTTTATGGTTTTTGTGCATTTCCACATGTCACACCTGTAAGTCAAGTACACACCAAAACTTGTGGAAATGTTAGTTTAAAGCCCTACCTACTATTTATTTTAGTAACATATTGGCGGTAAGAAATAGGCTTTAAGGACCGCCAACAGTTCGCCAGAACCAATTCCTTCACCGTTAGGTGAAGTGTATCCACTTAGTCTCCGAGCCTGATAGTAGGTGACGTAGTCACGTGGTGTCAGGGTCAAAGCTTTTATATGTGAAGTGTTGACGCAGTCCCCGAGCACAGCAAGTGATCGGAAAAGTCTTCCGAGCAGGCAAGGTGATGATGAAGTCCCCGAGCACAGCAAGTGATCGAAAAAAATCTTCTGAGCGGCGAGGCGATGACGAAGTCCCCAGGAAAGTCTTCCGAGCAGACGAGGCGATGACGCATTCCCCGAGCACAGCAAGTGATCAGAAAAATCTTCTGAGTAGGCGAGGCGATGACGAAGTCCCCGAGTACAGCAGGTGATCGGGAAAAATCATCCGAGCAGGCGAGGCGATGACAAAGTCCCCGATCACAGCATGTGACCGAGAAAAATCTTCCGAGCAAGCAAGGCGCATATCAAGACCCCCGATGTGCTACCCAAGATCAGCACCCTAATCCGAATAGCATGGAGTGTCTTGATAACTCGGCGACAAATCCCCAACGTGGTCGGAGACGAAATCCGAGCAGTGAGAGGATGGAGAGGAGCGACGATGAGTCCGGCGACGAGTCCCCAACGTGGTCGAAAACGGTGTCCGAGCAGCGCGAGGACGACGAGGAGCGGCGACGAGTCCCCAACGTGATCGGATGCGTAGTTCGAGCAGCGCGAGGACGACAAGGAGCGGCGACGAGTCACGGTGTCCGGGTAGCGTGAGGACGGCGAGGAGCGACGAGAGCTCGGTGACGAGTTCCTGAAAAATAAATATGTACAGTGGGTAGTACATAATACAGGTTTTGGAGCAAATCCCAATATTGTAGAATGCATAATAAGATTGTCCGTTTTTTACTCTTGTCAGGTCACGTAATTTTCCCTGATAGTTGGCCTGTTACGTTTAAGCACCTGACCCGGCGTATGGTTCAAAGGTTTTTTAACATGACCATGTGAGTTTTACGGCTTACGGGAGGTAGACAGGTTTCACGGATTAAGACGTGTGCTATCAAGGTACGTTAAGCAATCCTTAAGAGATGAAAATGGAGAGATACTTAGTATCTCGTCGGCGGAGAAAATCTTCTGAGTGTCCGAGCGTGGTCGAGACTTATGGAGAAATTGTCGGCGAGTGCCCGAATGTGGTCGGGGCTTATGGAGAGGTCGGCGGCGAAGAACCATGGAGATAATTTCCGAAGATATATGGAGGTCGAAGAATATGTAGAAGATTATTAAAAATATCACTTAACTTGATTGACGTTGAACAGAGTAGTCGGCGTGTCGATAAGTCACTTAATGTGGCTCACGTGCGACTTGACACCTCAGCTTGCATCGGCTTGACGGCTCGCTGTCTGGTGGTCGTGGCACTTTATGCACTCGTGGTCGTCAGGTCATGCATGGAGATCGATGTAGTTGCCGTGTCGTTTGCATGTCATACGTATACATGCAAGAGACCAAGATTGGTTTGATTTGCATGTCACGTGTCCTCGACTTCGTCTCTGCTTCTAGTGTGGTACTAGCCCACGCTTGTTCAGGTTGTGCTTCGGCATCAATTCGATGAACACAGGAGGCTTGCCGATGAAATCCATGCCACCAAGATGGAGAACGAGGATGAGACATGACCGAATTATTCTTATCAAAATAATCGTGCATATATGTAGATATCCGAACGCATACTATTTCATAGGATATTAGATTGAAGATTAAAAGATTGACTTAGCTTGTGCAAAGTCGAGCAGAGGCGTCGCCTGATCAGTTGACGGAGAATCTCCCGATGGATGACGTACATGTATGCTCGCATATGTATACGTGCACATGGATCTCTGTCGTGACGTTGGCCGATATAGCCTGTAGATCGCATCTGGTATTCTTGTGTGGTCGACCAGATCTTGGATCGTCGGTGGTTGTTGCCGGGTGCTGATGCAGCTTCGTTGTGAGGAGAGCCGATATGCATATACGCCGGCCGCCGCAAAAAGCGGGTTCACGAATGAGGTCGCTGCAGATGATGTTGATGAAGATGATTCTCATCTGGTTTGCCGTCGCGCCGAATGTGGTCGACGATGACGAAAAGAAAAATCACCGTCTTGCCCGCTATGGATTCAGAAAGCACACCCCCTACCTGGCGCGCCAACTATTGACGAAATATCATCGATAGTCTACCGAGAGGTATGCCCAAGGTAGTAGATTGGTCGGTGAAGGTGCGCCTGAGACGAACAAGTGTTACGCTGGAAGCGTGAGACACGAGATTTATACAGGTTCACGCCGCCGTGAGGCGCAATACCCTACGTTCTGTGTGTTGCTGGATTGTATTGCTATGATATCAGATATGATCTGTTGGTCTGACTAAAGGGTGATCCCTGCCCCTCCTTATATAATCTGAAGGGACAAGGTTATAAGGAAATTAGCCAAGTTGGTATAATAACCGTGCGGTGCAACGTTGTGCGCCGCACGCCTTCGTCTTCTGAGCCGGACCAGCTTTAACAGTGTGACCCATGTCTTGTTTTTTGGTACCGGAGATTTATATCCCCACACGACCCCTTCCGGGCCTCTCGGTGGCAGAGCCCTTGGCCAATTGCAACCGGTGCTCCCTAAACAATTGGCATTCTTAATCTTCTCGGGTTTTTCTCTCAGGTGATGTTGCAAATTTTAGACTGCAAGCTGTTCATTGAACCTTCAGCAACCAATTCTTCCTTTTATTGATTGTACCAACTGCAGTACTTGGATAACTACATTTTTAATAATTTTTCTTCCTTTAATAATACGGCTATCTAACCCAATGTAATCATACTTTTCATAGTGTCTTGATCACCAAAATAAAAAGATCCTTAGGTCTTATACTTTGCCTTGAACTCCTTTTGTTTTTCTTTCCTGTTTTCAAGTTGGAGCACTTGATCACCATCACTTGGTCTTGTCCCTAGCCATCTAGCTCCATCACTTGGATTTGGACGACCTTATATAATCACACACTTAGATCAAATGTTAGTCCAATAGGCTTTGTCATTTAGCCAAAAACAAACTAGAGCTTTCAGAGAAAATACTTAGATTTGGATTATGTCTCTCCTGACACCTGAAATGGGTCTCTCGTATAGACCAATACAATAGTATCGGAGGCCTATTTTTGGTTTTTTTAGAATGGTTTGGGTGCTAGAGACAGTCTTCGCGAACTGAGTCTAGCTCAGTTGGTTAGGTTTTTTTTTTTTGTCAAACCTGTTCAAATTCTCGACTTAGCACGAGTACTCGTGTTTTCTTTGATTTATTCTACGATTTAACGGCGTTGTGCTCTCAGTGATAAGCGATGTTTCAGCTGACAGTGAGACACTTGTGGGGACTTTGTTATTTTTCGAGATCTGCTAGCGTAGTCCTATGAGCCTGTAATGGAAAAAAAATCCTCACAAAATCGCCACAGGGAAGATCAAGGTGGCCCATGAAAATGTGTCGGGAAGGGAGGAGTCGTTTGGGCCGTAGCCCAGGAGCTAGGCTCGTCTACCTACTGCTCGTAACAGTAACAGCTGCCACTGCCAGCCATCTGCTCACCTGCTCCTTTTTAAATAGCGCTTAGCATGCACTAGAGGCCGGACGACGGAACGAGCCACGGAGATGTCGCGGTCGCAGCGGGTACCGAGCTCGCCGTGCGACGCCACGTGGAGGCTCGCTGGCGGCGGCGGCCCCAGGAGGCACGCCCGATCGCAGTCGCCGGTGCGCGGGCGGTCCGCCACCGCCACGCCCAGCTGGCGGTGGTCCTGTACCTCGATGACGGACGACGACGACGACGCTGACGGATGCGGCGGCGTGGTGGTGGTGCCGGCGAGGGGCTCCGAGACGCCCGCCACGCGCGCCCGGATGCCGGGCCTGTCCCGGTGCGCGTCCCCGGAGGCGCGGGCGAGGATCGGCGCGGCCTCGCCGGGCACCGCGCGGCGCGTGGCCGTGCGGCTCTACGAGAGCCTCCGCCGCCACGGGCTGCGCCAGGAGGCCGACCGCGCGTTCCGCGACGCCGCCGAAGCCGCCGACGCGCCCGCGGACGGCGGCGGCGGCGCCGGAGCGGCTGATGAGCCTGAGCGGGAGCTGACGGGGATGGCGTGCCTGCTCAAGGACGGCTTCGTCGGCTACCTCAGGGAGCTTGCCAAGATCACCCCACCTGTTCCTAAGCAGGTAAACGTAGTACGTACGTAGTATCTCTATGGCAGGAAGTTCATGCATGGCTGCAGTTTTCATTTCCCATCATGTGTTGGATAAGTATTAAAAAAAAACAAGAAAACAAAACAGAGGCACATTAAGGTTAAATTAATTACCTGGGATGCGAAACACAAAGACAAACCTCTCATTGGTAGGTTGATGATCCGAAGTTTAGAACAGAGGCACAATGAATACCATGCTATTAGTAGTCAGAATATATGCATTACTCCAATGATGAGATGAAAAGAATATGGCGGACACCTCGGTTTCAAATTATAAGTTGTTTTAGGTTTGTCCTAAACTTCTCAAAATTTATATATTAAAATCTACAATAACAAAATAAATACACTATCAAGACATAATTCATGGTGACTTTAACAAACCAAACTTGATGTTGTAGATGTTTGGTGCATTTTTCCTATATAAACTTAGTCAGGGTTCGTCAAGTTTGACTTAACAAAGGCAGAATGGACTATAGTTTGGAATGGAGAGACTAATATGTTCAGCACTTCAAGGTAAGCACATCTTTGGTTCAAATTCTTAGAAAAATGATTAAAATATGTGGATGTGAGAAATGTCCCATCTCAAATTCTCCATTCATCATTTGCATCACAATACTTCACAAAGTGGATGATCAGTCCAAAACTTCAAGAGTCAAGTAGATTACTTTAAAGGTCAAATTAAAGCAGAATCATACTCGAGGAATGCCGAATGCCCCGGAGTGACAAAGCAGAAGAAAATATAGTTTTCAAACGTCAGGACAAGTCTCTATCTAGTTTTATTTCATTAGTTTCAATTTCATCAGCAATCTTTTTTTTAAAAAAAAGTCAATAATCTTCATGATTGAAAAGGAAACTAACCATCTTAACTGGGTTCTGTTTGGATCTTCAAATGTACTTTGGCCCTGTTTAGATTCACCACAAAATACCAAAAGTTCCGTCACATCAATATTTGGACACATGCATGAAGCATTAAATGATGATAAAAGCATAATCTAATTTGACAGTTTCGCAAAATGTTGTGAGATGAATCTTTTGAGCCTATTTGAATCATGATTGGATAATTATTGCAAAAGTTACCACATTGCTACAGTAAATTATTTTGCAAAAAGGGCAATCTAAACACCCTCCTAAACTTGTCCTTTTTTCATATGAAAGTGAACTGTAACTATCTTCTGTGCCGCCAGCCATCCACAACACATATATAATTAAACTGTCACCAATTCTACACAAGCTTATTTTATATATACAACGAACAAAATTAGTACTACTAGATACAGTGGTTTAAAAGGTGCTTTCTTGGCATGTAGTGTGTGACAGAGACAAACAAATAGAATAATAATAACATCAGCCTACAAGTTGAGACAATTAGCAGCAACCTTAGGTTTGACTAACCATATCTTATTAATACATACATTAGCTCCATAAGTTGACGATACAGGAATTCTCGCCACATGGAACAAAATGATTCAACGACCGTGTCAAATACAGTTGAACAAAACAGTAACTATGCGTTGAAGCAACGAGAAGCATCCACATGATCATCTGATTTGCTAACTATTGATGATACCTCTGTTGAAGCCACCAAGCTTACAAGTTGAATATAATAATATATATACATATCCCCGTACGTCTAAGCCGGCTTCTCAATAAATGAACAGTCTTCATGCTTCTCAATAAATAGAAACATGAGTATTGCCCCCTTATTGTAGGGTCGAGATGGCGGACTAGAGGGGGGTGAATAGTCCTTTTTAACAACTAATCGCAGCGGAATAAAACCTATTCGATTCTACCAACAATTCACCCCTCTAACTATAACTCTATGCACCTTGTAAAAGTTCCTAGCAAAAACAAAGGTGCAAGTCTAGTTTGAGCTTCCCTAAACCGTTCTAGTGCAAGGTCACACAAACCTAAACACTAGTACTTTAAGCATCGGGGAGTTCCTACCAACTAGCAAACAAAAGCGCACTAAGCACCTAATCTCACTACGTGCTCAATGACAAGGATACACAATCCTAATTAAGGAGCGCAACTTGATTAGTCACACAAACTAATCAAGACACTAGTTTTAAGCTATACAAGCTAAGAACGTGAGTGGCAAGCTACACAAGCTAACCGGTCTCACAAGAGCAACTACAACTACACAAGTAGAGTAATGCACAAAGTAAATAACTTGTGTAGAAGGGAGCAAACCACCGCGAAGCATGGGAAGATGTTGACGCGGTGATTTATTTCCCGGAGGTTCACTTGTTGCCACAAGCTACGTCCTCCGTTGAGACAAGCTCCAAGGTTGCCGCCGGTCCTCTTGCTAGTGGTGACCCACAAGTCACACTCTCCCACGTGGAGTGCTTACCACAAGCTCTAGCACTTGACTCGGCCGGACCACTTGTCGCTCTTCATGTCTCGCTCTACTAGCGATGCTCTTTGCGATCTCCCGCGGGGTGAGCTCCAACCCCTCACAAAGCTTCTCCGGAGCTAAGCACAATCTTCTTGCTTGCTTCACGGAGCCACCAAGCCGTCTAGGAGGTGGCAACCTCCAAGAGTAACAAGCCCACCGGCTTGCAACTCGATCACCTAATGCCACTCGAAGCAATCTCACAATGCAACACACTAGAATCACTCACTAGCGATCAATTGGATGAACACTAAGCACACTAGTGAGTTAGAGAGCACAAAGCCATGCACTAGCAAGGGAAACACATTCCCAAGGTGCAAGACCCCTCACACACCCGGCCACAGCTCTCTACTTATAGCCCTCAGCTCAAAAGAGCCGTTGCCAACCGAAATCGGACATCGGACGCTCAGCCGCGCCACCGTCAGACCAATGTCCATGGTCCGACGCTCCCGATGGCCGCCACGTGTCACTAGCCGTTTGAAGTCGAACGTTGGATCACAACGGCTAACTTCCCGCGCCAACACCACCGTCGGACTGGAAACCTGTCGGACCAACGAACTCCACGGTCCGACGCTTCCAGAGAGCAACCCGAGCGCCAAAACTTCGTCGGACTTTGTCCGACGCCCAGCGTCGGACCAAACTGCCTCGTCCGATGCCGTGCCCAGAGCGCGCCACACGCCTCGCCACGCCGTGAACTTGCCGCGACGCGCCGTCGGACTGTCAGCCAACAGTCCGACACTCACGCTTCTCACCCCATCGGACTGTCCGACTCTCACAGAGCCAAACACCGTCGGACGCACGAGGATGGTCCGACGCTGTCACTGCAGACAGCGTCCGACGCTCGCACTCATCTGCACAGGGGCTAGGGTTTACCGTCGGGCTGAACGCAATAGTCCGACGCTCACCCAAGCCAGCGTCCGACGCTCTTTTTGAGCTCCTCTCAACTCCAAACTTCACCATCTTTGCAAATGTGCTAACACCACCAAGTGTACACCTCATGTGCATGTGTGTTAGCTTTTCACAAACATTTTTTAAAGGACTTTTCTCTCTTTTCACCGCGCCACTCGATCCTAGCAACGTATGCAGGTTAGATCACTCAAGTGGCACTAGATAACCGATATGCAAATAAGTTTGCCCCTCTTGATAGTACGGCCATCTATCCTAAATCCGGTCAAGCACTTCTCTACTCAACCTTAGACAGGTGAAATGGAAATGCCCTAGGTTATACCTTTGCCTTGCGCTTTTCATTTCGATCACCGTCTTCATCACCGTCTCCGACACCATCGATGCCGGTGCAACACATGCACCAACACCTCATGAATGATATGATCCACTTCATATCATCACGTGGCTTTTGGTTCATCGATCCTTGACTTGCTTGCTCTTCACCGTTGCGTTGGTCCATCGGCGCCAAGCCATCACCCGACTTGCCCTTCACACTTGCAACCGGTCCGTCGACGCGAAACCTTGTCTTGATCTTCTCCACCTAGCCACATGACTCCATGTCATGTCTCATGCGTTTAGCTCCTTCATACCATATGTGTGAGCTAAGCATTATCTCCAAGCCATTTTCACCTCCATGGCATAGATGCTCACACACATGTACCTGTGGACTAATCACCTGTGTAATCAATACTTAAACACATATTAGCCCACCTAAATTGTCACTCAATTACCAAAATCAAAAAAGGACCTTTCACTTATAAAAAAAAGAATTTGTAGACAAGTCTCAAAGCAATGAAAGAATTTGCAGCCACATAACATCGACTAGTACAGTGGGTCGAGCATCTGAGAATGTCTAATTAGATGAGGAATCGAAATATGTAATTGTACGGGGTTTTTTCAACAGCTGTAATCTAACCATTTATATTAATTATAAATGAAAAAGACAAGCCCTAGGTTTAAAACTATGCAACTGAATACAACATTAGTATAATGTGGTACTAGTAATATTAGACAACGTCAATATGAATCAAACTAGAACTCATACTTGGTATTGGTACTGCAGGTCGTTAATGTTAGGTAATGTGTTCTCATATATAATTTAGGCATTACGTTCTAAACAATATATAGATTTAGGTATTAAGTTAAACAGAGTTAGTACACAATGTGGTACTGCAGGTCGTCAAATTCTGCGGGATAACATACCTGGCGAAGATCGAGACGGCTGCCTTCAGCTATGAGACCTTTGGCAACAAGCTGCTCGAATACTTTGTGCAACCAATAAGAAGCCTGGCCCTGAGCAAGCGATCAAGAGAGCTTCAAATCCTGAAGGGAATTGATGGCTACATCATGCCGGGTTCTATGACTCTAGTCCTTGGCCCGCCTGGTAATCAAATTGATTCAATTCAAGCATGCACAGTATTTTCCTACGTTCAGATTTCAGAATAAGTAAGTATTATTTTGATCACTAGAATTTGAAGATAAGTGCAAACGTGCTCCTTGTCATTGAAGAGGAACAAAATTCCCCCTAAATTTAAAAAATATAAGGATCTTGATTTGTTTGTAATTCAAACCTCGTAAAACCGAACACAATCACTCCATTTTATCCCTTACTATTACCAATCTCTGCCACCTGCAGGCAGTGGAAAGAGCACCTTGCTGAAGATCCTTGCAGGTAGAGCTGATCCGGGTCAAGATCCTGGGCTGTCAGGCATGGTTAACTACAATGAAAAGACAGCATCTGAAGTTCGAAAAAGTCGACTAATTGCCTATGTCTGTCATCAGCTCAACAAGTAAGTAAGAGAACAAAAGGGGATAAACGTTAAATTTGCACAACTGCTACATATTCTTGCTCTCATAGTCTTTCATTCTGTTACTTTAAAGAACAGTGTCCTTAACCCTTGCTTCTACCCCAGGCACATACCCTTCCTCTCAGTCCGAGAAACTCTTGAGTTTGCAAGGGACTGCACGCAGGGTCTTCGGCCTGAGAATTTCACTCCACAGATGCGAAAGTTCTTTGCTTATGCTCTTGTAGAAGGACAGGATCCTTTCCTTGAATATGTCATGCAGATTCTTGACCTGAAGAAAATAGAGAACTGCCTTGTTGGTGGGATATCAGATACTGACAGGGATAAACTGACAACAGCTGAACTTGCACTGGGGACCTACTCGGTTATGGTCTATGACCAGCCATTAACAGGCTCAGACCTTGCAATGACCTATGATTTGGTCAATACTATCAGGGCTGTCTGTAGAATCCAACAATCATCTGCAGTCATGGCCCTCAATCACCTCTCGCAAGAAGCATTTGATCTCTTTGATAGGATCATCCTACTGGGAGAAGGGCATGTGCTGTACCAAGGGCCAAGACAGGATGCAGTTACATACTTTGCTCAACTAGGGTAACTTAGATACACTTGTTCTTCTCAAACATTCATGTAAATTTGTTGACAATACACATTTAACAAAAAAATGCTGTTAGGTATATGAAACCATCGCACGTGGAATCCTGGGAGTTTCTTCAAGATATTGCTGTTGAAAATGGAACGCAGTACCTACTACCAAGGTTAACTCCTAGAGGTTTGGAGGAGCTTGTCGAATGCTACTACTCATCTGATCATTACCTGGATATCATAAGGGTCATTGGAAAGAATAAGGAGTTCAGTACATATTGGGTCGAGAGTGAGCCAGGAATCGGTTTATCCCTGAAAGAATCAAGCACCTTAAACTCAAATGCAGAACATCAAGAAACGGGTCAGTTGTTTTGGTCAAGTTGCCATACAGTGCACAACTAACTATTTGTACAAACATTAAGACTAACACCATGTTAATGCTCTCATTTTTAGATTCAGAAATAGTCGTGGCAAAGCTTCTGAACAAATCTGGATCTGCTACTGGGGTTGAAAGTACAGGGAACATCCAAGTAGGCGATGTGGTAACAGGAATTTCCATAAACGAAGAGCCAATGCAGTATCTAGCAACTGGGCCAATATTGGATCAACAGCAACATCTAGATCAAGTTTTCTCCACTCTACTTCATGCACGGGGACATATCCGCCTCCAACTTGAACGATATGACAATAAGGCAAGTGAACATTTTCTTCAGACCTTATTCTTCTGATTATTATCAGTGGTAAATCATAAGTTAATTGGGTTTCAAAATTTTGTCATGATGAACTTGAACATTTACCCAATAATTCAATCTGAAGTATTTCACATTTGATAATAAAAAAACCATAGATTAATGAGGATGAATTACGATGGGAGCAATTTAAGAGGCCATATGTTCAACCATGGTGGAAATCAACAAGAACCCTGATCCAGAGACAGCTTAGGATCTTGAAACAACTTCAAATGTTGAGCACACTCAGAGCCATCCAGGTTTGCCAATTATTATTTAAAAACATGGCAAATGAATCGTCTCCTTGGTTAATCATGATAGGATAAGGTACATTACTAAAGTTTTTCTTTCAGGCATGCATTCTTGGTATATTTGCTGGGACACTGTTCTATAAGCTTGGTGGGCTGTATAATCTTCAACATATGAACTCTGTGAGAGCTCTCGGATTTGTAACCAGCATGAGCATTTTGCTCATAAACATGCCTCAGCTACCTCTATACATGCTTCAGAGGCTCACATTCTATAAACATAGGGACCAAAGATTTTTCAGGACATCTTCTTATGTCGTAGCTCATTGCATTAGTAATCTACCCCAGGCTTTTACTGAGGTAATACCATCCTTCAACTTTTTGTCACCAATAGTTAACATCTGCACATATATGCATTCAAAATGGTAATTGATCCTAAACATAACCACCATATTACTTACTAGCTTCATCACTGTGACGACGAAGGTTGTATAACAGTAACATATTATGTGTAATGCAGGCCCTCCTTTATTCAGTTTTTGTATATTTTCTAGCGGGTCTGACATTGGAAAACAATGGAGCAGTGTTCCTCGACTATTTAGTTCTGATGTTTCTTGTGGCCTACTTTGGATCATCATTCTTCTTCTTTATAAGTGCAGTGGCACCCATTCCTGAAGCAGCAAATGCTTTGGCAGGTAATTAATTCTTCCCCTATCTTTGTAACAAGTATGAGAAGATGGCATTACAAAACTTTGGTTGGCCTGGTTTAAATTCTGTAGTTCTATGAAAATTAACATGTAGATTTCATCTGATATACTGTTTTGAACTGCTACCTGCATGCAGGTCTCATAGTCTCCATTTTCCTTCTGTTTAGTGGATTTATGATTTACCCATCTAATATCCCTCAATACTGGAAGTGGTTAATGCACATCAATCCAATTCGTTGGGTCAATATGTCCTTCTGCGATCAACAATTCTCATATGCTTACAAAGACCTCTGCAACAAATATCTAGACCAACTTACTTTCTGCAAGGAAAATCCAGAGATGTCTACAGGCAAGGCCTACTTAATCTATGCTGAACTGCTGACAGGTGTTTCAGGAAAGCCTTGGGTCCCTTATATAATTCTTATTGGTTGGACGCTACTCGCTCTGTTAATGGCATTGATATTCCTAAATAAGATAGAGTTTTCACAAATCAGTCAATCTCTGCCAAAGATTGACCAAAGGAAACTTTCAAAGAACTATTTGTATGATGTGGAGGTTTATTCAAGTTCAACTAACAGTTATGTGGAAACTTCTATTGACTCAAGAAGATACAAGTTTCTGGACCGACCAAAGTCAGCATCTAGTTCCACAATAGTAATTTCTGAGGATGAGAATGCGAGTGTCGAGAGCTGGAGGGGAGAATTTAGAGTTAAAATCGATTCGGAACAGTTGACAATACCAGTCACACTGATGACTTTATCATTCTTGGATCTATCATTTGCCAGGTAATTTTCCAATTAATTGTGCTGCAATTCTACACGAGCGTACTGTTTCATAAAGTATGCACTTGAAGATTAGCAAAGTATTATTGAGAGTGAAACATATTATGAAGCGACACAAATGGAACTAACAAATACAAAACAATATTCATGAAGATATATACAAGGCCGATACGGTTTTAAAAAACAAAACAAACTTTAATTTCTTATCACACGCAGTATGACAAGGCTTTCTGGTGACAGGTGCGGAAAGGTAACAAAGGAAGAAGCTATAGATTTTGAGAATGTCAGTGGATGTGCAAGACCAGGAGTTATGCTAGCTCTTGTAGGGGGTGCTAATGGAAGTGTAGCAGCACTGCTAAAGTGCCTTTCAGGTAGGACACCTCTCGGTGGCAGTTTTACTGGAGATATCCGAGTCAATGGCACCAAACTCTCTGCTGATTTCTCAAGAAGAGTGGGCTATGCTGAGCGGCTTGATGCACATCAACCTTACCTTACCATACGCGAGTCACTTCAATTCAGTGCCAGCCTTAGACTAACAAATGGCATTAGCAAGGCTAGAAGGCATATGCATGTTGAGTTAGTTCTTGACCAGCTGGGCTTGCAGTATTATGCTAATAACTTGGTTGGTTCCCTGAGAGATGGAACCGGGAAAACATTTGAAGTAGCAAAGAAGCTCACAATTGCAGTTGAACTTGCAGCAAACCCAAGTATTCTATTTCTTGAGGAGCCTCTTTCAGGTCTTGATTCTTCTGGAATCTCAGCAATCTTGAGCATCCTATCACAATTACCAGTTTGTGGCCAATCAGTCATCGCAACAGTTAATCATCCCAACACGCGTGCACTTTCACACTTCCATCAAGTCATCATCCTAACTCAAGAAGGCCGTCAAGCTTACTTCGGTCCTGTAGGACTCAATTGCCATGAAATACTCGGATACTTTACCGCGATCCCAAGGGTTCCTCACTACCATCAGACACAGAATCCTATCAGTTTTGTTATGGGTGTAACTGGACATGGAATTCCAAGAAAAAAACTTGCAGTGACAAATCTTGCAGATGAGTTTCAGAACAGTCATTTGTACGAGGTGGCCATGAAGGCCGTTAACACTGCTATGAAGAATGACAAACATGGAAATGAAAAGGACAATAACATGAGATCCATTAATTACAACTATCCAGCGTCATTTATAAGGCAGTTAGGGTTGGTTTTGTTGAGGACACAGAGGTTCTTGTGGAGGAACGTGAACTACACCTACAGCAGGTTTACTGGCTGTGTGATGATTGGATTACTGATGGGCTCACTCTATTTTAAGATTAAGTATGAAGACACATATGGGGTGACTTCTAGATCACTGTACATCTACATGCAAACTATACTCATCGGGGTTATATCTGCTAACAATGTGATTCCTCAAATTGGCACTGACAAGCTTGCCTACTTCCGAGAAATGAGGTCCAAGATGTACCTTCCAATAATCTACCCTGTGTCATGGGTGATCAGTGAAATCCCCTACTTCCTCGTAGCAACACTGGCATTCGTGGGCATTGGCAATGGCATGGCAGGGATAGCAACCCAGACAGTCGCTGATTTCATGGCCTACTGGTCAGTTCTCTTCCTTTTTACCCTCTGCATGACCAACTTTGGCATGATGCTCACGTTCCTGGCTCCGAGCCCGATCCTTGCCGCCTTCCTTGTCTCCATAATCACATCGCTGTGGATCTCCGCCTCTGGTGTGGTGGTCCTCTTCTCCGATATCAGGTTCTACAAGTGGATGTACTGGACGAACCCGTTTCAGTATGCGATGAGTGCGCTGACGGTGATAAGTTTCTACTGCGACACATCCCAGTGCGTGAGACAGTGCCAGTGCCCACAGCTCCCTGACGGCTCATATGTGTGGGAAAGGATATCGGACATACGGTCCTTGAGCCAAGAGAGGATACACACCGATGTGGTAACCTTAGCAGTGATGGGCATTATGTTTACTGTGCTTGCTTTCCTCTTCTTCACCACGCTGAAGCACAACTCAGCACATGCCCATTGAGAGTCACACACACAGACCGTATTTGTGTTCTGCCACGGAAAAAGTGTTGTAATTCATCAGTCATGGCAACAAGTCGGATTGTTTCTCTACTGCAAATGTATTCTGTTTCATGACAGTGATCGAATTTGGTTTTGCGTTTACAAATGTTCCTGTTCATCACATTATGTAGATATTATTTTCGAGATGTGCTACTTTTGTTTTTAAATATGTATACATGATAAGATGCTAGTGTCTGTATTCGACACTTCCACACATGGCAAGAACTCTCTGTGTACCGCAAAATATTTACTTCCACTATCATTTCCAGAGGACAAGGTTATATACGTCCTGCATAGCAGTCGCAAGCTACTCATGCAATGCAAGCACATAAAACAGGCCGGAATCGAACAGCCTAGCCAAAAAAAAAAAAGGAGAGAGAGAGCAGCTGGAACAAGAGACGAACCAATTGCAGCTGGAGTCCCTCGGTTCTCTTGTTTGTAGTCACTAGCAAAAATGTTTGTGCGTTACAACAGAAGAATATTAAAATAAATTTTCGTCAACTCAATTGTTAGTGACCATACGTTACAGCTGGAGTGTCAAAAAGAATTTCGTTAACTCAATTGGTTTTTTCGTAACCAATGTACAAAAAGTAATTAAAATGTCTCTTGTTTTATTTGCATCTCACTTGATTGTCTTCTCTCACTTTACCATATGGTACTAATGTCAACCGAGCATACAAAACTAAAATACGCTAAGTACACGTCTTGGCCCATTATAGATAAGATTTAAACATGACCCACTAAAGATAATAGTGACAGGTAGTGACGGATAGTTAGAAATAGTGGACAAAAAAGAACTGAAAGTTTGCCATTTTTTCTAAAAAATAGAAAAGCACGTGATGGAGTCCATTAATTACTATTCTTTTTCCCATATTCATCCTGTTACTTTTTTTTTCTAATTTTTTTCCTTACATGCCTATATGAAATAGTAGGAGTCGTCCATAACCATTAATTTTTCGTGGTGCACAAATTCTTTTTTCTATTATTTCACTCTAATTGTTTTTTCCTTTTTAAAATACTTTTTTACTAAATATAATCTAATTTTTGCTCTTTTTTATAGGGTTGTTCTAATTTATTTGAGCACGACTTATAAGTTTGTGTTACCTATACAACCCAATACATTTTAGAATCGAACTCTTTATCGCGCTAGATAAGGGTTATTCTAACTCGTATTCTATGATTTTGACATTTAATCAGAAATCAATCAAACACGATCGCTGGGGTCTATTTAGATTAGGGTTTCTAGGACATTCACAAAATTAGTTAGGAGGGCCATAAAAAACGATAAGAAATTTTGTCGCTTTATAAAAAAATCAAGTTACTCTTGTATTTATGATGTATTCTCTGTGTTCCAAATTATAAAACCTTATGTATTTTCTAGATGTAGATGTAATATATTTACATTGCAAAACAAAGAATAAAAATTATTCTTGCATCCCGTCGGTCGTCTGCTGCTGGACAGCCTTCGTGTGCCTGTTGCTCCGCATGCTGCTGGCGCAGGGCCGGCGTGCGGCCGCCTCGCCGCCAAGACTTCACGGCTAGCACCTGGTCAAATGCAAGACAAATCCTCCTCTCGGTTTATCCTTTTTCCCGTCAATGCTAGCAAAACAGCAACGCTGCCGGTTGCCCGCGCAGAACTTTAGCACCTGGTGGATGTCGTCGCCTTTCTCCATCACTGTGCCCACCAAACGTCATTGCCGGTCCTTGGAGATTGCTGCTAAAAAGGGAAAAAACAGTCATACAAGGCCATCCCCATCCGATTTGGATTGGATTCGGCGGGGGTGCTGCGGCGGATGAGATGGCGAGCTCTGATTCCTGATTCCTGATTCAAACCCCATCCCTACCCTTTGAGGCATTGACGAGGTCTGTCCACCGGGCGGCTCACCGGCTACCGGCTCTCGCGGTAGCCTTTGATGAGGTGGACTGCCGGTATTTGCACGCGCGCATATATAAGACGGATAGGGTTGGCCTGTATGTGTCGTACCAGTAGTGGACACGGCTGGACGGAAAAAAAGCTGAAAATCTTCTTACTGGCGGCGGAGCTTGGATAGGAAAGAAGAACCCTCACATTGCCTTCCTTGTCTCCCAGCGCGGCAGCGTTCCAGACTACCAGCAACCGGCCGCCGGCCGCCAAGAGGCGCGCTGCTGGCTGTCGCCCAGCCGCCCAGCGCCTGAACCTGGCACGCAGGTTTCCGGGGATTTGGAATTGGAGGCGCCCGCCGCTGCTTTCCGGGGATCGTCGCCGCCCGCGTTTTGCCGTTGCGGTTGCTAGTGGGCCCGGGCGGACCGAAAGCGGAACCACAAGAATACGCCAACCAATAGCCAAGGCGGTGTTAGCTACCTCAGTCATTTTCGGACCACTCCACGGAGGAGGCAAACGAAACAGTCGCCCGAGCGCAACGAGGCCAGCCGCCTCGCCCAACGGCCGCCGCCGCCGCCGCGAGATCCGTAGGTATTTTCCACTCTCGATTCCCGAATTCGGAACCCAATCACCATTGCTGCTGCTCCGCTCCCCGTTCTCGGCTTGGTTACATTGGCGTTAGAGGAGGGGAGAGGGGTTTTCCTTCTTTCATGGCGCTGGGTCTTCTCTGCGCTCCAGTCGCTAGCTAAAGCTAGGGTTAGTTGGCCGTGGCAAGCCCGATCGATGGCTCGCCCGCCACCCCGGCTCGGTCGGCCGTAGACAAATCGAGGAGGCCACGGCCCACGGTGCTCCGCCGCGCTGGAGCGATTAGGCGTTGCCGGCGCGCCGCAGGGCTGCGGGCCAAAGCAAGTTGTTTAGGGACCGCATTTTTAGCACCGAAGTTTTCTGTCCACATTTTATTATTGTTATTGGCCACAGACACACGTTGACGTCTTTTCTTGTTCTAATCTAACTTCTATGCGCATATTACCGATGAAAGCAATTTTTTATACCTTTTCAGTGATTGCCACAACATTAAAGAAGATGCCTTCAATCCAGAAAGCCTTGCCTCCAGAACTTGCTGATAATGTGCTCAGGGTAAAGGTTCCTTGTGCACCTCCAGCTTTTTGCTGTGTTCTCCTTGGTATTATGGTTGGTGACCAACTTTCAAATTAATTTGTACTGTTGTACTGTTAATGAATAGTTGGTCATCAGGCTTCATTCATTTGGATCAGTTACCCTACATTCTAGCTTCAGCTTTTCCAGAAGACACATCTAATATGCATTCTGTAGCCTAGTTCTTTGTTACTTTTATGAAAAATTGTCATGAATGAAACAAACAAAATCATGATGTTGAAAAAAAAAACATTTCTTTTTTCTGTTTACTGTTTTCTCCTTTTTCCTGTTGTAGTTATATCGTGAATGCTTACGGAGGGCGAAGTATATTGGGCATCAGGTATGCATATGTTTATCTGAAAATTTGCCATTGCTCCCACCTTGAAGTTCTGAAATTCTTTTTTTTAATAATAGACTGAATTAGCCTCTTGTAAACCAGAAACACAATACAGAGCTTTTAGTCACCATGGTGAGACAACAATTCAAGAAAAACATGCATGAAACTGATCCAGAGAAGATACAAAAAATGAAGGATGAGTAAGTTACTGCCCTGTGTAAAATTTTATTTTTCTTTTCAATTTTACCATCTTATCTTCCAGTAATTTATCCAGGTTGAAGTATATCTTATGAAATTCTTTCTTGCTATGCAGTGCTGCAAGGGGCCTTATCAATCATATTCTGTACGAGTCTGAGAAGATTACAGGACGCAAATTTTCAGGTTAAAAACCGAAGTTGAAACTAGACTTACAGTGGGCTGTATGAATAATAGTAAAAACAATTTACTTCGTTGTTGAATTATTCCACCTCTATTGTATGAAGACCTGCAAATATTTCCTTTCAATTGCTGAGTACTCGAGTTATTACAGCAATGATTTTCAGTAATCACGAGTTTGGCTGTCTTTTCTTATATGTATTTGTCCTTTCAATGCTGACTATACAAGTTATTTTCAATACCTTATAAATATACTCGTATTCATATCCAGGAGATAGAAATCTTCGGTGATTGAGAATGCTCCTCTCTTCCCTAGTGGTTACAGATAATACCTTTTTTCTTTTTGCTGTTGATGTATTGATACTCCACAGCTTTCATGGGAGGATTGATAAACTGTAACAGTCTGTAGTTTTACCATGCTTCTTGGATCCGTTTGTGTGTCTGAACCACAGCCATGACTTTGCAGAAGTCAGAAGTTCACACTGCTCATATTTGTGGCAATAGTTTTTCGATTGAACTTCTCCGTCACCGAAAGTATTTTATGCTTTTGGGAACAGTTTCTGCAGCGAAAGCTTTGCAATTATAGAACATGTCTCCTTGGCAGAAGTATGATTTGATATTACGATTGCTTGCATTGTGCTTAAGACTGAAGGGTGCCTTCATTCATTCTTTCATTGAAGTGTTGTTCAGTTCTGCAGATGTCAGAATGTCAGCCATTCGTTTCCTCCGGAAAATCCGTCCAGTGGAGCAACACATTGCATTCCAATAATTCTTGGTCACATCTGCAGATGCTGGATGATGTATGTGCATGATCCTGATGTCTCAATCTTTTAACTGGCACAATCTACACCCCTATGAAATTGTCACATTGCTCTTTAGAATCTGGAAAGTGAGACCAGAACAAATGGCGTCGCATCGATGAAGAATTCAGTGGCTGTGGAGTAGAGGGAGGAATGAGATGTGGCCTGGCAACTGGGGGCCATTTCAGGAATTGCGTGTCAAAGCATGGCACACTACTTGCTGTCTGCAGGTCAAATGATGGGGAACAAACAACACACCGTTCCTGGAGCTGCACTCAATTCACTGGAATTTTTCATCCAGGAGTCATCCATGGACCTGGACCTGAAGATCATAGCGCCTTTTGCCGCCATGCCTTTGAACTCCAGCCACTACTTTCTCTTGAACCCTCGCATCATTCCCCAGATCCTTGTGGCTGAGATCACTCCTTGTTCATCTTTACAGCACAGTTTCATCGCCTGTATCAGCCACTCCATCATCAGTCCTAACGCACGGGCTCTCAAGGAAAAACATCCATGCGAAAAAGAGGACAGATGACCATAATTGCTGACAACGAGCGTGTCGTTTAGCCCAGCAGCAGCAGCAGCAGCGGTAGCGTGACAGCGGCAGCTTCTATGAAGTGAGCCTGCATCCAGAGGGAATTCTATGGTGGTTATGACATGTTGGCTTCAGCAGGTCAATGCTTCAGGGCCCAATGCAGGGGTGTCTTCTAGAGCTGGAATCATGGCTGCAGTTGAAAGAGAGACGGATTGTAGCTGTGCTGTGCTGTGGTGCCACCCTCAGGTCTCTACACTTTCTACCTACTGCAGGCATGTGTTGCAGTTGTTCCGTTTGTTCCTTGCATCAGATGAAACTCCACCACAAACAGCCTTTCCCTCTATAGTAACAAGAGCAAGTAGAATTGTATTTGGCATCATAACATTGAGAACATTGACCATGCAGGTCTCTTATACAATCATACCATATCTTACAGCTTGTGAATTGTGATGGTGCCTAACAAATTACTGATGGAATCAGCATGGCATGCTCTACAGATAGAGTGGTAGGCTCAGACAATTGGTATCTCCCTATGCAATCATCTTTCTGTCTCAATCAGTCATTTCTGACCTTATCTTGTTTTTCACATGCACGTCTATCGATGAAGCTCTGAAGTCAAAAACTTCTCTAGGTAAAGTGTATTAGTATATTATTAATCGTTTCCCCGTTTCTGAACTTTCAGTTCGCTGAATTTCACGAGATTTGCATCAGCATGGAGCACTTTAGGAGAACTTTACGTTCTGAATTGACTATTGAATCGTACATCCAGTATACATATTGGAAGCAAAGGTAATAACAAAATCGCATGAGCATCACCAATTCAGCTTTGCATCTACCGATTTGCTACATCAATAGATTGACCAGTATAGCATAGTTCTATAGTTACGATTCAAGTAAAAAAACAAGAACACTAGTGATAACTAAAAAATATGTGCAAATTGACAAGGGAAGCAGGGTGTAAAGTTCCATGCTTCAGCTCCAACGTCAATAGAATATTGTGAGCACTAGAGCGTTCCAGAATCCAGATACATGCTTGAGTTCAATGGAAATGCATGCACATAATTTCCATCAATTTCATGTACATATTAATGATTATAAACAATGAAAGAATGATAATATGTTAGCGACAAGATTTTTCCAAGCAGTTACTCTAGTATTTCTGCTAGTTCAGAGATTACAGGTATAGCACTCCTTTAATCAGGAGAACACAAAAAAGAAGAAAAAGAGGCTAGAGATGCACATAAATAGTAGTCTCATCAGAGGACATCTTCATAGGATACTAACACTGAAACCACTTTAAAACCACTCATATAACAGCGGGCCAGTAGTTGCATGCTTAAGCAATGCATCATTGCTTTATTCACTTCGGCGTTGAGCCATCACCCAACTTGGATGGCGTCCTAGGACTGCTTCTCCCTCCCAGAGGGCTGCGCTCATGCCGGAGCTCAGTGACACGAGGGCTGTATGCTTTTTCAGAAATGGATGGGCTGCGGATGCCTTTCAGTTCTGCCACAGGTGTGCCACCTGAGCTGGTGATCTTCGGGCTATTGAGGCGTTTAATCTCACCCCGGCTTCTCGTGACCATGTCGTCTAGGATTTCTGCACTCTGGTTGCGTCCCATTGCGACATCGATGTCTTGCTGAAGTACATAAGATTTGAGTTTCAGGGAAACGCAACATGACTAAAAATGTTCTAGTCCAAAATATCATGTTGATGAGCAAGACTCATGTATTTTTCAGGATAGATGATGTCTTTCTGAACTTACCGCAGCAAGGCTGAATGGTATAGCCGGTGATTCCTCGTATTCAGCTGCATCTAGGTCAGTTAGATGTGCACCTTTGAAGAGCTTAGGGAGGATGTACTGCCTGACTGGAACCAGGAGCATGATCATGAGAGGGAAAAGAACTCCAGCAATTGGAATCCATGTGATTCCAAAGCAGACCAACAGGTAAGCTGTCTGGAACAATGTGAACATGGCTATCGTCTTGAATGGCACTGTCTCGACGAACGTGGTGTGGTACTCTTCAAGCACCCTGGGAAATATTTACAGTACATGATAAGAATTTCAGTCTTCCAAAGCAACTAAATTATCAGTATTTAGCACAATATATTCTTTATTGAATCCATTGGATCATGCCTTTGCACAGTTTGTGGATATGCAAAAACAGAATCAGAAGTGCCAAAGCCAAACTAATCTTTTGAGATCAAATAAACTTACTTGTATCTTCTGCTGGGAGCAGTGAAGAGCAGCAAGATCCTCTCCCAAAACTGGTTACCAGGCAAGCTCTCAATGGCCATGAAGGCAAAATAGCCCCAGAGCACAGATGTAGGGATCTTCTTGAGTAGCGGCATAGCAGCAACACATCCCCCCACCATTGAAGCCTGTAGCAAGTTGCTCAAACGCTGCTCCTTGACCTCGATGGGCAGCAGATCATCAATTTCTTTTTCTATGTCAAAGACTGTCTCATCAACTGGTGCATCAATGTTACCCATACTCGAAGCTAGCTGGACTGTCGAGTCCTTGAGCTCATTTAGGCCCTTTTTTAAGAAAAAGTAGAGAAAAATGTTATATAAATAAATCATCTGAATAAAGTGTTGTGAAGTACAAGTTTTGGGTAATAAAACACGCACTCTTCTGACAGACTGTTGCTGATAAACCAGTGGTGTCTGCATCTGCTGATAAGCATCCTGCATGCTGCCATACAGTTGGCTCAAGCTCGCATTCTGGCTCATGCTCTTTCGTGCGGTGGCTACTAGTCGGTTACGAAGCAGCTGAACAGAAATGTTTGCAATATGAGTGACAAATCAGATATTCACATGGTATTTTGAAGTACTATTTAAAACTTTCATAACTCACCTGGTGCTTGAGAGTAGCCAAACTCTTCGTATGCATGGGTGATTGTGGAATGACACCATTTGATGGAGGGATACCAATAAGGCCACACATTAACGTCTATAGTTCAAAACATTGATGTTATCGAAATGGATAGGAAACACCAAAACTTGGTACTGAAAAGTTGTGGACATCTGGGCATACCAGGAAACCTAAGAGAAGCAAATCGTAGTGGAAGGATGGAGGTTTCCTCAAATTGAACTCTTTCTGCTGAGCAAGCTGAGATGCAACACTATGATCGAAGTAGTAGAGAACAGCAATCATTGTTGCTGGTATGAAGGCACCAATGATATAGAGGAGTGGAACTTGTGTCATATCCTGCTCATTTGGTTGATGTCAAAAAACTTAATCTATAAGCACCAGTGTTTCACATGAATGAAAACAATGTTTTAGATTTTTTTTTTGTGAATGTTGGAATACCTTGATGACTGTCCAATTTTCATATGCACCAGGGGACCATGGATTAGGGCTGAACAGGCGTCGCGGAATTCCTTTTGGTACATTTCCATAAGGTATGTAAGACACTCCAGTCCAAACTAGCACCATCAGTGGAACACCATAGTCAGCGACGAAGCCACGCAGCCAGCCTAGGAAGAGGAGTATTATCATCAGAAATTTGGTATTGGACTAAGTGACATGCTTCACAGTCATAAACAACACAAAGGGTGGACAAGGACAATTTTCGGATGCATACCTGTTCCATAGCGCCATGACCGTGCCTTCCTGCTCCTCAGGGCAGTGAGTAAAAGGCCAAACGACAACACAATTGCAAACATTCCATTGGCAAACCGCCATGATGGAACGAACTCTAGTGCCTTTCTGTTTTCCCTCTCAGGAATGCGGAACTCGTCGACAAGTCCCTGCATCCAACACACATTGGTGAGCTTAACACCCAGATGGCCACAGAGAAGTCAGCTTGCAAATCACTTCAGTACACATGAATTTATGGTAGTTTTCTTAAATATTTTTTTAGAAACCTTTTTGCAGGAAAACACCGTTTATTTTTATACACAAGCATTCTTGATTTTATCTACTTTCTTTTGTTCCAAGCTGAGAACACTGAAACATTTGGTTGCACTAGTGACCAATGGCACAAAAACAGAAGCTGGAGACATCCCCATTGGTTTCCATGTGCTTTTCAGCCCTTGCGCATGCCTTTGACCAACCTACTAGATTCTCCACTAGTTAGATTGACTGGAGTACTACGCAATTTCGAGAGGCAAGGCAACTGGTGTTTGGTATAAAGCTCTATGGTCCAGCAGCAAAACGCCTTAAAAAAGTTTCTGCATCAGCACAGGGTTTCAAGCCTGGAAAGCAGCAACGGATTGAAAAGGCCTGCAGTTTTCACGAACCTTGATAGCCTGCTGCATGAAGAGCATAGCAATCAGAAGCCCAAACAGCTCGCCAGCGATGCGGGTGAACCGGTTGATGATGGAGCACGCGCCTAGTATGGCCAGCAAGAAGAGTAGGATGGCAGTCCACACACAAACCCTGCACACATACATGATACAAAAAAAAAAGGAACCAATTGAAACAACGCCATAATTGTACCAAACCAATCTGCAATAAAATTCTCAGTCAGCACAGCAAGGATGACCTACCAACCGGTCCAGGCCAGGAACAGATTCCGTCCGAGGTCGGGCCTGTCCTTGGCAAAGTTGAACATGAATGTGTACATGAGCACCGTCGGCTCGGCAACTCCCAGGATCAGCAGGGGCTGCCCTCCCACAATGGAGTGGATTATGCCGCACACGGCAGTGGATGCCAACGTCTGCACTGCTGTGAGGACTCCATCTGCACACAAGTTTCGATCCCCCAAACAAGTAAGCTCCTCTCCTCACCCACTGTACTGAAACTGACACCAACAAGTACAAGTTTTTGAATCCCCCATTTACCAGTGTTCCTCTCCAATTGCTCCCCGAACGATATCACCGGTATCGCCGACGCGAAGAATATGTAAGTGGTCGGCGCCAGGATCCTGAAACACCCCAAAAATGACTCCTTTTCAAGATCTTGGGCCAGGCAAGAACAAAACAACAACAAAATTACAAAAGGACTAGGACTAACTACCTACTCCTACATCGCAGCCAGTTTCAAGATTTTGGCACCATGGTGATACCGAATTTGTAATCCTATAAACAACACAAAGCAAGATTTCCGCGAAGAAAGAATAGATTAGCTCTCAGTTCGTACCTGATACCGGCACGGAACCCTCCGGTCCAGTCCTGCTTGTAGCAGGCAAGCCTCCCGTGGAGGTCGTTCTTGATGCCCCTCAAGGGCACGAAGCTCTCCTCCATTGCTCGGACGAAAAGGACGTCGCTTTCTCAGACAGGAAGATCTGAGAGTATATTCTGAATGGCCGCCACTCGTGAGTGTCAAGTGAGGTCCTGCTTACATCTTGCGGCAGATGGAGCAGGAAGAAATGCTACCAGTTTGGAATCTCGCAATGCACTTAGCGCGGATCCATGGAAGAAGACGAAGGCCGAGGCTATGAACGGAAGAGGAGCATCGAGAGCATGGAGAGGATTCCCGAGCTAGAGGGCAAGACTCAGAGACAGCAGCAGAGGGAAAGAGAAGGAAGAGCTACAGAGCAATGGAGCGAGGATAGAAGGCAGATATATAGGCAGTGGCAGAGGAGGGGCACCACTGTCAATTCACCAAAGAAATCCAGGCAGAAAAAAGTTTAAAGCAAAAAGTTATCCTGAAAAAAAATGCATTGCCCAAAAACTGTCGAGGGGAGGGTTCGCTGAATGCTGAGCTGAGCACACGGAAAGCAAAAGCACAAGAGGGGTTCCAGTGGGGTGTAGGCTTGTGATCCTGATCCTGTAACTGCCGCAACAAGTGTTACAGCTAATTTTATTTACTGTTGTACTGTTCAGTTAATTAAAAATAAATACTCTCTATTTCAAAATAAGTGTCCATCACGTTTATCAATGAGTTAATTTTTTTTTTAAGTTAGACCAAATATAAAAAAACAAATATTAATATTTTATGATGTGTAATAGGTATCATTAGTTTGCTCTAAAATATATTTTTACATTAAACTTATTTAGACATATAAACCTTGATATTATCGTCTATATATATTTTGTCAAACATAAACGAGTTTGATTCCTTAATAAGTGAAAGGTGTACTTACTGTAGGATTAAGGGTGTAAAAATTATAAGAGGACAAATAATAAAATTTGGTTCTGTTGCTCTGGAAGGGCCGAGCCAGACTGCCAGGTCCAGCTCTAGCTCAGCTGTCTGCTGTCTGCTGTCTGGGGGAAGAGGACCCAGCAAGCTTCCTTATGCCGTTTTGCTAATCCCTTCATGTGCTTGTTTTCTCCTCTGTGCTTTGATCATTGTTAGGCTCTGTTCGCTTCAACTAAACAGCACATATTTTTCAGCTCTGAAACAGTATTTCCCCTCACAACAAATCAGCTTCAGTTCAAATCAGCTCAGCTTTTCAGCTGAAGCGAACAGAGCCTAAGGCACCATGAAGAGTTTAAAATTATTGCTTATAGGTTCATTGGAGGTGTTCAGTGATTTTTTTTTGTTTACAGTCTTTAAGGTGGAAAGGCAGCAAGAATGTGAAGGTGGCGTTTTATTAAAGAAACTTTGAGCACTAAAATTGCTTGTGTGTAGCTAAAGAGAATCAGCGGTGGAAAACGTGTGTAAAGGAGGAAAAGGGGGTGATGCCTTTCAGGAAAGTCCAATGGTTGTGAAACTGCAGCTTTTAATAGCATGTCATTTTTACCTTGTGTCATTTTTTGGCTGCACTGCATGTAAGCTTAATTAGTGTCTCCAAATGGTGATTGGCATCTCTAGGTTTGACCACAAATGTTCTCACCAAAAAAAAACATTACTCTTTTAGCATAACTTCTTGGAGTTAATGTAAATATAGTGCTGATTCCTTTTATTTTACCTCTCTGCAAGTAGCAGGCTACCGGCAGCTTACAACTGCAGGCAACAGGCCACATTGCCCCACTGTCGATTGAAACAAAATAAAGTGAAAGCTATATAATCCCCCTGTCTCAAAATAAATGTTGTTTTGCTTTTCGAGAAAAAAAATTGACTAAATATATTTTCAAACATATTGATATTTATGGTACATAATTAGTATTATTGAAAAAAATAATCTAATTTTTTAAAGAAATATATTTGAAAATAAAAAGACTACATATTTTCTATAAAAGTCAGTTGTGATACGAAAACTAAAACAATAGTTAATTTGTACGGAGCGGCTATAATACCAGTAAGATTCACCTATCTGCTACATGATCGGTCAGAAGTCAGTGTGTCACAAGTTGCCATCAGTGTGATGTGCACATGCATCATTATCTTTTTTTTTCCCTGATAATACACAGTACTTGTACAACTCATATAGGGCCCATTTAGATTTCAGTTGCAGTTGCAATTCTACACTGTACCACGTTCGTTTGTATTTGGCAACTTTTGTCCAATCATGGCCCAAGTAAGCTTAAAAGATTCGTCTCGTGATGTACATGCAAAAAGTACAAACATGCAAATATTTCGTCTACATTTAATGCTCTATGCATGTGCCGCAATGTTGACTAGTTACAATTGTAATTTGCAGTAGATCTAAACATGGCCATAATAATGTGGACAAGGTGATGAAGTTCCTTGAAACCTGCATCCTGTTCATGTGTGCGTGGAATCTTCCAATAAGAAACCAGGGTTTTCTGGAACCCAAGAAAACTGAAGTTTGCTTCAGGCTTCAGCTGGGGTACAAGAGTTGACCTTACCATTGTCCCAACGTGCATGATTGTCTTGGCAGAAGTATTTAATTGGCAAAAGGCAGTACCTTACTGTTGCTTTGATCTGTTATCTGGAGAATATTTGTCTAAGCATGTTACCTCTGTTTTTTCGATCAAATGAATGTTTCCTAAGTTAAATGGGACTCTGTTCTCCAATTTACAAGAACAAATGCTCAAGATAATATGGAAGCATGAACACATGCATGAGCACAATCCTACTTGAAAAAGTAGGTCATGACAAGTATTGGTTTGATGTGGCTCTAAATTAATCTGGTGACTTTTGGTTGACAATGTGGTTAATATGCATGATTGTTTTTGGGACATGACAAGTGAGTCGGTGATAGGCTAGGTGGTGCTATAGTGAGGCTGTGAGCTAGTAAGAGCTAACTACTCAAGGAAACAGTCATGCTTGCATGGTTGGGTTTTATGTGAGCATGTTGGCCTTCCTAAGCACCACTAGTGGCTAGTAATTAAAATATAAAAAATGTGACTAGAAACCAGTGGGAAACATATCTTCAAAGTAGTAGAAGTACAAAAGCTCCAAACGGCTCGCTTTTTTACTAGACTAAACCAGTCTACCGTGTTTACTTTTAAACTTAATTTGAAAGAAGGGGAGGTACACTAGACGGAAAGCCCTTTGTGGAGAACTAAGGGCTTCTTTGGGTTAGGTTGGGGTTGGGGATAGGGATACCCCTTTTAGGGGTATTACTGTATCCTACCCGTCCGTTCTTTACATCACATTTAATCTTAGCCGTCTATTTATTTCCCTATCTCTATCATATCCCTTATTTCCCAGTATCCAAACACATCCTAAATTGTATTCAAGTGATATCTCTATGCTCACCCTGAGAAAAGTCCGAGATCCCAAAAGGATCTATGTTTAGAAACTAGCCATTAGGAATAACACCACCATGAATCTAATAAGTGAGGGGCAGAGAAAGAGATGGGCACGATGCAAATTTTATTTTATTTTCTTTATTTGCTGGCCGAGGTGTCGAGTTCGTCTTGGATGGTTTATTTTCTCTTCTCGGGTGGTGGTGCACGTGCACTACCGGTTCTTTTTTATGGGTTCTAGTTTATTTTACTGTTCTTTGAGCTAAGCTATTATGGTCCGTCTTTAGGAAAGGCTGCGTGGACTGCAAAGTGGGAAATGTAGCTTTCACGAAATGAAAAATCCTAATGTGTTGTCATTGCTAATTAGGTTGAAAAGGCATAGCTAAATTATCTGTGATAAACTTTTTTCTTTGCGGAAGGCAGTATTGACATAATGATCCTTTTATATGGCTAGACTAGAATCACATGATCAGTTGGTGATGTTAAGACATTTAGAGAAGGGCCAAATACTAAAAGCCTTTTTTTTATTTAAAGAGCATTTTCTCCTCATTTTCATGCACCGTGCACGGAAATACCGTGGTCACCCAGTTTCGAACCCGGGTGGCAAACGCCGACCTTTGCAGCTGCTGCTCGCTGCAAATGCTAAGCGCCTATTTGGATCTTTAGTACTAAAAATTAACACTATGTTTAAATACTAATTATTAAACTTGAACCAATTTCATCAAAACTAATTGCATAAACGCTGACTAATTAGGATACAAATCTATTGATTATAATTTGGTCATGATTATCCTATATATATGGTGTTATAATAAACATTGGCTAATTTAAGGGCTAATTAGGATTAATATCACCAATTAGTCATGGATAGTACAAGTAATTTTGAAATTTGTTCGTGTTTAGTTTTTCTAATTAGCATCCAAACATAGTGCTAAATTTTAGTAGATGGGATCCAAACATGAACTAAGAAATGGACAAAACCTGCCCATAAAAAATACACACCAACTAATTGCCTAATGTCTATATTATCTTTACCTCATTATGTGTATTACTGAAAAAAGTTGTAACGCTTTGAGGTTTGCATCAATGTCATTGCCTAACAGAAAAAAAAAAAAAAAACCGATGCCCTGAAAACTGAGATGCTAACCTGCTAAAATTGCCAGGGCCTAGATGGATAAATGCTTCCATTCTTGTGTAACGTAATATATGTTTGGCAACGGTTATCATTATGTGCTGGCATTCATCCATACTGAACATATATGGTTCTCACTTCTCATCATGCTTATCTGATGAACTAGCTAGGTTCCAAATTCTTCTGACAGAAGCATAGTTTGGGGATTCATATCTGTGCCCAGCTGTCCATTATCTTTCTATTTTTAGCTTGCACTGCTCATTAAGATACACATGTGATGCATTAGTCATGAAGATATGCTATGGGCAGAGGTTCCACATGTGGGCAGAGACCTACATTAATACTCCCTCCGTATTGATAAAATATGACGTTTAGGACAACGACACGGTCTTCAACGCATGACTTTGATTTCATATTTCTATAAAAATATTTATTAAAAAGTGATATATGTATACTTTTATGAAAATATATTTGAAGACAAATCTATTTATATAGTTTTTATATTTTTAAACTTAATAATTTAAAAGTTATTCATGATTTATATTTCCAATGTTTGACTAAACCTTTTCTAAAACGTCATCTTTTACCAATACGGAGGGAGTACTTGTTTTTTTTTTTCAACCACGCGAGTCCCAAGATTGACTTTATTATTTTTGACCAACAATTAGTCTTATCATATTACAATTTTATGCTAAAAAATAGTTGCACTAAATATGTAGCTAGCAAATGTATACTTTTTAATGATTAAACTTTTATTTATATATTATAAGAGGAATGAGCTGTCAAAATATGATCTTGAAAACAACAGCAGTCAAAAATTGCGAAGGAGTATTTCATTGAGCCAAGGGGAAGTGGCCGAAAACGTACAAGTACAATGCAAAAATAAAGCAATACAAAAAAATAGCATCAAAAGCAAACAAAAACGGGTCCAAATTGATACACGGCAACCAGAGCTACAGTTACATCTAGGCCTTTTTTGATAAGGCTTGTTCGTAACTGGCTCCACCCAAGTCACAGGTTTAGGTGGCTTCACTTTAATTTGTAGTATGGAAAACTAGTTTCTCTCACGAAACCATTTTGTGAGTTAGCATTTGATAGTGCTTCACCTAAAATACAAGAGAAGCCACACTTAAAATCCTGTCAAACTAGATCTAAATCTAAGCTAACCAACCAGCCCACAGGGTAGGGCAGTCTACCGTCGTCAGTCGCCATGCAGCGGAAGTAAAGTAACTTGCTTCCTTGGAGCGACCTGCCTCCATGATTATGTGCCTGTTGATTCGATCATTAGAGAGCCTTAAATGCATCGCCGCATGATTATGGCATGATGTTGTGTGTTGGTTAGATTAGATGCATAGATGATCTTTTCTTAATTGTAAAGCTCAGCTTGTTTAGTTGTTTGGCAAGCGCCCTCCTCCTACGCGTTACCATATTAGAAATTCGTCTGAGAAACTAAGGAGATGACAGCCTAACAGTAACAGGCACACATTATATATTTTAGTTTTTTTATTTAGTGATACGAGAAGGACATGAAAAAAAATCAGTTCATCTAGGACGATCCTACTCATGATCCCACACACCGAAAGCTTGGTAGTATTTTCAGGCCGCTCTTTGTGTCCTTTCGATCAGATAAGACCACGGCTGAAGTAATTGCTGAGCTTTTAGTGAACAAGAGGGTGGTAGCATGCAAAAAGCTAGAACAAAAAGATCTCAGATCGTGACTCGTGAAACCAGTGTCTCGAGATAATTAAATAATTAAACTGACCGATGAACAACCCCTGGTGCAAAGAGAAGCAAAAATGTATTTTCTCAGTTGCTTCCCCTACAAGATGAAGATGATTTCTCTGATTCGTCTTTCTTTCCTGTATATCCTTACCATCTTTTCAGAGTCTTGGACTGTTAAAACTAAAAATGTCTTGTAACTAAATGAAGTTAGCATAAACAACCATAAGCTTTGCTAGCTTTTCTTATTTGGCACCGCAAAGTTTGTGAGATCTTTGTAGTTTGGTCTTTGGTACTATTCAAAAGAACATATAAAAGTTTCTCTACAAGGCATTCAAATCCTAGTTTGAAAAAATTAAAGTTCCATCAGCGGCATATACTAGTTGCGCATCTGGTATCGGTTTGCTTCGGTTTCAATCCAAATCCTATGGCTTCAGCTGCGATGTTGGATCACATCTCTAAGAGATTGGATCGTCTAGCCACACAGCTCCTCCAACTCGGTGATCGGATCGAGAGATCGAATCGCAGAAGTCAAGCGGCCATACGCCTACAGGCAGCATCACGTGGTCGTGGGCCGTACGACCAGCGCAATGCAGCATCAGGCACCGATGACAGTTCAATCTGCGCCAAGAATTGCAGTGGTCGTCTCATCTGTTCAGGCACCCTGCGTACTGGTTGACCGCTATACCCTTCACTCTTCAGCCCTCATGAAGCAAGTTGTCGGGCTATTTCCATGGGATCCAGGAGGACACAGTTGCAGTTCAAGTTTGTTTCGTAATTTAGTTTTCCATAATAAAGGTAAATACAGATGTAAAAGGTTTAACCCTAGGTCACGTCAAGTAGGTCTGCGGCAGCTCGTGGGTGAGCTGCTTCGAAAGGGGGGAGAAGTGACATGGGTGTTGGGCCCAGGAGCCCAGGACGGCTCAGCTAGGCTGCCATGAACAGTACCGTAGGTACCGTAGCATGGCCTATAACACCCTTAGTAAGGAAGGAATAAGGTTTAGCAAAGATATTAGATTAGATCCATTAAAGGAATAAGGGTTACTTGCTTAGGGGTCCAGTAGTCTTTACTTAGGAATCCAGTAAGCCTCTCTATATAAGAAGATGAGATGTATCAATCTAATTAAGTAAGAATTATGAAGGAAAGGAAGGAACAAATAATCCAATTTTCCAAATACTCTAGTCTTCCTCCACGTTGAATTTGCCTAGCTATCTTTCCTATCAATGGTTACCCCAAATGATCTAGGGATCGTAACATAGTGGCCTGTCTGTCAGCAGCCACCAAGAACTGGCGTTCCTTTCATTCATCCTCATCGTCGCCCATATAGATTAAAAAAAAAGAATATTCTAAGAATAATGTGCAAACCAATAAACAAATAAATTTATTATGATTTGTACCCTTCATCTCACTTTGGAAAGACGACCCAACTCCATATCCTGTTTTTATATTTAGGATTAGGATAACCCAAATGCAACTTGATATCTAATATGCAGTGTGTCCTGAAAAGGTGAGCAGACAAAATATCAAGTAGCAGCCGATAAGGATTGATGTGACGCAAAGTATGCATATAAATTTTTTACCTAACCATATGGCTGTTGGACCGCAACATATATATCGTCTTGGTATATAATCATGAATCGACAGCGTAGCACCTTCGCCATCAGTATATGATATGTTAAGGTCATGGAAATTAAAGATGACTCATGCAATGATGATGACTGAATCATATCAATGCAAGGAACCTCAGCTCGTGAGATCAGCTTCACCTCCACTCCTATCCTAAGAAAAAGATAACATTTTAAAAATGTGATATAGAAGAAGTCGGTTAACTGCCATTTCACTGTTTCGTTTATTTTCAGAGGTTCAACCAATTAAGTGCCCTGCCCTGGATGAACATAAACGCATCACCATTACAGTTAGCGGACAAGGATATATTATGATGCAAACACTGTCAACTTCAATTAGAAGCAGGACACTTCAGTTTCATATAGATCGGTGAAGGAGAGAGCAAAATTTGAGATATCTGTCAGTGAAGTTTATTTTGAGATTGTTCTTTTTTCTCTTCTCAGTAGTAATAGGTTTCAGAGATGTGATGATGTAACACTAAAAGCTTGGGAGCTGTGCCTCAGTGTAGAAGTGCTGAAAAAAGATGAATTATTGTCTTACAAAAATTGGAGCGTCTTTCCAAAGTCATGCCAACCCTTAAACTCTACAATTGTTTAACCAATCCGATGCCCATACCGCCAGACAATAGAGGCACGGCTGTATTTCTTAATTATCACATGATTGTAGGGTAAACAAACCCTTACAGGAATATGGCATGGCATATATATGACGTGTGAGATTTACAGTTCGTCCAGTCCCAACAACTTGGCATCCATCGTGTCAAGCAGTATAGTACACAAGAAAATGGGTGCTACAATTTGCACTGTACTGGTAGAGCCTGTGAGTAGGTTTCAACCATCCTTGCGCAGCCATTTGACAAACCATGGCAAGACAATATGCTCGTGGCATTAATTCGCTGATATTTGTCAAATTATACACTGTACCGTTTGTGTCCATTTGAGTGGTTACATGCAGTGAGTAGTACAGTCTATGGGTGTCATTTGGATTATATTGAGTGGTTAGCGATACGGTTTCCTGAATTAGTAGTGAAATGATCTGGCCTGAAACGTCAGGCAATGTCAATGTGTTTCGTTTCAGAGAGCAATAATGCTGAACAGATAGACGTTTCAGAACATTCAGATCCACGCTTCACAGACGGTCGTAACTCCTTTGCAGATCAGCTCTTCAAGTATTGCTGGAACTACTCTTCCTCTCTCAGTGGATAATTAATGGTTACATCATCTGTTATGTCTCCGTCAGTTGTTGAGAAATCGGCACAATGAGCAGGGTCAATTATAGACGTTTAGCGATGATGTGATACTTTCACGCGAGCTCACTTGGACAGACTATTCATCTCAACACCCTAAAGCCTAATCTAGCACAGTTCAAATGTATAAAGGCTAATTCCTTTGTAGCTTTTGGCATTGCCTGCCAACAACAGCGATCAGCAACCTGAATGATACGAGTACTTGACATTGAAAGAAAGCCCACACAGACAGCAAAGCCTTTCTTTTCTGAAAGTAAACAAAGTAATATCCTCCTAGGATACTTATCCTTTTACCTTTATATCGCTTTTCCTGACTGGCAGATGATGTTCTTATTTTTTTCTTATTCTGAAGTGATCAGGATTTTGAACAATGCTGCAAGCTCTTGCAAGAAAAATCACACACCAGTGAAACAGTCTGTTGAGGGCTGGGCTCAAACTACATAGAGTTCCAAGACAGCAGAGTGACAAAATTCAGATGAATCCCATCCTTACCTAACAGTGCCTGTATGCGTGGATTATATACTGATGAGGCGGACGCGGATGGAGACGACAAAACTGAGATGGAATATCAATAGGACAGCTGGTGAGCATCAGTCAGGCAAACACTAGGCCCATGGGCGTCCATTATTACCCCATATCATCTAAGCCACTCTTGTCCGCTTCTTCTTAGATTTATAAGGTGCAACTAGACTTTTGGGCTTCTCATGCACCTGACCTACGATGCTAAACATCCATATGTCACATTATGACGAGCCATCAAGAGTTCAAGAAACTCGTCCATTCACTCAAAAAATAAAAATAAAAAATCAAGACACTCGTCCATCAATCCATACTTTTGCACCACAAGTATTAGAAGTTCATGTTTAGTATTTAATAAGTTGAGTGAAATCCACTGTCCATATACTTCTAGATAGGGATGAAAAAGGATTGAATACGAACGGATATCATTGATATTATATTTATTTTCATATTTTTGGTCGGATTCGGATTCGAATACGGATAGTGTCAGTTATGCCGGATAGGATACGATTAGATGTTGACATCATAAATATACGATTTGAGTTTTTGGATACAGATATGGTATCGAATGTTGAATATCCGGACTTGGATACGGACATATTTGAACACCTAAAAAATGATTCTGTCGAACGGACGGTCAGATAAATATCCGTACCATTTTCATCCATACTTCTAGAACTAAATTTTTGGATCTCTAAGCTTACTAAATGTATAAGCAAAAGGTCTAAACCGGTTTGCGAATAAATCATAGATCAATTGATTGGGTTCTTTGTGGTGGAACCTGTCCACGCAGATTCAAGTCTTCAATTTGACATGTATGCTTGTATTTTTTTAGATTTATTTTAGAATTTAACGACGCTATGCCTGTGGTGACTTCGTAAATCTTAGATCTGCTAGCTCAGTTTTTCGAAGGTGCTTATATAGATAGGATTGTCGATTGCACCTATATTTATAGGGATGAGTGTTTAATAAAAAAAGTGGAAACCAGTTTGGTTTTGGTAGAAGTTGATATAAATGTGAGAATCCTTACTAGGTGGGCCATAATATTCTTTTGCAGGTGTATTTTAGAGATGGTGAGGTGCAGAGAGGCTAACGCCCTCGCTCCTGTGACAGCCCAACCCGAGGACAAGCCGTGGCAGGCGCCGAGCAAGTCCCGACCTTCCTGGGGGGCGGGGAGGGGGGGGGGGGGGGTTGGCACTTCCTGTGGCGCGGTTGCAGCAGACATAGGAACAAGGATTTAGTGAGATTTATATTGTGACTAGGTAGCGTGTCCATGCGTTGCTACGGGATAACTAAACTGTTGTACTAAAAACACATATATCGCATGATAAAATAATAATATTGTACAATTAAATACCAACATTTAATCTAAAAAACAATATTCGTAGAGGCGCAGCTTTGTAAGCTCACGAAATCTAATGTACGTTCTAACTCTACGGCATCATCTATGAATGCAAGTGAAACAATCAACCAATATCTTTTAGTAACCTGGCATAGACTGAGAAATTTCACTCTGTTCGGCTGGCTGATTGATTATTCTGAGAGAAAAACACTGCTGAGTGGCTGGCTGATGCTGGCTGGACTAGCCAGCCGAACAGAGCCATATGTATAATTCATGCAAAAAGCAATTTAAACAATTTTTGAGCAAAATAGCAATAAGCCAGTCATAGAAGCCAGCTCTGCAATCCTGCATCGTGACGACAATTTTACTAAAAAAACAATTAACTACTTTAGTATTGTTGCCTACCACAGGCCGGCAGAAGGAAAAAAAAACGCTCTAGTATTGCACGTAGAGCTAACCGTAACCGCCGAAACAAAGCTACTGCAGTACTGCACATTTGACAGCAAACCTGTAGTCACATTCATTAGCAAAACAGTAGACACAAACATATGCATAGAGAAATACATCTACAGGAGCACATGCATATTGATAAGTTATACTCACTTCCATTTAGATCTTGTTTAGATTCACTACAAAATACAAAAAGTTTTGTCACATCAGTTTTTGGACACATATATAGAGCATTAAATGTTGTTAAAAACTAAAACTAATTTGATAATTTCGCAAAATGCTGTGAGACGAATATTTTCCTACTTGGGACATGATTAGACTTTTTTTTTTAAAAAATTAGCACATTGCTACATTAACTCATTTTACAAAATGAGTGAATCTAAACATGTCTTTAATTATACAACTATGGAAAACGTATTAGTTAAAGTAACTCGAGTTTGATTAAATTTACAGTAAATAATATTAGTGTCTATATTTTTAAATAAATTTATTATAAAAATATATTTCTTGACTAATCTAATGGTACTTATTTTGTATATTGAATGTCAGTATTTATTTATATAAATTTAGTCAGAGCACAAACGATTGAATTTCTCGAAAAGTAAGAATTGTATGTTTAAATGGATGGAGGAAGTATGAAATATGATATATTTCAAATTATATTTCTCTTTTGTTAAAAATTATTTGCTAGGAATTTGGATGAATAAGCTGAGCCATATTGCAACCACCTGATGCACAGCTGAAGTTCAATAGCTAGCATATGAGTTAATTAGAGGTAACTCAGGGGATGGTAAAAATTGGAGTTCATTCAGATTTCAGTGAGGGTAGGGCAGAGATTGGAGTCCTCACAAATGTGGAGGATCGGCGTCGAAGTATCTTGAGATTGGATCTTGAGGGTAGGGCCATGGACCGGGCAGGGGGCACAGAGACTTGCGCCGTTGCGCGTGGCATCGGCGGAGCTCGTCACCGGGGAAGGCGCGGCTCTGCTCTTGAGCTCATCGCCTCATCGGCGTCCGGCGCGCGTCCGTGACACGGCGTGAAGCCGTCCAACTCTTGGAGCCGCTTCTCCTCCACGCAGGGGTCGTACGACACTAGGTACACGACCGACGACAGCGTGAACACCGTCATCTTCGTGCTAGTAATTAGGTGCTCGGACGCCAGTGCGCAGACGTGTCTGTGTCCACCAGCGCAACGTTCTCATTCATCTTGTAGTCCGCCATACACTCGCCGTAGCAGCCTCTTGCACGACGTCTGGACGCGTCGGAGGAAGAGCCCAAGGATGGGGGATAGCGAGCTCGACAGGTTAATCTTTAATGTGGACTAGGGTCCCAATCTTCCGAAAGGTTCTGGTAACTCTCGATTTGGTGGAACACGTGACACAAGTCGATCCGCCTTCCGAACAACACGATCCGAAACCCCGCAATCGCAGCACCACGTCTCCTCTGGTTATTAACCAGCGTTGCACGGTTAACCTCGCCAAGAAGGCTAATCCTTGCCTGCGAATCGAAGAACACAAGTAAGAACACGGAAGAATGCAACCAAATTGCAGATGAATGATTAATCTCACGAGTTGGGGTCTCACAAACCGACGACGGCGGCGAAACTGTTCTTGACAGAATAATCTAAGCAAAACCCAAACCCTAACAAGTGCGACGGCTACTGAATATAAGGTCTAAGGGTCGTCACACCCCCTGGACATGCGCCCCTAATGGGCTCAACGAGGATACACGGCCCAACGGACCAAAAACGGTGTCGCAGCACCGGGACAGATTCTGGACGCTGACTTGTTTTGATGATTCCTGTGGATTCCGAAGGAGTTTTGATGCAGGACCACTTCCATCAGCTTCCTTATCGAAATAGCTTTCCAACCATATGTGGTTCGTCGCAAACAGAGTCCGTTTGCATATGTTTTGACCAGTTTTAATGCAGACTGGTCCTAGAGGCCGAGACTAACTCGAACTCGTGTTGGGCTGGACCTCCGGCTTGTGTTGCGCGCCCTTGATGGTCTTGCTAGACTCCACCACCTTTCCCAAGCTCTTCATGCCCCTCTCCAATATTCCTAAGACATATGACATGATTAGGTAGTAGTCTATTCTCAAAATCATATAAAGAGTTACTTAGGAACGAGCTCACCTCTAAATTTAATTGTCGCGCGCGTGCTCTTGTGATTGGACCTTGAATGTCCAGCAGATCCTCATCAATCTTGATGAACTCCATGGACCGCTTGTCGCCCCCCACACCCTCGCTCTCGCCTAGCTCCTTCGGTCTGGCTATTTTCCTTCTTGATTGTGTTGCCCTCGCTCTCGCCTCCTTCGGTCTGGCTGTTTGCCTTCTTGATTGTATTGATGATAACAATTTCCTTCTTGATTGGTTGCATGGCTTCCTTCTTGATTATTGCACTTTCACGATTCTTGTTTGGCACCGTGATTGTCGCACGGGTAGCAGGAAGCAAGCCAGTGTTAGATAATTAGGCAATTTCCATATCATTTTAATTCCATAAATTAACCTCATGGTAGTGACATAAAAGGAGTTATAAATCATTGAGATTATAACATCAATTATAATCATGATAATGAAGCATGCCAAAACATATATCATGTGAATCATATGAATATCAAGAATATATAAACATGATTCATATAGCATATCAAACAAGAACACAAGTCATGATATATATCTGTTGACGGTGGATAACGTCAATTTTTATTAGAACTTTAGACACAAAAGGATACATGATTTCACACTAGTCTAGGGTTTTAACTGACAATTTTCACGAGTTTTGCATGTTCTATATTTTCCAGGGGTTATTTCAGAAAAGCATAAAAGGGGGATTAAAGTGCTTAAGTATCACGAAACTTATCCGCTAAGGCAACATCGTCATTAGAGCGTGGGAAGCCTCTGGAGCACACCTGAAGCAAGCGAGGCCCCACCTGGCAGGTGGTGGGGCCTGTCGGCCCCTGGGGGGCCGGGCGGCGCCCCCCTAGGGTTTCGCCCTTCCGCCTTCTGGAGTCTTTTTTCACCGCCTTTGGGGAGTCATTGGTTAAGTCAGTTTGATCCTACGGCGCACGTTGATCCCACCAGACTATAAATAAAGGGGAAGACCCCCCTGGAGGCATCAATCAATCATTCATCCAAGGCATCAAGTCTTCAAGCCATCAAGAGCCCTCTGGTTCATCAAGAGCCTTCTAGTTCATAGTTTTAGTCTAGTTAGATTAGAAGTAGAGGAGACCTAGTTCTTCAGCGGGATTCGAGCCCCCGGTGTCTGTCTGGAGCGCGGAGTTCAGTATAGTTCTAGTTCTTTCTCTATTATTGTATTCTTCATTATGATTAGGGAAACATTGTTCTTCATAGTTCATGTGTTCTTAATTGCATTAGTCATTGTCTACTTTGATTATATGTCTAGTATAGTTGGTTTGATCTTATTGAATTCATGTAATTGCTCGTATAGCGTTTATCCAAACGATCGTTGGGTAGATGATGAATAATGTGTAGACGTGGTGTCTAGATATTCTGTTTATCTGCGAGTGCACCCTGATGTGCCGGCTCGTGTGGTAGTTCGCATAGGTGATAGCTACATTGATTCCTCTGTAGTCCACCCCCCGTATGTAGGCCAGCAGGCACGGTTGCGAAGTTGGATGATGACTCTGTTTCACATCCTTCCTAGATGATGCCCTTTGCATGTAATCATGATATAGGACTAATCTAACAATGATTGTTAGATGTAATTGCACTAGTTAGAGTTATTCATTGACGTAGTTATATAATTACCTTGGATATTAATTCCTTAGTTTATCCATTGGCTAGCTATTGTTATGACTAAAAAGTGCTCTGATGTTCATCCATTATTATTGATGCTTGATTATACTTATCATTTATATTTATCTTTATTACCTTGTGACCTCTACCTGTTATGAGTAGAGTATATGATATCGGTAACATCACTTATTCATTGTATATAGTTGTTATCAATATAATAGATTGTAGTTTATCTAGTCCTTCCCAGTGGTATAAATATAAATCGACAACCTGGTAGTACTCTAGGTAAAATGTTACAATGGTATAATTATCTGTCCGCTTACAGAATTGATCTTAGTTTATATTTATATATTTCTGCCTAGTCACATTGAATAATATATGAAACCTTTATTTATTCTTAGCATATATAATTAGGGATGACAACCTAGTTCATGCCTAAGAACATTGGTGATAGATAAGTGGTTAGTTGCTAATGACCAGTTAATTAATTATCATGCATCTCTAATTTTGTCCCTAGTATTAAAAGTTATGTAGTTATATTTGACGATGTTAGTAGATGTCAACAAGCATTTTTGGCGCCGTTGCCGGGGAAGGCGCATTAAACTTAGGAAATATTGATAACATATATGCATAATGAATAAGATTATATTACCGATTGATCTCTAACTCAAACAGGCACACCCTTGTTTTTTATCATTTGCTTATCTTATGCAGGGTGATGAATGAATGGTTTTTCTCTTCCAAACAGTTTCACTGACGATCCAGAGAAACTCCTTAGAAGGAAGAAGTTTGTAGAGGCTGTTGACGCTTGTTAACGCCTAATTTTTATTATCAATTATCCCTGCATTATATATGAATATCTAGTAGAATAGGGTTATTACTAATAATTTCCACGAGTTTTGGTGAATTGTATATTTTCTAGGGATTATTCCAGGAAAGCATAAAAGAGAGATTAAAGTGCATAAAAGACACGAAATTTAACCGCGAAGGAAACATCGTCATCAGGACCCTGGAAGAGTGTAGATGGCACCCGAAGCAAGCGGGGCCCTACCTGGCAGGTGGTGGGGCCAGCTGGCCCCTAGGGGGGCTGGGCGGCGCCCCCTGTAGACACTTGTTATATTCTAAATTTTATTATCAATTATCCCTGCATTAAACATGAATATCCAGTAGAATAGGGTTATTACTAATAATTTCCACAAGTTTTGGTGAATTGTATATTTTCCAGGGATTATTCCAGAAAAGCATAAAAGAGGGATTAAAGTGCATAAAAGACACGAAACTTGATCGCGAAGGAAACATCATCACGAAGACCCTGGAAGAGTGTAGAAGGCACCCGGAGCAACCGGAGGCCCGCACCTGACAAGGTGGGGCCGGCCGGCCACAAGGGGGGCAGGGCGGCGCCCCCTAGGGTTTCCACCCTCCACCTTCTGGAGTCTTCTACCACCGCCTTTGAGGAGTCATCTGGGCCCTTGGTTAAGTAAGTTTGATCTAACGGCACGCGTTCATCCCGCCGAGATATAAATAGAGGGCCAGACCCCCCTGGAAGAGAGCCAGATCAGAGATAAAGACCCTGAAGCATTAGATAGATATCCACTAGATCTAGACTAGCAATCAAGAGAGAGATTAGAGAGATAGAGTAGATGAGTAGAGATTCGGAGGAGTCCAGGCCTGTCAGAGCTTCTTCGTAGCTGTATTTGTCTGGATTCAGCTCCCTCGTCCGGAGTTACGTTCTGAGGTACTTTTGTATTCAACATCCTGATTCAAGTAAACATTTGTTCTTATTCGTTCTTAAGTTTACAACTCTATTTGAGTGCTTTGATCTTGGTAGCTCCTTGGTTGAAGAAGTAGTTTGTAGTGTAGACGTGGTGTCTGGGCTATAATTACTTATGAATGTCCCCTGATTGGCCGGATAGTGGTAGTTCGCGTAGGTGACAGCTGCGTTGATTCCTCTGTAGTCCACTTCCCGTTGATAGGATCGATAGGTGTATAAGTGTTTGGTAGGAGGGAACTCTGTAAGTGCAATCAAGCCCTAAAGTGGGTTTTGGTGATAATGACCACGTGATTAGAAGACTAATGAGATTTATCAAGATGATGGACAGGCAAAAGCATTAGGAGGATGTAATCTTATGCAGGTGGACCCTTAACATTTAAAGGATGCGGCAACCGGCTCAAAGGAGGTTTAAATTCATTTTATTTTGAAATTGAGTATAGGAAAGCTGTATATTAAGGGGGATGCAAAAGACAGGTTTGAAAGTGTGAACAAGTGCTAATCTCTACACCAAATATCCTCACTTCCACTGCCAAAGCCAGCCACAAAATTCCAGATCATTCTTTCCTAGTTTGGCAGCGCGGCACTGCCGGCCCTAGGCCCGGCACTGCCGCTCCAAGCCTGGCACTGCCGCGACTTGTTTCGACCGTTAGACTGGAGGGGCTTCTTAGCCTCCCTCTTGTCGCCCCCAACGGTCATCTCTGCCATTTGCTCAGTTTCCAGACCAGAGAAGTCTCTTTCTTGCTCTCTCTCACTCCCAACAAGCTCTCCACTCAAAAGTTTGAATCCAAGTTTGAATCTAGAAGAGTGTGAGCTGAATCTTAGCAAGAACAAGCTTCTCCCCACTGATCTTCAACTTCCTCAAGCACTTGGTTCGCGTTCAAGCCGGTGGTTTGCATTTAATACTCTTGGAGCTTGCTCCTAGCCGGCTAGAGCATCGCCCGGTGAGCTTGACAATCCTGTGGCACCCCCGGGAGGTTTGTAATCACCCTCACAAGCTAGTGGAATCACCCCCTCTTTTCAAGAGTTAACTCTCTTGACTTGAGAACGAGGATTGGGCTTTGTGAACTCAAGTTTCCTTTGTGGAACCTCAACAACGTGGAGTAGGCAAGCCTTTGTGGCGAGCTGAACCACGGGTTAAATCTTGTGTCACTTGTATTGCTTGTTTCAGTCTCTATTTGTTGAGTTTCTTGACTTCTAGGGTTTGGTCCTGATCTACGAATTAGTGGTGTTCTAGATGCAAGGAATGGGTGTGCTAGGGTCTACACATACCAGGGAACATTAGTAATTTGTTCGATCTAAATTTTCCCAAGCAGTTTTTGAATTATGTAGAATTTGCTCTGCGAGGTCCTAGCACTGCCGCTTTGGGAGCAGCAGTGCCGAGCAGCCCGGCAGTGCCGCTCTACAGGCCAGCTCTGCTGCGCCTGTTACTAACCTCTGTTCACGAAGATTTTTCACAGGCCTATTCAACCCCACTTCTAGGCCAGTCCGTTATCCTACAAGTGGTATCAGAGCAGGTTACCTCAGGTTTATGCTTAGCCGCGTGAGGTATGGCCAAGAACGGTGAAGCGGAGGCGAGTACAGCTCGTGAAGTTCATGGTGGCAGTGGTGGTGATGATCTCCACACCACCGACAGCAGTAGTGGCAGCGTGTCGGCGGCAAGCCAATGCACGCTGCCACCAGCTGAGATCTCCGAAGGAGAAAGAGCTAGAAAAAGAGAAGAAAGAAGATTGAAAAGAGAAGCAAAAGAAGCTAGAAGAGAAGAAAGAAGAAAAGAGAAGGAAGAGCTGAAAGGAAAAGTTGAAAAGCTAAAAAGAAGAGAAGAAAGAAGGCTGAGAAGAGTAGAAAAGAAGAGAAGAGAAGAAGAGAAGAAGAAAAGAGAAGAAAAGGGCAAGAAGAAGGCCTCAAGTGATGATGACTCAAGTAGCACCGAAGATGGAGATGATGATAGCACTTATCAACCTACCAAGAGCAGCAAGAACAAGAAAGGCAGCGGCTACACCGACTATGGAGCCGTATCCTTTGATTATTCATCTTTATCTAACCTTGACACTAGACGTGTCATCAATGTGCCCGCGGGAAAGTTGCCTCATTTCGATGGGACAAACTTTGCCAAGTGGAAGCACTTGATGAAAACTTATCTTGTAGGTCTTCATCCCGGGATTTGGGAGATTGTGCATCATGGCTTGGAGGCACCGGTTGATCCAAAGAATCCCACACAAGCTGAGTTTTGCAACATCCACCTCAATGCCCAAGCTACTAGTGTTTTGCTTAGTGCTTTGGATGGAGATGAGTACAACAAGGTGATGGGTTTGGAGATGGCCAAGGAAATTTGGGATACCTTGCACATGGCATGTGAGGGTGTTGACAAGGTGAGAAGGTTCAAGATTGAAATATTGATGGCCAAGCTTAACCAGTTTGCAATCCATGAAGGTGAAGGGCCACAAGAGATGTTTGATAGGTTGATGGTCATTGTTGGCAAGATTAGAGGTCTTGGTGGCACCGAGGTGAATGATCATAAGGTTGTGAGGGTCATGTTGGAAGCTTTCACACCAAGAAATGAGACCGTTGTGACTTTGATTAGAGAGAAGAAGAGATTTGAGCAATTCACTTCTAGTGATGTTCTTGGAAGGCTTTTGACACATGACATGCATAGAGAGGAAGCACTTGAGAGGTAAAGGCTTGGGGAGCTGCAAACCAAGCTTAAGGACATGAAAATCAAGGATGTAGCACTCAAGGCATGCAAAAGAAGCTTGCAGCCCGCAGCAAGCAAGCAATCCACATCAAGCAAGCAAAAGGGCAGCAAGCAAGGTTCTTTGTTCAAGTCAAGGGCAGCCAAGAAAGTCAAGGAAGAAGTGCCAACAACTTCATCATTTAGTGAAGAAGAAAGCGATAGTGAGCAGCAACAAGAACATATTGATGACTTTGCTTTGTTCATGAGAAGATTTCAAAAGGGAATCAAGAGCAATGGCTACAAGTTGGTGAAAAGAACCTTCCCCAACAAGAAAAAGAGAACATGCTATAATTGTGGTAGGACGGAGCATTTCATAGCCGATTGTCCCCATGAGAAGAAGGACAAGAGGCAAGACAAGAAGTACCACAAAGAGGGCAGCAAAAGAAGGTACAAGAAAGATGTGGGAGAGGCTCACATTGGACATGAATGGGACTCAATCGTGGACAGCTCAAGTGAAGAGGATAGAAAGATTGCAACCGTTGCCATTCAAGCTTCATCCTCAACACCAAAGCTATTCAACAACTTGTCCGAAGATGACGATGATGATTGCTTCCCTCACACTTGTCTTACGGCAAAGGGTGAGAAGGTAAAAACCAAATCCAAGTCCAAAACTCCCTCCCTAGTGACATCTCGAGTAGTGATTCTAGTGATTGCTCTAGTGATGATGAATCTAGTGATGAAGAAATTGATAAGCTAACTAAGAACTTGGATAACAAAACTAAAATATTCATTGCTAGACTAATGGAAGAACTAGAGAGCACACAAGCTGAGCTAGCATCTAGAGAGAAAACTCTTATTAAACAAGAAGATCTCTATATTGCTAGCAAGGAGGCTCTTGCTTTGAAGAATAGTGAGGTGGATTCTTTGCAAGTGGCTTTAGTCAAAGAGCAAAAAGCCCACACTATCACCAAGAAGGCTAATTTTGACCTCAACCAAAGATACAATAGCTTGTTGAAAAAGTATAATGAACTTGAGGATCAACATAAACTTCTTGCTGATAGTAACTCACTCCTCCTCGAAAGGAAAGGTGCATCTAGGTCTTCCACTAGTCAAGCATGTGAACAATGCACCAAACTTGATTTAAATGCTTATGCTACTAACCTTGCCAACCTAGAGACAATGAAGAAAGAAGTGGCAAGGCTCAATGCCTTAGCTGCTAGTAAGGGCAAGAACTTGCAGGTGCAAAACAGCAAGAGTAAGGTTAAAGAGCAACCAAAGGTGCAATACAAGAATGGAAGGCATCCACACATCAAAAGTGGCTTAGGCCATGTTGCTGGGGGGTAAGACCAATGGAAGATACATGAAAAATGGAGTGGAGTGTGTCAGGTTGAGAGGAAGGCACAGATTGGTACAGAGAGGCCTGCACAGACCTCGGCAGTGCCGCGCCCTAGGGCGGCAGTGCCGGACCACGGCAGTGCCGGGCCTAGAGCGGCAGTGCCGCGCCCCAAGAAAGGGAAGGCCACCAATCTGAAGCCTGATCATTCCAAAACACATGTCCAAAAGGTGCCCTAGCAGAAGCAGGTTTTCCAGAAGCCAAAGGAATCAATATGGGTGACCAAAAACAAGTTTGTGCACCAATCAAAGCCAAATATCACCCGTGAAAGTTTGGAATCTTGCTATGTGTTGAAGTGTAACAACCGTGGTAAAGTTGTTGTTAAGATTTTTGGTCAAGAGGCCAGCATGCATGTTGGAAAAGCAATTTGGGTTCCTAAGATACTTGTGACTAACATGCAAGGCCCCAATGCTACTTGAGAACCTAAATCAAGAAACTAAATTGTTTTGCAGGCATACTCCTCCGGTGGATCAAGTTGGGTACTTGATAGCGGATGCACAAATCACATGACCGGAGAGAAGAGTATGTTTAGCTCATACTCCCCTATCGAGAATCCAAGTGAAAACATAGTCTTTGGAGACAACTCGAAAGGGGGAGTAATCGGTCTTGGTAAAATTGCTTTAACTCATGAACATTCAATTACTAATGTTTTACATGTTGATTCGTTGAGTTACAATTTGTTATCCGTATCACAATTGTGTGAAATGGGCTACAATTGTTTCTTTACGGATAAGGGTGTGGAAGTCACTAGAAGGGAGGATTACTCTATTGCTTTTACGGGTCGCTTGAAAGGGAAGGCTTTACCTAGTTGACTTCAACAAAAGTAAAGCTAATCTTGAGACTTGTTTAGTGGCAAAATCTAGCATGGGCTGGTTGTGGCATCGCCGGCTAGCTCATGTTGGGATGAGGAACTTGGCCAAACTTCTAAAGGACAACCACATCCTTGGACTAACGAACGTTCATTTTGAGAAAGATAGGATATGCAGCGCGTGCCAAGCTGGAAAGCAAGTTGGAGCACCACACCCACCAAAGAGCATCATGACAACCACCAAGCCATTAGAGCTAATTCATATGGATCTCTTTGGACCCGTGGCCTACTTAAGCATTGGGGTAACAAATATGGACTTTTATTGTTGATGATTATTCCCATTTCACTTGGGTATTCTTCTTGTATGATAAGTCCCAGGTACTAGACAAAGTGAAGACATTCATTAGAAGGGCACAAAAGGAATTCGAGCTTCCCATCAAGAAAGTAAGAAGTGACAACGGGACCGAATTCTGGAACACCCAAGTTGATAGCTTCCTTGATGAAGAGGGCATCAAGCATGAGTTTTCAGTTCCATACACCCCTCAACAAAATGGTGTAGTTGAATGGAAAAATCGGACTCTAATTGACATGGCAAGAACAATGCTTGATGAGTACAAGACGCCGGATCTCTTTTGGAGTGACGCCGTCAACGCCACTTGCCATGCAATCAACCGTCTCTACCTACACAAGAAGCTGAAGAAAACCTCATATGAGCAGCTCACCGGTAACAAACCAAAGGTGTCTTACTTTAGAGTGTTTGGGTGCAAGTGTTTCATACTTAACAAAAGGCCCAAAACCTCTAAGTTTGCACCTAAAGTTGATGAGGGTTTCTTACTTGGTTATGGATCAAATGAGCATGCCTATCGTGTCTTCAATAAGACCACCGGTCGAGTTGAAGTCGCGGTGGACGTGACATTTGATGAATCTAACGGCTCTCAAGTAGAGCAAATTGATTTAAGTGTTGTAGGAAAGAAGGATCCACCATGTGAAGCAATCAAGCAAGTAGCAATTGGTGATATAAGACCACAAGAAGATAAGGCTACAGAGGTAGAAGGATCTCAAGAGAAGGCCACTGCAGAAGCTGCTGCTGCAGGGGGCCCGGCAGTGCTAGCCTCAGGCCTGGCAGTGCCGCTCCCCCAGACAGCAGAGCCATCAACTCCTGCAACTGCTGAGAGAACACCGCTTCCGAGGGATGATCTTGCACCTGTTCTTGAAGTAGATGAAAATGATTGGCCAGTGGAAGAAGAACAAGAATCCATTGATCATCCAAGGCTACGTCAAACTATTCAACGAGATCATCCCGTTGACAATATCCTTGGGAGTCTTCGAAGGGGGGTAACTACTCGTTCACATTTGGCAAATTTTTGTCAATTTTGCTCTTTTGCCTCCTCTTTGGAACCTCTCAAGGTAGAAGAAGCACTTGGTGATCCGGATTGGGTGTTAGCCATGCAAGAAGAGTTGAACAACTTCGAGAGAAACCAAGTATGGACTCTAGTTGAAAGACCCAACACCAACATCATCGGCACCAAGTGGGTCTTTAGAAACAAGCAAGATGAAGATGGAATGGTGACAAGGAACAAGGCAAGATTGGTGGCTCAAGGATTCACTCAAGTAGAGGGCTTGGACTTTGAAGAAACATATGCACCGGTAGCAAGACTAGAGGCAATCCGAATGCTTCTAGCCTATGCTGCCCATCATAACTTCAAGCTATATCAAATGGATTTGAAGAGTGCATTTCTTAATGGCCCAATACAAGAGTTGGTATATGTGGAGCAGCCACCGGGTTTCGAAGATCCCAAGTTCCCAAACCATGTCTATAAACTCCATAAGGCACTCTATGGGCTTAAGCAAGCACCAAGAGCATGGTATGAATGCCTTAAGGAATTCTTGCTTAAACAAGGCTTTGAAATAGGCAAAGCTGACCCTACTCTTTTCACTCACAAAGTTGGTAAAGATTTATTTGTGTGCCAAATATATGTCGATGACATAATATTTGGTAGTACTAACAATGTCTTTTGTGAGGAATTTAGTAGGACCATGACTAAGAGATTTCGGATGTCCATGATGGGTGAGCTCAAGTTCTTCCTCGGATTTCAAGTCAAGCAATTGAAACGAGGAACTTTCATAAGTCAAACCAAGTACACCCATGACATGCTCAAGAAGTTTGACATGGCGAATGTAAAGGCTATCAAAACTCCCATGCCAATCAATGGACATCTTGATCTTAATAAGGAAGGGAAAGCCATGGACATCAAGGTATATCACTCCATGATCGGCTCTCTACTCTATTTTTGTGCATTTAGGCCCGATATTATGCATAGTGTGTGCATGTGTGCTAGATTTCAAGCTAACCCGAAAGAGTGTCATTTGATGGTCGTTAAAAGAATCTTGAGATATCTAGTGCACACTCCAAATCTTGGCTTGTGGTATCCTAAGGGCTCTAAGTTCGATTTGCTTGGGTATTCGGATTCCGATTACGCCGGTTGCAAAGTAGATCGAAAAAGCACTTCGGGGACGTGTCAATTCCTTGGACGGTCCCTAGTGTCTTGGAGTTCTAAGAAACAAAATTGTGTAGCCCTTTCCACCGCCGAGGCCGAGTATGTTGCAGCCGGTGCATGTTGTGCGCAACTACTTTGGATGAGGCAAACCCTTCATGATTTCGGATGTCACTTTACCAAAATCCCATTATTGTGTGACAATGAAAGTGCCATAAAGCTTGCAAACAATCCCGTAAGCCACTCAAGAACTAAGCACATTGATATCCGACATCACTTCTTGAGAGACCACGAAACCAAAGGGGATATCGAAATACGCCATGTGAGCACCGAAAAGCAACTAGCCGATATCTTCACTAAGCCTCTCGACGAGTCAAGGTTTTGCGCTTTGCGTAGTGAACTAAATATCCTTGATTCTCGAAATGTGGTTTGAAACTTAGCACACAACTGTTTGCTTAAGCTAGGTTATTTGTAAAGGATTTGAAAAGTTCAATTATGTCTTTCAAAACTATATTGAATGTGTGCTTGTGCAATGTTGGTCACTGCTCTTAATTCTTAGTCTTTCTGACCAAGTGATTGCACAAATAATATCCTGTAACCTTGTTCTTGGTGAAGGCCAGAATAGGTCTAGATTCTCTGCTGGAAGGCAGGGCGGCATGGTCGGGCTTTCCTCTCTCTATCCCATGCCCGTGACCGTTCCTCCCTCTTTCCCCTCATTCTCTCGATCTCTCTCTCCCTCTTCCCTTCAAACCGAGAGAGCAGGGGATGGCGCCCCTGCCCAGCACCGCCGCCCCTTCCCTTGCCGGCGCCTCCTCCCTGCCGCGGCCTGTGCTGAGCATGGGGGACCTCTTCTCCTTCTTGCTGGTGGCAAGAACCTCCTAAAGGCGCTGCTCCATTCTCTCTCCTTCCCTCTCCAAGGTGAAGTTCAACCCTAAGTTGTTTCTTCCCCGATCTATGCAATGTGATGATTATGGTTGAAGAAAAGTGTTGCTATGAGTAGTTTGATGAGTTTAGAGTCAAATCCATGTGATGAAATCAGCCGATCCGATGTTTCACCCGCTGAGGAAGATTGAGGGTAGAGGGACCTCACTGCGCAGGCGCGGCAGTGCCGGGTCCTGTGCAATGAGTCCCTGCCACCCAATCTTTGCCTCAACAGTTGACACCTCAGATTTGCTACTTTCATCGCACAGATTTGTTCAACACTCATTTCTTCTCATTATTTACACTTATTTGCCACATTTGCGTAGATGGCGGATGAAGGAAGGCGTGAAGCGAGGACGAAGGGTGGTTTCGACGCTGGGGCTGGGTCCAGCAACCCACGTCCCCCGTGTATGAAGCAACCAGCCCGTCGAGGTGGACGGAACCCGGAGGGCAGGAGGGATAGGCAAGCACTCTGTGATGCTGAGTTGCTGGAGCAAGCAGGCAGGACCATTCCAGATGGTGCCTGCCCGGATACCCCAGATGATCTTTCCATGTTTGATGGGGCTTACCTGCAGTGGGATGAGCATGATCATCATGTGGGTGCTCCAGTTGAGAGGAGGCAAAGGCACAAGATCAGCTACTACAACCAGTTCAGGGCTGTGCAGGAGCAGAGACAGGTCAACCCTTATGCTAGGCGTAAGGATGTTGAGCTTCATTACAGGTTTTGGTCTGCCTTTCAGTCGAACTTCTATGAGTCCGTCCTTTTTGCTTCCAAGAAGCCCAAGATTGTTCCAATGAGATATATTGAATGGGAGCACTTGGCAAGCAAGAATGACAGAGTGTGCAACCAGGTCATTGCTTTTTACAAGAACAGAGGCATCTATGATTTGATGGGTTTCAGGTATGACTGGAACACAGAGATTCTATATAAGTTCCTAGCCACCTGCTACTTTGACAGAGAGGATGATGGGTTGCACTGGATGACTGATGTTCACCACTACCAAGTGGATTTCACTACTTTTGCTTGGATCCTCGGTTTTGGTGAATGGGATAGGGATGCTTATGATCTGCATGATGAGGGGGCACTCACTAATAGCGAGTTGGCCCATCTATATGATCATCCCAGTCAGGCAGATGGTTTGGTGAAGGGGCTGAAGAGTCGGTACTACCTCCTGAACAATCTATTCCGCCAGACTCTTCATCCCAAGGTTGGTTCAGCTTCCAACCTATATGGGACAGCGAGGAACATGCTTGCCAGGACACAGCCAGATAGTGGGTCTTTCTCAGTGTCTTGCTTCATTTAGCGCGAGTTGATTATCACTTCTGAGGATGCTAGGAAGGCCCTACCTTATGCTCCATACTTGATGTTTGAGATTGAGCGCGTGTCTGGCATCATATTCAAGAAGGATGTGTCCCATGAGCCGTTTCGGGTTGACAAGACTCACCACTCAGGCGTTGGTGAGAGCAGGGCAGCCACCCGGTCTTCCAGCAGGCGGGCTGCCCCGTCTTCAGATATTCCCAGTTCTTCCCGTTCTGGATCCCAGCGACGTCCTAGGAAGAAGAACCGTCTCTCCCGCATGCTAAAGAGGATTTTCGGGGCTTGTATGCATGCTTCTGACTCAGCATCAAGGCTCGCATAGAGAACAGGGAGATACGTGAGCATTTGGGGCTGCGACCGATTGACCCTCCTACACCACCTCCTGTGTTCAGTGAGATGTCTGGATCCGACGTTGAGGATGTTGATTAGGACCAGCTTGCACGATAGGAGGAGGAGGAGGACCGTCCCGGCACGTCGTCTTGCGGCATACGCTTCACCGCCACCACTCACCGCCAGGGACGCGCCGTTGTCGAGTCCGACGACGATGATGAGGAGGAAGAAGACCAAGACGACGACGATGATGAGGAGGAGGCCTCTAGTGAGGATGATGACGAGTAGTTGTACTTCACTCTTCTCTCTTTTCTTCCTTTTTGGTGCTTGTTGCCAAAAGGGGAGAAGGGGATTAGAGAGGGGTACAACAACTTTTCATCATTTTTACTAGTGTTTAGCTTGTGAGCTTAATGTTTAGATCTTGTGAGAGCTAGTAGTTGTAGAGTTGAGAGTGTTTCTCAAACTCATTTGGTTTGTAATAAGTCTTTAATGTCTCTATTTTCATTTGGTTGTGAACCTTAGTACTTTATTTGAGAACCAGCCTGTGTTTGTGCGGAAACTAGTTCTACTTTTCATATACTCTGTGTAGGTGCTTTGCTTCCGCGAAGTTTCTGTCTTCAGGCAGAGCGGCAGTGCTGCCCTATCTGACGGCAGAAGCTAACTCTGATTGTCTCATATGTCATTCGCATCACGTTTATCTTTATGACACTGTGTGCTGCACCCCACAGAGATCATGGATGTAGGGGGAGACCCTAGTTCACTCTAGTGTGTGAAACTTAGCCTTTTATACTAAGTTTGGAAATTCAAATTCCACTCACATATTCAGGGGGAGACTCGACATTCAAAATCTCATTTAAATCTCGCTGTACTTTATCTTTTACCTCTCTAATCGTGTTGTCATCAATCACCAAAAAGGGGGAGATTGTAAGTGCAATCAAGCCCTAAAGTGGGTTTTGGTGATAATGACCACACGATTAGAAGACTAATGAGATTTATCAAGATGATGGCCAGGCAAAAGCATTAGAAGGACGTAATCTTATGCAGGTGGACCCCTAACATTTAAAGGATGCGGCATCTGGCTCAAAGGAGGTTTAAATTCGTTTTATTTTGAAATTGAATATAGGAAAGCTGTACTATTAAGGGGGATGCAAAAGACAGGTTTGAAAGTGTGACCAAGTGCAAATCTCTACACCAAACATCCTCACTTCCACTGCCAAAGCCAGCCACAAAATTCCAGATCATTCTGTCCTGGTTTGGCAGCGCTGCACTGCCAGCCCTAGGCCCGGCACTGCCGGCCAAGCGGCACTGCCGCTCCAAGCCCGACACTGCCGTGACTTGTTTCGACCATTAGACTCGAGGGGGCTTCTTAGCCTCCCTCCTGTCACCGCCAACGGTCATCTCTGCCATTTGCTCAGTTTCCAGACCAGAGAAGTCTCTTTCTTGCTCTCTCTCACTCCCAACAAGCTCTCCACTCAAAAGTTTGAATCCAAGTTTGAATCTAGAAGAGTGTGAGCTGAATCTTAGCAAGAACAAGCTTCTCCCCACTGATCTTCAACTTCCTCAAGCACTTGGTTCACGTTAAAGCCGGTGGTTTGCATTTGTTACTCTTGGAGCTTGCTCCTAGCCGGCTAGAGCGTCGCCCGGTGAGCTTGCCAATCGTGTGGCAGCCCCGGGAGGTTTGTAATCACCCTCACAAGCTAGTGGAATCACCCCCTCTTTTCAAGAGTTAACTCTCTTGACTTGAGAACGAGGATTGGGCTTTGTGAACCCAAGTTTCCTTTGTGGAACCTCAACAACGTGGAGTAGGCAAGCCTTTGTGGCGAGCTGAACCACGGGTTAAATCTTGTGTCACTTGTGTTGCTTGTTTCATTCTCTATTTGTTGAGTTTCTTGACTTCTAGGGTTTAGTCCCGATCTACGAATTGGTGGTGTTCTAGCTGCAAGGAAAGGGTGTGCTAGGGTCTACACATACCAGGGAACATCAGTAATTTGTTCGATCTAAATTTCCCCAAGCAGTTTTTAAATTGTGTAGAATTTGTGTCACACCCAATTTTAAGGATAAAATGGGATGCATAAATTTATGTGCGCCCAGAGATTAGTCACACACATAAGCCAACAAATTACATAAATTGTATCATAACCAATGTTTATTACATAGCGAATAATATCAAAGTCATTACACAGCGAAAAATAAAGATAACTCTCGTGGTAGCTCCATAGCACAGGGACGTCGACTGGTGAAGCACAAGTCTAGTAGTCTTCTGTGTAGTCCTCATCACTATCACCATCTGTTACCCATCCGGAATTTTTAACCAAGTAATGAAAAATAAACAAGCGTAAGTACATGTCGTACTCAACAAGACTAACATGGGTTCATGAGGCTCAAAAGGTTGACACGGGTTTAACAGCTGTTTGCTTTTAATTAATCACCTTTTATGCAATTGAATAGCAACAAGTGAATAAGCCCATTCTCATGATCATAGTAAACATAATTAATGAGTAGCAATAAATAAATTAGCAACAAGTAAACATCACCCCAAAAAGATAACTACTCCGTGAGTTTTCCGGGCCACTCGTGACCGTGAGCGCGGCTAGTATACCAATTTTACACTCTGCAGAGGTTGTGCACTTTCACTATGAGCCGTGATTTCCATTTGCTCGGGTTAATTACTCCCATAACACTACAAAGGTGAGCGAGCAGGGTTTCACTATGAAGTCTTTCAAAGTACTTCGTCTAACAAGTTAGGGCCGCTAGGGACCCGGCAAGCAGATGTAGAGCCCTCCTTTGTCGTGGCACAAGGTTACGCAGGTTATACACACTCGGACAGGAACCGTACTATACCCGAGTTGGCAGGTCCCGTCACGCCTTTTGGTAACCTCTAACAAGCTAGAAAAAGGACCTATACTTGACTAAAACCAGAGCCATATAGCCCTCATGGTTGCACTATAAGTCCCAGCTTTTGCTGACAGATCATTACCAAGGGGGAAGGATTTAGAGCATCACAAAAACTATGCTCTAATCCCCTAGTTCCATGTTGCTAAAAAGGCATATTTTAATCTTATTGCATATTCAATTAATCAAGTTTACATGATCATGATCCCAATAGCGCACTAGCATCAATTACCATATGCATAATCCCATAGGTTACAAGGAACAGGGTAACAATACTAGGGAACAACTATGGTTAACAAGGTAGACACATGCATATGTAATTAATTACTTGGTGAATAGGACAATAAGGATGGTCCATACTAATACTTGCCTTGATTAGCAAACTCCTAGTGATCCGGGTCGTCGAAGTACTGATCTTGATCACCAACGTAATGCTCACCGTCTATACTCGATCCATCATATCAACACACACGCATACAGGGGCAATCATGCATACAAACAAGAGTTTTAATTACACCAACAGTGATAAAACAAATTAAAAATTTTATAAAACTAATCTACCCGTCGCTACGATCACATCGATATAAAGTTTGCACAAATCGGACTTAAAACGGTGAAGTTATGGATTTTACAAGATTTATTATAGACAAATAATATATTAAATATAACCTCGAAATTAAATAGTAAGTAATATGGGAAATAGTGGTACCATCAGATAGATCTTTAAATTATGAATCTAACGTAAGTTGAATTATTCAAATCGGATCTAAAACGAGTAAATTATAGCTAAGACAAATCTAGTGGCAAATCTGCAATTTCAGAAAACATCTTTTCATTAAACCGAGACAAAATACGTTTTCTAAATCGGAAAGCGTAAACGGAGGAATGCGCCAAGGGACTGCGGGTTTAGCCCTTAGAAACTGCAGGGGCTCTTTTGCAAAGATGACCGCCGAAAGGGTATCGGCTCATTAGATCCGTCCGATTCAAAATGGACGGACCAGATTAGATCGGGGTGAGGGGTGGCGGCGCTCCAGGTCAGAAACAGGCCGGCACGGTGGCGCCATCACCGGAAGATGGCCGGCTTTCGTCGAAACGGCTATAGGGTTCACCAATCGACTCGGGAAAAGGTCCGGGAGAGAGAGGGGAACCGCGCGAGCTCACCTAGGGCGAAGGCGAGGGTCGTTGATGGCTCCGCGGCGGCTTGGGACGGGCACAGGCGGACGGCGGCTCCCTGGATGGTGATTAGGCCGTGTTAGAGCTCGATTCAAGGGAGATAAGGGGCTTGGTGACTTCGAGAGGTCTTCACGGAGCTCCGGGACGGCTTACCGCGAAGGAGGCACGACGAATTCGTCGAATTCGTCGACGGCGGCGGAAAGCTTCAAGCGGCGGCTCTGTTCGTGCGTGGGCTCGGCAATGGCGGCGCGAAGAGGCGGCTAGGGTTGCATGGCGGCTGCGAGGGGGCACGGCACAGCTTATAAGGTCCTGGGCGCGGGGAAATAGGGGATTGGACTAGGAGTCCTTCTCTCCGACGATTTCGGTGCGGCCGTTCTTGCGCCCGGAGTCCGTCCACGCGAGGAAACAGGAACAGGGGGCGACGCGGCGGTGGGGCCCGCATGGCCGTGGCACAAGGCTGTGGGTCCGGCTGGCAGTGGCTGCAGGGGCCAGAAGAGGGGAGCCACGCGCGAGGCTCGGCCGCGGCAGTGCTCTGCTTTGCACCCAGAGGAAGGAGGAAGGGGAAAGGGCTGACGCGTGGGCCCCGCTGGTCAGCTGCAGAGGAGGAGGGGAGGACACTGTGCTGCTGCGGCTGGCTTGCTGGCTCGCTGGGCCTCGGCCCAAGACAGAGGGGAAGGGGGCAGGCCGATTGGGCCTTCGGGCTAGAAAGGAAGGGAGGAGGGGTTTGCTATTTTCCTTTTCCAATTTCCAAATAGATTTTGAAGTGAACTTTTGGATATTTGAAAAATTCAAATAAACTCCAACAGTACAAAGAAATAATGCTCCAGCATGAATGCATCATACATGTGGTTAAACCCTAGGTTGATTTTATATTTGTGAAAAATTATTATTTCCCTAAATTAAATGATTATGCAATATCACAATTAAATTGTTTTCCCCTATTTTAAATTGATGCAAATTTTTGGGTGTTACAATTTGCTCTGCGAGGTCCAACACTGCCGCTCTGGGAGCAGCAGTGCCGAGCAGCCCGGCAGTGCCGCTCTACAGGCCGGCATTGCCGCGCCTGTTACTAACCTCTGTTCGCGAAGATTTTTCACAGGCCTATTCAACCCCCTTCTAGGCCGGTCTGTGATCCTACAGACTATGATTTGCGCTCTTATTCATTTCACTGCCCGATTAGAACGATATTATTCAAAGTTTACCGGTTGTCGGATCTAGATAATCATTAGTTATCTCCTCATTCTTGATATTCTCTGGATTGATTGTGTTATCGGGTTAAGAATCAATAGACTTAGTTAGTATCACCTATTGTTCCTTTGGGTTCGATATTAAAACCGGGATTGTCTGATGAAGTGCTACGTCGGTGTTTTATCTGTGCGCTTGCGGATACTTTGATAATAATAATATTTAATAGAGTGCAGTTAATTTATACCAACAAGCATTTTTGGCACCGTTGCCGGGGAATGGTTTGCTGATTTTGGCTTAGTCTCTCTTAATCTTGTATTATACTTTTATCTTTTATCTTTTACCTTTTAAAGTATGGAACCCATGTCCCAACTTTTATATCAATATGGAGCATTATCGAGATCATATCTCCAGCCAAAAGAATCATCTTTACCCATCACATCATCTGACTATGAGTTACGCCTGGGATTAATTAAGTTAGTTCAGGATCGCGTTTTTTCTTGTAGTGCTAGCGAAAACCCCTATTCCCATTTAGCCGATTTTGAGCAGACATGTTCATGTTTGCACATTAAGGGCATGGTAGATGAAACTTTAAGATGGAAAGTCTTTCCGTTTTCATTAACGGGAAAAGCAAAGAAATGGTATAATCGCTATGTTGGGAGTAGCCAAGGAGATTGGGAAGTATTGCGTGCTAATTTTTGTCTTAATTTTTTCCCTATCGAAATGGTCGCTAAACTTCGTTTTGAAATTATTGGATTTAAACAATTAGATAACGAACCATTAGGCAAGGCTTGGGAATGTTTTGATGGATTTATAAATTCTGGACCTAATCTTGCTTTGCCAGAACCTATGCTTTTGCAACATTTCTTTTTAGGCCTTGATGATAAAAATAAAGAATATCTTAATTTGGCCGCAGGAGGAGCATTTACGCATATTACTGCTTCACATGCTAAAACTATTCTTATTAATATCTTAATTGATCTTCCTGAAGAAAAAGAAGAGTTGTTAGAAGATGAATTTTTATCATTCGATTCTAAACTTTTGTCTGATTCATCTCAACCTTTACCTGAACTATCTAATGAGAAGGAGATAATTCCTATTTCTGATTTTATGCTTGAATTTGAGGATGAACTTTTTGATGATTTTGGAAACACCTCACGTTATCATAAAATTATAAAATCTCAAGAGTCTATGAATTTTAAAAGTTTTAATGTTTCATATCCTGCTGATTTAAAATTTCTTAGAGAAATAACAAGGGAATTGATTTTTGTGATGAGTAATGAGTGGTTGATGGAATCTGAGCTTTCAAATGATATGATTCGTTTAAATTCTCCTGCCATAACTATTAAATGTCAAATTGATGCATATCCTTTTGATGCCTGTTATAATACAATAGTAGGTGTCAATATCATGTCTCTTACATTTGCTGAAAATTCTTGAAAGATATGCCATCAATTCCTACAAATAAATTATTAAAAGATCATTCAGGACATATTATTCCTAGTTCAGGTGTTTTATGTTCTCTTCCTATTGTGATTAATGAATTCTGAATTTTGCTGAATTTTTATATTTTTGATGTTTGGGATTTTGATGTAATGATTGGATTACCGATAGGAAAGCTTTTGCAAGAAGGTTGTGCGGGCAATTTAGATATTAAACTTGGGAAATGATTTAATCTCTCAGTGCCTATAACTCATGCATTAAAAGTTAAGGCAGAGCCACCTCCTGAGTTAGATTCGATAGAAGAAGTTAAGGCTGTGTCATTTGAGGGATTTATTGAACCTAATTTAGAGGATGATACTCAGTTCTTCATTAATGAAGAAGAGGAGGATCCAATTGATCCTGAACCTCTGGATGAATTACTAGAGCCACCTAAGCCTTCTATTGAGCTTAAACAACTACCTTCTGGTCTTAAGTATGTTTTTCTGAATAATGATCAAAATTCTCCTGTGATTATTAGTGATAAACTTTCTGATGAAGAGTCTTTTAGATTAATAACTGTCTTAGAAAAACATCGTACTGCTTTTAGTTATTCACTCGAAGACCTTAAGGGGATTAGTCCTGTTTTATGTACCCATCGTATTCCAACCAACCTAGAAATTACACCTTCTAGAGAGCCCCAACATACGTTTCAAAATGCGATGAGGGAAGTTGTTAAGAAAGAGGTCTTGAAACTTTTGCATGCTGGGATTATTTATCCTGTTCCGCATAGTGAGTGGGTAAGCCCTGTTCAAGTTGTACCTAAAAAGGGTGGTATGACCGTAGTTAAAAATGATAAAAATGAATTGATACCCCATAGAACTGTTACAGGATGGCGAATGTGTATAGATTATAGGAATCTCAATAAAGCAACCAAGAAAGATCATTTTCCGCTGCCCTTCATTGATGAGATGTTAGAGCGTTTGGCAAATAATTCTTTCTTTTGTTTCCTTGATGGTTATTCTGGATATCACCAAATTCCTATCCACCCTGATGATCAAAGAAAAACCACTTTTACATGTCCTTATGGAACTTATGCTTATCGTAGAATGTCTTTTGGATTATGTAATGCACCTGCTTATTTTCAAAGATGTATGATGTCTATATTTTCTGAAATGATAGAAGAAATCGTGAAAGTTTTTATGGATGATTTTTTAGTTTATGGAAAAACTTTTGATGATTGTCTAGAAAATCTAGATAAGGTTTTGCAGAGATGTGAAGAAAAGCTCTTAGTCCTTAATTGGGAAAAATGTCATTTTATGGTTAGAGAAGGAATAGTGTTAGGACATTTAGTGTCTGAAAGAGGTATAGAGGTAGACAAGGCAAAAATTGAAGTAATTGAACAACTACCTCCGCCTGTTAATATAAAAGGAATCCGAAGTTTTCTTGGTCATTGTGGTTTTTATCACAGATTTATGAAAGATTTTTCACATATTGCTAGACCACTGACTACCTTGCTAGCTAAGGATGTTCCTTTTGAATTTGATGATGCATGTTTAAAATCTTTTAATATTCTTAAAGAAGCACTTACATCAGCACCAATCATTCAACCCCCTGATTGGTCTTTACCTTTTGAAATTATGTGTGATGCTAGTGATTATGCTGTAGGGGAAGTATTAGGACAAACAAAAGATAAGAAGCATCATGCAATTTCTTATGCTAGTAAAACCATGGCAGGAGCACAATTAAATTATGCAACAACTGAAAAAGAACTCCTGGCTGTTGTTTTTGCTATTGATAAATTTAGATCTTACTTAGTAGGAGCAAAAGTAATTATTTATTCTGATCATGCTGCTTTAAAGTATTTGCTCACTAAGAAAGATGCTAAACCTCGTTTGATAAGATGGATTTTGTTATTCCAGGAATTTGACTTAGAAATTAAAGATAGAAGAGGAATAGAAAATCCAGTTGCTGATCACTTGTCTAGAATACACTTTGAGAAACCTCAGGAATTGCCTATTAATGACTCATTGAGAGATGACATGTTGTTTAAAGTGACCAAGTCATACCCTTGGCATGCGAGTATTGTCAACTTTATGGTTGCAGGTTATGTACCACCAGGGAAAAATAAAAAGAAGCTCATTTATGAAAGTAGTCTCCACTTATGGGATCCACCATACCTCTTCAGAATTTGTTCAGATGGATTACTAAGAAGATGTGTACCAGTAGAAGAGGGCATGTAGATCATTCAGAAATGCCACGCATCACCATATGGAGGTGATTATGGAGCATTCCGCACTCATGCTAAAATCTGGTAGAGTGGGTTTTTTTGGCCAACTATGTATGAAGACCCCAAATATTTTGTCCGAAGATGTGGATCATGTCAGGGGCACGGAAATATCAATGCAAGAGATGCTATGCCACTCACCAACAATCTCCAGATCGAGCTCTTTGATGTCTGGGGAATTGATTACATGGGACCATTTGTGATATCAAGAAATTATGAATACATTCTGGTGGCAGTTGACTATGTGTCCAAGTGGGTAGAAGCAATGCCATGCATGAATGCTGATTCCAAACATTCAAAAAAGATGTTCGAAGAGATTATATTTCCAAGGTTTGGAACACCAAGGATGGTCATTATTGACGGAGGGACACACTTCACAGATAAAAAGTTTCACCGATACTTGCAAGCTCATGGCATCTGTCATAATGTTACTACACCATACCATCCTCAGACAAGTGGCCAGGTAGAAACATCAAACAAACAAATCAAGAATATTCGACAAAAAACAGTAAATGAGATGGGTATTGCATGGAAGGACCGATTACCCGAAGCACTTTGGGCATATCGGACCGCATACAAGACACCTTTGGGCATGTCACCTTACCAGCTAGTATATGGTAAGACTTGTCATTTACCAGTGGAGTTAGAGCATAAAGCTCACTGGGCCATTAAGAGATGGAACATGGACTTTGAAGCCGCTGGAGAAAAGAGAAAGATGCAACTATCAGAATTAGAAAAATAGAGACAAAAGGCTTATCACATTTCAAAGATCTATAAAGAAAGAACTAAAAGATGGCATGATAAGAGGATCAAGAAGAAAGAGTTTGCACCAGGAGATAAGGTACTACTTTTTAATTCTAGGTTTAAATTATTTGGGCTTGGAAAACTACGGAGCAAATGGGAAGGACCATTTACGGTTGTGAATGCATCGCCACATGGAGCAGTAACTCTACAATCACACGAAGGTACGTTATTCAAGGTAAATGGTCACCAACTTAAATTATTTCTAGAACCATTTAATTCAGAAGTTGTTGACGGGCTGGACTTTGTCCAACTACCAACTTTTTAGTCCCGTCATCATCTGTTACGAAAAATTATCGCGCATCGCAACTAACAGGAAGTAGGAAGAGTCTAGAGGCTTCACGAGTACGGCCACCCTAGGAGGACACCAGGTGGGGCTGGCCGGTGCCCTTACGGGGCCGGGCGGCGCCCCCCTGTCCCCTCTCGTCCCGACTCTCGTTTTCTTTTCTTTCTCTGTCCTTCCTAAACGCAATCACGTAGATTCCCGATGCGTACGGATAATCTTTCGTACGAATCCTATAGAACCTAGATTTGATCTTATCCTGTCTCCTGAAAACCCATATAAATACGCACCTGTACCGCCCTCAAATGGCATCCCGTCATCATTGCCTTCCTCTCCTCCAAAGAAACTCTCTAGTTTAGATCTAGTAGCAATGGCAGGCGAAGCGGTCGTCGGCGCTGACTCTGGCAAGATCCAAGGCGACGACTCAGAGGCCATCATCCACGTGCAGCCGAAGCCCCTTGCCATCGTGCCACCGAAGCACGTCGCCATCGTGCTACCAAAGCATCTTGCTACGGTGCCCCAGCAGTTTGAGCAAGTCTACTACACGCATGCTCAACCTACTCTGTCATCGCCACCTAAGAGACTGCTGCTAGAAGATGGTACCAGGGGGAAGCAGATCGCTATTCCCTGAGGCACCCCACTTCTTCCACCTAGAGACAATGAGCGACTCCTGTCGGTCAAGACCGATAAGAACGGAACGCTGGTATGTGCAAAGTACACCATTGCTCGCCCTACCATCCAAGGAGTTCGGGCACGTCCAGGCCAAGTCCGCTACACCGAGTTTGTACCACCTCCGCCCAAGAGACAATGGGCTACATCAACATCAGCACTAGAGAAAGTCCCTAGACAGCCCCCGCTCTCTCTACGAATCCTCAATGAGAAGATGGAAGCTCTCTCTAGCACGTTAGGGGTATAGAGAGGAATGAAGACTTAAGGAACAAGGTTATGAGCGACATGACTAAACAGATAGAAGTCAATGTCAAGTTAATTCGCAGTCTCAAGCGCGAAAAAGATTAGCTGAAAGAAGAGATTTATGAGCTTAAGGAAGAAATTAGGAAGCTCGCGAAGAAGGGCAGCCTTAAGTTGCCCTCGTTATCTATGTAATAAGGCACAAGTGTGTTAGGTTTGATTTATGATATTAAGTGTGTTAGGCAAGCCTAAAGAGCTAGGGCAGTCGTTAGCTCAGTCAGTTGTCAGAGTTATCTATTAACGTTAATGAATAAAGTGCCTTATTCTTTTTATCAATATTAATGTTTTAATCTACTCTACTCTCTATATTTTTGGTACGCATGTTGTCTCCACATGTTGCACAGAAAAGTATGCAGGAAAACAAGTGTGGGGGAGGCACATCGCGACTATGGAAACCAATTGACTCGGGAAAATCACGTAATTCGGAATACAATCAAACCTGAACCTCGCGCACCAAAGTGGACCTCGTGGGACCACTGAGGCATGTCGTTCGGCGCCCTACCTGGGCCGGACGGCCCCCCTCTGCACACTCTACATCCCCTTCTCGGTCATGGTCAGGTTTGATCCCCATACAATATAATTGCACATGTGTCGATTTATGTTTCGATCCGAATTAAAATTCACATGCTAAATTACTTTTAAAAGAGAAGAAGAGACTGTTTAATTCATGGCTTAAGAATAAATTATATAACGCTTTTCTAGGAATCATGTTACTATTGGAAACTATTTATAGGGACCCCATGATTGTTTAAGTCGTTGTGAAACATGATATAGTTGAATAATGAGAACTCAATTCCTGATGTTTTGTCTTTGGAGATTTTATTTCAAAAATTTAAATGATTAGTTATACCTCTCCTTTGTGGTAAAAATATTGTCCTACCAGAGCCATATATAGGATAGAAACTTGCTACATATAATCCTTGTCTTTGTATTGAGTTTGGTCAACCTTGGTAACCCTTTGAAGAAATCTGTCATATTTTCGAATCAAGTGCCAATTCCACATAAGCATTACTCTAATCCGGAGTAATAGCGAGTCATTCTATTAAAAATGTTTCCCTCCTACACTGGGAGAGAACACAAAAAAAAATTATATAGCATAGTCACCAAATAATTGCTCCATGTTTTGTTAAAGTCTCTCAACGACTAAATTCAAAAGAGGCATGAGCTATGCAAAAGAAGAAGGGAGTATAAAAAAATGGACAAGTGTCCGAAGAAATTAAAACAATGGGTACTTAGATACTCACCTCCCTTGAAGAAAAAAAAGAGAAAAGAGATAGCTCATGCTCTCTGAATAAGCTCAATTGTATAAAAGAGAGATTTATTTTCTTAAGGAGCAAGGTAGAATTAGGTTCCACCATATTCCACCAAATAAAGCTTGATTCGATTATATGCCTCATTTCTCTGTGGATTCATTGTTTGACTTTACATAAATAAATACAATGCAAGTATGTTTTCACATTTTTCCTATCTGAAATCCACATAAGCTTTTTAGAAGTAGGATAAAGAAGGCAATTTCATTAACGCCTTGGTAAAGATACAAAAATACTAGATATATCAGTGATTCGAGAGTACCACAAAAGGAGAAGGTAAAGCTAAGTTTATTCGCAAAATTTCACACCCTCCAATTGACTTAACTAAAGGAAGAGAGTGATCTGTTTTCAAGCTATTCTGTTCTTCAACTATTCAAAGAATTCATGGTAAACACTTTGAATTCCATAGTACATGTATGACTAGACTAGTTTTATACAATACACTCTCAAGTTATGTTTTAAATGCTCAATTATCTCTAAGAATCTTACATCTTAAAACCAACCTTTTTCTCAGGACGAGCAAAAGCCTAGGTGTGGGGGGTAATTGATGACACTTGTTATCGTCTAAATTTTATTATCAATTATCCATGCATTAACCATGAATATCAAGTAGAATAGGGTTATTACTAATAATTTCCACAAGTTTTGGTGAATTGTATATTTTCCAGGGATTATTCTAGAAAAGCATAAAAGAGGGATTAAAGTGCATAAAAGACACGAAACTTGACCACGAAGGAAACATCATCACGAAGACCCTGAAAGAGTGTAGAAGGCACCGAAGCAACTGGAGGCCCGCACCTGACAAGGTGGGGCCGGGCGGCCCCAAGGGGGGCCGGGCGGCGCCCCCTAGGGTTTCCACCCTCCGCCTTCTGAAGTCTTCTACCACCGCCTTTGAGGAGTCATCTGGGCCCTTGGTTAAGTCGGTTTAATCTACCGGCACGCGTTCATCCCACCGGGCTATAAATAAAGGGTCAGACCCCCCTGGAGGAGAGCCAGATCAAGAGATGAAGACCCTGAAGCATTAGATATATATCCACTAGATCTAGGCTAGCAATCAAGAGAGAGATTAGAGAGATAGAGTAGATGAGTAGATATTCAGAGGAGTCCTGGCCTGTCGGAGCTTCTTCGTAGCTATATTCGTCTGGATTTAGCTCCCTCGCTCGGAGTTGCGTTCTGAAGTACTTTTGTATTCAACATCCTAATTCAAGTAAGCATTTGTTCTTATTTGTTCTTAAGTTTACAACTCTATTTGAGTGCTTTGATCTTGGTGGCTCCTTGGTTGAAGTAGTAGTTTGCAGTGTAGACGTGGTGTCTGGGCTATAATTACTTGTGAATGAACCCTTATTGGCCGGATAGTGGTAGTTCGCGTAGGTGACAGCTGCGTTGATTCCTCTGTAGTCCACTTCCCATTGATAGGATCGATAGGTGTATAAGTGTTTGGTAGGAGGGAACTCTGATTTCCGCTCTTATTCATTTCACTGCCCGATTAGAACGATATTATTCAAAGTTTATCGGTTGTCGGATCTAGATAATCATTAGTTATCTCCTCATTCTTGATATTCTCTGGATTTATTGTGTTATCAGGTTAAGAATCAATAGACTTAGTCAGTATCACCTACTGTTCCTTTGGGTTCGATATTAAAACCTGGATTGTCTGGCGAAGTGCTACATCGGTGTTTTATCTGTGCGCTTGCGGATACTTTGATAATAATAATATTTAATAGAGGGCAGTTAATTTCTACCAACAAGCATTTCTGGCGCCGTTGCCGGGGTACAATTTGCTGATTTGGCTTAGTATATTATTGGCATTTCTTAACGTCGTTACAAAAGATAGACTAAAAGTCCATCCCCGGCAACAGCGCCAGAAATGCTTGTTGGGATTTCTTAACGTCGTTACAAAAGATAGACTAAAAGTCCATCCCCAGCAACAGCGCCAGAAATGCTTGTTGGCGTTTCTTAGCATTACTACTAAATATAGACTAAAGGTCCATCCTTAATAATAATACTAGAAACATAAGTTGATATTCCCAACCACCATTACTTCAGAAAGGTAATCCTTGGCCCTTAGTGGCGCCGGCTGTAACAACCCTAAAAATCCACACAATCTAAAAATCCCAACCAATTAAATTTTTTTATTTATTTATTATGAAAACCCATTTTTCTTGTGCAAGCATATAGGTTTCATTATGAATTTGGTAAATAAAGGAGTGTAGTTTGCATTTTAATTCCATTAACATAGAATAATAACTTATACATCACATTTGGGATTTATTGCAATTTATGTTTGTATTTACTCAATATTTAAAATGGGCAATATATGTATATATACACTAAAATGAAAATAGAAAAGGAGAAAGAGAGTTAGGCCAGCCATTCGGCCAGCCGGTCTGCTAAGCCAGCCCAAGCCAGCCCGGCCTTCCTCTCCTCACCTCACCCGCGCGCGGCCCACGTTGCGGCTCGGCAGCGCGCTCGCGACCGGCACACACACGCTCGCGCTCGCTGCCAACCCGGCCCCGCCTGTCAGCCGCTCTCGCCCCCCCACTGTTCTTCTTCCTCACGAAGGTGACGCGCCTGCCGGGGGTGTCACGCGAATGGCGTGACCCCGGTCCCACAGCCGACAGCATGGCAGAGCCCTGACCCCGCTGTCCCCCTCCTGTCCCCTCCTTTCTTGGCCGCCAAGCGAACCCGCGCCCATCCGGAGCCATAGATCCACTCGAGCCACGGCCCTTCGATCGGTCGAGCACGATCAGGACCGTACACCATTGGAGCTGGCCAAGCTCGCCTATAAAAAGAAGCTCACCCCGAAGCCCTACCCTCATTTCCCCTCACCGCCACCGCAGCACAGACCGGCACACTGCATCAGACCGAGAGAGAGCGTAGGAGAAGGGCGGAGCAGAGGATGAGAAGCTGCCGGAGCGCCACCGCCGCGGAGCACGCCGGAGCCGGACACGGAGGAGAAGCCCGAGCTGCGGACGAGGAGCGGCACGGCACTGCGATCGCTCTGCACGGCTCCGACTTGCCACTGCACCGCCATCCTAGCTTCACCGACACCACGGTGAGCCACCGCACGCTATGTCCGAACCTCGCCCTGCTTTTGCCATGGCGTTCCGCCCACGGGACGCGCAGGCACGAGCCTTTACCGGCTCGGGAAGATCACCTGCACCATGCACTCATTCGACCGGCCGAAACCCCCGGACTACAAGCTTGCTAGACCGAGAACGCAACACGACGCGTTCTCGGCGGAGCGCGCTCACCACCGACGCGTTCTGACGCCGAATCACCCGTTCCGAGCAATCTGACTAGCACCCGTATAGGTTAGAGCGTCGTGGAGCACCGCCACGACCCCTTGAGCTAGCTACGCGGATCTAAGCGCTAGAGGAAGCCTGAATCGCCTTGGCCGCGTGTGCCGCGACCTTACCGGAGCGCCGCCGCGAGCCGTCGCCAAAAGAAGGTCATGCCATGGCTAAAGTTCGTCACCAGAGTGTTGTATGCTTCCCTGGCCTCACCAATTTGACAAAACCGCATTCGATTGAACCAATACTTGGTCGTAGCCGCGTTGCCGCCTTCCGCCGTCGTCGGCGACACGCCGCCGCCACAACGGAGCACCTTGGGAATCTCGGTAGCCAAAATTGGTAGTTGGTATGCCATCGCCAAAGACCCTGGAGGCGTATACATCTCCTAGAAGACCTCCTTAGCCCCGCCGGAACCTCACAGTCGCGGCGACATCGCCGCCGACACGTTCCGCCTCGCCTAAAATCCATTCCGAGTACCCCCGATCGCCTCGCGCTGCGGAGAGGGGCCGACGAGGTTCGCCAAGTCTACCTCGGCACCGCCGCTAGATAGCCGAGCCCCGAATCACGACAGTCGCCTTGGCTACGTGCGCCTCCACCTCGTCGGAGAACCGCCGTATGCCGAGGGAGAGAAGGAGGCCATACCACGACTCTAACCCGCCACCATCTGGTCGGACGACTGCCTGAGCACGCCAATTGGGGAAAGCCGAGCCCTGTCTTGCCGAAATATGGTCATCGCCGCCCTTTCATCGTCCGCCGCACCGGAGAGACACCGCCGCCTTGAACAGACGCCCTGGAACCCTGCTAGCACCAAATCTCCGATTCGCCCGAGCCTCCCCAGGAGAGCTCGGGAGAGCAGCACCCTCGGCGCACCAAATCTCTGATTCGCCCGAGCCTCCCCAGGAGAGCTCGGGAGAGCGGCCCCCTTCGGCGCCCAAATTTCCGATTCGCCCGAGCCTCCCCGGTAGACCTTGGGAGAGCGGCACCCTCGGCGCCCAAATGTCCGATTCACCCGAGCCTCCCCGGTAGACCTCGGGAGAGCGGCCCCCTTCGGCGCCCAAATCTCCGATTTGCCCGAGCCTCCCCGGTAGACCTCGGGAGAGCGGCCCCCTCGGCGCCCAAATTTCCGATTCGCCCGAGCCTCCCCGGTAGACCTCGGGAGAGCGGCACCCTCGGCGCCCAAATGTTCGATTCGCCCGAGCCTCCCCGGTAGACCTCGGGAGAGCGGCACCCTCGGCACCCCGAATTTTCGATTCGCCCGAGCCCCGCCGAGGTACGCCGAACTCCGCCGAGCTATGCCGAGCTACGCCGAGCTCCGCCGAGCTACCCCCGACCACCGCCGAACTACGCCGAACCCCGCCGAGCTACCCCCGACCACCGCCGAACTACGCCGAGCCCCGCCGAGCTACCCCCGACCACCGCCGAACCACCGCCGAGCTCCGCCGAGCTACGCCGACGCAAGCAACTCTCTGGGAACCAGCATCGAACACCTGGTGGGCGACCATTGGGTTTGTGTTCTGATGAGGCGCCACATGCCGCACTACGGGACCCGCGCGCCACGTGGACCAATCCCGAGCTGCCCCTGATTAACCGACCAATTTTCCCATTTTCAGAAAATAGGATAATCTTCGGAAATTCATAACTTATTCATTCGATGTCCAAAAATTGCGCACCATATATCAAAATTCTCAGAAAAATGAGATCTACAATCTAAGACTATGTTTGTGTGCATTTGGCTCTTTATTTTATTGGATTTTTCTGAAATACTCTATAGGAGTCGCTGACGCGACTATTTCGTGTTCGATTTCAGAGCCGAAGGAGGATCTGACTAAGGAAGACGACCACGAGTACTTTCAGGAGCTAGGAGATGACTACGAAGGTGCCACGTCCCACCAAATCCTTAGATCCTATTTAGGCATTTCAAATGACATTGTTGCTATTGCTTTATGATTATGTATGGATTGGTTGCATGGTAGTATATTTGAATTCCCTGCCTTGATAAGACTTTACCCTGCTGTCCGCTGCTGCTTAATTTACTGTTACTCTTCCACTACTTTCTACTTGCTATATGCTATGTGGTGGAATTGGGACGGTGTATAACTGATTATAACCACTGGGAGAGAGTGCTGCGTGCGTCTTGGGTGCGTGGTGAGGGTTGATGTCGACCAAGTGGGATGTGAGACAAGCCCATGGGGCAAGTCGTGCCGGGGGTGCAACCTGGGCATCCCCAAGCGAGATACCTGTGGCGGGTAAAGTTGTTGAGGAGGTTCTGGGTGGGATAGCCTTGGTGGTTTGAAGCCCGTGGACGGAGGTGCTGTGATGGCACGGGGAGAGTATCCCCTAAGTGGAGATGCCTGCTTGGTCAAACCTAGGATGGACTAGTTTCAGGTTCATGGGAATCCTTTTCTACTCACTCGCTTCTGATGGGCGGGAGACGGCTGGACTACTTGGTAGGACGGTGCCACTACTGCTAGGTTGAAAGGTGATAAGGGTGGGCGAAGACGGTCGATGGGTTCCCGTTCCGTTCTAGATGCACAGTACCACTGGATGGGCCCGGTACTGTGTCTCCCAGTCTCAGCATAACGGTGTAGGATCCGGAATATCCCAGGGCTGAGTGGTAGGGTGGCATCGACCTAGGCAAGCAAGCACCCGGAATTCTGCCTAGGTGTTTGCGCAACACCTATGATGGCTAATCTTGTGGGTAGTGAAACCTCTGCAGAGTGTATGGTTGATCGATCGATACATATGCCAACTTGTTGGCTATGGACCTTTCCTGTGAAGCTTCTACTAGTGTAGTGAGTGTTCTCTTCTCCCCCTGGATGACATTTTTCCGGCAGTGTACCCGTTGTGGTAGTGTGCCGCTGAGATAGGCCCGAGAGGGAGTTGGGCCTGCCGAATGAGAGCGAGGTGTGGGTAAGTGAGATGTGGTGATGGGAAAAGGGATGATGGTGTTAACTGGTGATAAAACTTGACTAATTAAACATTGATTACAGCTGCATAGGAAAACCTCAGCCTATAGGTCTGCTTGTATAGCCTTGCATCCACTTTCCACAAAGCAAATGCTGCATAGGTGGGCTCCGTGGCCAGTACAAATCGTACTGATAAATTTGCTGTCAGGTGACGAGAATGAGTACGACTTCGAGGAAGACGATGGCGAGGAATAGGGTCACGTGCTACACTCAAGTTGGCCGTGAAGGATGAATCGTTTCGCATCTTCTAAAGCTTCTCTGATTGTTGATTCCGCCAGTGTGGCGATGTAATAAATATTTATGTAAGACTTAATTACCGTTGTATGGATCCTGGTGTCAACTGAGATATGGGTAATTTCTTGGATTGTCTCAAGCAATCTGTTGAATTACAATTCGAGCCTGTGGATTTCCCTTCGTGGAAATCAAGGTCGTTTCACTGGCCTAGGTAATGCAGTCTGGTAATAGCAGTTAGAAGTGCCAGATTGGCCTTCCTAACCGTCATTACTTACGATATGCAAAACTGTGGCACGGCGCCGTGGGGTGCAACAAGAATTACAATCCTTAAGTAATGGTACTTAGGTACGCCAATCGATAGCTCAGTAAGGAATAAGATTACTCTGCAAGCGCACAGAACTATCATTGTAGCATTTCAACCTGTGAGTATTTAAGGGTGTCGAATTTATAATTTCCCGTAGGAGGGCATGATGAATTCATCTAGGTTTTGGTATAAACATGATCACTTATTGAATGCATAGGTAGGCATAGCATAGGCAGGGGTTAAAACAGGTTTATAAGATAGTGGACACACACATCGGAGCAACCTCAAGGATAAAAGATAAAATAAAGAATAAAGAATAACTACGTGAGCAGGCATTGGTCATATATAGCTATGCAACGAATAGTAATTACATCGAATTAATAAGACTAGGATCAGGACTAAGCCTGGGATGATAGGGAGATCCCGCAGCTGGTTTGCCAGCCGATAGAGACTTTACGAACTCCTACTCAATACCCAAACGTGGGGGAATGCTAGGGATGGACAGGGCTGTCACCACCTACCCACCTACCCCTCTGCCCGTGGGGTACCGACATATCCGCTGATTCCCGCATACCCGAGCACCACGCCCATGTAATTGGAAACAACTCCTAGCCCCCTGGGACCCCAACCCTTCGGATTGACAGGCTCGGCTAGGAGCAACCATGACAGCACAACGAACTATTATCCCATCCTTAGTTCTTCCTCTATTCATACTAATTTGATGAACGATGAAGAACTTTGATGAACATATCAAGAACATAACACATAGACTATGAACTAGTTTACATGTTATGATCATAATATGGACAAGACTATATTCTAATTCAGATGCATTGCTATATAAATAAGATAAGAGCTTGCTCATAGAGGAGAACCGATGTGTATTCATACCAAGATGTTCTTGATTCCTCCAAGGAGACAAGCTCTCCTTGATAGCTTTGCCTTGCTCTACTACTACTACTACTACTAAACTAGAGAGAACAAGTAAGAAATGTGAGGTGTAGTGCTCCAAATGTTGGTGTGTGTGTTGGAGGGGGTGAAGCACATCTATTTATAGTTGATCAAGGGCGGTTTGGGCGTTCTAAGTATGGTAGGAGGTGAAACCGCCTTTGCCAAACCGCCATGAGCACCGCCTGAGGAGGATGGGCCCGGGAGGCCCCACCAGGGGGGCGGCCGCCCCCGGGAGCGGTCGGTCCCTGGGGAATGCCATCTGGCCACCGTCTTCGGGTGGTTGGTTCCCCTGTGGGTCTGGGCCTTCCCCGTGGTTACGAATGGATTTGGTTTATTGTATAATTTGGGCTTTCTCATTTTCTTAGTTTGCGCCTTCTTTGAATATGCTTCCTGGAAGTGCGCTTTCCTTGAGATTTCCATGCATTTCCACGTGCTATTCCTGTAAGTTAGGTGCACAACAAAACTCATGGAAAGATTAGATAAAAGCCCTATCTTCTATTTATTTTAGTATTAAAATGATGTTATATTTATGTTGGTAAGGACCGCCAACATATATCTTAATCTTGTATTATACTTTTATCTTTTATCTTTTTAAAGTATGGAACTCATGTCCCAACTTTTATATCAATACAGAGCACCATCGGGATCGTATCTCCAGCCAAAAGAATCATCTAAACCTATTACATCATCTGGCTATGAGTTACGCCCGGGATTAATTAAGTTAGTTCAGGAACACATTTTTTCTGGTAGTTCTCGCGAAAACCCCTATTCCCATTTAGCTGATTTTAAGCAGACATGTTCATGTTTGTACATTACGGGCATGGCAGATGAAACTTTAAGATGTAAACTCTTTTCGTTTTCATTAACGGGAAAAGCAAATAAATGGTATAATCACCATGTTGGAAGTAGTCAAGGAGATTGGAAAGTATTGCGTGCTAATTTTTGTCTTAAATTTTTTCCTATCGAAAAAGTCGATAAACTTTGTTTTGAAATTATAGGATTTAAACAATTAGATGATGAATCATTAGGCAAGGCTTGGGAACGCTTTGATGGATTTATTAATTCTAGGCCTAATCTTGCTTTATCAGAACCTATGCTTTTTTAACATTTCTTTTTAGGCCTCAATGATAAAAATAAAGAATACCTTAATTTGGCCGCAGGAGCGTTTATGCATATTACTGCTACACATGGTAAAACCATTCTTGCTAATATCTTAAATGATCTTTTTGAAGAAAAATAAGAATTGTTAGAAGATGAATCTTTATTACTCGAATCTAAACTTTTGTCTAATTCATCTCAACCTTTAGAACCTGAACTATCCAATTAAAAGGAGATAACTCCAATTTCTGATTTTATGCTTGAATTTGAGGATGAACTTTTTGATGATTATGGAAACACCTCGCGCTATCATAAAATTATGAAACCTCAAGAATATATGAATTTTAAGAACTTCAATATTTCATATCCTGCTGATTTAAAATTCCTAAGAGAAATAACTAGAGAATTGAATTTTGTTATGAGTAATGAGTGGTTGATAGAATCTAAACTTTCAAATGATATAATTCATTTAAATTCTCCTGCCATTACTATTAAATGTCAAATTGATGCATATCCTTTTGATGCCTTTTATAACCCAGTAGTTGGTGTCAATATTATGTCTCTTACATTTGCTGAAAAATTCTTGAAAGATATGTCATTAATTCCTACAAATAAATTATTGAAGAGTCGTTCAGGACATATTATTCCTAGTTCAGGAGTTTTATGTTCGCTTCCTTTTATGATTAAAAATGACAAAAATAAATTAATACCCCAGAGAATTGTTGACGGTGGATATATCCTAAAGTTCCACATTCAAACACCGGCAACAGGCCTCGGATTCAAGGGAAAATAAACATATCATGAACATATTTTATCAATAATTAGTTCCACTTGTACTCTTAAGCTTGTAAATGCAAGGAAGATGAAACAGAGCTGAAATAAGCACTTGGAGCCCAACTAAGTGGTTTGGCCGAACCACTAATTTGGGAACCAAGTCACCACACTTCAACAAATGACACAAGGGACCACATGGAAGAGAATGGAGCTTGAGATAGGGCCATGCATGGTTCGGCCGAACCCTACATGGGGCCCACCTGGCTCCAGTGACGTGGCACGATCCGTGGGACACTCCACCCAACTCAATTCAGCCATCAGATGAACATGTGTTTCCATTCAACGGTGGAGATTCAAGGCACACGGATTGAGGCATGAAATAACTCAAGACAGAACCAGCACAGGAGGACACTCTATGACTGGTGGGGACCACACTTGGCCGAGCCCCACCTATCATAGGGGTCAGCCGAACCACCCCAGGTGGGCCCCGGCCACCGACTTCCTCCACCGACCCTCAGCATGTTTCCCATGTGCTGAAATCACCACGGTCGTCCATCTTATGGCGGTTCAAGGGCGGTTCATCCAAGGGAGGAGAGGCAAGGAGCACACGGATCACTGATGTGGCACCCCTCAACTCTCCCCTATAAATAGAGGCAGCCAACACTCTCTTCAGGACACCCAAGATACACAAGAGCCACAAGAGACAAGAGAAGCTCCACTCTTTAGTAGTAGTAGTATTAGTCTAGTGTGTGAGTTAGAGTCGAGTCGAGCTACGCTCGGAGTCTCTGGAGTCATCTGCTGGAGAGTCTGGTATAGCTCCTGTACCTTTCCTTCTGTAAGACTTTACCTTTATCAATATATTATCTTTACTTTACTTTACTAAGTCTCTACTTAGTGCATTACTATTCTTTATAGTATTGTTGTGTTTTGTCTTAACTTATAGATGAGTTATATTAGATAGTGATCCTATAACCAGCTCACGTGTGTAGTTCATCGTCTGTCATAGGGTGCTTTAGTTGTTGGTACGCAACTAGAGTAGTAAGGCTTAGTGTAAGCGTGGTGCTTAGACTGGATCTTGCCTTTGAATACCGCTTGTCGCACAGATTATTTGTGGGTGCTAGTAGGTGGTGACAGCCCTGTCTAGTCTTAGTATCCCTCCACGTGTTTTAGGTAAGTTCTTAAAAGGTAGGCTCCCATAAGAGAATAGCCGCTTCGGGTAGAGGTTATATCCCCTACTGTCTCGCCTATCCACTACACACTGGAAGTAAGGTAGCTGCTGTAACACCCTAGTGTTAGTTACTATTTTCACACTTGCATTTGCATGTCATCAAGCATAGATCATGTCATTTCATGCATTATTATCATTGCATTTGATTTGATTCCCTTTTATTGCTATATGTTTGTTTATATGTCCATATTATGCAAAATGTGTTGACATGCAAATGTGATGCTTGTTTACGGTTCTAAATGCTTTATACATGTTTAGGATAACATTTGGAACAATGTTCATGTTGGTGAAATTCCCAAAATACCCCTCTAGCTCATAGTTGACTAGAGAGCCCTTTAAAAGCTATTCTGTTTGACCAAACAAGAAGGGCATTTTAGAGATTCTGCATGTCAGTGCACCCTTAATCAAAGTTGTGTAGAATTTTATAAGCAACAAACTTTATTTTTGGGTCAACTCATGAAAATGAGTGGAAGAAGGTCAAAAAGTTGAATTAGTGCAGATTTGGAGCTGTTTTGGAAGTTTTCAAATTTTCCTAAGTCTAAACCGGTTTTCAGTTTCGGTGTACCCCTGTTCATTGACTTGTATCTCTCAATCCAGGCCGAACTAGAGTAAAGTTCCTTAATATGAAATGATCTACTCGTATAGCTCTTCAATCCATATTAGTGAAGTTTTCGCTGAAACGCTCTGGATCGCGAGTTATAGATCGATAAAAATCGAGTTTCAGTCGGGTCCGCGGAAACTGAATCGGAGCCGATTCAGTTCGACCCTCGGGCGAATCGCGGGCGAATCGCGCGACCGCGTCAGGCCTCCGCTGCCAGATGGCGCCGTACGCCGTCGTTGCTGCCGCGCGGTCGGCTTACAAAGGGGAACACGCAATGCTGTCTCCCGCACGCTCGCCCTCACTCTCCCCGCTCTCTCGCCCTCTGTTCGCTCGCTGCTCTCCTCTTTCCCCCTCCGCCGTCGCCAATTCCGCCGTCGCCATTTCCGCCGCGACCGCCGCGGTGAAATCCGCCGCCACCGAGCCGTCTCCGACCGCGCCACCCTCGGCGCAGCTGCGGCTTGCTCTGCTCTTCGTTTTCGACCCGTTGCCGACCTCAGCCGACCTAAGGTACAGCTCCAGCGAGCTTCTCGCCGTCCGCCATTGCCGGAGCGCCGCCGAGCTCTCGGGTCGCCGCGACGAGGGCGATGCCGGGGTCGGCTTCCCTCTCTTTTGCTCGTCTAAGAGTCTCCGTTAGCCGTAGATCCATTCCACACCGTCGGTTAGGTCTATCTCGCCGTCGTTTCTCCAGAACCCAAGTTCGCCGTGAAACCGCTCGCCACCGTGCCGCCATGCGAGCGCGGTCAGTGAGTTTCCGTGCGCAATAGTTCGATTAGTCGCGCGCACAGGTCCGCTAGGGTTACAGGAACACGGAACGAGGCCGAGCCGCGCGAGCAACGGCCGGAATCGGCCGGCGCAAGTTCGCCGGACCACCGCCGTCCGCCATTGCCGCCGTCGAGCTCGCTCCGGTGGAGTACGACCCTCGGCAGTTGGTCCATCGGGTTCGTCTCGTTGCCGCGAGTCGGTAGGTAGCCTCGGCGTCGCCGGAGACCTCGCCGTCGGCGAGCTCTCGCCGGTCAGCGCCGGCGGCTCTGTTTCCTCTCTCTGACGCGTGGGGTCGGGTCGACCCCGGGGCCCGCGAGTCAGCCGTTCGGGTGCGCCTCTGGTTCACTGAGCCGGGTGCACGTAGCAGTTCTATCGGGTTTAGGTTTTCGATTTATAAAAAGGAATTTCTAGAAAATGTGTAAAACCTTCCAAAATTCATATCTGGAGCTAGGAATGTCCAATGGGGGTGAACCAAATTTTGTTGTGTTTGTATTTCTGAGCTCTATCAAGGAAAAATATAAAATGTACTTTTTGAATACTTTTTGTGTGCAGTTATAATTAAATTGTTAATTGCTTGTAAACTTGATAAATGCATAAGTAATTGCAGGAATGTGCTAAAAATGTGATTCCACTTGCATTCATCTTGTTTAGGGAAGTAGAATCTATGAAAAATATGTTTGCTGGTGTTTCACTGTTATTTATATGATGTCTAGTATAATGTGCCTTTTATGCTTTAATCTGGCAAAAATCACCATGCTTAATGTGTTAAGGTTATGGACATGAATATTTTTCCTGGGCTATGTTATGTTGGAAAGAAGCTAAGAAAATTAGGAAATCTGTTGGTTGATACTTTTCACTGTGTTAAGTATTTTCCATTGCTTAAAAGGCTGGTTGCTTGTTATTTTTGTGTAGACTGTTATACTTGTCCAAATGACTTGAAATTTTGTCAGTAGGCTGATCTGGATGTGTAATAGCTACTGTAATTTCTATGGATTTTTTTGGTCACAGTAAGCAGTAGGTCCAGTTATAGGCTAGGGTTTATTTAATTGTTTCTAAGCAAATATCTTTTGGTTGTGGTAGGTTAGTTGATGCATGTTAATTATTAAGTGCAGGTTGTAGACCTCTCACCCGGGACGAGAAATTATTCTATGCTTTGCTTAAGAAGGGTGAGTATGAGTTGGTTGTCTAGGAAAGAAATAAATGAGTGTGGATTGTTAAACTGATTGCATATCGTGGGTTAATTCGTGCATCTCTATCTTGCATTTCATGTGCATTCTCAGTTCTCATATATGCATATCATGCATACAGGATCGCCGGGAGGAGTGACACTGTTGCAATTCGATCCACCGGAGGAGGGAGTTCCACCGGAGATTGAAGTGCCCGGGGTTTCCGAAGGACAAGAAGAAGAGGCTGAACTTCCGGAGTGCCCGGATCACCAACCCGCTAACTTTGTGAAAGGCAAGCCCCGGAGCATTCCTAAGTCTCCACCTACTCTTTTTACAAATACACTGGTCTTTATTAAATCGTATGATTGTGCACTTAAGTATAGGAGTTGATATGATACCGTTGCTGCATTTATTCCTTGTCCACTTATACTTGATCCTGAAGTTATTACTAGACAAGGGGATGGGTTCGATCCTATGCTTAGCCATGCTTAGACCGGTAGAAGTCGAGGGATTTCCTGTCCTTCGCGAGCATAGGTGGTTACCAATGATGATGGGGTTGGATTCCACATGATGGACTATATGTGCCACCATGCCACAGTGTCTAATGAGAGAATCAAGGCTAGGTAGCGGGGAGCCGCATGACATGGTTGAGGTCATGCCGTCTTCGGTGCTGCTTGCGGCCGACTAGGACTGAGGCCACCAGACATCAGTTGAGATTGAAGGACGTCGTCACATAGCTGGCCAGATAAGTCGTTCTGACCGCGAAGCCGAGTATTTCTTTCTGAGCCGGGAATTGGTGCGACTAGGCAGACATATTCTGGAGGTAGGAAGTATGTGCGGAGACACCATCTTACCAAGGGCAGGTCAGGGACCTGATGCATCCTGGAAGTGGGTTGGTCTCTGAGAATATGGTCCCCGCCGAGCCCGCGACATATTGTGACTCAGAAAGATTTAACGGTGGCCCAAGAAGCCAGTGGCTCGGCTGACAGGGTTTGTGATTGGCATATTTGCCAGCTGGTACAATCGATTCGAATCTCCATCTCTCCTGGTTAGTGAGAAACTGAACTGATCTTCTGGTGAGGTAGAGGCTAATAACTTGAACATAATGATTATGGTGAGATGAGGTTGATATCTGTGGATATCGGAAATCATATGGTTTTATTGATTGCTACAATATTCAGTGAATGCTTAGTATAGTGGCTAATCCTAGTAAATAGTTTAACTGAAATCGAAGCTTATCACAATTAAAATGAATAAGTTGAGGTTCTACTGTAGTAATGCTTTTGATGCAAAATGATGCTACCCTCTGAGCTCCACCAAATAAGCCTTGCATATCCTTGAGAGTCTTTTTATTTACTCCCTGTCGGGTAAGTCTAGCTGAGTACAATTGAGTACTCAGGGTTTTATTCCCATTGTTGCAGATGGTGTAGTTTTCTACGCGTATTGCAGGAACTGCTTCACCCCCGCGGGCGAAGAAGACTAGACCCGAGGGCAGGGTCATTATCTATCTTTAGTTGTTGTAAGAATGCTGTGACGGGGTCATGTGATGGTACTCGTATTTGAACTCTGTGGTGTAAAACTATATTGACTTCCGCTACTACCCTATTTGTGTAAAAGACTATGTTGTACTCTGATGTTTAAATTTCGGTTGCGAACTTATGTGTCATGTGATCGGGTATTGCTGAATGAATGATCCTTGGGGTATGAAATGTTTGAAATCCTTCGAGATTTCTGGACTACCGGGTTTATATTGGCTCAAGTGCGACTGGATTGCGGCGAAAATGCGATCGTTGTACTTGTGCTCGTATAAATTGGTCGGTTCTGTGACAGCTGGTACCAGAGCATAATTCAGCATATACCGTCACTTGACTATTTAAAAACTAAAAGAGTTTTGAGTTTTACAGACTAATTGCCAACTGATAGTGTGTATAGGTGGTTTAAACCAAGTGTTTGCAAAACTTATGAGTACCAATGACCAAGTCCTATAGCCCTATGTATATGTGGTAATTAGGTGGCTTAGGTAAGTACTGACTTGGGGGAAATTGCATCATATTTCTATTTGTGGTTCATTTGGTTTTATCGTGCGGATAATCATGAACTGTCGGTTTCTTATTGCTTCTTATGGGTCAATGTACCACGTCGCCTAAGGTAAGGTGAGATGTGAGTGTAAGATCGAACAACCATCGATCGATGGTGAGAGTATGTTACTGAAGTGAGTACATGTTATCCATATGTGTACTTATGGAAGTAAGGTGGAGTAATTAATTTTTGGGGTCGCAAATGTTCATGGGAACATTTCCGGCAAAAAGTGCTTCTTGTTGCCCTGCATACATTGGGATCGGGCTGAAATGAATCTTCTGCAGGTACACTAACCACGCAAAACGTATAGCACGGTTAGTTACGTATATGAGAGCACGTGGTATGCCACCGACTATAACGTTAGTTAAAATATATTATGTGTGAGGTCGTTGGCACGTGCATGCATCATGATCATGAAATTAATTTAAGCTATTTGTACTATTTCCTTCCCTATGGTAAAAATTTGTGCTGTCCTATCTTATTCTAAATGCTGAAAGATGTTGTAATGTACCAGATGGCAGCTGAAGGTGAGCCGCAGAGTGGTCAGTTTCTGGAGCAGTTTGGCACACCCACTGTGCTATGGAGGTTGTTGAAGTCGGTGGGATATGCAGAGCCACCACTGTATTTCTGGAAGCCAGCGAAAACCATGGTGCAGCCTTGGTTTGATGTTTGGGTGACTATCCCTGTGCTTGAAAGGGGTTGGCCGTTTCCAGGAATAAAGGTGGAAGTTGACATGAGGACGCCATGGGATGGTGCGCAGCTTGCAGCTTTTGAGGTGTTGACGGATATTTGCAGCCGGTTCAACAAGAGAGCTGATTTGGGGCCAGCAAATGTTTTTCCCAGGGTGGATGCTTCTCAGGGTGAGTGGGCTCAGTCTAGCCAAGCTTCTTTAGAGCGAGGCAGGGACGAGCGTGCTCATAGCACGGGTGCTTCTATGAGTGCTATGTTTGCTGTCCTGAGGATGCACTATTCCACTAGGGATGGTTGGATGAAGTGCGTTGAAGCCCTGCATGATGCTGTGGAGAAGAAGTTAGAAGCTGAAGAGTGGGCACGTATGGCTCGTCGTAGCTCAGATGACTTGGTGGTAGCTCTCACTGCCTGTCGCAATGAGTTGTTACGATGCACTGGCGCCTTGTTGGCAGCTGATCGCCGTGTCGAGGTGCTTGAGAGGGAGAATGCAGATCTTCGCCGCCAGCTTGACAATCGTAATATGAGTTTGACACGTCAGCGCAATGAGTTTCTGCAAGAGTTGCGTGCTAGTCAGCAGCAAGTCTGGGAGTTGCAGCAGGATGTTCATCGTCTGAACAACCGTGCTGATCCGTTTCATCCTCCGGGGGCAGCGGAGTTTGCTCCTGAGATCTTCATTGCAGCTGATGATGGTGAAGCAAGTGAGGAAGAAGAGGAAGAAGACCCCGAGGAGATCGTGCCTATTGACGAGAGTGATGACCATGGTGGGAACGTGTCCGGCGTGGACAGTGACCACGATGACTAGGCTTTTTCTAGTGATCTTGCCATGATCGGCACCCTTTTGTATTGGGAAAACCTTTAATGTCATGTAATGGGTAGAACCTGAAATGTAATGAGAGAACCCTGTGTGTTCAGGGCTGGAACCATCAAACTTTTAATTAAGTAATGGTAACTTATGCAGCTTGGAAACCCTTTTTGGTTGCGCCTTGTTATTGTGCGGTTGTGTGATGATTATTGAATTATTGTGCCGTTTGTTGGTTATCAAAAATGATCATTGATATCTTTTGGGCATAATCTTTCGGTTATCTTTGACATAACTGACACTTAACAATGGTTGTTGCGTGTTGCTACAGATGGCACCTCATACCCGTCGTCATGGGTCAACCAGTGGTGGTGGGAACGAACATGAAGATGAGGAGTTGCCGCCTCCTCCACCACGTACCCAGGAATAAATGTTTGCTCAGTTCTTGGACACCCAGCAAGCGATTTTGCAGCAGATGGTTACTAGTAACAACCACAATCGCGATTGAGGTGGACACCGCGGAAACGATGAGGACCAATACAGTAACTATAAGGACTTGATGGACACTAAGCCTCCGGTATTCAAGCAGGCCGTAGAGCCGCTGGAAGCTGATGAGTGGTTAAATACTATTGAACAGTCATTCTCTGTGCTGCGATTGACTGAAACCATGAAGGCTAGCTTTGCTGCTATGTTACTGCAAGGCCAAGCTGGAATATGGTGGGCCAATCGTAAGACCGCCTACCCTGTGGTCGCTGATATCACCTGGGAGCAGTTCACCAGGGATTTCAGGGGGCATTTCATTCCAGCAGGCTTGATCAAGATGAAGGTCAATGAATTCATGCAGCTTACTCAGGGTACCAAGACCCTCACTCAGTATCATCATGCCTTTAACAATCTGTCGAGGTATGCCCCGTGGATGGTAGATACAGATGAAAAGAAGATTGAAACCTTCAAGAGAGGTCTTAGTACCAAGCTTATGAAGACTCTGGCGAACAACGCTTGTACAACTTTTAACGAGTTCATCAGTGAAGCTTATATCCAAGAGAAACAGAACAACTTGCACACTGCTTCCAAGGGAGGCAAGAGGCCATTTGAAGGAAGCTCTTCTCAGTCAAGGACTCCAGCAGCTAGTCGTGCGGTGGCAAATCGCCCTGCTTACCGTCCGGCTGTTCCTGGAGCAAAATTCAGACCCCCTCCAAAGAAGCAGCCAGCGCCTCAGCGCTACAAGAAAGGTTTCACAGTGCCTTTGAACAAGAACAATGCTCCTCCAAGCAACGCCGTTCCAGTGAGGACCAACCAAGGTCTGGGGCCATGCTTTAACTGTGGCCAACAGGGACATCTTGCTCGTTATTGTCCTCATCCCAGGCAGGGTCGTGTCCATCACACTACTGCGGAGGAACTTCCGGAAGGTGAACCAGTCACCGCGGGTATGTTTTCTGTAAATCAGCATCCTGCTATTGTTTTGTTTGACTCTGGATCGTCGCATTCTTTCGTGAGTCAAGCATTTGCACAAAAGCATGCATTACCAATTGTTGAGTTGAGCCATAGTTTCCGGATAACTTCAGCTGAGGCTGAAATTTGTACGCGTCATGGTGTCGGGGATGTGACCATCGAGATTGGTAATCGGGTTTTCATCAGTAGTCTTATTGTGCTACCAGGGTTGAGTCTGGATGTTATTTTGGGAGTTAGTTGGATGGACAAGCGGGGTGCGGTGTTGGACGTCCCTAACCGGATGTTAACACTGAGGGAACCCCAAGGTGAAGGCACTTTTCAGGTTTATCTGCCCCGTAGGGGAGATCTTTTTAGTCTCTCTTTCTCAGTGGAGGCCGTGACACTTCAGAGCATCCCTGTAGTGTGTGAGTTTCCTGATGTCTTTCCTGATGATCTACCTGGACTTCCTCCTGATCGAGATGTGGAGTTTGCAATAGAACTTATTCCCGGTACGGCACCTATTTCTCGAAGGCCATATAGAATGCCTCCTCATGAATTAGCTGAACTCAAGAAACAACTCCAGGAGTTATTGGACAAAGGGTTCATTCGCCCTAGTTCCTCTCCGTGGGGCTGTCCTGCAATCTTTGTTAAGAAGAAGGATGAAACTTTACGTATGTGTGTGGACTATAGGCCACTAAATGCTGTGACAATTAAGAACAAGTATCCTCTACCTCGTATTGATATCTTGTTTGATCAATTGTCCAAGGCCAAGGTTTTCTCCAAAATTGATCTGAGATCTGGGTATCATCAAATTAAGATCAGACCACAAGATGTTCCCAAGACGGCTTTCTCCACTAGGTATGGATTGTATGAGTATTTGGTTATGTCTTTTGGATTAACCAATGCTCCTGCACATTTCATATATCTAATGAATTCGGTATTCATGCCTGAGTTGGATAAGTTCGTGGTAGTCTTCATTGACGATATTCTGGTATACTCTGAGAGCATGGAGGATCATGCTGAACACTTGAGGATAGTCTTGACTAGACTTAGGGAGCATAAGCTGTATGCTAAGTTCAGCATGTGTGAGTTTTGGTTGACTAAGGTACCTTTTCTGGGCCATATCTTATCTGCTGAAGGTATTTCTGTAGATCCGTCAAAAGTTCAGCAGGTGTTGGATTGGCAGTCACCGACAAATGTGTCTGAGGTTCGTAGCTTTCTGGGATTAGCTGGGTATTATCGCCGCTTTATTCAGGACTTCTCTAAAATAGCTAAACCTATGACCAAGCTATTGCACAAAGATACCAAGTTTGTGTGGAGTGGGGAGTGTGAAACAGCTTTTCGCACCTTGCAAACGTTGTTGACCACTGCTCCAGTTCTTGCACAACCTGATATTGAAAGGCCTTTTGATGTGTACTGCGATGCTTGTGGCACTGGGTTAGGATGTGTTCTCATGCAAGAAGGCCGAGTCATTGCTTATGCCTCGCGTCAACTGAGAAAACATGAGCAAAACAATCCTACTCATGATTTGGAACTTGCCGCTGTAGTTCATGCATTGAAGATTTGGCGCCACTATTTGATGGGTCACAAATGTCATATCTATTCCGATCACAAGAGTCTCAAGTACATTTTCACTCAGCCTGAGTTGAACATGAGGCAAAGAAGGTGGTTGGAGTTGATCAAAGACTATGATCTAGAAGTACACTATCATCCGGGCAAGGCCAATGTCGTAGCCGATGCCTTGAGCCGAAAGTCTCATTGCAATGTATTGCAGCCTTTGCTAGCAAATGGGTTCAATCTTGTGCATCCAGTGGTGTTGAATAATATTACTCTCAGTTGTACTTTGGAAAGCAAGATTATTGAAGGTCAGAAAACAGATCCCGGCATATATCATATCAAGAGGAAGATGAAAGAACAAGAAATGCTTCATTTCCGAGTAGATGAAAAAGGTATATTGTGGTTCAAGGATCGATTGGTAGTACCGAAAGACCGTGAGTTGAGGAATCAGATTATGGATGAGGCTCATTTGTCCAAGTTGTCTATCCATCCTGGTAGTAGTAAGATGTATCAAGACTTGAAACCTAGGTTCTGGTGGACCAAAATGAAGAAAGAAATTGCAGCCTATGTGGCCAGGTGTGATACCTGTTGTCGCGTGAAGGCTATTCATCTTAAGCCAGCAGGCCTATTGCAACCCTTACCAGTTCTAGGTTGGAAATGGGATGAGATAACCATGGATTTCATATCTGGGTTACCTCTAACGCAAAAAGGCCACGATTCTATTTGGGTGATCGTAGATCGATTGACTAAGATTGCACATTTCTTACCAGTTCGAACTACAGATCGTCCTCATCAGTTGGCACAGCTCTACTTTGCTCAGATACTTCGGTTACATGGTGTGCCAAGGACGATAGTTTCCGACAGAGGCCCACAATTTATTGCGCGCTTCTGGGAGCATCTACACAAGTGTTTGGGAACCAATTTGGTTCGCAGCTCAGCTTATCATCCTCAAACTTCTGGTCAGACTGAAAGGGTAAATCAAATTCTTGAAGATATGTTGAGGGCTTGTGTTCTATCGTCTAAAGGTTCGTGGGAAGAATGGTTGCCTTTGGCCGAGTTCTCATACAACAATAGCTATCAAGAGAGTATTCAAATGGCTCCTTTTGAAGCTTTGTATGGGCGCAAATGTAGAACTCCTCTCAATTGGGTTGAATCAGGCGAAAGGAGATATTACGGGATTGACTTTGTGAAAGAGGCCGAAGAGAGAGTGCATACCATTCAAAAACATCTCAAAGCCGCTTAGACTCGTCAAAAGAGCTATGCGGACAAGCGAAGAAGGCCATTGGAATTTGAAGTGGGTGACTATGTATACTTGAAAGTGTCACCTATGAAAGGCGTGCAACGCTTCGGAGTGAAACGAAAGTTAGCTCCAAGGTTTGTAGGTCCTTTTCAAATTCTGGAAAGAAGTGGGAAGGTAGCATACAAGTTACGGTTGCCACCACACATGTCCACTATCTTCAATGTGTTTCATGTATCTCAACTCAAGAAATGTTTACGAGTACCGGAAGAGCAAGTGGATTTTGGTGATATCAAGTTGAAATCAGATTTGACCTATGAAGAAAAGCCTATTGAAGTAATAGATTACAAAGAAAGAATCACCCGTAGCCGAGTGATCAAGTTCTATAAGGTGGTGTGGAACAACCAAAGTTATTGGGATGCGACTTGGGAGCGAGAAGATTACCTCAAGGAAGTCTATCCGTCTTTCTTTAAACAATGGTAATTAACTCTAATCTCGGGGACGAGATTCTTTTAAGGGGGGAGGGCTGTAACACCCTAGTGTTAGTTACTATTTTCACACTTGCATTTGCATGTCATCAAGCATAGATCATGTCATTTCATGCATTATTATCATTGCATTTGATTTGATTCCCTTTTATTGCTATATGTTTGTTTATATGTCCATATTATGCAAAATGTGTTGACATGCAAATGTGATGCTTGTTTACGGTTCTAAATGCTTTATACATGTTTAGGATAACATTTGGAACAATGTTCATGTTGGTGAAATTCCCAAAATACCCCTCTAGCTCATAGTTGACTAGAGAGCCCTTTAAAAGCTATTCTGTTTGACCAAACAAGAAGGGCATTTTAGAAATTCTGCATGTCAGTGCACCCTTAATCAAAGTTGTGTAGAATTTTATAAGCAACAAACTTTATTTTTGGGTCAACTCATGAAAATGAGTGGAAGAAGGTCAAAAAGTTGAATTAGTGCAGATTTGGAGCTGTTTTGGAAGTTTTCAAATTTTCCTAAGTCTAAACCGGTTTTCAGTTTCGGTGTACCCCTGTTCATTGACTTGTATCTCTCAATCCAGGCCGAACTAGAGTAAAGTTCCTTAATATGAAATGATCTACTCGTATAGCTCTTCAATCCATATTAGTGAAGTTTTCGCTGAAACGCCCTGGATCGCGAGTTATAGATCGATAAAAATCGAGTTTCAGTCGGGTCCGCGGAAACTGAATCGGAGCCGATTCAGTTCGACCCTCGGGCGAATCGCGGGCGAATCGCGCGACCGCGTCAGGCCTCCGCTGCCAGATGGCGCCGTACGCCGTCGTTGCTGCCGCGCGGTCGGCTTACAAAGGGGAACACGCAATGCTGTCTCCCGCACGCTCGCCCTCACTCTCCCCGCTCTCTCGCCCTCTGTTCGCTCGCTGCTCTCCTCTTTCCCCCTCCGCCGTCGCCAGTTCCGCCGTCGCCATTTCCGCCGCGACCGCCGCGGTGAAATCCGCCGCCACCGAGCCGTCTCCGACCGCGCCACCCTCGGCGCAGCTGCGGCTTGCTCTGCTCTTCGTTTTCGACCCGTTGCCGACCTCAGCCGACCTAAGGTACAGCTCCAGCGAGCTTCTCGCCGTCCGCCATTGCCGGAGCGCCGCCGAGCTCTCGGGTCGCCGCGACGAGGGCGATGCCGGGGTCGGCTTCCCTCTCTTTTGCTCGTCTAAGAGTCTCCGTTAGCCGTAGATCCATTCCACACCGTCGGTTAGGTCTATCTCGCCGTCGTTTCTCCAGAACCCAAGTTCGCCGTGAAACCGCTCGCCACCGTGCCGCCATGCGAGCGCGGTCAGTGAGTTTCCGTGCGCAATAGTTCGATTAGTCGCGCGCACAGGTCCGCTAGGGTTGCAGGAACACGGAACGAGGCCGAGCCGCGCGAGCAACGGCCGGAATCGGCCGGCGCAAGTTCGCCGGACCACCGCCGTCCGCCATTGCCGCCGTCGAGCTCGCTCCGGTGGAGTACGACCCTCGGCAGTTGGTCCATCGGGTTCGTCTCGTTGCCGCGAGTCGGTAGGTAGCCTCGGCGTCGCCGGAGACCTCGCCGTCGGCGAGCTCTCGCCGGTCAGCGCCGGCGGCTCTGTTTCCTCTCTCTGACGCGTGGGGTCGGGTCAACCCCGGGGCCCGCGAGTCAGCCGTTCAGGTGCGCCTCTGGTTCACTGAGCCGGGTGCACGTAGCAGTTCTATCGGGTTTAGGTTTTCGATTTATAAAAAGGAATTTCCAGAAAATGTGTAAAACCTTCCAAAATTCATATCTGGAGCTAGGAATGTGCAATGGGGGTGAACCAAATTTTGTTGTGTTTGTATTTCTGAGCTCTATCAAGGAAAAATATAAAATGTACTTTTTGAATACTTTTTGTGTGCAGTTATAATTAAATTGTTAATTGCTTGTAAACTTGATAAATGCATAAGTAATTGCAGGAATGCGCTAAAAATGTGATTCCACTTGCATTCATCTTGTTTAGGGAAGTAGAATCTATGAAAAATATGTTTGCTGGTGTTTCACTGTTATTTATATGATGTCTAGTATAATGTGCCTTTTATGCTTTAATCTGGCAAAAATCACCATGCTTAATGTGTTAAGGTTATGGACATGAATATTTTTCCTGGGCTATGTTATGTTGGAAAGAAGCTAAGAAAATTACGAAATCTGTTGGTTGATACTTTTCACTGTGTTAAGTATTTTCCATTGCTTAAAAGGCTGGTTGCTTGTTATTTTTGTGTAGACTGTTATACTTGTCCAAATGACTTGAAATTTTGTCAGTAGGCTGATCTGGATGTGTAATAGCTACTGTAATTTCTATGGATTTTTCTGGTCACAGTAAGCAGTAGGTCCAGTTATAGGCTAGGGTTTATTTAATTGTTTCTAAGCAAATATCTTTTGGTTGTGGTAGGTTAGTTGATGCATGTTAATTATTAAGTGCAGGTTGTATACCTCTCACCCGGGATGAGAAATTATTCTATGCTTTGCTTAAGAAGGGTGAGTATGAGTTGGTTGTCTAGGAAAGAAATAAATGAGTGTGGATTGTTAAACTGATTGCATATCGTGGGTTAATTCGTGCATCTCTATCTTACATTTCATGTGCATTCTCAGTTCTCATATATGCATATCATGCATACAGGATCGCCGGGAGGAGTGACACTGTTGCAATTCGATCCACCGGAGGAGGGAGTTCCACCGGAGATTGAAGTGCCCGGGGTTTCCGAAGGACAAGAAGAAGAGGCTGAACTTCCGGAGTGCCCGGATCACCAACCCGCTAACTTTGTGAAAGGCAAGCCCCGGAGCATTCCTAAGTCTCCACCTACTCTTTTTACAAATACACTGGTCTTTATTAAATCGTATGATTGTGCACTTAAGTATAGGAGTTGATATGATACCGTTGCTGCATTTATTCCTTGTCCACTTATACTTGATCCTGAAGTTATTACTAGACAAGGGGATGGGTTCGATCCTATGCTTAGCCATGCTTAGACCGGTAGAAGTCGAGGGATTTCCTGTCCTTCGCGAGCATAGGTGTTTACCAATGATGATGAGGTTGGATTCCACATGATGGACTATATGTGCCACCATGCCACAGTGTCTAATGAGAGAATCAAGGCTAGGTAGCGGGGAGCCGCATGACATGGTTGAGGTCATGCCATCTTCGGTGCTGCTTGCGGCCGACTAGGACTGAGGCCACCAGACATCAGTTGAGATTGAAGGACGTCGTCACATAGCTGGCCAGATAAGTCGTTCTGACCGCGAAGCCGAGTATTTCTTTCTGAGCCGGGAATTGGTGCGACTAGGCAGACATATTCTGGAGGTAGGAAGTATGTGCGGAGACACCATCTTACCAAGGGCAGGTCAGGGACCTGATGCATCCTGGAAGTGGGTTGGTCTCTGAGAATATGGTCCCCGCCGAGCCCGCGACATATTGTGACTCAGAAAGATTTAACGGTGGCCCAAGAAGCCAGTGGCTCGGCTGACAGGGTTTGTGATTGGCATATTTGCCAGCTGGTACAATCGATTCGAATCTCCATCTCTCCTGGTTAGTGAGAAACTGAACTGATCTTCTGGTGAGGTAGAGGCTAATAACTTGAACATAATGATTATGGTGAGATGAGGTTGATATCTGTGGATATCGGAAATCATATGGTTTTATTGATTGCTACAATATTCAGTGAATGCTTAGTATAGTGGCTAATCCTAGTAAATAGTTTAACTGAAATCGAAGCTTATCACAATTAAAATGAATAAGTTGAGGTTCTACTGTAGTAATGCTTTTGATGCAAAATGATGCTACCCTCTGAGCTCCACCAAATAAGCCTTGCATATCCTTGAGAGTCTTTTTATTTACTCCCTGTCGGGTAAGTCTAGCTGAGTACAATTGAGTACTCAGGGTTTTATTCCCATTGTTGCAGATGGTGTAGTTTTCTACGCGTATTGCAGGAACTGCTTCACCCCCGCGGGCGAAGAAGACTAGACCCGAGGGCAGGGTCATTATCTATCTTTAGTTGTTGTAAGAATGCTGTGACGGGGTCATGTGATGGTACTCGTATTTGAACTCTGTGGTGTAAAACTATGTTGACTTCCGCTACTACCCTATTTGTGTAAAAGACTATGTTGTACTCTGATGTTTAAATTTCGGTTGCGAACTTATGTGTCATGTGATCGGGTATTGCTGAATGAATGATCCTTGGGGTATGAAATGTTTGAAATCCTTCGAGATTTCCGGACTACCGGGTTTATATTGGCTCAAGTGCGACTAGATTGCGGCGAAAATGCGATCGTTGTACTTGTGCTCGTATAAATTGGTCGGTTCTGTGACAGCTGTCTTAGTATAATTCATCCATTTGATAAGATAGTTCACAAGAGTAAAGTAAGTGTTATAGGAGTCTTATACTCACTCATTGTCCTCCCACCTAGCTATATTCTACTAGTTATCTTTAGTTATCCTAAAACCTTGTCGTGTCTTGGTGTCATTACCTTTTCCTCTATATATCAATTTACCCCCCTATCACTAGTTGATACTAAGTTTCTATAGACTTAAGGATCTCTCTCTTTTTATTAATTATTCCTAGCAACCGCTTTCCCTTGGGATAAAAATAAATAACGATACCTTGGAATACTCCCGGGTGAAGTGCTACAGCGGTATATTCTGTGCGCTTGTGGAATTATCCAATAGACATAAGAAATACCCTCAGGGTACTTCTGGCGTCGTTATCAGAGATAGCCTAACACCCTGTCTCTGGTGGTTGTGCTAAGAAGTGTCAACAAGCATTTCTGGCACCGTTGCCGGGGAAAGCATCAGTCTAGGAATATTTAAGAAAAAAATTGAATCCGGATTCTACTATCAATTTAGTTATCGATTAGTGTTAGGGGTTTACCCTATCTGTTTTTCTCGTTATCGTGAAGCTAGACAGTGCATGAACGTTTTCCAATTGCTGTCAAATTTCATTGAAGACCCTGAGCAATTGTTGAGGAGAACTAGACGCCGTCAAGTTCCACGTCAAAGGTTCATCTCAAACCTGAATCCGTTCGAGGAAAGAGGCTCCGCACTATCAACCGAGAAAGCTATTGCCCAAAAGACCATCTCTGAGTTCTTTGCACCGTTGGCTGACAACATTGCCACCGGTCCGCAGCTCAACTTGGGGGATGCTACCTTTGAGCTCAAGTCAGCTCTGATCAACATGGTGCAAGCCAATCCATTCTGTGGGAAGCCGCAGGAGGACGCCAATGCCCATCTCCAGCACTTTCTGGAGGTGTGTGCTACCTTCACTATCAAGAATATTTCGGCTGACGCCATCCGTCTTCGCCTGTTCCCATTCTCACTGCTTGGGAAGGTGAAGCAATGGTTTTATGCCAATAAGAATGAAGCTACCACCTGGGAGAAGTGCGCCAATGCATTTCTCAAGAAATTCTTCCCAATGGGTAAAACTAGCGCTCTTCGTGAAAAGATCTCAAGTTTCCAACAGCAAGCTGACGAGATGATTCCCGAAGCATGAGAACGTCTCCAGGAGTACATTCGTGCTTGTCCTCATCATGGAATTGAAGAATGGATCCTAATCCAAGGTTTCTACCATGGGCTAACTGGATTAGCCCGTAGTCACCTTGATGCTGCCGCTGGAGGAGCATTCCTGCAACACAATGTTAAGGATGCCAAAGACCTCATTGAAAAGATAGTTATCAACCAAGGATGGAATGAGGAGCGTCTCCAGCTCAAGAAAAGGGGTATGCACACCGTTCATGAGGTGGACATGCTCTCAGCAAAAATGGACCTCTTGATGAAAAAGATTTAGGAAGGTTCCAAAAAGGAACAAGAGGCCATTCGAACCACTGCCACCGCACGAGCAATCGAAGCTGATTCATAGTGCGAGGTATGTGGTGGAGAAGATCACTCAGGCAACAACTGTCCCGAGACGAAGGAGGAAGTGAGCTTCATCAACAACAACAACAATGGGTATCGACCCCAGCAACAAGGAGGATGGAACTCGCGCCCCTTCTACTAAGGAAACCAAGGTAATGGTTACAGCAATAATTTTAATAATAATTCCTATGGTAACCAACCTTCTCTTAAAGATCTTGTGTTAGGCCAATCTAAAATCAATGATAGTATAAACAAGAAAATAATAGCAAATGGCAAGATTCTTGAAAATCTTAGTGAGAAAATGGATAGCTTTAACACTGCTATGAAAAATCAATTGAGCTTTAATAAAATGCTAGAAATCCAATTAGCTCAAATAGCAGCAGCTGTCCCATCCTTCGAACAAGGTAAGATCCCAGGGAAACCTGAGGAACCAATTGAGGGTGTTAAGTTAATTTCTACGAGGTTTGGTAAGCCTCCGGTTAGGCAAAACCCGGGTTGTCTTCTTGATCCGCCATTCATGGCCAAGAAGAGTGACCCCGGCCATCCTACCATCACCTGCGAAATCGGGCCGCACACCTTCAACAATGCCTTCTGCGACCTTGGATCTGGAGTGAACATCATGTCCAAGGTAATGTATGAGAATTTGCTAGGGGGACCTTTGTACCCCACTTTTGTCAAATTGCAAATGGCCGATCAATCCATCCGGTTCCCTGAGGGATTGGCAAGGGACATCTTTATCAAAGTTCAAGACGAATACATCCCCGCCGACTTCATCATTCTTGACATGGGGGCCGATGACGAAGTCCCCATCATCCTGGGAAGGCCGTTCCTCAACACTGTGAATGCCATCATCTACGTGGGATTTGGCCAAGTCCACTTCCAACTCTCAGGTAAGAGAATTAAATGTCCTTTCAATGTTTATAAATCGATGCAACAGGCAAGGAAGAACTTGTGGAGAAACAAGCCACAATATGCACCCCACCGAAAGAATCAACCGCCAAAAGCCAAAAAGGCCGAACTAGTAAGTAAGGCTGAGGTGGTAAACAAGGCTGACTCCGCTGAATCGCAAGCATCAAGCAAAAAGGAATGGCGGAAGAAAGAGGTACGATCATCGCGGTCCCCATCTCCGGGACCAACCGAAGCACCCGAAGAATGAACCCAAAACGGAGAGGTCCTGCTCTACGGACCTAAAACATAGAGCCCTTACTGGTAAGATAAATCAGTACTTATCTCATATTTAATTCCTGCATTTCAATTTTTACATTTTCTTTATTGCATTTCATATTTAAATTTTGCAATAATTTATTTCGACAAAATAAAAAAATACTTAGATGAATAAAACTTGAGAATGAACAGTAGTGCTCACACCTGAGGTGGTGGGACCACCTAGGTGGGGTCGGCCGACCCCACCATGGGGCCCACCCACCTCTGGTGGTGTTGGCCTGGTGTAGTGATTAACCTCCTGAATTTTGAACACCATCTCCTTTTGAATTTGGCCGACCACCTTTGGTCATGACCACTTTCACTTGCTCCAAGGAGAATCCAACATCCACTACCATCCAATTCTGAAATGTGGACACTTTGGCATGCATTAGTGTTCCCATGGTCCATGGGAATCACTTTAAACATGTCCCCACTTTTGTCATACACCTTTTACCTTCACAAAACACTAGACAAGGGAATCTCTGAAAATTTCAAAGCTTTTGGTCCACCACTAGTCTCTGCTTTGCTGTATAAAGTGAAACACACTGTTTAAAGCTGAAAAGGGGACAAGGCCTGGTTCGGCCGAACCATGCTTTGGAGCCCCTCAACAAAGTGGTGTTTGAATTCGAAGATTCCCTATCCAAAGGTAAAAGCAACTCTGAACCTGTCATAGGGGGTTCGGCCGACCCATGTCTTGTCTACAGAGTTGTGTTTGAATTCAAATAGATTCCCTGTCCAAAGGTAAAAGCAACTCTGAACATGTCATAAGGGGTTCAGCCGACCCATCAATAACAAGCTGACAGCAAAGCTGAATTTGAATTCAAATAGATTCCCTGTCCAAAGGAGAAAGCAGAGCTAAGAAGCCCAGGGGGGTCGGCCGAACTGGGCCTAGTGGCCTGGCCACCAGCCCTTCTCCACCTATGAATACCCTTGCATTGTGTGGTCAATTCCACACCCAAACCGGCTGAATCATCTCGAGCACACAATCTCCCTTCTTCTCTCCATTTGAGCAACAAGTTTAGTTATAGTTAGGCACTCAAACCAAAAACCCAAAAAATTACTATAGTAGTAGAAGCTTGTCCTACTCTCATCTTTGCTCTCAATATCTTGTTTGTGGAGGTAACCATACCCCGCAAGGACTACTAACAGTGGGATAGTTAACGTTAATGCTAATGCTAATCCCTGTTGTTGTAGTGTGTTCTTGTGTGATCTCATTGCTGCAGGATGAAGAAGTTCTCCTCCGTACTCAAGAAGGCCAAGAGTGTCGTAGGGAGTTCCTCCCGACGACCCCGCCATGATGAAGATGAAGGAAGAGAAGTTTCACCAAGACGAAGCTTTGGAGTGCCTTTCGAGAGGACGTTCGACCCCGAGAGCGGCCTCATGTTGAACCAAGAAGAGTACCAAAGGTACCTCTCCATCCAACACCGCGGTTATGAACATACCAGCATCATCGACTCCGTCCTTTTGGACAACACAGGTATGACCGCGGAATTTAACACCGTTTTCAATACAATTGGGTGGGGAAGCTTTTGGGAAGTATAAGAACTTGGAATCAAAAAGTCACCATTGAATTCCTATGCTCTTTACAAGCCACTAAAAATAATGTCTACTTTCGCATGTTCAACCAAGAGTATAATTTAACTTGGGGAGTTTTTAGTATGGCACTTGGTTTTGATAACAATTGTCATCTAGATCTAGTAAATGCCACACGGAAATTTGATAAAGCTGAATTCTGGAAAGCTATAACTGGATCCAATGATTGCTCTGATCCTAAAACTGATGAAATCCATAATCCCACTTTGCACTTGATCCGCTATTTGATGGCCATAATTTTTCTTCCTGGCTCCAATGTGCAAGTTCTTTACAATGATGAATTAAGACTGCTCTATGCCATGACGAAGAAAATAAAAGTTTCACCTGCTAAGATGTTAGTCCACTTTTGGCTTGGTATTTTCCATAGAAGCGAGCCCATATTCTTTACTTCTTTTATCACGCGCATTGCTGAAACAATGGACTTGCTAGATGGAAAACATTACTTTGAATATATTGCTTCTCCTAGAGATATTGTAACCGAAGATTTCTTCATAAGTGCTCAAGTCCTAAAAAGAGATGAAAATGGTGATCTAAAAATGATTTATCCTGGCCATACAGCCGAAATCTCTCTCCCATGTGAGACGCGTCGGTTGTATGCACTGCGCACACTAACTATAAATTGGGACCGAGAGGCAAGAAGCCAAAATATTGCAGGATCAAGAAGGGTGACAAGGAGCATGTCACAAGCCGCTCAATTTGAGCAAGGCGGCACATCACGAGCTACAGGGAGATACGAAGAAGAAGGCGATGAGGCAAGTTCCATGGACATTTCAAGGTCCACGGAACGGCCTCAACAGCACACTCCAAGAGTGTGCATCCCCGTCCGTCCGCACGGGCGAGGGGTCGTCGAATCCAAGGATCAGAAATGGACCAACTCATCAACGATATGGGCGCAATACAAGTTGAGCAAGATGCAACTCTGAGTATGGCACAACAAAATGCCCAACTATTGCAAGCTATCCAAGACGAAGAAGCACAACGCTGGGCGGGATGGTTCCAATACTATCCGCCGCCATAATGAGCAAAAAGGACAAGCTTGGGGGAGATCCTCTCCCCCACCAAGGTAAGTATTCTATCCTAGCTATTTACATTATTTTAATTTATTGCATTTAAAAAAAAGCATAAGATAAAAATACCAAAAATATTTTCCTTATTCCCATATGTCTCATGAATGTTTATCTTTCTCATGAAAATGATGAATAGTTGCTCTGTTAATGTTTCTTTATTGCCTAGTTTACAACTTAGTATTTCTTTGAGTATGGATCACTTGGCTCATTTAAAATCATCATGAACCTGAAAACTTTATGGATGCTATGTGCTAGAACTAAGTCTAGGTTGTTGTGAGATATGATATAGTAAAACAAGAGCTACTATAATATTGTTCTAAGCATGCATGATTACTGGAGATTTATTTCTTAATCAATCAAAACCTTATTGTTCCTCAATGGTGATAAATTCCTACCACAGCCATATATGCTATACATGTCTAAAACCTTCCACATAAGCTATTTGCTTTGTATTGAGTTTTGTCAAGTCTTGTTGACCCTTATTGAGAGTCTTATCATGCTCCCAAGATCAAGATCATGTACACACCACATATACATGCTGCTTCTACACTAGAAGTACGCAACCACACGCCTTTTATTTCCACCAAATAAATGCTCCATGTGTTAAAATCATAGAAAATCTCTCTTAATTATTATGGTAGAAGAGACAAATGGCTATGCAAAATAAAAATAAAGAAAGATGGACACAAGAGAGTCCATAGAAAAGAAAAGAAAAATATGAGCAAGTCTAGGCTCATGAATAAAGAGAAGAAAAATGATAGCCATGTCTCTAAAATTTATTAGAGAGAGATACAATTTCAAATAAAGGAGCATTATAGTTTATATTTTCCACACACTTGCACATCTTGATCTAAGGGCATGACACTTCTCTCTTTAGATCCAAGCTTTGACTCTACAACATATGCAAAGTAAGTATGCTATACTCTTTCATTCCTACCTTAAGCTCCACATAAGCCATTTTTAGAAGTAGGATAATGAAGAGAAGGCAACATTTACTTTGTGCCTTGGTAAGGAATCACACACCATTTGAGCGACCTGAGAGAACCATATGAGGAACATTAAGTTTTCTTTTGCAAAACATTGTTAAAACCTCCAGTATGAAACTTGCAAAGAATGAGAAAAGTAGTGCTCAAGTTAAACTGTTCTGTCTCTTAGGAAAGGCCATTAGCCCCATAAAGGACTAAGGTAAAATGGGTGAATTTTCATAGCCAATTTTTCCATTCAAAAGAGAAGTATTCTGTTGTGCACTTGGTACTAAGGAAATATGAACATTGTAGCAACTCCTGATCCACCAAGGATAAGTTTAATTATTTGCTCGGGACGAGCAAAGGTTAAGCTTGGGGGATCTTGTTGACGGTGGATATATCCTAAAATTTCACATTCAAACACCGTCAACAGGCCTGGATTCAAGGGAAAATAAATATATCATGAACATATTTTATCAATAACTAGTTTCACTTGTACTCTTAAGCTTGTGAATATAGGGAAGATGAAATAGAGCTGAAATGAGCACTTGGAGCCCAACTAAGTGGTTCGGCCGAACCACTAATTTGGGAACCAAGTCACCACACTTCAACAAATGACACAAGGGACCACATGGAAGAGAATGGAGCTTGAGATGGGGCCATGCATGGTTCGGCTGAACCCTACATGGGGCTCACCTGGCTCCAGTGACGTGGCACGATCCGTGGGACACTCCACCCAACTCAATTCAGCCATCAGATGAACATGTGTTTCCATTCAACGGTGGAGATTCAAGGCACACGGATTGAGGCGTGAAATAACACAATCAAGACAGAACCAGCACAGGAGGACACTCTATGACTGATGGGGACCACACCTGGCTGGGCTCCACCTATCATAGGGGTCGGCCGAACCACCCTAGGTGGGCCCTGGCCACCGACCTCCTCCACCGACCCTCAGCATGTTTCCCATGTGCTGAAATCACTACGGCCATCCATCTTATGGCGGTTCAAGGGTGGTTCATCCAAGGGAGGAGAGGCAAGGAGCACACGGATCGCTGATGTGGCAGCCCTCAACTCTCCCCTATAAATAGAGGTAGCCATCACCCTCTTCAAGACACCCAAGATACACAAGAGCCACAAGAGACAAGAGAAGCTCCACTCTTTAGTAGTAGTAGTAGTATTAGTCTAGTGTGGGAGTTAGAGTCAAGTCGAGCTACGCTCGGAGTCTCCGGAGTCATCTGCTGGAGAGTCTGGTATAGCTCCTGTACCTTTCCTTCTGTAAGACTTTACCTTTATTAATATATTATCTTTACTTTACTTTACTAAGTCTCTACTTAGTGCATTACTATTCTTTATAGTATTGTTGTGTTTTGTGTTAACTTATAGTTGAGTTATATTAGATAGTGATCCTGTAACCAGCTCACGTGTGTAGTTCATTGCCTGTTATAGGGTGCTTTAGTTGTTGGTACGCAACTAGAGTAGTAAGGCTTAGTGTAAGCGTGGTGCTTAGACTAGATCTTGCCTTTGAATACCGCTTGTCACATGGATTGTTTGTGGGTGCTAGCAGGTGGTGGCAGCCCTGTCTAATCTTAGTATCCCTCCACGTGTTTTAGGCAATTTCTTAAAAGGTAGGCTCCCATAAGAGACTAGCCGCTTCGGGTAGAGGTTATCCCCTACTGTCTCGCCTATCCCCTACACACCGAAAGTAAGGTAGCTGTCTTAGTATAATTCATCCATTTGATAAGATAGTTCACAAGAATAAAGTAAGTGTCATAGGAGTCTTATACTCACTCGTTGTGCTCCCACCTAACTATACTCTACTAGTTATCTTTAGTTATCCTAAAACCTTGTCGTGTCTTGGTGTCATTACCTTTTTCTCTATATATCAATTTACCCCCCTATCACTAGTTGATACTAAGTTGCTATAGTCTTAAGGATCTCTCTCTTTTTATTAATTATTCCTAGCAACCGTTTTCCTGGGATAAAAATAAATAACGATACATTAGAATACTTCCGGGTGAAGTGCTACAGCGGTATATTCTGTGCGCTTGCGGAATTATCCAATAGACATAAGAAATACCCTTAGGGAACTTCTAGTGCCATTATCAGAGATAGCCTAACACCCTGTGTCTGGTGATTGCGCTAAGAAGTGTCAACAAGAACTGTCACAGAATGACGAATGTGCATAGATTATAGAAAACTCAATAAAGCAACAAAGAAAGATCATTTTCCGCTATCCTTCATTGATGAGATGCTAGAACGTTTGGCAAATAATTCTTTCTTTTGTTTTCTTGATGGTTATTCTGGATATCACCAAATTCCTATCCACCCTGATGATCAAAGCAAAACCACTTTTGCATGTCCTTATGGAACTTATGCTTATCGTAGAATGTCTTTTGGATTATGTAATGCACCTGCTTCTTTTCAAAGATGTATGATGTCTATATTTTCTGAAATGATAGAAGAGATCATGGATGTTTTTATGGATAATTTTTCAGTTTATGGAAAAACTTTCAATGATTGTTTAGAAAATCTAGATAAGGTTTTGTAGAGATGTGAAGAAAAACACTTAGTCCTTAATTGGGAAAAATGTCATTTTATGGTTAGAGAAGGAATAGTGCTAAGACATTTAGTGTCTGAAAGAGGTATAGAGGTAGACAAGGCAAAAATTGAAGTAATTGAACAACTACCTTCACCTGTTAATATAAATGGAATCCGAAGTTTTCTTGGTCATTGTGGTTTTTATCGCAGATTTATAAAAGATTTTTCACATCTTGCAACACCACTGACTAGCTTGCTAGCTAAGGATGTACCTTTTGAATTTGATGATGCATGTTTAAAATCTTTTAATATTTTTAAGGAAGCACTTACATCAGCACGAATCATCCAACCCCCTGATTGGTCTTTACCTTTTGAAATTATGTGTGATGTTAGTGATTATGCTGTAGGAGCAGTATTAGGACAAATAAAGGATAAGAAGCATCATGCAATTTCTTATGCTATTAAAACTATGACAGGAGCACAATTAAATCATTCGACAACTGAAAAAGAACTCCTGACTGTTGTTTTTGCTATTGATAAATTTAGATCTTACTTAGTAGGAGGAAAAATAATTGTTTATTCTCATCATGCTGCTTTAAAATATTTGCTCACTAAGAAAGATGCTAAACCTCGTTTGATAAGATGAATTTTGTTACTTCAAGAATTTGACTTAGAAATTAAAGATAGAAGAGGAATAGAAAATCCAGTTGCTGATCACTTGTCTAGAATATACTTTGAGAAACCTCAAGAATTACCTATTAATGACTCATTGAGAGATGACAATATATTTAAAGTGGCCAAGTCAGACCCTTGGTATGTGAATATTGTCAACTTTATGGTTGCAGGTTATGTACCACCAGGGGAAAATAAAAAGAAGCTCATTTATGAAAGTAGTCTCCACATATGGGATCCACCATACCTCTTCAGAATTGGCTCAGATGGGTTACTTAGAAGATGTGTACCCGTAGAAGAGGGCATGCAGATCATTCAGAAATGCCATGCATTACCATATGGAGGTCATTATGGGGCATTCCGCACTCATGCTAAAATCTGGCAGAGTGGGTTCTTTTGGCCAACTATGTATGAAAACACCAAAGATTTTGTCCGAAGATGTGGATCATGTCAGAGGCACGGAAATATCAATGCAAGAGATTCTATGCTACTCATCAACAATCTCTAGATCGAGCTCTTTGATGTCTGGGGAATTGATTACATGGGACCATTTGTGAAATCAAGGAATTATGAATACATTCTGGTGGCAGTTGACTATGTAACGAAGTGAATAGAAGCTATGCCATGCATGAATGCTGATTCCAAACACTCAAAGAAGATGTTCGAAGAGATTATATTTCCAAGGTTTGGAACACCAAGGATGGTCATTAGTGACGGAGGAACACACTTCACTGATAAAAAGTTTCACCGATACTTGCAAGCTCATGGAATCCATCATAATGTTGCTACACCATACCATCCTCAGACAAGTGGCCAGGCAGAAACATCAAACAAACAAATCAAGAATATTTTACAGAAGACAGTAAATGAGATGGGTACTGCATGGAAGGACCGATTACCCGAAGCACTTTGGGCATATCGGACTGCCTACAAGACACCCTTGGGCATGTCACCTTACCCGCTAGTATATGGTAAGACCTATCATTTACCGGTAGAGTTAGAGGATAGGGCTCACTGGGCTATCAAGAGATGGAATATGGACTTTGAAGCCGCTGGAGAAAAGAGAAAGATGCAACTATCAGAATTAGAAGAATGGAGAGAAAAGGCTTATCACAATTCAAAGATCTATAAAGAAAGAACAAAAAGATGGTATGACAAGAGTATCAAGAAGAAGGAGTTTACACCAGGAGATAAGGTATTACTTTTTAATTCCAGGTTTAAATTATTCGGGCTTGGAAAACTACGAAGCAAATGGGAAGGACCATTTACGGTTATGAATGCATCGCCACATGGAGCGGTAACTCTACAATCACACGAAGGTACGTTATTCAAGGTAAATGGTCACAGACTTAAATTATTTTTAGAACCATTTAATTCAGAAGTTGTTGATGGGCTGGACTTTGTCCAACTACCAACTTTTTAGTCCAGTCATCGTCCGTTACAAAAAATATTCGCGCATCGTAGCCAACAGGAAGAATCTAGAGTTTGGAGGCACAACGAGCATGGCCACCTCGAGAGGCAGCTTGGTAGGGCCGGCCAGTGCCCTAGTGGGGCCGGGCGGTGCCCCCCTATCCCCTTTCATCCCATCTCTTGTTTGCTTTCCTTTCTACACCCTTCCTAAATACATTCACGTAGAATCCCAGCGTGTATGGATATTTCTTCGTGCGAATCCTATAAAACCTAGATTTGACCTTATCCCGTCTCCAGAAACCCATATAAATATGCACCTATACGGCCCTCAGATTGCATCCCATCCATAGCCACCTCTCTCCTTCCAAAGAAAACTCTCTAGTTTAGATCTAGCAGCAATGGCAGACAAGGCGATCGTCGGCACTAACTTCGACAAGATCCCAAGCGACGACTCGAAGGCCATCGTCATCGCGCAGCCGAAGCCTCTAGCCGTCGTGCCACCGAAGCCTCTCACTGTCATGCCACCGAAGCACCTCGCTATGGCACCGCAACAGTACGAGCAAGTCTACTTCGCTCAAGCTCATCCTGCTCTACCATTGCCACCAGCAAGACTGCTGCTAGAAGATGGTACCAAGGGAAAGCAGATCGCTATTCCCCGAGGCACCCCGCTTCTTCCACCTAGAGACAATGAGCAACTCTTGTTGGTCAAGACTGACAAGAACGGAACGCTGGTATGTGTGAAGTACACCACTGCTCGCCCTGCCATCCATGGAGTTCGTGCACGTCCAGGCCGAGTCCGCTACACCGATCACATACCACCTCCGCCCAAGAGACAGAGAGCTGCATGAACCTTAGCAATAGAGAGAGGTTCTAGATAGCCTCTGCTCTCTCTACGAATCTTCAGTGAGAAGATTGAGGCTCTCTCTAACACCATTAGGGGTATAGAGAAGACTAACAAATTGAAGACTAAGATCATGAGCGACATGACTAAGCAGATAGAAGTCAATGTCAAGTTAATCCGCAGTCTCAAGCGTGACAAAGATCAGCTTAAAGGAGAAGTTGAAGAGCTTAAGGAAGAAATTAAGAAGTTCGCAAAGAAAAGGCAGCCTTAAGTTGCCCTGAGTTATCTATGTAATAAGGCACAAGTGTGCTATGTTTGATTATATTATCGAGTATCCTAGGTTTGATTATAATATTAAGTGTGTTAGGTTTGGCAAAGCCTAATGAGTTAGGGCAGTTGTTAGCTCAGTCAGTTATCAAAGTCATCTATTATTATTAATGAATAAAGTGTCTTATTCTTTTTATCAATATTAATGTTTTAGTCTACTCTACTCTCTATTTTTGGTACGCATGTTGTCTCCACATGTTGCGCAGAAAAGTATATAGGAAAACAAGTGTGGGGGAGGCACACCACGACTATAGAAATCAATTAGCTCGGGAAAATCACGTAATTCGGAAGAAAATTGAACCAGGACCATGCGCAACGAAGTGGACCCAATGGGGCCACAGAGGGACGCCGCCCGGCACCCTACCTAGGCCGGCCGGCCTCCCCTCTACTTCCTCTACATCCATGTCTTGGCCACGGTCAGGTTTGATCCCAATACAAATTTAATTACATATGTTTCGATTTCTGTTTCGATCTGAATTAAAATTCACATGCCAAAATTACTTTTAAAAGAGACGAAAGGACTGTTTAATTCATGGCTTAAGAATAAATTATATAATACTTTTCTAGGAGTTATGTCACTGTTGGAAACTATTTATAGGGACCCCATGATTGCTTAAGTTGTTGAGGAATATGAGATAGTAGAATTATGAGAACTCAATCCCTGATGTTTTGTCTTTGGAGATTTTATTTTGAAAATTCATATAATTAGTTATACCTCTCCTTTGTGGTAAAGATAATGTCCTACTAGAGCCATATATATAGGATAGAAACTTGCTACACATAGTACTTGTCTTTGTGTTGAGTTTGGTCAACCTTTGTAACCCTTTGAAGAAATTTGTCATATTTTCGAATCAAGTGCCAATTCGACATAAACATTACTCTAATCCGGAGTAATAGCAATTTATTCCATTGAAAATGTTTCTCTCCTACACTGGGAGAAAACACCAAAAATAGTCATATAGCATAGTCACCAAATAGTTGCTCCATGTTTCGTTAAAATCTCTCAGCTATTAAATTCAAAAGAGGTATGAGCTATGCAAAAGAAAAAGGGAGTATTAAAAAAAGTGGACAAGTGTCCAAAGAAATTAAAACAATGGGTACTTAGATACTTGCCTCCCTTGAAAAAAAAGAAGAAGAAGAGAAAAGATAGCACACACTCTCTAAATTCAATTATCTCAAGAGAGATTTATTTTCTCAAGGAGCAAGGTAGAATTAGGTTCCACCATATTCCACCAAATAAAGCTTGATTTGATTATATGTCTCATTTCTCTATGGATTTATTGATTGACCTTACAATAAATACAATGCAAGTATGTTTCCATACCTACCTGAGATCCACATAAGCTTTCAGAATACTTTTGGTAAGGATGCAAAAATACTAGATATATCAGTGATTCGAGAGTACTACAAAAGGAGAAGGTAAAGCTAAGTTTTATTTTGCAAAGTTAACTTACCCTCCAATTGACTTAACTAAAGGAAGAGAGTGATCTATTTTAAGCTGTTCTGTTCTTCAACTGCTCAAAGATTCATGGTAGATACTTTGAATTTCGCAGTACATAAACGACTAGAATAGTTTTATGCAGTGCTATGTTTTAACACTCCATTCTCTCTCTAAACTTTTATATCTTAAAAACCAACCTTTTTCTCGGGACGAGCAAAAGCCTAAGTGTGGGGGTAATTGGTGAAGCTTGTTAACGCCTAATTTTTATTATCAATTATCCCTGCATTATATATGAATATCAAGTAGAATAGGGTTATTACTAATAATTTCCATGAGTTTTGGTGAATTGTATATTTTCGAGGGATTATTCCAAGGAAGCATAAAAGAGGGATTAAAGTGCATAAAAGACACGAAACTTAACCGCGAAGGAAACATCATCATCAGGACCCTGGAAGAGTGTAGAAGGCACCCGAAGCAAGCGGGCCCCACCTGGCAGGTGGTGGGGCCGGCGCCCCCTAGGGTTTTTGTAACAGAACCGCCTTAATCACGTGGCCCACAGGCACCTGTCATTGCCACTAATGACATCTGACAGCCGGACCCATGTTCCAGATGACCTAGACGGGCTCTGCCGGGGTACATAAGCACCCGTGATCTCCGACAGGATCCCATTGCGAAGCCATTACAGGATTACAACATTTCATAACAAAATACATCAGAGTAAAAGTGCGGAAGAGTAAATAGTACTTAATATTACAAACCAGTGTTCGAATGGAAATTAGGTGCAGTTATTACAGACCATAATTTAAAAGGGGTAGCAGTAGCGGTAGAACAACAGCACAACAGATAGGTAAATATTACACGAACCCTGCCCACGGGTTCAACCTTATTCTTCCTCACTCTCCTGGACGATTGTGACACAGCACGGAGCGAGGCAAACAGCAGAATCCTCTTGACTACCTGCAGCGGGGTTAACAAACCCTGAGTACATGGGGTACTCCACAAGACTTACCCGACTAAGAGTGTAAAATTAGACTCAGGAATGCAGGCTGAGGGGAGTCAAGGTAAGGCTTTAGCAAGAGTTCAAAAGTTTTGCGGAAAAGCATTACTAGTCCGATATCAATATTTTATTCCAATAACATTATTATTCATAGACTATATCTCCAAGTTCTTTCTCATATATCAACATCCTTTCATTTGCTTTATCCATTCAAAAACATCCTAGTTTCGAACCACTATTCACTGTAGGTGTGAGGATCAAGTATCCATAACCGAGGAGCAACGACGATTCAAATCAATTAAGTACCCAGCTGGGGATCCCTATCCACACTGCGTATGTAGCACTTAAGCTTGCATACGCCAACCCCGCCTACCACGGCTTTTCATACCCCGGAACCGGTCATGCGCCACCCGAGAGCACAGTACTCCTCTCGTCTCCAGGCACGACGGCCACGAGGGTACACGCTACTCTCGCCATCTCTCCACTTCCAGTGCGTGGTTGTCGGTTCCAGCAGTAGAGCCACTGGAGTCAGAGGCTTCCCGTAGCATGTGGCTAGTTGCAAAGTCTTGATCACAGCAGGCCTAACAACGAATGGTCCCTAATGCTTTTCCGTTAGAAACCATGCATTGGGCTTCTAACCCAAGTACACTGGTAAATACCCGGTTTTCACATCCCTTTCCCGATGGCGACGAAAGTTGGGACTCTAACCCAAACAGTTGCCCAACCAAATGGGAGAATCCATCCCCGTTGATGACAATGAACTAGCTAGAAACACTGCCAACCAACAAGGACATAACCAGTCCCATAAAGTGATTCAATTTCTTTGTAACCTCACGATTGAAAATATCTTTTTTAAATCTAATCGTTAAGCATGACTAAGCATTTTCCAACACTTTTAACAAATTAGGTTTCTCAGGTGTTGTCAGGTATTCAAGGATGGTAATGCATCAATTGGTTGTCACTCAACTCCTATTTAACCTAATGCAATTAATTAACTCAAGTGATAAATATTTTTAAAACAATAAGGAGAGGGGCAAATGCACCGAGGCTTGCCTTGGATGGTGTAAAATGTCGGATCCGGGTCAGTGCCACAAATATCAAAGCCTTGCACAATTTCTGAAGCAACCTCCTCAGCTGGACCCTCAGACTTTATCTCCGGATTCTCGGTCACTACACGTGTGCAATAATGAATGCATGAATGCATGAAATGATTGGTGAAATTCAATAATAAATAAGGCACACACATGATCAAGACCCTACCATAGGTAAACATGATTATTCTAACTCAACATGCCCTAGGTCATAAAGGTGATTGACCTAGAATCTCAAGCAATCCAAATCACACCAATCCATAATCTTTTCATTTCCTATTCCTATTATTAATCATCTAAACCCATATATAATTTATTAAATATTTAAATATTTCCATTTGATGCCAAACTTCACCAACAGTTAGTTCTGGACCTAAAACAGCACCAATTAAATTTTCATGATTTTTGACTTACAGAGAATTTATAAAAAATCATCAAAGTTCCATTTATCATTTAATGTGCTGAATTTTAGTTAATACAGAAAGCACTCAAATCCTATATTTCATATTTTTATTAAATTCTACACATCACAGAGAACATCCACAAAAATTTCTATAATTTTTGGTGCAGTGAATTAATTCACAAGGAAAATCTCTAGAAAATTCTTCCGAAAAATGAAAACGGCCATTCGGCCCAACTCAGCCCAGCAGCGGCAAAACAACCCAGCCGGCCTGCCCGCGCTGCTGGCGCCCACGAGGACACTGTCAGGTCCTTCTCCCACCTCCCGCCGAGCACTTGCTTGTGCACGCGCGCGGCGGTCCGACGCGCGCCTCGCCGCCGGCGACCCTAGCGGCGCAACCGAGGATACCAACACGCACCTCTAGACCTAGCGGACCCCCGGTCCTAACTAGACGGATGAGACGTCGACTGCGCCGCGCCCAGCCGCGACCGCGGCGGAGGAGACACGGCGGCACGGCCGCGCTCCGGCCTACCGAGGACCAAAAGACTCTACTAACTAGACGATGGTTACCGAGAAGCTCACCAAAGACTAGTGTACTATCTGGACGGGGCGGAGGGCGACCGGAGAGGCACGGTGGGCGAAGGCGGTGAGCTCGGCGGCGAGCACCAATGACGAGGTCGTCGTTCCGGCGGTCACTGCAAACCAAGAGCAAAACCGTCTAACTCATGAGACTCAAGAAGGGACAAGGGCTCCGGAACGCTCCACAGTAAGAGAATAAGCTCACCTAGGTGGGCTGTTCTCGGAGAGACGGACCACGGCGGCGTTCCGCCGGCCGTGAGGGAGAAGATCACGCCGCGTGCTGATCTCCGATGATGAACAGTGGCCGGGCCGGGTCCAAATGGTGCGCCAAGAGGTGTCTAGCCTGTGGGTACAACGAATCGGGCAAGAGTGGATCGACGGTGGGCAATTTGGCCGAGAGCTGAGAGCTCACCGGAGAGCGAGAGTGGAGGAGGAAGGAGAAGAAGTGGTGCTCCTCGCCTTTTAGCGTGCCCGGGAAGGAGAGGATAAGGTCCCGACGCGTCCGGGTCCCCCCCCCCGAGCTCGACACGGCGACGGCCGGGCCTCAGGATGGCCGGACGACGGTCGGCACGCGCCGCGCGCACGCTCGCGTACGGGTGGAAGAAGAACAGGGGACCCCCCACCCCGTAGCTACAGTGCTAGGTTCCTAGGTGAAATGCTATGAGGATTCAAATTGATGCCCATACCGGCCGAATCAAAGGAAGAGTTGAATATCAAAGTTGCAAAGAATTTTGTGTAGATCATTTTTTCTTTTGACAAGAATTTCAAGTTTGGCTGAATTTTTAAACTACAGCAAAGGGGGTAAAAGGAGGGTTTGAATTTCAAACTAAAATTTTAAAATTACTTTTGATTTGTCTGAACAACTTGAAAAATGTTTAACATGAAAGTTGTTCTACTCAGTAGCTTGACAACTTCTATTAAGGGAGTTTTGGAAGATTCTCAATATTTTTGAAATTGAAGTTTTAAATTTAAATATCAACAGACTAATTTGAGTTTAATTTGAATTTCTATAATATAACTTCAAAATATCCAAAAATAAAAGTTGTTCCATTTAAAAAGTTCTACAACTTTCATTAAGACATTTTCATCAGATTCATTATAGATTTTGAATTAGGGTTTTAGGTCAAGTCTAGGCCTTAATTTGATTTCCTTTTTAATTTTATTTTTTGATCTTTGATTGAGGACTAAATTACACAATCAACACTAAATGAAATACAAACACTCTAGGAGCCCTAAGCACAATCATATGCAGATGATTAATATTAAACATGATGACATGGCAGTTTAATTAAGCAGTAATACCAGAGGTATTACAGCCTTTCCCCTAAAAGAAATCTCGTCCCGAGATTTGATATAAATATTGAAGCATTACTCGAAACAAAGCAATGGAAAAGAAAATATCTCAACTAACTCTAGTTCTAAACTATCCATAAAATAGGGGAACGTTTACATATGTTGAGACTAGGAAGTTTACATCTACAAGGTAGCAAAGAACTCGGAGAAATTTTCTGCGAGGTAGTCTTCCGATTCCCAAGTGGCTTCTTCCTCGGAATGTGCACTCCATTGGACTTTGTACCACCTGGTTGTGTTCCTTCGTGTGACACGATCCTTTATGTCCAGGACTCGAATAGGATATTCTGAGTACGTCAATTCAGGTTCAAGTTCCACTCCTTCCACATCAATGACCTGGTCAGGTACTCGAAGACACCTCTTGAGTTGTGACACATGGAATACGTTGTGTATGTCTGAAAGATGCTCTGGCAACTGCAACTTATAAGCTACTTTTCCCACGCGTTCTATGATTAAGAAATGTCCAACATAATGCGGGGCCAATTTGACTTTGATGCCAAACCGATTGACTCCTTTCATTGGCGATACTTTCAAGTACACATAGTCCCCTATCTTGAATGCCAAAGGTCGATACCTTTTATCGGCACAGCTTTTCTGTCGAGACTGTGCTACTTTCAAATTTTCTTGAATCTGCCTAACCTTTTCTTCGGCTTCATTGACCAAATCCACGCCATAAAACCATCTTTCTCCAGGTTCAGACCAATTCAATGAGGTACGGCACCTTCGACCGTAAACTGCTTCAAACGGAGCCATCTTCATACTTTCTTGATAGCTGTTGTTGTACGAGAATTCTGCCAATGCCAGACTGTCATCCCACTTGTCAGGGTAATTGAGTGCACAAGCCCTCAACATATCCTCCAATACTTGATTGACTCTTTCCGTCTGTCCGTCAGTCTGTGGATGGTATGCAGTGCTATGCAGAAGCTTGGTACCTAAGGACTTGTGAAAAGCCCGCCAAAACTTGGAGACGAACTGTATACCTCGATCGGAAACGATGGTCTTTGGCAAACCGTGCAACTTCATTAAGTTCTCTATGTAAAGCTTCGCGTATGTCGGTGCTCTGAAATCTTTCTTGACTGGTAGAAAATGAGCTTGCTTAGTGAGGCGGTCCACAATAACCCAGATGGAATCAAAACCTCTAGTGGTTCTGGGTAATCCCACGATGAAATCCATGCTGATGTTTTCCCACTTCCATGCAGGAACAGGCAATGGTTGCAACTCTCCTACAGGCTTCATATGGACAGCTTTCACTTTCTGACAAGTGTCACATCTCGTGACATACCGAGCAATCTCTATCTTCATCTTTGTCCACCAGAACTTTTACCTCAAATCTTGATACATCTTGTTGCTGCCTGGATGGATAGAAAACCTTGTCAAATATGCTTCGTCAAGGATCTTTTGTCGCAACTCCGGCACCTTTGGAACTACCAGACGATCCTTGAACCACACGACACCATCATCATCAATCCTGAAGCAATCTGCCTTGCCAGCTTGGACTTTCTCCTTGATGTGCTTGATTCCCTTACTTTCCTTCTGAGCGGCTATAACCTCATCTCGGGTGGGTGTTTCAATACTGATATTGGCCAGGCTGCCCTGTGGAACCATCTTTATTCCTAATTTTTCTAGCTCATAGCATAAGGATAGATCATATGGCTTGATTGTCAAACAATTGCAATGCACTTTCCGACTGAGTGCATCGGCAACCACGTTCGCCTTGCCTGGATGATAATGCACTTCAATATCATAATCCTTGATTAACTCGAGCCACCTTCACTGTCTCATGTTCAATTCTTCTTGAGTGAAAATGTATTTCAGGCCCTTGCGATCAGTGTATACATTGCAAGTACTGCCCAGCAAATAGTGACGCCATATCTTCAAGGCATGTACCACAGCTGCTAACTCCAAATCGTGAGTGGGATAGTTCTCTTCATGACGCTTGAGTTGCCGTGAAGCATAAGCAATGACTCTACCTTCTTGCATCAAGACACAACCAAGTCCGATACCAGAAGCATCACAGTACACATCAAATGGCTTTTCAATGTCTGGTTGAGCTAGTACTGGTGCAGTGGTTAACAACTTTTTCAGAGTTTGAAATGCCTTCTCACAGTCTGGTGACCAGAAAAATTTGACTTGAGTCTTCAACAGATTGGTAATGGGCTTGGCTATCCTTGAGAAGTCCGGAATAAAACGACGGTAATACCCCGCCATAACCATGAAGCTGTGGACTTGATGAACTGTGGTTGGTGGCTTTCAATTCAAGATTTCTTCTACCTTGCTCGAGTCCACGGATACACCTTCAGCTGACAAAATATGACCGAGAAAAGGAACTCGATCCAGCCAAAACTCACATTTGCTGAACTTGGCATATAGCTGGTGTTCTCTCAAATGGGTTAGAACAATGCGAAGGTTGTTGGCATGCTCATCAGGGGTTTTGGAATAAACAAGAATGTCATCGATGAACACGACTACAAATTTGTCGAGTTCGGGCATGAAGACTGAGTTCATCAGGTACATGAAGTAGGTAGGTGCATTGGTTAGGCCAAAAGACATGACCAGATACTCATAAAGGCCATATCTGGTAGTGAATGCTGTTTTGGAGATGTCTTCGGGACGGATCTTTATTTGGTGATATCCAGACCTAAGGTCAATTTTTGAAAAGACCTTGGCTCCAGCTAATTGGTCAAAGAGTAAATCAATGCGAGGTAAAGGATATTTATTTTTAATGGTAATCTCGTTGAGTGGGCGATAATCGACACAGAGTCTGAGTGACTTATCCTTCTTTTTCACAAATATCGCAGGGCAACCCCAAGGACATGAACTAGGTCTGATGAAACCCTTATCAAGCAGATCTTGCAGTTGAACTTTAAGCTCGGCTAATTCTTTGGGAGGCATCCTATAGACTCTACGGGATATCGGTGCAGTTCCCGGCTTCAACTCGATAGCGAATTCCACGTCACGGTCAGGTGGCAGACCAGGTAGATCATCAGGAAATACATCCGGAAATTCACAGACGACCGGAATATTTTGGATTTCCTGGACTGAGGTGGCATACAGTCTCTGCACAGACTTTTCAACCATTCACACAGGTAGTAGTAGCTGGATAAGAAGCTGAGATTGACTACCAGGTATGCTGACTTTTATGGTCCTATTCAGCTCATCGATGAGAGCCTTGTGCTGATACATCCAATTCATACCTAATATGACATCTATGTCCTGATCCTTGAGTACTATCATGGTGGTTGGGAATATATGCCCGCCCAACTCGATAGGTACTCGATGCACTACCTCCTTAGTATTTATATGCCCTCCGGGCGAATGTATAAGGAAGTTTTCTTTTATTTCCCCAATCGGAATCTCATGCTTGACAACAAATGTACGATTGATGAATGAATGTGATGCACCAGAATCAAAAAGTGTAATAGCAGGGTGGCTGGCAACAGGAAACCTACCCATCATGACGGGCTCTCCTGCAGGGATGTCATCCACATGAGTATAATAGACATGTCCTGCCTTCTTGACAAGTTTTACCTTCTAAGCCTGGTGCTGCTGGCCACGGAGCTGATTCTGATGCTGCTGCTGCTATCCAGGACCCTTCTAGGCATTTTGATTGTACTGTTTGGGGTATGGGCAGTTGCGGGCCCAATGCCCCATTTTGCCACAATTGTAGCAGGGATGGTTGTAAGTGGTCTGAGGTGTATTGATACGAACGCCTGGGGCCTTCGGCTGAGTAGTGTTTTGTTGGTTTGAGGTGTGGGAGGTAGCCGCGGTGCGTACCACGACTTGCTGCTGGGGATAAACTGGATGGTTGTGGTGAGTAGGATGATAGATGATCTTCTGGCGTTTTTGACCGCCAGAAAATCCTGACTTCTTCTTCTTCTTCTTTTCCTCCTGATGCTTACGATCACTTTCTTCGTAAGCAATGGCGCTATTGACAGCTTCATGATATGAGCAGTTAAGGTTGTTAGCTAAGCTGCGCTGGATCTTGAAGTTTAGGCCCCTGACAAAGCAATCTTTTTTCTTTTGGTCGGTATTGGTGTGTTCAGGAGCATACTGTGCTAGATGGTTGAACTGGTTCACATATTGCATGACAGAAGATTCCTTCTACTGCAGAGCTAAGAACTGATCTAGTTTCATCTTCATTACACCAGCAGGGATGTAATGTTCTCGGAAAGCTTCGTAGAACTCTGCCCAAGTAAGCTGATGTCCCTCAGGCTGTGCAGACATCAGGTTGGCATACCAGGCACTAGCAGGACCACGCAACTGCTGAGCCGCGAACAGTGGTGTTTGGATTTTCGTGCAGCGGATCAAGCTGAACTTCTGCTCCATAGTACGGAGCCAGTCATCGGCCTCCAAGGGTTCATCGGCTTTTGTAAATACTGGGGGACGTGTCTCAGTGAAGTCCACATATGTAGTTTCCTCATCTTCGCGGCGGCCTCGACGCCCACCACGGTTCTCTCGGTTTTGGGCCATAGCATTAGCTGCATTGGCCAGGGCTGCAATGGCATCGGTTAAGGTTGGAGGAATGGGTGGTGGGTAGGGAGCAACTCCTTCATCAGAAGTACCAGCACTAGTCGAGCGGGTGTTGACCATCTGTTTTAAGACAACCAACTAAGGACTTGCATTGCATAATTAAAACATGGTAGCATTACAACTAAAACATTAAACATAACAAAGTTCAACACACACGAACATAACTAGTTCCACCCAAACTAAGGTTCTTGGCACGGCGGTTACAACACTTGGATAGCCGAAGACTAAAGTCACTAGTCCTAAGACTAGCCTAGTCGATGACGACAATCTCCTCCTCGTCGTCCTCCTCGATGACCACATCCTCCATTGGGTCGACTGCCTCAAAGTAACCGTCCTCTGTAGCCTCACTGTCATAATACTCCTCGTCTGGTCCTATGACAACACCATCCTCGGGCTCCTCCTCTCGTGGAACTAGAATCGGATTAAGCTGATCGTTCAGCCTATGCACCTCCTCGTGCAGCATGCCGTTGTTCCACTCAAGGTTCTCAACGTACCCCTCCAGCTCTAGCTCCTTAACCCTCTCATGGACCATGCCCTCCTGCTCCAAAGCCTGATCCCTCTCCTGAGTTAGGCGGTCGATCTCCCGCCGTAGGTCTCTGTTGGTCCTCACATCCCGGTAGTGATCAGCCCGAGGCACTTGGAAGTCCTCCCTCATGAGACTTATCTCCCTGTGCAGCTCCTTGATCTCCTTCTTCAATTCCTTACGGCTACGGCGGGGTGGACGGCTGCCAGACGCCTCCTCACCGTCGCGCGGTGCCAACTGGTGGCGCGGAACTCCACGGGGACCAGTCATCTTGCGTGCCGTCAACTTAGAACGTGCCAGCTGGAAAGGTAAGTTTGAATTAGTGAGGATATAAGAGGCTAGTAAGAATAGGTGTGTTAAATCCTAACCCATATACCCACTTTTAAGGAGGAAGTTATTAACATGTGTGATTATCATGATGCATGCACGTACTTACGAATTTTAAATCATGCAATATAAATCAAAGCATAAATAATTTGAACATAGGGCTAATATTAATAATATTGTTCCACCTGCTACCACAACCATAATAAGATATGATAAAATATAGAACAAGATAAGAACTACTGGGTAAGATAAGTATGCAAGCAGTTTGGACTCAAAATAACAATTTAAGTTTTTATGATCCAAAACATTTTGAAGTTTTCGAAAAGTAACCCGCAATGATTTAGCAATGGAATGCTCTGATACCAGCTGTCACAGAACCGCCTAAATCATATGGCCCACAGGCACCTGTCATTGCCACTAATGACATCTGACAGCCGGACCCATGTTTCAGATGACCTAGACAGGCTCTGCCGGGGTACATAAGCACCCGTGATCTCCGACAGGATCCCATTGCGAAGCCATTATAGGATTACAACATTTCGTAACAAAATACATCAGAGTAAAAGTGCGGCAGAGTAAATAGTACTTAATATTACAAACCAGTGTTCGCATGAAAATTAGGTGCAGTTATTACAGACAATAATTTAAAAGGGGTAGCAGTAGCGGTAGAACAACAGCACAACAGATAGGTAAATATTGCACGAACCCTGCTCACGGGTTCAACCTTATTCTTCCTCACTCTCCTGGACGATTGTGACACAGCACGGAGCGAGGCAAACTGCAGACTCCTCCTGACTACCTGCAGCGGGGTTAACAAACCCTGAGTACATGGGGTACTCCACAAGACTTACCCGACTAAGAGTGTAAAATTAGACTCAGGAATGCAGGCTGAGGGGAGTCAAGGTAAGGCTTTAGCAAGAGTTCAAAATTGCGGAAAAGCATTACTAGTCCTATATCAATATTTTATTCCAATAACACTATTATTCATTTGCTTTATCCATTCAAAAACATCCTATTTTTGAACCACTATTCACTGTAGGTGTGAGGATCAAGTCTCCATAACCGAGGAGCAACGACGATTCGAATCGATTAAGTACCCAGCTGGGGATCCCTAACCACACTGCGTATGTAGCACTTAAACTTGCATACACCAACCCCGCCTACCACGGCTTTTCATACCCCCGAACCGGTCCTGCACCACCCGAGAGCACAGTACTCCTCTCGTCTCCAGGCACGACAGCCATGAGGGTACACGCTACTCTCGCCATCTCTCCACTCCCAGTGCGTGGTTGTCGGTTCCAGCAGTAGAGCCACCGGAGTCAGAGGCTTTCCGTAGTATGTGGCTAGTTGCAAAGTTTTGATCACAGCAGGCCTGACAACGAACGGTCCCTAATATTTTTCCGTTAGAAACCATGCATTGGGATTTTAACCCTAGTACACAGGTAACTACCCGGTTTTCACATCCCTTTCCCGATGGCGACGAAAGTTGGGACTCTAACCCAAACAGTTGGCCAACCGAACAGGAAAATCCATCCCCGTTGATGACAATGAACTAGCTAGGAACATTGCCAACCAACAAGGACATAACCAGTCCCATAAAGTGATTCAATTTCTTTGTAACCTCTCGATTGAAAATATCTTTTTCAAATCTAATCGTTAAGCATGACTAAGCATTTTCCAACACTTTTAACAAATCAGGTTCTCAGGTGTTGTCAGGTATTCAAGGATGGTAATGCATCAATTGGTTGTCACTCAACTCCTATTTAACCTAATGCAATTAATTAACTCAAGTGATAAATATTTTTAAAACAACAAGGAGAGGGGCAAATGCACCGGGGCTTGCCTTGGATGGTGTAAAGTGTCGGATCCGGGTCAGTGCCACAAATATCAAAGCCTTGCACAATTTTCGAAGCAACCTCCTCAGCTAGACCCTCAGACTTTATCTCCGGATTCTCGGTCACTACACGTGTGCAATAATGAATGCATGAATGCATGAAATGACAGATGAAATTCAATAATAAATAAGGCACACACATGATCAAGACCCTACCATAGGTAAACATGATTATTCTAACTCAACATGCCCTAGGTCATAAAGGTGATTGACCTAGAATCTCAAGCAATCCAAAATCACACCAATCCATAATCTTTTCATTTTCTATTCCTATTATTAATCATCTAAACCCATATATAATTTATTAAATATTTAAATATTTCCATTTGATGCCAAACTTCACCAACAGTTAGTTCTGGACCTAAAACAGTACCAATTAAATTTTTATGATTTCTGGACTTACAGAGAATTTATTAAAAATCATCAAAGTTCCATTTATCATTTAATATGCTGAATTTTAGTTAATACAGAAAGCACTCAAATCCTACATTTCATATTTTTATTAAATTCTACACATCACATAGAACATCCACAAAAATTTCCATAATTTTTGGTGCAGTGGATTAATTCACACAAAAATATTAAAATACAATACTATTCATTCTAATCAAAAAGGAAAATCTCTAGAAAATTGTTCCGAAAAATGAAAACGGCCATTCGGCCCAACTCGGCCCAGCAGCGGCAAAACAGCCCAGCCGGCCTGCCCGCGCTGCTGGCGCCCACGAGGACACTGACAGGCGGCCCCCCTGTCAGGTCCTTCTCCCACCTCCCGACGAGCACTTGCTCGTGCACGCGCGCGGCGGTCCGACGCGCGCCTCGCCGCCGGCGACCCTAGCGGCGCAACCGAGGATACCAACACGCACCTCTAGACCTAGCGAACCCCCGGTCCTAACTAAACGGATGAGACGTCGACTGCGCCGCGCCCAGCCGCGACCGCGGCGGAGGAGACACGGCTGCACGGCCGCGCTCCGGCCTACCGAGGACCGAAATACTCTACTAACTAGACGATGGTTACCGAGAAGCTCACCAAAGACTAGTGTACTAGCTGGACGGGACGAAGGGCGACCGGAGAGGCACGGTGGGCGAAGGCGGTGAGCTCGGCGGCGAGCTCCAATGACGAGGTCGTCGTTCCGGCGGTCACTGCAAACCAAGAGCAAAACCGTCTAACTCATGAGACTCAAGAAGGGACAAGGGCTCTGGAACGCTCCACAGTAAGAGAATAAGCTCACCTAGGTGGGCTGTTCTCGGAGAGACCGACCACGGCGGCGTTCCACCGGCCGTGAGTGAGAAGATCACGCCGCGTGCTGATCTCCGATGACGAACAGTGGCCGGGCCGGGTCCAAATGGTGCGCCAGGAGGTGTCTAGCCCGTGGGTACGACGAATCGGGCAAGAGTGGATCGACGGTGGGCAATTTGGCCGAGAGCCGAGAGCTCACCGGAGAGCGAGAGTGGAGGAGGAAGGAAAAGAAGTGGTGCTCCTCGCCTTTTAGCGTGCCCAGGAAGGAGAGGATAAGGTCCCGACGCGTCCGGGTCCCCCCCCCCGAGCTCGACACGGCGACGGCCGGGCTCCGGGACGGCCGGATGACGGCCGGCGCGTGCCGCGCGCACGCTCGCGTACGGGTGGAAGAAGAACAGGGGACCCCGTAGCTACAGTGCTAGGTTCCTAGGTGAAATGCTATGAGGATTCAAATTGATGCCCATACCGACCGAATCAAAGGAAGAATTGAATATCAAAGTTGCAGAGAATTTTGTGTAGATCATTTTTGCTTTTGACAAGAATTTCAAATTTGGCTGAATTTTCAAACTACAGCAAAGGGGGTAAAAGTAGTGTTTGAATTTCAAACTGAAATTTTAAAATTACTTTTGATTTTTCTAAACAACTTGAAAAATGGTCAACATGAAAGTTGTTCTACTCAGTGAGCTTGACAACTTCTATTAAGGGAGTTTTGGAAGATTCTTAATATTTTTGAAATTGAAGTTTTAAATTTAAATATCAACATACTAATTTGAGTTTAATTTGAATTTCTATAATATAACTTCAAAATATCCAAAAATAAAAGTTGTTCCATTTAAAAAGTTCTACAACTTTCATTAAGACATTTTCATCAGATTCATTATAGATTTTGAATTAGGGTTTTAGGTCAAGTCTAGGCCTTAATTTGATTTCCTTTTTAATTTTATTTTTTGATCTTTGATTGAGGACTAAATTACACAATCAACACTAAATGAAATACAAACACTCTAGGAGCCCTAAGCACAATCATATGCAGATGATTAATATTAAACATGATGACATGGCAGCTTAATTAAGCAGTAATACCAGAGGTATTACAGTTTTCACCCGCCGCCTTCTGGAGTCTTCTTCCACTGCCTTTGAGGAGTCATTTCGGCCCTTGGTTAAGTCGATTTGATCCTACGGAACGCATTCATCCCACCGGGCTATAAATAGAGGGCCAGACCCCCCTGGAGGAGAGCGAGATCAAGAGCTGAAGAGCCTGAAGCATTAGATAGATATCCACTAGATCTAGGCTAGCAATCAAGAGAGAGATTAGAGAGATGGAGTAGATGAGTAGAGATTCGGAGGAGTCCCGGCCTGTCGGAGCTTCTTCGTAGCTGTATTCGTTTGGATTCAGCTTCCTCGCCCGGAGTTGCGTTCTTAGGTACTTATATATTCAACATTCTGATTCAAGTAAGCATTTGTTCTTATTCGTTCTTAAGTTTACAACTCATATTGAGTGCTTTGATCTTGGTAGCTCCTAGGTTGAAGTAGTAGTTTGTAGTGTAGACGTGGTGTCAAGACTATAATTACTTGTAAATGTCCCCTAATTAGCCGGATAGTGGTAGTTCGCGTAGGTGACAGCTACGTTGATTCCTCTGTAGTCCACTTCTCGTTGATAGGATCGATAGGTGTATAAGTGTTTGGTAGAAGGGAACTCTGATTTCCACTCTTATTCATTTCACTGCCTAGTTAGAACGATATTATTCAAAGTTTACCAGTTGTCGGAACTAGATAATCATTAGCTATCTCCTTGTTCTTGATATTCTCTGGATTGATTGTGTTATCGGGTTAAGAATCAATAGACTTAATCAGTATCACCTACTGTTCCTTTGGGTTCGATATTAAAATCGGGATTATCTGGTGAAGTGCTACATCGGTATTTTATCTGTGCGCTTGTGGATACCTTGATTATAATAATATTTAATAGAGTACAGTTAATTTCTACCAACAGAGGCGAGGGAAAATTTCGAGTCACCATCAAGAACACCCATCGTTTCTCAAGCTAGTTCATCAAAGGTGCCAGCTCCGACAATGGAAGAAGAACACTTAGGAGAAGATTTATCTTCTGTGTTTGAAGACATGGCTGAGAAGACACTGCGCGAGTTCTCTGCCCCAACAACAGAAAACATCCGGACTGGACCAGCAGTCAACACTGGGGAGAATGGATTCGAGCTTAAGCCTGCTCTTATCACCATGGTTCAAGCCAGCCAATTTTGTGGAAAAGCTCATGAAGATGCAAGTGCACAGTTACAACACTTTTTAGTGATCTGCAGCACCTTCACGATCAGAGGAGTACCAAGAGATGCTATTTTATTCCGTCTTTTCCTATTTTCACTTTTAGGAAAGGCTAAGCAGTAGTTCTACACCAACAAAGAGAAGAACACTACATGGGACCGATGCTCAACTGCTTTCCTGGCAAAGTTCTTTCCTACAGGCAAGACGAATGCTCCGCGTGGGAAAATTTTAAGCTTTCAACAGCAACATGATGAATCATTCACTGAAGCATGGGAAAGATTTTAAGATTATATTAAAGACTGTCCTCATCATGGGATAGAGGATTGGCTACTGAAGCAGACCTTCTACCACGGGCTTATCTCTAGCACCCGTGAGTCCATTGATACTGCAGCTAGAGGAGCTTTCCTGTCACTTAAGCTTCCAGAAGCTCAAGCACTTGTTGAGAAGATGGCCTCAAATTCAGGCTGTATTGAAAAACGTACTCAACCTCGCAAGAGAGGAGGAGGCATCCATCATATCAAGGAAACTGACATGGTCACTGCCAAGCTAGACCTCATCATGAAGAAGCTCGATATAGAGAAGAAAGAAGTCATGCATACTGATGATTCTCGCATGACCTGTGAAGAATGTGGAGATTACGGGCATTCAGTTGTCAATTGCCCTACGCTGCAAGAGGATGCGAACTTCATCAACAACAACACCTACTATCGTCCTCAGCAAAGTCAAGGATGGAACTAGCCAAACCAAGGATGGAATGAACAACCTCGACAAGGTAATTACCAAGGTAACAACCAAGGTAATAATTACAATAACTACAATCTTTCGCCTTTAAGAGATTTAGTTGCTGGTCATTCCAAATTGTTAGATCAAATGTCTATAAAGGTAGCCTCTAATGATAAAGCTTTAGAAAATATTAATACTAGAATGGATACCTTTGCTTCTGCTATAAAGAATCAGCACAACTTTAATAAAATGTTAGATCACAATTAGCTCAGTTAGCTGCTGATGTCCCTTCATTTGAAAAAGGCAAGATTCCGGGCCAACCAGAAGATTTGGAAACTACTAACCTTATTGATATTCACAATGCAACCCAGTATCATATTGAGCTTGCAGATATATAGTGGATTGATCACTCACTACCTGAAAAGATGGGAGACCCTGGAAGACCTGTCATTCCTATCTCCATAGGATGTCACAGCTTTCCAGAAGCTATCTGCGATTTCGACGCAAGTGTCAACATAATGCCCAAGGTAATTTATGAGAAAATATTAGGTGATCTTTTGTTGTACATAGATATGCGTTTGTAGCTTGCAGATCAGTCCATTTGCTACCTCGAGGGAGTGCTAGAAGAAGCTGTTATCAGAGTGGGGCAATCTTATGTGCTAGTTGACTTCGTGATCATGGAGACAGGAGGAGATGAGAAGGCACCCATAATCTTGGGATGACCATTCTTGTGCACAACCAAAGCCATCATCTATGCGGAACATGCCAAGATTGTCCTCTCCATCAAGGACAAGAAAGAGAGATTTTCGTTCAAGAACCGCATATTGAAGACTCCTGCAGTCCCGAAGCAATTCCATCAACAAGAAGAGCAACAACAACCAGTAATGCCTTAGAAGAAGAACAATAGAAGATGGAGAAAGAACAAGCCCCAGCATGTACATGAAGAGACTGCTCAACTAATCACTGCTCTCAACACAGAAAATGATCATATGCTTCCTCAACCGTTCCTGATAAAGTCGTGACCCAGGTATACCAATCATTGAATGCACAATCAGAGACACCACTTTTGCCGACATTATCTGCGACACTGGATTAGGCGTCAACGTAATGTCCAAAAAGGTATATGATGATTTATTTAATGATTTATCTCTATACCCAACATATATTCAGTTGCAGATGGCAGACCGATCACTAAGATTCCCTGAAGGCGTGGTTAAGGACGTTATGGTAAGAATTCAAGATAAATATATACCCACAGATTTTCTAGTTCTTGACATGCAGGGAGACGATGAATCACCTATTCTTTTGGGAAGACCATTCCTCTACACTGCCAATGCTATTATCTACATCGGGTCTGGACAGATCCACTTCAACCTACCCACAGGAAAGGTACGTTGTCAATTTAGAACACTTGTTAACTGTGAGCAGAACAGGAAGCAACGCAACAGGAGAAGACGCCAAGCCCGCCGTCAGGCTGCTCAGCCTCACTATGGATGGGAGGAATTCCCTGGCAAGATTGTGAAGTATGAAGACTGCTACAAGGAGCAAGAAGAAGTTGTACAAGCACCACGCTGGAGTGAGTGGGAAGCGGAAGCTAAAAGGATGGACCAGATTGCTAAGGCAGAGAAAGAAGAGATCCATGCACAAGTAGAAGAATGGATGAAGAGAGATGAAGAATCAAGAGAAGCATACCTTAGGGAGTGTGACAAAGAAGAGCTGGAGCTAGAGGAGAAAGAAGTAGAAGAGACAAAAATGAGATGGAAGGAGAACAAAGAAGCACCTGCTACACCACCGCAAAATGGGGAATTGACTGAGGTAACCTCAGACGATGAACCTACTGAGTAAGTACTCTCCTCTATCTAAGTCTTGTCGGTAGACTTTAAATTCTGTACCCTAGCCATAAGGTTAGAATGGTAGTTATCTAATTAAGTTAGCATTCATTAGTAATTTCAATTCATTAGTATAATCACCTTTGCACCTTAAAATATAAAACAACAAAAATATTTACTGCTTTTACTTAATGCATCATAAATACTAAAGCCCCATGTGAATAAACTTATGGTAACTCTGTAGGATTATTTACTGTGGTGGCATAAAAATAAAAATAGCATATGTTTTTACTTTGTTGCATTATGAAAATCCTAAGCCTCATGAGAATAAATATTCTCCATGGCGGCATAAAAATATGGCACGTGTAACACCTCAGGTGTTAGCCACGAGCTAACCAGCGAGTGTGGACCTAATCAAGTTATTTCAATCAATGATCCTAATCACTATTTCATATTCATCTCCATCTACCTTTATCATTGGAGAAGTTGCATGAAGATTTAAATTGAGAATTCACATGAAATGACAAGTTATTCACTTAATTGGATTTATGGATTAAGTGAAGAGGAGCATGCAAAGCCAACCAAACCTTGCAACCTTGACCAAACAACTTTAATTGAACTCTACAACAAAAGTCATGGAGGACTCATGTTGAGAAAATGTCCAGAAAATATCTCAATTGGCCTAAATCTCCAATTTAAGCTCTCAAATCATATTAGATTGACCAAAGTAAAAATATTATTTCTGAGCAAGATATGAAGTTTGACCTTTAATAAAGGTTGAAGATATTTTAGAGTACAACAATTGTTATTTTTAGACCAAGTCATGATTCAACTTCTATGTACCTTAAAAACAGCACCCAGATGGGTTAGAGATCTAATTTCAGCACTTAGAATAATTCTAAGTCTGAAAATGGTGTTGATTTCATGGCCTTTCCGTGTTCACCAAATTTCGTTAAGCAACTTGAGTTGGACCAAAGATAGAAGTTGTTACGAACTCTTTGAGGCACAACATATTCAAATTTGAGGTCAATTCGACTTCGTTTGACAAGAGTTGCCACTCGATCTTTGATCGTAATTAGCTTGTGGACAGCATCAACTTTGAGCCTAATTATCTCTCAAACCAGAGCTGTTCTGGCCATGACCTCTAAATACAAATTGAAGAGCATAATCAGGTGAACAACTTTCACTCTAGCGCCCAGGGCAGAATATGCAAGAAAGATGCTGGAATCCACCGCCCAACTCGTCCACTCTCGCACACGCCACGTGTTCGACGTCGGGCTTCAAAGGGGACGCGTGGTCTCCCTGCTCTGTCCGCGCCCCCCATTACAGCTCGCTTGAGCTCTTCCCTCTCTCATCTCTGCGTCCTCAGGAGCGATGGGAGCCTCCAGAGCTCGCCCTCGTCCTCTCCCACTCCTCCCAGCTCGCTCGACCTCTCTCTCGTGCGCGCTTCCCGTCGCATCGCCGACAAGCAGAACGCCGCCGCCATTGCCGGACGAGCTGAGCTCGAGCACGCCGTCGTCCTCCCTCTTCCGAGCATCCTATGGCCGAGTCCCCTTCACCGTTGTCTTCCTCCGCTCCACGCTGCTCTCCTGAGCTCTCTCTCCGAGCTCCTCGGCGCCGGATGGTAGCTCGCCTCGGGCCGCCGCCGCGGCGTGCCGCCGGCGTGCGTGGCTGGGCCGCTACAGGCCACCTCTCGCCATGCCGAGGGCACTGGCGGGTGCGCTGGCTGTTGGGCTAGCTCTGGCCCCACTTCGCCGCCGCCGGCCGCTCTCCGGCGAGCCCTGGCCGAGCCGGCCGAGCGCTTTCCCCGCGCGCGTCGGGAGGAAGAAGAAGAGCAGCAGGCCGACTCCCTCACTCTCTCTTTGTGTGTATGACAAGTGGGGTCCAGCGGTCAGCGGGTCCCGCGTGTCAGCTTCGCTGGAGAGTTTGCCGGGTGCATGGACCGTGTGGATCTAGCGAGATCAGGGGTTAAATGTGTATTCGGTTTTCATTTTAGATTTCGTGCTATTACTTGTAAAATCAATATCTAGTGTTTGGGGGCTCCAAAAATGATGAGGCTTGTTTTTGTTGGATTCGTGGTAAAGTTTTCTGCATGTTAGTATAGTTGGTTGTGTCATGCATGACTATATTTATGCTGTAGAAATTCATTAATGAAATGTGGCTTAGAAGTTCATTTAAATTATCCCGATCCACATTTTGAGAAATATATGTCCAAAAATCATGATTCTAATTTTGTTAGTCTTCTAATGACATGCACTAGCTCATAAAAATATAAAACATATAGGTCGTTTACTATTTTATTGGTGTTTCACATTTATCTTTTTAAATAGGAAATAAATGGTTGAATTGCTTGTTATTTTTGTATCTGGAGTTGTATTACTCCAAATGGCATGAAAATTTAATTGTAGACTCTCTGTATGATGTGTAAGGTATGGTTAAAATTTCATGGTTTATAGTGCATTTATGGCTGAGTTTTGGATTTATCTTTTTTTATGCCTATTAAGTAGATTTAAATGCTTTATAAATAATATATTGTTGTAAAAATGGAAAATGGTGTTCCACTACCTTTATATGATATTGTGTTAGCCTGAGAATCAATAATATGGTCATGTTGTTTCATATTTAACTTGCTCTCCAATGCTTTATTGCATTATAGATTTGTTTATTTTGTAATAATTAAACTATGGAACCTGAGCATGTAAGATTTGAACCTTGGTCATGATTTGTAATCACCTAGCTCTCATAAAAGTTTAGGACTCATTTGAGATGTTTACCATATAACTTAAATAATTAAATAATGGGTTTTATGTAATAATGAGTGAATAATTAAAGACAAATGAATGCATAAATGTTTCTTGTGATTTCTTAATATGCTTTGGTCTGAGATGAGTCTTGTATGACCATGTAATCATGTTTGGAGCTATCTAAATAGCTCATTCCTATGTGTGCTTAGGTGATAAATAAGGGAAAAGCATGTTTTGCTTATACGCTGAAAATGGCTGCAGGCATAGTCCCTGTTGTTGTGATGATTTACCTAGGAAAATGATGTTGCATGAGAATGTGTTCTATACAAAAGTTGTAGCTAACTTCATTTTATAGCTTGTCCTAAAGTTTCATGGTCATAGGCCTGATGGTTTAGGAGTTATGGCTTTTAGAAGTCTGCTGTCAGGTTTTGCTTGTTTTCGGTGCAGACCTGAATGTTTGCTTTGTTTAACCAATTTATGTTTTGAATCACCTCTTGGTGATAATAAATAAGTTGTAGTAGATTTCATTGTATTTCCAAATTGTCTATGATCATCCCTTTTGGTGGTCTAAATCCCTAGTTATGATTGTTTGAGTTGGGAGGACAGAATCTGTCCAAGTCTGGACAGAGCTGTCTTCTTTGTGTTGTTTGACCTTTATATGAATTAAATCATCTGAAGAGGATCATACCAAAGTTGTAGACAATTTCAATAGCTTTTCAGAAAGGATTAGATCGCCTTGGTTGGATGTATATAGCTTCAGTTATGGTTAAATCTTGTGCTTGCTGTCCTGCTGTCCTTAAACTGCATATGTGAGATTAGGATTGCTTTCATGTTGCTGTGCTTGGTGTGATTGTTAGCTTATGGTTCAGTGATGGTAGATTAACATGCCTTGTATTACTTTCTCTTATTCATACATGTGTATTGTGCATCTCATTTAGGTACGATAGATGATGAACACGTGGAGTGAAGGACATGATGATGGAACTAACCACAAGACGGTGTGGTGGACTAATCACGAAGGTGGAAGGACTAATCGAGTGCTTGGATGGGAAATGCTCGTCGAACAAGTGTCATCTAACAAACACTAACTTAGTGCTGAACCCCAGGCAAGCCCGGGAGCATCCCTAAGCCTCCACCTATCTCTTTTTATAAATGCACCGGTCTTTATTAAATCGTATGTTTGTGCATTTAAGTATAGGAGTTGGTCTGAAACCGTTGCTGCATATCTACCTTGTCTACTATATATGTGAACCTGATACTATTACTAGACAGGTGACCGATCTTATGCTTAGCCCTGCTTAGACCGGTAGAAGTCGGGTGATTTCCTGTCATCCGCGAGAAAGTCGGGTGATTTCCTGTCATCCGCGAGTGTAGGTGGTGACTGACGAGATCCACATGGTTGGCTATACGTGTCACCATGCCACAATGAAATAATGAGAGAATCAAGGCTAGGTAGCGGGGAGCTGCATGACATGGGTCATGTTGACTTCAGTGCTGCTTGCGGCCGACTAGGACTGAGGCCACCAGACATCAGTTGAGATTGAAGGACGTCGTCACATAGCTGGCCAGATAAGTCATTCTGACCGCGAAGCCGAGTATTTCTTTCTGAGCCGAGCTTTGGTGCGACTAGCTAGACATATTCTTGAGGTAGGAAGTATGTGCGGAGACACCATTTTACCAAGGGCAGGTCAGGGACCTGATGCATCCTGGAAGTGGGTTGGTCTCTGAGAATATGGTCCCCGCCAAACTCGCGACATATTGTGTCTCAGAAGGATTTAACGGTGGCCCAAGAAGCCAGTGGCTCGGCTGACAGGGTTTGTGATTGGCATATTTGCCAGCTGGTACAATCGATTCGAATCGCCATCTCTCCTGGTTAGTGAGAAACTGAACTGATCTTCTGGTGAGGTAGAGGTTAACAACTTGAACATAATGATTATGGTGAGATGAGGTTGATATCTGTGGATATCGGAAATCATATGGTTTTATTGATTGCTATAATATCAAGTGATTGTTTAGTATAGCTGCAAACCTTAGCTTAATAGCTTAACTGAAATCGAAGCTGAATCACATCTAAAACTTATAAGTTGAGGAACTATTGTAGTAATGCTTTTTATGCAAAAATGTTGCTATCCTCTGAGCTCCACTAAATAAGCCTTGCATATCCTTGAGAGTCTTTTTATTTACTTCCTGTCGGGTAAGTCTAGCTGAGTACAATTGAGTACTCAGGGTTTTATTCCCAATGTTGCAGGAGGAATGCTTGGTTGACTAAAGAGTTACTTCTATCCTTCGGGAGAGGAAGACTAGACCTTGGGCAAGGTCATGTTATCTGTCTCATCTATGTTGCTGTGACTGGTCGGTACTTGGCACTGTATTATGAAATTAAGCTTATGTAAAACGATTTCGTTTCCGCTATTGAACTTTTATGTAAAAGTTTATCTTGTACTCTGATGTATTTGAAATATGTGTGAATCTATGTATCATGTGTATGTGTACTACTGAGTTTCTGCGATCCTTGGGGTATGTACTGTGTAAAAGTTTGAAATCCTTCGAGATTTCACGGACTACCGGGTTTATATTGGCTCAAGTGTGGCTTGATAGCTGGAAAAACAGCTGTCGATGTACTTGTGCTCGTATAAATTGGTCAGTTCTGTTACAGTTGGTACCAAAGCAAAAATTCAGCATGTACCGTCACATGAGTATTTAAAAATAAAAAGTTTTGAGTTTGCAAAACTAATTACCAACTTATAGCTATATATAGGTGTTTTAAGCAAATGGTTTGAACAAACTAAGTGTGCCAAGGACCAAGTCTTATAGCCCATATTAGGATTATTAGGTGGCTTATTTAAGTACTAATTTGGGGAAATTTCATCATGTTTCTATTTGCGGTTCATTTGGTTTTATCGTGCAGATAATTATGAACTGTCGGCTTCTTATTGCTTCTTGGGCTGACGATTTATACCGGCCACTTCAGATGAGGTAAGGTGAGATGTGAGTGTACGATCGAACAACCGTCGATCTATGGTGAGTGTTTATGGTTACTGAAGTGAGTACATGTGATTCATATGTGTACTTATGGAAGTATGATGGAGTAATTACCTTCTTGGGGTCGCAAGTGCTCATGGGAGCATTTCCGGCAAAAAGTGCTTCTTATTGCCATGCATACATGTGGGGTTGGGCTGAAATGAATCTTCTGCAGGTACGCTAACCTCGAATGCGTATATGGTAGTTAACGACTAGCTATATACCGAGAGAGTACGTAGGTTATGCCACCGACTTAGAACGTATTTGCCATGTTATATAGGCAATTGAGTGAGAACGAATAGGACGAGCATACATCATGATTGTTGCATCATGTGATTGTTTCTTGTGGCACAAATATGCTTCTCTCATCCTTGTTCTATGTTGTCTGAATAGCCTTATTAGGTTTTCAACTTGTGACTGCCTCTCTTCCGTGCTTGTTTTGAAAACCAAATAGTTGCTAAACCTTTAAGTAACTTCTATAAGTATTTCTCAACCATAAATCTTTTCAGAAGCTAAACCAATTCTGCCTGTAGGCTTTTCATTTGTCACAATAGACCCACCTGAGTTTCTTCTTAATGTTAGCCTATGGTTGTCATATGTTCTTGTTCAAGATCTATGAAACCATGCCTGCATTTTCTTTCATCTAAAGCCTTATCCAAATCCTATCTGGAGTGTCTCCTCTAGTCCTTCTAGATGTCATGATGATAGCTTGATCTCTGTTAAATTAGATCTTATAATCTTTTCTTTGGAAATCAGGTTATGCAAAATCGATCACCCCTACAAATGATTTGATCTAATCTGTTCCTTACTTCCAGCAGTCATCTCCATATCTAGAGAATGTTCAGATTTCAGTCAACAAAGCTTGCCTACATCATGTTCATTGGAGTCTTTGCCCAAATCCTTGATTTGAACCTCTTCTCAGCTTACCCAGAAGTTTCCTTGTAATCTTTTCATTATGGATCATGTTATGGTTTTATCAATTCAATCTCACAAATCATGCATTGAATCTGTCCCATGATCAAGTTGTTTTCCCAATCTCTCTAAAGGCCTAGCAATGTTGATCATTAAGAGTCTCCTAGTACTAATTAATGGTACACAAGCTCACGCCATTGGATGGTCTGAAGGTTTCTTGATAGATGCGAGATGCATGTGGAATTATAGAATCTCATGTTAGTTATTCTTGGTAGCTAACCTATAATTCTCTTATGCCATGTTTCTATCTAGACCCTCTCCTTGTTACTCACTTGAAGGAAACCATCTTGTGTGAGTTAAATCTCTCCTTCCCCATTTTCCTTGTATTTTTTCTGTATGAATCATGATGTTTGTCAACTCAACCTATGATTGTTGTATATAGTTGGTTCATGAGACATCTTGTTGTCTATGGTTATCTTCTTCTCAAGATGCTTGTCAATCTTTGTCTCATGATTTTCCCTCCTTCTATCTAATCTCTTGTAAATCATGGGTCGGGTAATCTCCATACTAGACACATGGAAACTGCGTGGGACTGAAGCAAAGCCTCATGTACTGCTATTTTGGCAACTAATCTGTCTTCTAACTCATGTTTTCATTGCCAAATCATGCTCTTGTTGTCTATTAACCCTATAATTGATTGTAGTAGCTTACCTTCCCTCTGCGAAATGTCATCCTTGCACAAATCTATCCTTGCCACGCATGATTTTCTCATTGGTTGTATGTTCATTTATATTGTTATGATCCGTGATCGATGATACTGCGACAAAACCGAGGACATCCTGTGGATCGCAACCACTAGGCTTTGTTGCTCGGCACGTGCGAATATTGAGGTCTCTGGTCATGATACATTGCAGAACTACACCGATGCGTAATATCTCGTATCTCCCAATCTATCCATGTTTCTTAAGATTTCTCATTGGTCATGTTTGATAGTGGTGTTATGATTATTGACTGATGGTGCCGTGACGAAACCGAGAACCTCTTTGTGGGGACGCCCAATAAAGTAGTGCTTCTCGGCACACGTTAGTATCACGGCCTCTAATCATAATCCATTATGAAGTAATACCAATGTGTTGTCTTCCATGGATTTTTCCTAAATCTATCTTTGAAGGTGTCTCTAATTCAATTTGATTTATCCCTATGTTTCTTGATCTATCTTGCAAAGTCTTTACCGACTCGATCCTTCAATGTTCTATCAGAAGGTACAGATGTTTGTCAAGTATCTAGCTTCCTTCAGAAGTCACAAAGAGAATGATCTTTGAAGAGCAAGTCACTGACATCAATATTAACAGACTACAAGAAGTGGTAAACAAAGAATCTGACATGATCTACTAGGGCATATCAACCAGCACCTGCCATTATTGTGGGATCAAAAGAGCACACGAACTTTAAAGTTATCTGCAAAGTATCAGCCAGGCAATAGTTAGCAGGATGTGATATGTTTTCTGATAGGTCATTTGCAAGTCCACTAGCTTCTATCCAAGTTCAATACCTATTTGCATGAAGATCATACGGTCAAAATAAATCTTCTCGTGTGTTGCTTCATGTCTGCTGACCGTGATGGTGACCTTGTGCATGTATATCATCTGCAACCATTTGCTACAGAAGCTGAAGATGTAGAGCCTTTTTAGGGACAACTGACTAGTCACCCCAGTGTGAAGAATAGTTTGCAGCTAAGCAATGAAGTGCATTTGGATCTTGTATCAAGAAGGAACAAGACCGGCCGTTATTAGTTTCTGCTCGATGAGAAGATTGCCTCTGCTGATGAAATGCGGGAGTTTGTTCATTCGATCTCTCATATGAGCAATATACTTCCTAATTGGATCAGTCTGTCTGACATGAAAAAATGGATGCCTGAAATTGCTAAATAGATTTCTATCAAGAAGCGTGGTTTCATGCTAACAAGTATGTCCCGTGGGTATAGAGAAGTAATTAACCCCGTTTTTGAAGGCCATGTCTCATAGAACAATGCTATACCAGAAACCTATAAGCCAATTGGTACTGTTTGCGGTACCCTCACTTCCAAGACCTTGCTATAATGAAGCCAATTCCATCTTTGTCAATCACTCAGATAGTGCAAACTATGGTTTCAGCCTAGTGAAGAGCTACAAAAGACACCCCAACAGATGAAGTCAATACCATAGTACATCTTGGTGTAATCAGGTGCCCTTTTTGATACTCTATGGTATGAACAACAAAAAGGACAACTAAAAAAAATCAGTTCCTTATTCTTGATCGGTCAAGGTGTTCTACCCACTCAACTCATGGAAGTGTGAAGTAAAGACAAGTTGAATTATGTCAAACAACATATTTCAGATTTCTATTTGGAAACCCTCTGATCTCGGATTACTGATGCAAAAATAAGAAGGTTTATCCAATGTCAAAAGTAGTTCAACAAGTTGGTTTTGTTGATTCATGGTTGTATCATGAAGAAAGTTGTACTCAAGTTGTTGGTAGAGGACTGCTTCTCAAAACTTTGTGAGTAAACACTCTACACAACTAACCTCATTAAACCTGTCAATCCGCTTCAATCTTGTTTATTCTCGGCTGCACATGAGAATACATAAGTTTGGGATTGCTCATCGGTTTTCCTCGTGTACAAAAAGGTTTTTTTGATTCTATGCAGGAATTTATGAATTGTCTCATCAATCTCCACAATTCATGTCTAACTGGGCCGACTATCATGCAACTGACTATGCCGAGTTGCATGCTGCACAAGCATTGCCACTATATGGTGTACCCCAAACCATTGTCTCGGATCATGAACTATAGTTTTCAGCTTATTTTGGAAGCATTTACAAGAATCACTTTACTCGAGTAAATGCCTGCCAGAATCTTGTGCCTTGGAAGAGAATGGAGTGTAACCATATGCATCTGTATGCCTACACTTGTCACTTGATGTCCTCTGTGCCTTTTATCATGGAGTGACAAAAAGCTTTGTGTACACAATGATACTAATCTAGAGTTCGTCCTATCTTTAGCATAGCATACCTCAGGCCAATTAGGAAGAATTGATCAATTTTGAAATACGCATTGAGAGCATATGTGTTTTGTTTTCAAGGATCTTGTTAGAAATGGCGACTGTTATCATTGTTTTTCTTACAACAACAGTTATAAAGAGGTCACCTCAGGCTCTACCCAAACGACTGTTGCTACATAGACACGAGGGTTCCCTTATTGATGGACATCAAAAGCACTGAGCCAACAGAATCAGCCATCACATTCACCGTTCACTCGACAAACTCAAATAATTAGGTGTGCCATTAGAGAAGAGAAAACTGCACACATGGAACATTATGTAGCTTTCCATCAGACGCCAATTGCTTTGTCTGTAGCCGACATAAACCTTGTATGTTGGTTAGGCAATTTTCTCAGCCTCAGTAAATGTCTGCCTCTTCTATGATCTCACCCCCTATGAAAATAGTGGTGTATGCTATATCCACTAGAGAATAAGATGTTTTGAAAACTACTCTTTGAAGCTCTAATCCAAATCCTGCATGCGGGAAGTGTTAACTAGGACGATTTGTCTTGGATTTCTCCCAAATTAGCAGTGTTATCTTGGATTCCTCCCAAAGTAATAATGCTTCATAGAAGTTAATGAAGGAAATTCTTTGAACGAGAGTCAACTACTAAGAATTCTTGAATGGTCAGAAACTTGTCCTATCCTTAATGATCTTTCTTGCAATTGCATCAAAGTGAATGGAAGTATATGATCTATCAAGAGTGACAACTGAACAAACCTTTACCGTTCACAATTTATCGTGAACCATGAGGTGATCACTTCTGTCTATCACTGCTATGGAATTTTTACGTAGCCTTAGCCTGTACTAGCACCACCTTGAATGGGTTACATTCTTTTCTGCCCTTGAAAGCTCTTATGTTCCGAATCTCGAGACGAGATTCCTTTAAGGGGGAAGGCTGTAACACCTCAGGTGTTAGTCACGAGCTAACCAGCGAGTGTGGACCTAATCAAGTTATTTCAATCAATGATCCTAATCACTATTTCATATTCATCTCCATCTACCTTGATCATTGGAGAAGTTGCATGAAGATTTAAATTGAGAATTCACATGAAATGACAAGTTATTCACTTAATTGGACTTATGGATTAAGTGAAGAGGAGCATGCAAAGCCAACCAAACCTTGCAACCTTGACCAAACAACTTTAATTGAACTCTACAACAAAAGTCATGGAGGACTCATGTTGAGAAAATGTCCAGAAAATATCTCAATTGGCCTAAATCTCCAATTTATGCTCTCAAATCATATTAGTTTGACCAAAGTAAAAATATTATTTTTGAGCAAGATATGAAGTTTGACCTTTAATAAAGGTTGAAGATATTTTAGAGTACAACAATTGTTATTTTTGGACCAAGTCATGATTCAACTTCTATGTACCTTAAAAATAGCACCCAAGATGGGTTAGAGATCTAATTTCAGCACTTAGAATAATTCTAAGTCTGAAAATGGTGTTGATTTCATGGCCTTTCCGTGTTCACCAAATTTCGTTAAGCAACTTGAGTTGGACCAAAGATAGAAGTTGTTACGAACTCTTTGAGGCACAACATATTCAAATTTGAGGTCAATCCGACTTCGTTTGACAAGAGTTGCCACTCGATCTTTGATCGTAATTAGCTTGTGGACAGCATCAACTTTGAGCCTAATTATCTCTCAAACCAGAGCTGTTCTGGCCATGACCTCTAAATACAAATTGAAGAGCATAATCAGGTGAACAACTTTCACTCTAGCGCCCAGGGCAGAATATGCAAGGAAGATGCTGGAATCCACCGCCCAACTCGTCCACTCTCGCACACGCCACGTGTTCGACGTCGGGCTTCAAAGGGGACGCGTGGTCTCCCTGCTCTGTCCGCGCCCCCCATTACAGCTCGCTTGAGCTCTTCCCTCTCTCATCTCTGCGTCCTTAGGAGCGATGGGAGCCTCCAGAGCTCGCCCTCGTCCTCTCCCACTCCTCCCAGCTCGCTCGACCTCTCTCTCGTGCGCGCTTCCCGTCGCATCGCCGACAAGCAGAACGCCGCCGCCATTGCCGGACGAGCTGAGCTCGAGCTCGCCGTCGTCCTCCCTCTTCCGAGCATCCTATGGCCGAGTCCCCTTCACCGTTGTCTTCCTCCGCTCCACGCTGCTCTCCTGAGCCCTCTCTCCGAGCTCCTCGGCGCCGGATGGTAGCTCGCCTCGGGCCGCCGCCGCGGCGTGCCGCCGGCGTGCATGGCTGGGCCGCTACAGGCCACCTCTTGCCATGCCGAGGGCACTGGCGGGTGCGCTGGCTGTTGGGCTAGCTCTGGCCCCACTTCGCCGCCGCCGGCCGCTCTCCGGCGAGCCCTGGCCGAGCCGGCCGAGCGCTTTCCCCGCGCGCGTCGGGAGGAAGAAGAAGAGCAGCAGGCCGACTCCCTCACTCTCTCTTTGTGTGTATGACAGGTGGGGTCCGGCGGTCAGCGGGTCCCGCGTGTCAGCTTCGCTGGAGAGTTTGCCGGGTGCATGGACCGTGTGGATCTAGCGAGATCAGGGGTTAAATGTGTATTCGGTTTTCATTTTAGATTTCGTGCTATTACTTGTAAAATCAATATCTAGTGTTTGGGGGCTCCAAAAATGATGAGGCTTGTTTTGTTGGATTCATGGTAAAGTTTTCTGCATGTTAGTATAGTTGGTTGTGTCATGCATGACTATATTTATGCTGTAGAAATTCATTATTGAAATGTGGTTTAGAAGTTCATTTAAATTATCCCGATCCACATTTGGAGAAATATATGTCCAAAAATCATGATTCCAATTCTGTTAGTCTTCTAATGACATGAACTAGCTCATAAAAATATAAAACATATAGGTCGTTTACTATTTTATTGGTGTTTCACATTTATCTTTTTAAATAGGAAATAAATGGTTGAATTGCTTGTTATTTTTGTATCTGGAGTTGTATTACTCCAAATGGCATGAAAATTTAATTGTAGACTCTCTGTATGATGTGTAAGGTATGGTTAAAATTTCATGGTTTATAGTGCATTTATGGCTGAGTTTTGGATTTATCTTTTTTTATGCCTATTAAGTAGATTTAAATGCTTTATAAATAATATATTGTTGTAAAAATGGAAAATGGTGTTCCACTACCTTTATATGATATTGTGTTAGCCTAAGAATCAATAATATGGTCATGTTGTTTCATAAAATGTTGAGTTTCATATTTAACTTACTCTCCAATGCTTTATTGCATTATAGATTTGTTTATTTTGTAATAATTAAACTATGGAACCTGATCATGTAAGATTTGAACCTTGGTCATGATTTATAATCACCTAGCTCTCATAAAAGTTTAGGACTCATTTGAGATGTTTACCATATAACTTAAATAATTAAATAATGGGTTTTATGTAATAATGAGTGAATAATTAAAGACAAATGAATGCATAAATGTTTCTTGTGATTTCTTAATATGCTTTGGTCTGAGATGAGTCTTGTATGACCATGTAATCATGTTTGGAGCTATCTAAATAGCTCATTCCTATGTGTGCTTAGGTGATAAATAAGGGAAAAGCATGTTTTGCTTATACGCTGAAAATGGCTGCAGGCATAGTCCCTGTTATTGTGATGATTTACCTAGGAAAATGATGTTGCATGAGAATGTGTTCTATACAAAAGTTGTAGCTAACTTCATTTTATAGCTTGTCCTAAAGTTTCATGGTCATAGGCCTGATGGTTTAGGAGTTATGGCTTTTAGAAGTCTGCTGTCAGGTTTTGCTTGTTTTCGGTGCAGACCTGAATGTTTGCTTTGTTTAACCAATTTATGTTTTGAATCACCTCTTGGTGATAATAAATAAGTTGTAGTAGATTTCATTGTATTTCCAAATTGTCTATGATCATCCCTTTTGGTGGTCTAAATCCCTAGTTATGATTGTTTGAGTTGGGAGGACAGAATCTGTCCAAGTCTGGACAGAGCTGTCTTTTTTGTGTTGTTTGACCTTTATATGAATTAAATCATCTGAAGAGGATCATACCAAAGTTGTAGACAATTTCAATAGCTTTCCAGAAAGGCTTAGATCGCCTTGGTTGGATGTATATAGCTTCAGTTATGGTTAAATCTTGTGCTTGCTGTCCTGCTGTCCTTAAACTGCATATGTGAGATTAGGATTGCTTTCATGTTGCTGTGCTTGGTGTGATTGTTAGCTTATGGTTCAGTGATGGTAGATTAACATGCCTTGTATTACTTTCTCTTATTCATACATGTGTATTGTGCATCTCATTTAGGTACGATAGATGATGAACACGTGGAGTGAAGGACATGATGATGGAACTAACCACAAGACGGTGTGGTGGACTAATCACGAAGGTGGAAGGACTAATCGAGTGCTTGGATGGGAAATGCTCGTCGAACAAGTGTCATCTAACAAACACTAACTTAGTGCTGAACCCCAGGCAAGCCCCGGAGCATCCCTAAGCCTCCACCTATCTCTTTTTATAAATGCACCGGTCTTTATTAAATCGTATGTTTGTGCATTTAAGTATAGGAGTTGGTCTGAAACCGTTGCTGCATATCTACCTTGTCTACTATATATGTGAACCTGATACTATTACTAGACAGGTGACCGATCTTATGCTTAGCCCTGCTTAGACCGGTAGAAGTCGGGTGATTTCCTGTCATCCGCGAGAAAGTCGGGTGATTTCCTGTCATCCGCGAGTGTAGGTGGTGACTGACGAGATCCACATGGTTGGCTATATGTGTCACCATGCCATAATCAAATAATGAGAGAATCAAGGCTAGGTAGCGGGGAGCTGCATGACATAGGTCATGTTGACTTCGGTGCTGCTTGCGGCCGACTAGGACTGAGGCCACCAGACATCAGTTGAGATTGAAGGACGTCGTCACATAGCTGGCCAGATAAGTCGTTCTGACCGCGAAGCCGAGTATTTCTTTCTGAGCCGAGCTTTGGTGCGACTAGGCAGACATATTCTGGAGGTAGGAAGTATGTGCGGAGACACCATTTTACCAAGGGCAGGTCAGGGACCTGATGCATCCTGGAAGTGGGTTGGTCTCTGAGAATATGGTCCCCGCCAAACTCGCGACATGTTGTGTCTCAGAAGGATTTAACGGTGGCCAAAGAAGCCAGTGGCTCGGCTGACAGAGTTTGTGATTGGCATATTTGCCAGCTGGTACAATCGATTCGAATCGCCATCTCTCCTGGTTAGTGAGAAACTGAACTGATCTTCTGGTGAGGTAGAGGTTAACAACTTGAACATAATGATTATGGTGAGATGAGGTTGATATCTGTGGATATCGGAAATCATATGGTTTTATTGATTGCTATAATATCAAGTGATTATTTAGTATAGCTGCAAACCTTAGCTTAATAGGTTAACTGAAATCGAAGCTGAATCACATCTAAAACTTATAAGTTGAGGAACTATTGTAGTAATGCTTTTTATGCAAAAATGTTGCTATCCTCTGAGCTCCACTAAATAAGCCTTGCATATCCTTGAGAGTCTTTTTATTTACTTTCTGTCGGGTAAGTCTAGCTGAGTACAATTGAGTACTCAGGGTTTTATTCCCAATGTTGCAGGAGGAATGCTTGGTTGACTAAAGAGTTACTTCTATCCTTCGGGAGAGGAAGACTAGACCTTGGGCAAGGTCATGTTATCTGTCTCATCTATGTTGCTGTGACTGGTCGGTACTTGGCACTGTATTATGAAATTAAGGTTATGTAAAACGATTTCGTTTCCGCTATTGAACTTTTATGTAAAAGTTTATCTTGTACTCTGATGTATTTGAAATATGTGCGAATCTATGTATCATGTGTATGTGTACTGCTGAGTTTCTGCTATCCTTGGGGTATGTACTGTGTAAAAGTTTGAAATCCTTCAAGATTTCACGGACTACCGGGTTTATATTGGCTCAAGTGTGGCTTGATAGCTGGGAAAACAGCTGTCGCTGTACTTGTGCTCATATAAATTGGTCGGTTCTGTTACAGCACGCATATTTAATTGTTTCATGAGAAAATTAGAAAACCCTAAAAAGAGAATCTTGCCAGAATCTATCAATTAAAATCAACTCAGAGAATAATCAATTGCTCGTTGGCTGACCGCTAACCCCTTGTTAAATTCAAGCCTCGAGATTTGGTTTTCTTGTTGGAGTATAAGTATGCAGGATAACACTACGTCTAAGGAGAGAGTTTATCAGTGGCGTCCACCAAGACTACTATTGGGGAGCTCACTCTGAAGATCACTCAACACCAAGTATTGCAAATATCTTGCTTGGGGGAGGAGCACCCCCTAGTTATCAGGTAACTATACCTATGCAATTATCGAGTCTACTTTATAAAGTCATAAAATACCAAAAATATGTGAACACATGAAAGTTCACCATAGTACCATAAGAAAATCTAAAAAAATAACAAAAATATGTGGGCACATGAAGGTCCACACTTTTTAGAAAAACCCAAAAATATGTGGGCACATGAAGGTCTACCCAATTAGGAAACTTCTGCTGGAAATATAAAATCAATCACTTACCATGGAGTGGTACTAAACCTAACCCCTCTCCATGAGATTTGGTATTTTTGTTGGCAATTGAGTTTCACAGGAAAATACAAGATCAAAGAGCTAGTCAACCCGACGCCCTTACGCTGCCGATACACCTACTTCCAGAAGGATCACTCAATTTGCAACATCAAAGACCCTGTCAAACATCCAGTTTGGGGGAGGGCACCCTCCATTTAAAGTTCAGCTAAGTATAAGTTTCCCACCTTATTATTATTGTACCATATCGCTTTTCGTGTGAGTTAGCTAGTAAGATAAAATTTGAAAACCAAATAAATATTTAGCTATATATATTAGAGTATGTTTAGAGTCAGTCTAGGCTAGAACCAATTAAAATTAATGAACACTAAAACTTTGTTTTGGCGATGATGAATAGATGCTCTATTGTCATTCTTTTCAAGTACCTAGCTATCAACCTTAAATTCTCCTGAGTTTTGGGTATCGCTGTTTTAATTTGAGGATTTACTCTAAACCTGAAACTTGTGAAGGCATATGCTTGAGCTAAGTTTAGGTGGTTGATTGATATGATTCATGAAGGTTGAGCTACTATTTATCTTATTCCTAGCATTACTAAGTTCTGAAGATTTATTTTAAAACTTAACATCAACATGATGAGCTCTTGTATGACAAAATATGAATTCCTACTAAAGCCATATATGATATATTTAGATAGGAAACCTTTGCACATTTATGCTGCTTGCTTTACATTGAGTTCAGTCAACCTTTGTTGTATACCATATGAGAGTCTTGTCATGCTTTTAAAACCAAGATCACGTACACACTCCAGGCACATATGCATTATTCCTACCCTGGGAGTAATTGCAACCATTTCCACTTTCATCCATGTTCATCATAAAAATGTTCTCTCCTACATTGGGAGTAAGACACCAAAAATATACCCCATAGGACAGCCCTGTTATAAATGCTCTAAAGTTCTTATCATTATCTCTCCAACTATTTATATTCAAAGTACGTATGCGGCTATGCAAAAGTATGAAAAGAAAAGAGAGTAAAAGATGGACAAGTGTCCCAGCAAAGAAAACAATGGGTACTAGATGCCCGCCTCCCTGATGAAAAAAAAGAGAGAAAGAAGAAAGAATAGAGATAGCCCATGTTTTCCCGCGAAGTTCCAAGTTTCAAGAGAGAGGTTTATTTTCAAAAGAGCTTAAGTAGAATTAGGATTAGCCACCAAATACCACATACACGCCTATCCACCATATTCTATACACATGCACATCTTGGTTTGATTGTTTGCCTCGATTCTTTATGGATCCATTGTTTGACTTTACAACATATGAATTGCAAGTATACTCATCCTTGTTATTGCCACTCCTATGAGCTCCAGTATATACTCTTAGCTATAGGGAGGCATAACATCAATAATGCCTTAAGTGAGATCCATAAATACCACATATATTGAGAGACTTGAGGGTGTCATACAATTGAGCTCTGAGTTTTATTTTGAAAACTTACAAAAACTCCGGAATATTAGTACTGTGAAGAATTTGGGACATAGTGCTTGACTTGATTGTTCTATCTTTCGATTGCTCAAGACTTATGCGAGAGTTGTTAAGCTCCATAGTTAAAGGTAAAATGGGTAAGTCTGAAGGTTAGAGCAGTTATTATCTAATCCGGAGGGGAATCTCTGTTTGAAAGCATGTGTACTTGGAAAGAATGAAATCATTATAGCAACTCCTGATTCAAAATACATTAGTAATTAGGCTTAGTCTATTTGCCAAGGGACAAGCAAAAGGTAAGCTTGGGGGAGTTGTTGACGGCGGATAACGTCAACTTTTATTAGAACTTTAGACACAAAAGGATACATGATTTCACACTAGTCTAGGGTTTTAACTGACAATTTCCATGAGTTTTGCATGTTCTGTATTTTCCAGGTGTTATTCCAGAAAAGCGTAAAAGAGGGATTAAACTGCTTAAATATCACGAAACTTATCTGCCAAGACAACATCGTAATTAGAGCGTGGGAAGCCTCTGGAACACACCCGAAGCAAGCGGGGCCCCACCTGGCAGGTGGTGGGGCCGACCGACCCCTAGGAGGGCCGGGCGGTGCCCTCCTAGGGTTTTGCCCTTCCGCCTTCTGGAGTCTTCTTCCACCGCCTTTGGGGAGTCATCTCGGCCCTTGGTTAAGTCGGTTTTAGTCTAATTAGATTAGAAGTAGAGGAAATCTAGTTCTTTAGCGGGATTCGAGCCCCCGGCGTCTGTCTGGAGCGCGGAGTTCGATATAGTTCTATTTCTTTCTCTATTATTGTATTCTTCATTATGATTAGGGAAACATTGTTCTTCATAGTTCATATGTTCTTAATTGCATTAGTCATTGTCTACTTTGATTATATGTCTAGTATAGTTGGTTTGATCTTATTGAATTAATGTAATTGCTCGTATAGCGTTTATCCAAACGATCGTTGGGTAGATGATGAACAATGTGTAGACGTGGTGTCTAAATATTCTGTTTATCTGTGAGTGCACCCTGATGTGCCGGGTCGTGTGGTAGTTCACATAGGTGACAGCTACGTTGATTCCTCTATAGTCCACCCCCCGTATGTAGGCCAGCAGGCACGGTCGTGAAGTTGGATGATGACTCTGTAGCCCTTTGCTTGTGATCATGATATAGGACTAATCTAATAATGATTGCTAGATGTAATTGCACTAGTTAGAGTTATTCATTGATGTAGTTATAGAATTACCTTAGATATTAATTCCTTAGTTTATCCATTGGCTAGCTATTACTATGACTAGAAAGTGCTCTGATGTTTGTCCATTATTAATGATGCTTGATCATACTTATCATTTATATTTATCTTTATTATCTTGTGACCTCTACCTGTTACGAGTAGAGTATATGATATCGGTAACATCACTTATTCATTGTATATAGTTGTTATCAACATAATATATTGTAGTTTATCTAGTCCCTCACAGTGGTATAAATATAAATCGATAACCTGGTAGTACTCTAGGTAAAATGCTACAATGGTATAATTATCTGTTCACTTGCAGAATTGATCTTAGTTTATATTTATATGTTTCTGCCTAGTCACATTGAATAATATATGAAACCTTTATTTATTCTTAACATATATAATTAGGGATGACAATCTAGTTCATGCCTAAGAACATTGGTGATAGATAAGTGGCTAGTTGCTAATGACCAGTTAATTAATTACCATGCATCTCTAATCTCGTCCCTAGTATTAAAAGTTATGTAGTTATATTTGGTGACATTAGTAGATGTCAACAATATCTCATAGAAGCAACACAAGAATGATAGCAGAAACAAAATAATAGAACTGATGAAACGGACTTAAGACAACATACAAAACAACAGAACAGAACAACTAAAACATATAAACAGAGCATATATCCCGCAGGAACAGACATAATAAAACTTATTAAACGACATGATAGAACTACTAAAACAAGCTTGCGATAGCATATGAAACAACTAGACAGAACTACTGAAACATGTAGACATGACATATAACTTATAGCAGAAACAGATAGGCAGAACATGAAATTAGCAGAGACAAACATCAAGCAAGATATGAAACGATATGATAGAACTAATGAAATAGACTCAGGACAGCATACAAAATGACATGAAAGAACTACCGAAACAAGCAGGATCTGCAGAACAGAAAACAGATTGAAGATGAAGAGATCATACCCTCCCATGCGCTCCGATGATCCGGATCCTTGTCCAACCTCTAGCGTCATTAAAAGCTCTATGTTTGGTTTTGGCTAATTGATGACACCTAGTATCTAACCTTGTGCTTAAGCTTTTGATTATAAGTATGGTTAGAAGATCAAGTGTGGAGTTGTGAAGGCATCCTAGCCATTGGAGTAAGTCCATCAACATGAAGATTATAACACCCCTGGTGTTACTATAACTAAAACCTGCCATGTCATCATATTAGACTGTAAATCATCCTGCATTTTATTAACTGCTTATGAATGTGCATAGGACATTAGAGTTGATTTTATGTATTAACGTTGCTTGATTGTATGAATGAAAAATTTAATTTCAAAATCAAAAAGAAAATCAAATCAAACCCTAAATTGGACCTTAAAAACCTAATTCAAAAACTACATAGAATCTGGTAAAAGTGTCTTAATAGAAGTTGTAGATCATTTCAAATGGAACATCTTTTATTTTGGGTAATTTTTAAGTTGTCATATAAAAATTTAAATTAAACTCAAATTACTATTTAGGAATTCAAATTTGAAACAACATTTCAAAAACTATCAGGAATCTGACTAAACTTGCTTAATGAAAGTTGTAAGGCTTGATGGGTAGAACAACTTTTATTTTTGAAGATTTTCCAGTTGTTGAGAAAAATTGAGAGAATTTGACTAGATTACACAGAGCAACTTTTATTTTACCCCTTTTTGAATAATTTCAAAACCGTGCAGAATTTGAACATGGTTCAAAAAGAAAAAATAATCTTCACAAAATTTGGCATAACTTTTATTTTTGTGTTTTCTCTGGTTGCTACATAGAATAGGGAGATAATGAGCAAATGAGGTGTTGACTTGAAAAGCCTAACTACAGTACCGGACCCCTACCTGTGGCCAGTGCACGCGCGCGCGTGCACCGCACTGCGCGCCGGCGCCGTCCTGCCATGCAGGCTGCTGTCGCCGCCGCGCCGTGGTCGCGGGGGCCCCGGCCACGCCCTGCGCCAGCTATTCCCCTTTATAAACCCACGAGCTGGTCGTCTCTCTCCCCGCCTCCATTTCTTCCCCTCCGGTGAACTCTCGGTCTCCGGCCAAAATTTGCCACAGTCGCCCCACCGTTGTCCAATTCATCTAGCCCGTAGGCTATACACCTCCTAGCGAACCATTTGAGCCTGGCCGTGTCACTGTTCATCGTCGGCATCGACTGCACGGCTTGGTCTTCTTCCTCGCGGCCGGCAGAGCGCCGTCGTGGTCCGTCTCCTCGGGGCCAGTCCTCCTCGGTGAGCTTTTCCCTTTCAGTATAGTGTTCTAGATCCCTTGTTCCTCCATGAGACTCATGCCTTAGACGGTTTCACCGTTGGTGCACAGAAGCCGCCGGAACGGGGCCCTCGTCGTCGGAGCTCCCCACCGCATCCGCCATCATAGTAAGCAACGGATTCAGTTGCCTCTCCGTCTCGACCAGCGCGAGCGTCAAAGCTTGGTGAGGTCCTGTGTGCTCTAGCGCTAGCTTGTTAGGAACCTCGAGGTCTACAACGATCGGACCGTGGCATGTCGCCCGCCTCAGCACCGTCGTGGCCGCGATGGCTGCGGTCAGGTCGCCTCGAGGTTGTGGGTTGTCCAACTGAACACCTACCCGAGTCCGCAGGTTAGTGGGGAGTATGTTAGATCACTCGGTCTCGCCGGAAAGGTCACCGGCGAGGGGCCGGTGTGGTCAGCACCGCCGTGTGCCGCGGCCTGCGCACGGAAGAAGAGGGAGGCCGAGCTGGGCCTTGTTGGGCCAGCCCAGCGACGCAAAAAGGCGCCTGATGCGCGGGAGAGTGGGAGCCGGGCCAAGTTGGGCCGACTAGCGCCGGTTTGCTGTTGGCACGAGCTGCTGAAGGGATTTTCTAATTTCTGAAATATGAATAGTGCAGTAGTTTGGGAATTTTGTAGAGATATTTCTAGAGCTCTAAACATTATGCAATAAATTGTGGATGCCTTCTGTGATACTTTATTTAGGAAAAATATGAAATGTACGTTTTCGTTTCTTTTGCTATGTATTAAAAATGTGGCTGTTAATTAATAACTAGAACTTCTATGATTTTTATAGGCTAAAATAATAATCCAAAAATCATAAAAATTGAGGTGGTACTGTTTTGGGTGAATGGCTATCTGTTGAAAAAGGTTTGGGATTAAATGGAAGTAGTTCACTTATTTATTATTTAATACTTGATTAAGGGATAAATAAAATAAATAGAAATACTGATCATTTTAGGATTTGTATGACTTTTGGATTGAGTAATGTCCCTGGGTCATTAACTTGAGATGATACTCGGTACTTTAGTTAGTGATTGGGTTCTTAATTAAATTGTAATTAGGAACATTAATAATTTATGTTATTCCCATGTGATAATAGGGTCTAATGAGTTGTTTAAGCAGAGATTTAATAATGTTTTAGGGAAGACTAACTTGGTTTTCAACGACTGTTTCATGGATGCAACTTCATGGGTAAAAAGGAATAGTAAGCATGCTTCTTGTGTTAAGATTTTAATAGTTCATTCTTATATAAACCTAGAATGACTTGTTTTATGAAATAGTTAAGTTAATCAACAAGTTGGTTTTTGTTGGCTTCCAACTTTATCGTAGAGGAAAGTTGTACTTAACTTTCTAAATAAAGTTTACTTTCTAAGTAATTCGTGATTTATTGCATCTCATGCATCATGGCATACATATCATCATGTTAAGCTTGTATTATTATTTCGTGTAGAGAACGCGCGGTAATTATTATCGGAAGTAAGTCCCAAGTAAGGTCTTCACTCAGTGGACGTGGATCTTTCTTGGTGATTGACTTCAGAGTTTTATCTACTCCAAGCAACAGGCAAGCCCCGGTGCATTCAGCCCATTCCTTGTGATTTACAAAATGTTTATAACATGGGTTAATCTATTGCATTAAGTTGATAGGAGTTGTGTGATAACCCAATTGATGCATTACCTACCTTGACTACCGAAATACTATTCTTGAAAACTAATTTAAAATGAAAATGTTTGAAAAATGCTTAGCCCTACTTAATTAATTTAGTTTTTGCTCAAAATGCTATTTTCTGAGCTATGGTGATATACTATTGATAATCCATGGAAAAAGGGGAATGAAAATAATTCCGTTCAGTGGTTATGCATTTGGCCAATGCATTATCATCGACGGAAAGGCATTTTCCCGTTCGGTGGCTGAGTACTTGGGTTAGAGTCCCAATGCCTTGTCACCGACGAGAAAGGATTTTCTGCTCGGTGATCGTAGCTTGGGTTAGAGTCCCAACATATTGTCACCGACGGAAAAGGGATTTGAAAACCGTTTGGTCACCTTGTACTTGGGTTAGAGTCCCAATGCATGGTCGTTGGCAGAAAATGGAATTAGGGACCATAGGCCTCATAGGCCTGCTGGATCGAGACTTTTTGCAACTAGTCACATACTTCGGGAAGCCCTGTCTTCGGTGGCTCTACTACTCGAACTGACAACCACGCACTGGGAGTGGAGAGATGGAGAGAGTAGCGTGTACCCTCGTGGTCGTCGTGTCGGGAGACGAGAGGAGTACTGTGCTCTCGGGTGGTGCAGGACCGGTTCAGGTTTTGGAAAAGCCGTGGTAGACGGGGTTGGCATATGCAAGCTTAGGTGCTACATATGCAGTGTGGATAGGGATCCCCAGCTGGGTATTAATCGATTCGAATCATTATGCTCCTCGGTTATGGAGACTTGATTCTTCGACCATTCAGCGAAGAGTGGTTCGGAGCTAGGTGTTTTTGTGAATGAATAAGAATTTGAAAGTATGATGATACATGTGACTGAATCTGGAACTATGGTTAATGATTAAAATAAATGTTAAAATAAAATAATGAAAATAGGATTCAAGATTAGTATCACTTTTCTGCAAAATACTTTGACTCTTACTAAAGCCTTACCTTGATTCCCCTCAGCCTGCATTCCTGAGTCTTCTCCCTATTTTCTTTAGTCGGGTAAGTCTTGCGGAGTACCCCAGTACTCAGGATTTGTTAACCCCTGTTGCAGGTGAGCCGAGGACCGTGCCGGTTGACGGATCGGACATGGGTGAGGATATGATGACCCTGGGGCAAGGGTATAGTCGTATATTGCTACTCCACTACGAAACTCTGGTTTGGGTTAATGTAATTTATATTTGTAAACCTATGATTATGTAATATTTTCGCACTCTTTACTCTGATCCAAGTTATTTGTGTAAACTGTCATAATACTGTAATGCTTACAATGAGATCCTTGGGGAAATCAGGGTTTCCGAGGAAACCCGGCAGGCCACTGTTGGCAAATGTAACGCAATCACCAAGGCTAGAGATATCCCCGGCAACGACGCCAAAAATGTTTGTTGACAGATACTAACGCTATCAAAAGAATGTAGCCTATCCTCTAGCAGTGGTAACAATACTTCTCAACGCAATCACTGGGGTTGTCAATCCCTATGCTCAAAGTATGTGATTGTTGGCCAAAAATGCTATGGGTAGCTCTATAGGATAAGTGATGGGATTCTGCAAGCGCACAGAACTATCGTGTAGCACTTTACCTATGAATACCAGGTGTCGAATTTATATTTTCCCAAAGGAAGGCGAGGTTTTGTGATTCCAAGGATCTGATAGTCAAGGATCTAGATATGGATAAATGGGGTAATAACCTTACTAAGGATAAATCAATAAAGTATAACTAAGGTGGAAACACACTATGTAGCTCTGGAGTTTTAGGGGAGAACTCTATCTCAGTAAAAGATCAAATAATTGTTATACCAAAGAGACTGTTATACCCGGGACGCACAAAGTCCTAAACTCGCCGGGGGTCCGACTGATTAGGAACCGTACGTACCAAAAGCCTACGTTGATAAAACCAGTCCGAACGTGGTGGAATCCAGAGGATTCTAGGGCTGTCACCACCTAGAACCTACCACTACTATCCGTGGGCCTAGCCGCACTCAAGGGTAAGCTATAGCCTAGATACCACGTTTAATCTATAAAACTTACTACTCTAACTCGAGCTTAAGAATTAGAGCACTCTAACCAATCAATGAGCAAGTATACAGCTACTTTAACAATAAATAAATGAAGAAGGGGATCTTTATTACCGATAAGAGTGAAGAACACCGCAAAGGAGGTCGTCGATAAGCCCGGCTCCTCCACAGACTTCCTCCTTCTCCCGACTTCTCTCCACCACTCTACTCTTCTCTAGCTAGCACTATTCCTAAGAGCAGAGCTTCGCTAGAGAGAGAGAGGAGCTACTACTGACTATGAGCTGAATATCAAGTGGTTTCTCTAGTGGTTTCTAGTGTGTTTCCGCTTACAAGTGAGGATTCAAGTCCTATTTATAGTGTAGGAGAGCTCCAGGGGTACTTGTTGGAGTTCTGGAGGTCGGTGGCGCGAAGAGGCAGGGCAGGCTCCCTCCTAGGGGGGCGGGCGCCTCCTTGGATGCACCACCTTGCATCTAGCGGCCCTCCTTCCTCCTTGTAACAGAACCGACCAATTTATACGAGCACAAGTACAGCGACAGCTGTTTTCCCAGCTATCAAGCCACACTTGAGCCAATATAAACCCGGTAGTCCGTGAAATCTCGAAGGATTTCAAACTTTTACACAGTACATACCCCAAGGATCGCAGAAACTCAGCAGTACACATACACATGATACATAGATTCGCACATATTTCAAATACCTCAGAGTACAAGATAAGCTTTTACATAAAAGTTCAATAGCGGAAACGAAATCATTTTACATAAGCCTAATTTCATAATACAGTGCCAAGTACCGACCAGTCACAGCAACATAGATGAGACAGATAACATGACCTTGCCCAAGGTCTAGTCTTCCTCTCCCGAAGGATAGAAGTAACTCCTTAGTCAACCAAGCATTCCTCCTGCAACATTGGGAATAAAACCCTGAGTACTCAATTGTACTCAGCTAGACTTACCCAACAGGAATTAAATAAAAAGACTCTCAAGGATATGCAGGGCTTATTTGGTGGAGCTCAGAGGATAGCAACATTTTTGCATAAAAAGCATTACTACAATAGTTCCTCAACTTATAAGTTTTAGATGTGATTCAGCTTCGATTTCAGTTAAGCTATTAAGTTAAGGTTTGCAGCTATACTAAACAATCACTTGATATTATAGCAATCAATAAAACCATATGATTTCCGATATCCACAGATATCAACCTCATCTCACCAATAGTCACGTTCAAGTTGTTAACCTCTACCTCACCAGAAGATCAGTTCAGTTTCTCACTAACCAGGAGAGATGGCGATTCGAATCGATTGTACCAGCTGGCAAATATGCCAATCACAAACCCTGTCAGCCGAGCCACTGGCTTCTTGGGCCACCGTTAAATCCTTCTGAGACACAATATGTCGCGGGCTTGGCGGGGACCATATTCTCAGAGACCAACCCACTTCCAGGATGCATCAGGTCCCTGACCTGCCCTTGGTAAGATGGTGTCTCCGCACATCCTTCCTACCTCCAGAATATGTCTGCCTAGTCGCACCAATTCCCGGCTCAAAAAGAAATACTCGGCTTCGCGGTCAGAACGACTTATCTGGCCAGCTATGTGACGACGTCCTTCAATCCCAACTGATGTCTGGTGGCCTCAGTCCTAGTCGGCCGCAAGCAGCACCGAAGTCAACATGACCCATGTCATGCAGCTCCCCGCTACCTAGCCTTGATTCTCTCATTATTTCATTGTGGCATGGTGACACATATAGCCAACCATGTGGATCTCGTCAGTCACCACCTACACTCGCGGATGACAGGAAATCACCCGACTTTCTCGCGGATGACAGGAAATCACCCGACTTCTACCGTTCTAAGCAGGGCTAAGCATAAGATCGGTCACCTGTCTAGTAATAGTATCAGGTTCACATATATAGTAGACAAGGTAGATATGCAGCAACGGTTTCAAACCAACTCCTATACTTAAATGCACAAACATACGATTTAATAAAGACCGGTGCATTTATAAAAAGAGATAGGTGGAGGCTTAGGGATGCTCCGGGGCTTGCCTGGGGTTCAGCACTAAGTTAGTGTTTGTTAGATGACACTTGTTCGACGAGCATTTCCCATCCAAGCACTCGATTAGTCCTTCCACCTTCGTGATTAGTCCACCACACCGTCTTGTGGTTAGTTCCATCATCATGTCCTTCACTCCACGTGTTCATCATCTAACGTACCTAAATGAGATGCAAAATGCACATGTATGAATAAGAGGAAGTAATACAAGGCAGGTTAATCTACCATCACTGAACCATAAGCTAACAATCACACCAAGCAAAGCAAAATCAAAGCAATCATAATCTCACATAGACATTTTAAGGACAGCAGGACAGCAAGCACAAGATTTAACCATAACTGAAGCTATATACATCCAACCAGGGTGATCTAAGCCTTTATGGAAAGCTATTGAAATTGTCTACAACTTTGTTATTATCCTCTTCAGATAATTTAATTCATATAAAGGTCAAACAACACAAAGAAGACAGCTCTGTCCAGACTTGGACAGATTCTGTTCTCCCAACTCAAACAATCATAACTAGAGATTTAGACCACCAAAAGGGATGATCATAGACAATTTGGAAAGACATAGAAATATACTACAACTGATCTATTATCACCAAGAAGTGATTCAAAGCATAACTCAGTCAAATAATGCAATCAATCAGATCTAGACAGAAAATTGGCAAAACCTGACAGCAGTAATCCAAAAGCCATAACTCCTAAACTATTAGGCCTATGAACAAGAAATTTTAGGACAAGCTAGATATAGAAGTTGGATACAACTTTTATATATAACACATTTACATGCAACATCATATTGATGGGAAAAACATCCCAACAACAGAGACTGCACCTGCAGCCATTTCAGCACATAAGCAAAACATACTTTTCCCTTATTTATCACCTAAGCACACATAGGAATGAGCTATTTAGATAGCTCCAAACATGATTACATGGTCATACAAGACTCATCTCAGACCAAAGCATATTAAGGAATCACAAGAAACATTTATGCATTCATTTGTCTTTAATTATTCACTCATTATTACATAAAAACCCATTATTTAATTATTTAAGTTATACGGTAAACATTTCAAATGAGTCCCAAACTTTTATGAGAGCTAGGTGATTAAAAATCATGACCAAGGTTCAAATCTTACATGCTCAGGTTCCATAATTTAATTATTACAAAATAAACAAGTTTATAATGCAACAATTCATTGGAGAGTGAGATAAATGTGAAACTCAACATTTTATTCAAACACATGACCATATTATTGTTTCTCAGGTTACTACAATATCACACAAAGGTAGAGGAACACTATTTTCCATTTTTACCACAATATATTATTTATAATGTATTTAAATCTACTTAATATGCACCAAAGAAGATAAATCAACAACTCAGTCATACATACACCATAAATCATGAAATTTTAACCATGCATTAAACATCATACAGAGAGTCTATAATTAAATTTTCATGCCATTTGGAGCAATATAACTTCAGATACAAAAATAACAAGCAATTCAACCATTTATTTCCTATTTAAAAAGATTAATGTGAAACACCAATAAAACAGTAAACAACATATATGTTTTATATTTTTATGAGCTAGTGCATGTCATTAGAAGCCTAACAAAATTAGAATCATGATTTTTGGACATATATTTCTCAAAATATGGCCAAAAGCAAGTTAATATATTTCTTAAACCACTTTTCCTAATCTATTTCTACAGCACATAAATGTAAATAACATATCATATTTTATGGATCTCACATGCAGAGCACTTCACCACGAATCTAACAAAATAAGTTTCACAATTTTTGGAGCTACCAAACTGGAGATATAAATTTCTAAAGAAAATACGAAATCCGAAGATTTGATCCCCATTTTACTTGAATGGGGCCCGCCTGTCATACACCCAAGGGATACACAGAGAGGATGCGTGCTCTTCTTCTTCCTCTGTCTGCTCGCACAGGCAGCGGAGAGGAAGATGGTCGGCGCTCCGCTTGGCCAGCCGAGAGGGCGGCCTGACCGGCCGGCTTGGCCGTGGTGATGGCGCGCGGCGGCGCAGAGGCAGCAGCAGCTCCGCGCAGGGCCAGCAGCAGCCAACCACGGCAGCAGCACATGCAGCGGCCGGCCATGACGGAGAGAGCTCCAGCGAGGAGGCCATGGCGGCGCTCTGCTCGCCGGGGTGAAAGCGGAGGGGAGCAAGGAGGGCGAGAGAGAGGAGTAGGAATGAGCACAGGGCTCCCTGGTGCTCTCCATTTTGAGCTGGGGCGCGGAAGGGGAAGGTGGTGGTGGCCGGCAATGGAGCAGGAGCTCCAGAGCAGCGCTGCCACGTGTTCTTCTTTGCAGCAAAAACACGAACAGGTGGCGGGCGCAACTCTGTCGACTTTGGGTGCTCTGAAACGGCATATTCCAGCGAGATTCGATCAGAGGCCCCTTAATCAAAGTTGTTGCCCACATTATGATCTACAATCTTTATTAAGAGTGTTCCATCAGCTGACTAACGGATTAGGAGATAATTAACCCCGAAGTGGCTTCTGTCAACAGGTTAATTACGATCAAAGATCGAGTGGCAACTCTTGTCAAACGAAGTCGGATTGACCTCAAATTTGAATATGTTGTGCTCCAAAGAGTTTGTGACAACTTTTATATTTGGTCCAACTCAAGTTGCCTAACGAAATTTGGTGAACACGGGAAGGCCATGAAATCAACACCATTTTTAGACTTAGAATTATTCTAAGTGCTGAAATTAGATTTTTCTTCTGTCTTGTGTTCACTTTTTGAGGCACTTTGGGTTTGAATCATGACTTGGTCCAAAAATAACATTTGTTCTACTCCAAAATATCTGTAACTTTTATTTTGGGTCAAACTTCATTTCTTGCTCCAAAATAATATTTCCACTTGGGTCAAGGTAAGATCATTAGAGAGCTCAATTTGGATATTTAGGCCAATTAAGGTATTTTCTTGACATTTTCTCAACATGAAACCTTCATGACTTTTGTTGTAGAGTTCAAGTAGAGTTGTTTGGGCAAGGTTGCAAGGTTTGGTTGACTTTGCATGCTCATCTTCACTTAATCCATAAATCCAATTAAGTGAATAACTTGTCATTCCATGTGAATTCTCAATTCGGATCTTTATGAACCATTTCCAATGATCATGGTAGATGATATGAATATGAAATAGTGATTAGGATCATTGATTGAAATAACTTGGTTAGGTCCACACTCGCTGGTTAGCTCGTGACTAACACCTGGGTGTTACAGCCTTCCCCCTTAAAGGAATCTCGTCCCGAGATTCGGAACGTAAGAGCTCTCAAGGGCAGAAAAGAATGTAACCCGTTCAAGGTGGTGCTAGTACAGGCTAAGGCTACGTAAAAATTCCATAACACTGGTAGGCAGGAGTTATCACCTCATGGCCCACAATAAAGTGCGGACGATAAAGGTTGGCTCAGTTGTTAGTCCAAGAGATCATGTACTCCCATTTTCTTGGATGCAAATGCAAGAGAGATCATTATGGGTAGGTCAACTTTCCAATCATTCAAGAATTCTTAGAAGTTAACTCTTGGTTGAAGAATTTTCTTCATTGACTTCTATGAAACATTGTTACTTTGGGATGAATCCAAGATAACACTGCTAATTTGGGAGAAATCCAAGACAAAATGTCCCAATTAGCACTCTTAGTATGAGGGTGTGAATTGGAGTGTCCAAGAGTAGTTACAGAACATCTGTTTCTCTAGTGGATATAGCATTTACCACGATTTCCTTATGGGATGAGATCATAGAAGAGGCAGACATTTGCTGAGGCTGAGAAAATTGCCTAACCAACATACAAGGTTCATGTCAGCTACAGCCAAAGCAATTGGCGTCTGATGGAAAGCTACATGATGTTCTATGTGTACAGTTCTCTCTTTCTGATGGCAACACTGTATTATTTGAGTTTGTTGAGTGAACGATGAATGCGATAGCTGACTCTGTCGGCTCAGTGCTTTTGATGTCCATCAATAAGGGAACCCCCGTGTCTATGTAGCAACAGACGTTTGGGTAGAGCCTGAGGTAACCTCTTTATAACTGTTGTTGTAAGAAAAACAATGATAGCAGTCGCCATTTCTAACAAGATTCTTGAAAACAAAACACATATGCTCTCAATATGTATTTCAAGATTTGATCAATTCTTCCTGATTGGCCTGAGGTATGCTATGCTGAAGATAGGATGAACTCTGGATTAGTTTCATTATGTACACAAAGTTTTCTGTCACTCCATGATAAAAGGCACAGAGGACATCAAGTGACAGGTGTAGGCATACAGATGCATATGGTTACACTCCATTCTCTTCCAAGGCACAAGATTCTGGCTGGCATTTACTCGAGTAAGGTGATTCTTGTAAATGCTTCCAAAATGAGCTGAAAACTATAGTTCATGATCCAGGACAATGGTTTGGAGTACACCATGTAGTAGTAAAAGTTTGTGCAATATGCAACTTGGCATACACATTTGCACGATGGTTAGTCTAGATAGACATGAATTGTGTAGATTGATGAGACAGATCACAAATTTCTGCATAAAATCAAAAACCTTTTTGTACACGAGGAAAACCGATGAGCAATCCCAAACTTATGTATTCTCATTTGCAGCCGAGAATAAAAAGATTGAAGCGGATTGGCAGGTTTAATGAGGTTGGTTGTGTAGAGTGTTTACTCACAAAGTTTTGAGAAGCAGTCCTCTACCAACAACTTGAGTACACTTTCTTCATGATACAACCATGAATTAACAAAACCAACTTGTTGAACTACTTTTGACATTGGGTAACCTTCTTATTGTTGCATCAGCAATCCGAGATCAGAGGGTTTCCAAATAGAAATCTGAAATATGTTGTTTGACATAATTCAACTTATCTTCACTTCACACTTCCATGAGTTGAGTGGGTAGAACTCCTTGACCGATCAAGAATAAGGAACTGATTTTTTTTTTAATGTCGTTTTTGTTGTCCATACCATAGAGTATCAAACAGGGCACCTGATTGCACCAAGATGTACTATGGTATTGACTTCATCCGTTGGGGTGTCTTTTGTAGCTCTTCACTAAGCTGAAACCATAGTTTGCACTATCTGAGTGATTGACAAAGATGGAATTGGCTTCATTATAGCAAGGCCTTGGAGGTGAGGGTGCCAGAAATAGTACCATTTGGCTTATAGGCTTCTGGTATAGCATTGTTCTATGAGACATGGCCTTCAAAAACGGGGTTAATTACTTCTCTATACCCACGGGACATACTTGTTAGCATGAAACAACACTTCTTGATAGAAATCTATTCGGCTATTTCATGCATCCATTTCTTTATGTCAAACAGACTAATCCAATTGGGCAATACATTGCCCACATGAGAGAGCGAATAAACAAACTTCTGCATTTCATCAGCAGAGGCAATCATCTCATCGAGCAGAAACTAATAACGGCCGGTCTTGTTCCTTCTTGATACAAGAACCAAATACACTTCATTGCTTAGCTGCAGACTATTCTTCACACTGGGGTAACTAGTTAGTTATCCCTAAAAAGGCTCTACATCTTCAGCTTCTGTAGCAAATGGTTGCAGATGATATACATGCACAAGGTCACCATCACGGTCAGCAGACATGAAGCAACACATGAGAAGGTTTATTTTGACTGTGTGATCTTCATGCAAATAGGTATTGAACTTGGATAGAAGCTAGTGGACTTGCAAATAACCTATCAGAAAACATATCACATCCTGCTAACTATTGCCTGACTGATACTTTGCAGATAACTTTAAAGTTCGTGTGCTCTTTTGATCCCACAATAATGGCAGGTGCTGGTTGATATGCCCTAGTAGATCATGTCAGATTCTTTGTTTACCACATCTTGTAGTATGTCAATGTTGATGTCAGTGACTTGCTCTTCAAAGATCATTCTCTTTGTGACTTTTGAAGGAAGCTATATACTTGACAAACATCTGTACCTTCTGATAGAACATTGAAGGATCGAGTCGGTAAAGACTTTGCAAGATAGATCAAGAAATATAGGGATAGATCAATTTGAATTAGAGGCACCTTCAAAGATAGATTTAGGAAAAATCCATGTAAGACAACACATTGGTATTACTTCATAATGGATTACGATTAGAGGCCGGGATACCAACGTGTACCGAGAAGCACTACTTTATTGGGCGTCCCCACAAAAAGGTTCCCGGTTTCGTCATGGCACCATCAGTCAATAATCATAACACCACTATCAAACATGACCAACGAGAAATCTTAAGAAACATGGATAGATTGGGAGATACGAGATATTACGCATCGGTGTAGTTTTGCAATGCATCACGACCAGAGACCTCGATATTCGCACGTGCCGAGCAACACAGCCTAGTGGTTGCGATCCACAGGATGTCCTCGGTTTCATCGCAGTATCATCGATCACGGATCATAACAACATAAATGAACATACAACCAATGAGAAAATCATGCGTGGCAAGGATAGATTTGTGAAAGGATGACATTTCGCAGAGGGAAGGTAAGCTACTACAATCAATTATAGGGTTAATAGCCAACAAGAGCATGATTTGGCAATGAAAACATGAGTTAGAAGACAGATTAGTTGCCAAAATAGTAGTACATGAGGCTTTACTTCAGTCCCACGCGGTTTCCATGTGTCTAGTATGGAGATTACCCGACCCATGATTTACAAGAGATTAGATAGAAGGAGGGAAAATCATGAGACAAAGGTTGACAAGCATCTTGAAAAGAAGATAACCATAGACAACTAGATGTCTCATGAACCAACTATATACAACAATCATAGGTTGAGTTGACAAACATCATGATTCATACAGAAAAAATACAAGGAAAATGGGGAAGGAGAGATTTAACTCACACAAGATGGTTTCCTTCAAGTGAGTAACAAGAAGAGGATCTAGATAGAAACATGGCATAAGAGAATTATAGGTTAGCTACCAAGAATAACTAACATGAGATTCTATAATTCCACATGCATCTCGTATCTATCAAGAAACCTTCAGACCATCCAATGGCGTGAGCTTGTGTACCATTAATTAGTACTAGGAGACTCTTAATGATCAATATTGCTAGGCCTTTAGAGAGATTGGAAAAACAGCTTGATCATGGGACATATTCAATGCATGATTTATGAGATTGGATTTACCAAAACCATAACATGATCCATAATGAAAAGATTATAAGGAAACTTCTGGGTAAGCTGAGAAGAGGTTCAAATCAAGGATTTGGGCAAAGACTCCAATGAACATGATGTAGGCAAGCCTTGTTGTCTAAAATCTAAACATTCTCTAGATGTGGAGATGACTGCTGGAAACAAGGAACAGATTGGATAAAATCATTTGTAGGGGTGATTGATTTTGCATAACCTGATTTCCAAAGAAAAGATTATAAGATCTAATTTAACAGAGATCAAGCTATCATCATGACATCTAGAAGGACTAGAGGAGACACTCCAGATAGGATTTGGATAAGGCTTTAGATGAAATAAAATGTAGGCATGGTTTCATAGATCTTGAACAAGAACACATGACAACCATAGGCTAGCATTAAGAGAAAACTCAGGTGGGTCTATTGTGCCAAATGAAAAGCCTACAGGCAGAATTGGTTTAGCTTCTGACCAAATTTATGGTTGAGAAATACTTATAGAGGCTACTTAAAGGTTTAGCAACTCTTATGATTTCAAAACAAGCAAGGAAGAGAGGCAACACATGTGGTAAACTTAATAAGGCTATTCAGACAACGTAGAACAAAGATGAGAGAAGCATATTTGTGCAACAAGCAACAATCACATGATGCAACAATCATGATGTATGCTCGTCCTATTCGTTCTCACTCAGTTGCCTATATAGCATGGCAAATACGTTCTATGTCGGTGGCATAACCTACGTACTCTCTCGGTATATAGCTAGCCGTTAACTACCATATACGCATTCGAGGTTAGCGTACCTGCAGAAGATTCATTTCAGCCCAACCCCACATGTATGCATGGCAATAAGAAGCACTTTTTGCCGGAAATGCTCCCATGAGCACTTGCGACCCCAAAAAAGTAATTACTCCATCATACTTCCATAAGTACACATATGAATCACATGTACTCACTTCAGTAACCATAAACACTCACCATAGATTGACGGTTGTTCGATCGTACACTCACATCTCACCTTACCTCATCTGAAGTGGCCGGTATAAATCGTCAACCCAAGAAGCAATAAGAAGCCGCAATGTCACATATATCCGCGCAATAAAACCAAATGAACCGCAAATGGAAACATGATGCAATTCCCCAGTTAGTACTTACATAAGCCACCTAATAATCCTAAAATGGGCTATAAGACTTGGTCCTTGGCACACTTAGTTTGTTCAAACCATTTGTTTAAAACACCTATATATAGCTATAAGTTGGTAATTAGTTTTGCAAACTCAAAACTTTTTTTTTATACCTTTAAATACTCATGTGACGGCACATGCTGAATTTTTGCTCTGGTACCAACTGTAACAGAACCGACCAATTTATACGAGCACAAGTACAGCGACAGCTGTTTTCCCAGCTATCAAGCCACACTTGAGCCAATATAAACCCGGTAGTCCGTGAAATCTCGAAGGATTTCAAACTTTTACACAGTACATACCCCAAGGATCGCAGAAACTCAGCAGTACACATACACATGATACATAGATTCGCACATATTTCAAATACCTCAGAGTACAAGATAAACTTTTACATAAAAGTTCAATAGCGGAAACGAAATCATTTTACATAAGCCTAATTTCATAATACAGTGCCAAGTACCGACCAGTCACAGCAACATAGATGAGACAGATAACATGACCTTGCCCAAGGTCTAGTCTTCCTCTCCCGAAGGATAGAAGTAACTCTTTAGTCAACCAAGCATTCCTCCTGCAACATTGGGAATAAAACCCTGAGACTCAATTGTACTCAGCTAGACTTACCCAACAGGAATTAAATAAAAAGACTCTCAAGGATATGCAGGGCTTATTTGGTGGAGCTCAGAGGATAGCAACATTTTTGCATAAAAAGCATTACTACAATAGTTCCTCAACTTATAAGTTTTAGATGTGATTCAGCTTCGATTTCAGTTAAGCTATTAAGCTAAGGTTTGCAGCTATACTAAACAATCACTTGATATTATAGCAATCAATAAAACCATATGATTTCCGATATCCACAGATATCAACCTCATCTCACCAATAGTCACGTTCAAGTTGTTAACCTCTACCTCACCAGAAGATCAGTTCAGTTTCTCACTAACCAGGAGAGATGGCGATTCGAATCGATTGTACCAGCTGGCAAATATGCCAATCACAAACCCTGTCAGCCGAGCCACTGGCTTCTTGGGCCACCGTTAAATCCTTCTGAGACACAATATGTCGCGGGCTTGGCGGGGACCATATTCTCAGAGACCAACCCACTTCCAGGATGCATCAGGTCCCTGACCTGCCCTTGGTAAGATGGTGTCTCCGCACATCCTTCCTACCTCCAGAATATGTCTGCCTAGTCGCACCAATTCCCGGCTCAAAAAGAAATACTCGGCTTCGCGGTCAGAACGACTTATCTGGCCAGCTATGTGACGACGTCCTTCAATCTCAACTGATGTCTGGTGGCCTCAGTCCTAGTCGGCCGCAAGCAGCACCGAAGTCAACATGACCCATGTCATGCAGCTCCCCGCTACCTAGCCTTGATTCTCTCATTATTTCATTGTGGCATGGTGACACATATAGCCAACCATGTGGATCTCGTCAGTCACAACCTACACTCGCGGATGACAGGAAATCACCCGACTTTCTCGCGGATGACAGGAAATCACCCGACTTCTACCGTTTTAAGCAGGGCTAAGCATAAGATCGGTCACCTGTCTAGTAATAGTATCAGGTTCACATATATAGTAGACAAGGTAGATATGCAGCAACGGTTTCAAACCAACTCCTATACTTAAATGCACAAACATACGATTTAATAAAGACCGGTGCATTTATAAAAAGAGATAGGTGGAGGCTTAGGGATGCTCCGGGGCTTGCCTGGGGTTCAGCACTAAGTTAGTGTTTGTTAGATGACACTTGTTCGACGAGCATTTCCCATCCAAGCACTCGATTAGTCCTTCCACCTTCATGATTAGTCCACCACACCGTCTTGTGGTTAGTTCCATCATCATGTCCTTCACTCCACGTGTTCATCATCTAACGTACCTAAATGAGATGCAAAATGCACATGTATGAATAAGAGGAAGTAATACAAGGCAGGTTAATCTACCATCACTGAACCATAAGCTAACAATCACACCAAGCAAAGCAAAATCAAAGCAATCATAATCTCACATAGACATTTTAAGGACAGCAGGACAACAAGCACAAGATTTAACCATAACTGAAGCTATATACATCCAACCAGGGTGATATAAGCCTTTATGGAAAGCTATTGAAATTGTCTACAACTTTGTTATTATCCTCTTCAGATAATTTAATTCATATAAAGGTCAAACAACACAAAGAAGACAGCTCTGTCCAGACTTGGACAGATTCTGTTCTCCCAACTCAAACAATCATAACTAGAGATTTAGACCACCAAAAGGGATGATCATAGACAATTTGGAAAGACATAGAAATATACTACAACTGATCTATTATCACCAAGAAGTGATTCAAAGCATAACTCAGTCAAATAATGCAATCAATCAGATCTAGACAGAAAATTGGCAAAACCTGACAGCAGTAATCCAAAAGCCATAACTCCTAAACTATTAGGCCTATGAACAAGAAATTTTAGGACAAGCTAGATATAGAAGTTGGATACAACTTTTATATATAACACATTTACATGCAACATCATATTGATGGGAAAAACATCCCAACAACAGAGACTGCACCTGCAGCCATTTCAGCACATAAGCAAAACATACTTTTCCCTTATTTATCACCTAAGCACACATAGGAATGAGCTATTTAGATAGCTCCAAACATGATTACATGGTCATACAAGACTCATCTCAGACCAAAGCATATTAAGGAATCACAAGAAACATTTATGCATTCATTTGTCTTTAATTATTCACTCATTATTACATAAAAACCCATTATTTAATTATTTAAGTTATACGGTAAACATTTCAAATGAGTCCCAAACTTTTATGAGAGCTAGGTGATTAAAAATCATGACCAAGGTTCAAATCTTACATGCTCAGGTTCCATAATTTAATTATTACAAAATAAACAAGTTTATAATGCAACAATTCATTGGAGAGTGAGATAAATGTGAAACTCAACATTTTATTCAAACACATGACCATATTATTGTTTCTCAGGTTACTACAATATCACACAAAGGTAGAGGAACACCATTTTCCATTTTTACCACAATATATTATTTATAATGTATTTAAATCTACTTAATATGCACCAAAGAAGATAAATCAACAACTCAGTCATACATGCACCATAAATCATGAAATTTTAACCATGCATTAAACATCATACAGAGAGTCTATAATTAAATTTTCATGCCATTTGGAGCAATATAACTTCAGATACAAAAATAACAAGCAATTCAACCATTTATTTCCTATTTAAAAAGATTAATGTGAAACACCAATAAAACAGTAAACAACATATATGTTTTATATTTTTATGAGCTAGTGCATATCATTAGAAGCCTAACAAAATTAGAATCATGATTTTTGGACATATATTTCTCAAAATATGGCCAAAAGCAAGTTAATATATTTCTTAAACCACTTTTCCTAATCTATTTCTACAGCACATAAATGTAAATAACATATCATATTTTATGGATCTAGCATGCAGAGCACTTCACCACGAATCTAACAAAATAAGTTTCACAATTTTTGGAGCTACCAAACTGGAGATATAAATTTCTAAAGAAAATACGAAATCCGAAGATTTGATCCCCATTTTACTTGAATGGGGCCCGCCTGTCATACACCCAAGGGATACACAGAGAGGATGCGTGCTCTTCTTCTTCCTCTGTCTGCTCGCACAGGCAGCGGAGAGGAAGATGGTCGGCGCTCCGCTTGGCCAGCCGAGAGGGCGGCCTGACCGGCCGGCTTGGCCGTGGTGATGGCGCGCGGCGGCGCAGAGGCAGCAGCAGCTCCGCGCAGGGCCAGCAGCAGCCAACCACGGCAGCAGCACATGCAGCGGCCGGCCATGACGGAGAGAGCTCCAGCGAGGAGGCCATGGCGGCGCTCTGCTCGCCGGGGTGAAAGCGGAGGGGAGCAAGGAGGGCGAGAGAGAGGAGTAGGAATGAGCACAGGGCTCCCTGGTGCTCTCCATTTTGAGCTGGGGCGCGGAAGGGGAAGGTGGTGGTGGCCGGCAATGGAGCAGGAGCTCCAGAGCAGCGCTGCCACGTGTTCTTCTTTGCAGCAAAAACACGAACAGGTGGCGGGCGCAACTCTGTCGACTTTGGGTGCTCTGAAACGGCATATTCCAGCGAGATTCGATCAGAGGCCCCTTAATCAAAGTTGTTGCCCACATTATGATCTACAATCTTTATTAAGAGTGTTCCATCAGCTGACTAACGGATTAGGAGATAATTAACCCCGAAGTGGCTTCTGTCAACAGGTTAATTACGATCAAAGATCGAGTGGCAACTCTTGTCAAACGAAGTCGGATTGACCTCAAATTTGAATATGTTGTGCTCCAAAGAGTTTGTGACAACTTTTATATTTGGTCCAACTCAAGTTGCCTAACGAAATTTGGTGAACACGGGAAGGCCATGAAATCAACACCATTTTTAGACTTAGAATTATTCTAAGTGCTGAAATTAGATTTTTCTTCTGTCTTGTGTTCACTTTTTGAGGCACTTTGGGTTTGAATCATGACTTGGTCCAAAAATAACATTTGTTCTACTCCAAAATATCTGTAACTTTTATTTTGGGTCAAACTTCATTTCTTGCTCCAAAATAATATTTCCACTTGGGTCAAGGTAAGATCATTAGAGAGCTCAATTTGGATATTTAGGCCAATTAAGGTATTTTCTTGACATTTTCTCAACATGAAACCTTCATGACTTTTGTTGTAGAGTTCAAGTAGAGTTGTTTGGGCAAGGTTGCAAGGTTTGGTTGACTTTGCATGCTCATCTTCACTTAATCCATAAATCCAATTAAGTGAATAACTTGTCATTCCATGTGAATTCTCAATTCGGATCTTTATGAACCATTTCCAATGATCATGGTAGATGATATGAATATGAAATAGTGATTAGGATCATTGATTGAAATAACTTGGTTAGGTCCACACTCGCTGGTTAGCTCGTGACTAACACCTGGGTGTTACACTCCTCATAGGCGGTTGCAAGGTCGGTTGGTGCCTTGAAATGGCGGTTTGCAACCCCTGGGAGGATTACATGTGGGTCCTTCAATCCATGGCACATCACTTGATCATCGTTGGATGAAAACCGACTTCATTTGATGGCTTGGATGACTCCTGGACACCTTTCCTTGGATTGTGGATGTGTCACTCAACTTGGACCGGGCGGGCGCCCTGTTGATAGGGCCACCGGATCCTCGTGTCTTGTATCTGAGCCGTTGATGTTGTTTCAATGTGCCACAGACCATTTGAGAGGATGGCACACGGATCAGTGAGGTGGCAAGTGCCATTTGGCACTTTTGATAGGGCGGGTGCCCTACTTGGTAGGGCGGGCGTCCCCCTCTAGCTCCCATGTGGCAGCTGAGGTGTCAAGCTGTCTTGGTATGCTTCAGTTTTTCCTGATCACCATTTTTTCTGTATACACAAGATTTCTCCAAGGACATGTGGAACTTGGTAAGTTTCAAAGTGAGTTCTTTGCATTTCATGTGGTTTTACCTTGATTATGGGTGGAATGTTGACGGTAAAATAGGGTGTTAGAGACCGTCAACAAACTTCCCCAAGCTAACCTTTTGCTTGTCCTCAAGCAAAGATATGATTTTAACATGGCAATGTTGAATCAAATATTTCTTTAATGTAATAATTCACAAAGATCTTGCATACAAACCAACACTATTCTAGTATTGAGCATGATTCAGAAATTTATTTTATGTCTTAACTATATTGGGCTTATAGCTTTTTCACCATGGGTCATGCAAAAACAAGATAGCATAGATAAGTAGATATTTTATCCCTTACTTTGGTAGAGTGAAAAAATTTACTAGAGAGTTTTTATTTTTTGAAAAAGGAAAATCTTGCTTTGGTTCCTTTAATGGTACTCTCAACCACTCCTTAGTGTGATGGACCTCACAAGAGCTCAAGAGAGCTTTTCATGTCTATCCTAAGCTTATGTGGGGTTTATAGGATTAGAGCAAAAGCATACTTGAACTGAATGTATTGCAAGATTAGACTCTTAGATCACAGGGAGCAACAAGTCATATAAAATGATCAAGAAGTGCAAGTGTAAATTATTTGGTGGGCTCCTTGAGACTTATTCCTTTGCCTTAGACAGGGGAGAGCAAGGTTACTGAGTACATAGTTTTTTTTTAAAGAAGATATATGGGCACATGCCCATGGGACATTTGTCCTCTTTTGTTTTCCTTGAGCACTTGCTCTTTTTTTAGTAACCTATACTCCCCATCTATCAAAAGGACAAAGGTTGATTGTGGTTGGTTGTCTCAATTGGTGTGTGGAGCATAGTTGTATACTTCCAGTGTAGAAGTAATACATAGGCGGAATGTGTACGTGATTTTGATCAAAGAATATGACTAGTTTCTCTACCTAGATCAAATAAGGTCTAAGCAGGATCAAAATAGACAATAGCTCTTTCTTTTGGTGGTTTTAGTTGTTTGTGGATGTATGGCTTGATGGTAGGTATTTAATTCCATAAAGGAACCATGAGAAAGAATTTGAATTTTATAAAACAAAATCTCTAGTTGGTTCTCACTCATTCCTTAGATAAAAAAAGTTCTACTTATACCAATTTCAATCTTGCAACAGCATAACTTAGGTTATTAGCATGTGCAACCCACAATAGTGTTTGACTTAAGACAGATTTCAGATATCATACTCATAACTTTCATCGTAAGAATTGTATAACAAGATTTGCAAATCATCGTTGAGCAATTGTTCATCATTTCAACAAAGATATATCATGTTCTTTTTCTTATCATTATTTTCATTTATTTATTGTTATGCAAGAATTTAGAATTGCCTTTCATATTATAACTCACAATAAATAAGAAAAATGAGATGGGGTTAGAAACCATATCTTGGCGAGGATGACGGTTCCCCCAAGCTAGCTTCTTCTCCAGGATCGAATTCTTCTCTTGGTCAGGTTGTTTCCTCTTTTGCATCTTATTATGATCACTAGGCTTTACTTTTTATTCTACTTTTATTTATTGCTACTATGATAAACCAAATTTATACTTTATTTTATTATTTTTATATTATTGTTTTATATTATTATTATTCTTTTTTAATCTCTCTTTTATTATGGTCTTTATTAAATACAAGACATAAATTTAAACATGCTTCTAACAATTAATTGATTTAATGCACGAAGAAGGGAAATATGCCAATGCAATAATTAAAGAGAGAGATAGAATACTTACTCCCATAGCTGTCCTTCCTCGGAAGGAGGTTCTTCCTTGACCGATGTCTTCTTCTCATCTTGTCCTTCTTTGACGGTAGCGGGGTCTGGTGTAGAGGCTGTAGATGACGGTTCCTTCTTAACCGCATCTCTGTCTTTCTTGTTTCTCCAGATTCTTAGTTTTCTGCTCCTCATGGATCGACTCTTTCCTGCATGTTAGTTGCATGGTGTGGTGCACAAGAGAAAACAAATCTTTCTTTCTTCACATTTATATAGAAATCCATTCTACCACTAGCAACAAATATGCATGCATTCACAGTATTCAAGAAAGGTCGGCCAAGAATGAGGGGTAAGTTGTCTCTATTGCCCATGTCTAAAATCATGAAATCAGCAGGCACAAAATTGTTTCTTACTTTTACCAGAACATCACAAAGTACTCCTTCTATGTAGCAAGTTGTTTGATCAGCCTATTGCACATATGCAGAAGTTGGTACTAGCTCAGTGTAGAACAACTTTTCATAATATTCTTTAGACATGATGTTAATGCTAAATCCTAGATCACATATAGCATTATGGAACTTTTGAGATTGAATGGAACAAGATATGACAGGGTTCCAGGATCTCCCTTTTTAGTTGGAAAATTTCATCCATCTACTTCATAGCCATGATAACTAATAGTAACAAGATTAGCAGATTCCATGGTTGTTTCAGGCTTTCCTGGTATTCTATCTTTTTCAAATGATGGAATTGCAGGTGCTAGTTGTGCTAATTAGGTTTCAAGCATCTTATTGAAACTAAGTTGATTCTTAATTGCAGAAGAGAAATCATCCAATTTAGCATTTATGCTATCTAGCATCCTATCATTAGCATGGAGCTTCTTGTTTATACTATCAGTCATTCTACCTTGACGATAGACAAGATCTTTAAGAGAAGGGTAGCTATTACCTTGATTGTTTGGACGTTGCGAAGATTTGAAGGTGTTACCTTGAGAATTGGAGCGCTGAGTCCATCCTTGATTTGAAGAACGAAAACTGTTATCATTGTTGATGAAGTTGAGGTCTTCATGTGTCTCAGGACAATGGAGTCCAGAATGGCCAACTTCTCCACAGACTTCACACGTCATGTGAGTCTCCATGGCTTGCATGGTCTCAGGTGTACGCATCCTCTCGCAATTTTCTAGCCTTTTGGCAAGTAGGTCCACTTTATCTGCAATCATGTCAGCTTCCTTTAAAGAATGCATACCTCGCTTGCGTGGTTGCAGACGTTCCTCGTTCCATCCTTGATTGGACACCATCTTCTCGATCAAAGCCTTTGCATCTGAAACTTTAAGAGAAAAGAATGCTCCACCGGCGGCAGCATCTAGATGGCTTCTATCAAGAGGGGTTAATCCATGGTAGAAGTTTTGGATCAAAAGCCAATCTTCCACACCATGGTGTGGACAGGCAGCGACATACTCTTGCATTTGTTCCCAAGCCTCGGGAATCGATTCATCGGGTTGTTGTTGGAAACTGGAGATTTTATTGCGAAGAGCATTGGTCTTGCCTAGAGGAAAGAATTTCACTAGGTGTTGATATAAATTAGCTGCACTTTATTAAATATTATTATTATCAAAGTATCCGCATGCGCACAGATAAAACACCGATGTAGCACTTCACCAGACAATCCCAGTTTTAATATCGAACCCAAAGGTACAGTAGGTGATACTGACTAAGTCTATTGGTTCTTAACCTGATAACACAATCAATCCAAAGAAATATCAAGAATGAGGAGATAACTAATGATTATCTAGATCCGACAATCGGTAAACTTTGAATAATATCGTTCTAATCGGGCAGTGAAATGAATAAGAGCGGAAATCAGAGTTCCCTCCTACCAAACACTTATACTCTTATCGATCCTATCAACGGGAAGTGGACTACAGAGGAATCAACGCAGCTGTCACCTACGCGAAATACCACTATCCGGCCAATCAGGGGACATTCACAAGTAATTATAGCCCAGACACCACGTCTATACTACAAACTACTACTTCAACCAAGGAGCTACCAAGATCAAAGCACTCAAATAGAGTTGTAAACTTAAGAACGAATAAGAACAAATGCTTACTTGAATCAGGATGTTGAATACAAAAGTACTTCAGAACGCAACTCCAGGCGAGGGAGCTGAATTATGACGAATACAGCTACGAAGAAGCTCAGACAGGCCGGGACTCCTCCGCATCTCTACTCATCTACTCTATCTCTCTAATCTCTCTCTTGATTGCTAGACTAGATCTAGTGGATATCTATCTAATGCTTCAGGGTCTTCATCTCTTGATCTGGCCCTCTTCCAGGGGGGTCTGGCCCTCTATTTATAGCTCGGTGTGATGCACGCGTGCCGTTAGATCAAACCGGATTAACCAAGGGCCCAGATGACTCCTCAAAGGCGGTGGTAGAAGACTCCAGAAGGCGGCAGGTGGAAACCCTTGGGGGGCACCGCCTGGCCCCCCTTGGGGCTGGCCAGCCCCACCTTGGCAGGCGTGGGTCTCCGGTTGCTTCGGGTGCCTTCTACACTCTTCCAGGGTCCACGTGTTGATGTTTCCTTCGGGGTCAAGTTTCGTGTCTTTTGTGCACTTTAATCCCTCTTTTATGCTTCTCTGGAATAATCCCTAGAAAATATACAATTCACCAAAACTTGTGGAAATTATTAGTAATAACCCTATTCTACTGGATATTCATGTTTAATGCATGGATAATTGATAATAAAATTTAGACAATAACAAGTGTCAACAATTACCCCCACACTTAGGCTTTTGCTCGTCGTGAGAAAAAGGCTGGTTTTAAGATGTAAGATTCTTAGAGAGAATGGAGCATTTAAAACATAACTTGAGAGTGCACTATATAAAACTAGTATAGTCATGCATGTACTATGGAATTCAAAGTGTCTACCATGAATCTTTGAGTAGTTGAAGAACAGAATAGCTTGAAAATAGATCACTCTCTTCCTTTAGTTAAGTCAATTGGAGGGTATGTACTTTTGCCAATAAACTTAGCTTTACCTTCTCCTTTTGTAGTACTCTCGAATCACTGATATATCTGATATTTTTATATCCATACCAAGGCGTTAATGAAATTGCCTTCTTTATTCTACTTCTAAAAAGCTTATGTGGATCTCAGGTAGGTAAAATGTGAAAACATACTTGCATTGTATTTATTGTAAAGTCAAACAATGAATCCACAGAGAAATGAGGTATATAATCGAATCAAGATTTATTTGGTAGAATATGGTGGAACTTAATTCTACCTTGCTCCTTGAGAAAATAAGTCTCTCTTTTATACAATTGAGCTTATTCAGAGAGTATGAGCTATCTTTCTCTTTTTTTTAAAGGGAGGCGAGTATCTAAGTACCCATTGTTTTAATTTCTTCGGACACTTGTCCATTTTTTTATACTCCCTTCTTCTTTTGCATAGCTCATATCTCTTTTGAATTTGGTAGTTGAGAGACTTTAACAAAACATGGAGCAATTATTTGGTGACTGTGCTATATAATTATTTTTGGTGTTTTCTCCTAGTGTAGGAGGAAAACATTTTCAATAGAATAACTTGCTATTACTCCGGATTAGAGTAATGCTTATATGGAATTGGCACTTGATTCAAAAATATGACAGATTTCTTCAAAGGGTTACAAAGGTTGACCAAACTCAATACAAAGACAAGTAATATATGTAGCAGGCTTCTATCCTATATATGAATCTGGTAGGACAGTATTTTTACCACAAAGAAGAGGTATAACTAATCATTTAAATTTTCGAAATAAAATCTCCAAAGACAAAACATCAGGGATTGAGTTCTCATTATTCAACTATATCATGTTTCACAATGACTTAAGCAATCATGGGGTCCCTATAAATAGTTTCCAATAGTAACATGATTCCTAGAAAAGTGTTATATAATTTATTCTTAAGCCATGAATTAAACAGTCTCTTCTTCTCTTTTAAAAGTAATTTAGTATGTGAATTTTAATTCGGATCAAAATAGAAATCGACACATGTGCAATTATATTGTATGGGGATCGAACCTGACCATGATCGAGAAGGAGATACATAGGGTGCAGAGGGGGCTGGCCGGCCCAGGTAGGGTGCCAGGCAGCGTGCCTCTGTGGTCCCATGGGGTCCACTTCGGTGCACGAGGTCCTGGCTCGATTGTCTTCCAAATTACGTGATTTTCCCGAGCGAATTGATTTCCATAGTCACGATGTGCCTCGCCCACACTTGTTTTCCTGCATACTTTTCTATGCAAGATGTGGAGACAACATGCGTACCAAAAATATAGAGAGTAGAGTAGATTAAAACATTAATATTGATAAAAAGAATAAGGCACTTTATTCATTAACGATACTAGATAACTCTGACAACTGACTGAGCTAACGACTGCCCTAGCTCATTAGGTTTGCCGAACCTAACACACTTAATATTATAAATCAATCCTAACGCACTCGATAATATAATCAAACCTAACACACTTGTGCCTTATTACATAGATAACGAGGGCAACTTAAGGCTGCCCCTTCTTCGCGAGCTTCCTAATTTCTTCCTTAAGCTCATCAACCTTTTCTTTCAGCTGATCTTTTTTGTGCTTGAGACTGCGAATTAACTTGACATTGACTTCTATCTGCTTGGTCATGTCGCTTATAACCTTGTTCCTTAAGTCTTCATTCCTCTCTATACCCCTAACGGTGCTAGAGAGAGCTTCCATCTTCTCATTGAGGATCCGTAGGGAGAGCGGGGGCTGTCTAGGGACTTTCTCTAATGCTGATGTTGATATAGCCCATTGTCTCTTGGGTGGAGGTGGTACAAATTTAGTGTAGCGGACTTGGCCTAGATGTGCACTAACTCCTTGGATGGCAGGGCGAGCAGTGGTGTACTTCGCACATACCAGCGTTCCGTTCTTGTCGGTCTTGACCGAGAGGAGTTGCTCATTGTCTCTCGGTGGAAGGAGTGCGGTGCCTCGTGGAATAGCGATCTGCTTCCCCCTGATACCATCTTCTAGCAGTAGTCTCTTAGGTAGCGATGGTAGAGCAGGCTGAGCGTGCGTGTAGTAGACTTGCTCGAACTGCTGGGGCACCGTAGCAATATGCTTCGGTGGCACGATGGCGAGGTGCTTCGGCGGCACGATGGCAAGGGGCTTCAGCTGCGCGAGGACGATGGCCTTCGAGTCGTCGCCTTGGATCTTGCCTGAGTCAGTGCCGACGACCGCTTCGCCTGCTATTGCTACTAGATCTAAACTAGAGAGTTTCTTTGGAGGAGAGGAAGGAAATGATGATGGGGTGCCATTTGAGGGCGGTATAGGTGCGTATTTATATGGGTTTTCAGGAGACAGGATAAGATCAAATCTAGGTTCTACAGGATTCTTACGAAAGATTATCTGTACGCATCGGGAATCTACGTGATTGTGTTTAGGAAGGATAGAGAAAGAAATGGAAACGAGAGTCAGGACGAGAGGAGACAGGGAGGCGCCGCCCGGCCCCATAAGGGCACCAGCCGGCCCCACCTGGTGTCCTCCCAGGGTGGCCGTGCTCGTGAAGCCTCTAGACTCTTACTACTTCCTGTTAGTTATGATGCGTGATAATTTTTCGTAACAGACGATGATGGGACTAAAAATTTGGTGGTTGGACAAAGTCCAGCCCGTCAACAACTTCTGAATTAAATGGTTCTAAAAATAATTTAAGTCGGTGACCATTTACCTTGAACGTACCTTCGTGTGATTGTAGAGTTACCACTCCATGTGGCGATGCATTCACAACCGTAAATGGTCCTTCCCATTTGCTCCATAGTTTTCCAAGCCCGAATAATTTAAACCTGGAATTAAAAAGTAATACCTTATCTCCTGGTGCAAACTCTTTCTTCTTGATCCTCTTGTCATGCCATCTTTTTGTTCTTTCTTTATAGATCTTTGAATTATGATAAGCCTTTTCTCTCCATTCTTCTAATTCTGATAATTGCATTTTTCTCTTTTCTCCAGCGGCTTCAAAGTCCATGTTCCATCTCTTAATAGCCCAGTGAGCTTTATGCTCTAATTCTACTGGTAAATGACAGGTCTTACCATATACTAGCTGGTAAGGTGACATGCCCAAATGTGTCTTGTATGCGGTCCGATATGCCCAAAGTGCCTCGGTAATCGGTCCTTCCATGCAGTACCCATCTCATTTACTGTTTTCTATAGAATATTCTTGATTTGTTTGTTTGATGTTTCTGCCTGGCCACTTGTCTAAGGATGGTATGGTGTAGCAACATTATGGAGGATGCCATGAGCTTGCAAGTATCGGTGAAACTTTTTATCAGTGAAGTGTGTCCCTCCGTCACTAATGACCATCCTTGGTGTTCCAAACCTTGGAAATACAATCTTTTGAACATCTTCTTTGAATGTTTGGAATCAGCATTCATGCATGCCATAGCTTTTACCCACTTGGATACATAGTCAACTGCCACCAGAATGTATTCATAATTTCTTGATTTCACAAATGGTCCCATGTAATCAATTCCCAGACATCAAAGAGCTCGATCTGGAGATTATTGGTGAGTGGCATCGCATCTCTTGCACTGATATTTCCGTGCCTCTAACATGATCCACATCTCCGAACAAAATCTTTGTTGTCTTCATATATAGTTGGCCAAAAGAACCCACTCTGCCAGATTTTAGTATGAGTGCGGAATGCTCCATAATGACCTCCATATGGTGATGCGTGGCATTTCTGAATGATCTGCATGCCCTCTTCTACTGGTACACATCTTTTAAGTAATCCATCTGAACAAATTCTGAAGAGGTATGGTGGATCCTATATGTGGAGACGACTTTCATAAATGAGCTTCTTTTTATTTTCCCCTGGTGGTACATATCCTGCAACCATAAAGTTGACAATATTCGTGTGCCAAGGGTCTGACTTGGTCACTTTAAACAACATGTCATCTCTCATTGAGTCATTAATAGCTAATTCCTGAGGTTTCTCAAAGTGTATTCTAGACAAGTGATCAGCAACTGGATTTTCTATTCCTCTTCTATCTTTAATTTCTAAGTCAAATTCTTGGAGTAACAAAATCCATCTTATCAAACGAGGTTTAGCATCTTTCTTAGTGAGCAAATATTTTAAAGCAGCATGATCAGAATAAACGATTATTTTTGCTCCTACTAAGTAAGATCTAAATTTCTCAATAGCAAAAACAACAGCCAGGAGTTCTTTTTCAGTTGTTGCATAATTTAATTGTGCTCCTATCATAGTTTTACTGGCATAAGCAATTGCATGGTGCTTCTTATCTTTTGTTTGTCCTAATACTGCCCCTATAGCATAATCACTAGCATCACACATAATTTCAAAAGGTAAAGACCAATCAGGGGATTGAATGATTGGTGCTGATGTAAGTGCTTCTTTAAGAATATTAAAAGATTTTAAACATGTATCATAAAATTCAAAAGGAATATCCTTAGCTAGCAAGTTAGTCAGTGGTCTAGCAATATGTGAAAAATCTTTTATAAATCTGCGATAAAAACCACAATGACCAAGAAAACTTCGGATTCCTTTTATATTGACAGGTGGAGGTAGTTGTTCAATTACTTCAATTTTTGCCTTATCTACCTCTATACCTCTTTCAGACACTAAATGTCCTAGCACTATTCCTTCTCTAACCATAAAATGACATTTTTCCCAATTAAGGACTAAGTGCTTTTCTTCACATCTCTGCAAAACCTTATCTAGATTTTCTAGACAATTATCAAAAGTTTTTCCATAAACTGAAAAATCATCCATAAAAACTTCCATGATTTCTTCTATCATTTCAGAAAATATAGACATCATACATCTTTGAAAAGAAGTAGGTGCATTACATAATCCAAAAGACATTCTACGATAAGCATAAGTTCCATAAGGACATGTAAAACTGGTTTTGCTTTGATCATCAGGGTGGATAGGAATTTGGTGATATCCAGAATAACCAACAAGGAAACAAAAGAAAGAATTATTTGCCAAACGCTCTAACATCTCATCAATGAAAGGTAGCAGAAAATGATCTTTCTTGGTTGCTTTATTGAGTTTTCTATAATCTATACACATTCGCCATCCTGTAACAGTTCTCTGGGGTATCAATTCATTTTTATCATTTTTAACTACGGTCATACCATCGTTTTTTAGGTACAACTTGAACAGGGCTTACCCACTCACTATGCGGAACAGGATAAATAATTTCAGCATGCAAAAGTTTCAAGACCTCTTTCTTAACAACTTCCCTCATCGCATTTTGATGCCTACGTTGGGGCTCTCTAGAAGGTGTAATTTCTGGGTTGGTTGGAATACGATGGGTGCATAGAATAGGACTAATCCCCTTAAGGTCTTGGAGTGAATAACCAAAAGCAGCATGATGTTTTTCTAAGATAGTTATTAATCTAAAAGACTCTTCATCAGAAAGTTTATCACTAATAATCACAAGAGAATTTTGATCATTATTCAGAAAAACATACTTAAGACCAGAAGGTAGTTGTTTAAGCTCAATAGAAGGATTAGGTGGCTCTAGTAATTCATCCAGAGGTTCAGGATCAATCGGATCCTCCTCCTGTTCATTAATGAAGAACTGAGTATCATCCTCTAAACTAGGTTCAATAAATTCCTCAAATGACACAGCCTTAACTTCTTCTATCGGATCTAACTCAGGAGGTGGCTCTACCTTAGCTTTTAATGCATGAGTTATAGGCACTGAGAGATTAAATCATTTCCCATATTTAATATCTAAATTGCCCGCACAACCTTCTCGCAAAAGCTTTCCTATTGGCAATCCAACCATTACATCAAAATCCCAAACATCAAAGATATAGAAATTCAGCAAAATTCGGAATTCATTAATCACAATAGGAAGAGAACATAGAACACTTGAACTAGGAATAATATGTCCTGAATGATTTTTCAATAATTTATTTATAGGAATTAATGGCATATCTTTTAAGAATTTTTTAGCAAATGTAAGAGGCATGATATTGACACCTACTATAGGATTATAAAAGGCATCAAAAGGATATGCATCAATTTGACATTTAATAGTAATGGCAGGAGAATTTAGAATTATATCATTTGAAAGCTCAGATTCTATCAACGACTCATTACTCATAACAAAAATCAATTCTCTTGTTATTTCTCTTAGGAATTTTAAATCAGCAGGATATGAAATATTAAACTTTTAAAATTCATAGATTCTTGAGGTTTTATAATTTTATGATAGCGTGAGGTGTTTCCATAATCATCAAAAAGTTCACCCTTAAATTCAAGCATAAAATCATAAATAGGAATAATCTACTTCTCATTAGATAGTTCAGGTAAAGGCTGAGATGAATCAGACAAAAGTTTAGAATCGAATGACAAAAATTCGTCTTCTAACAACTCTTCTTTTTCTTCAGGAAGATCAATTAAGATATTAGTAAGAATAGTTTTAGCATGTGAAGCAGTAATATGCATAAATGCTCCTCCTGCGGCCAAATTAAGGCATTCTTTATTTTTATCATCAAGGCCTAAAAAGAAATTGTGCAAAAGCATAGGTTCTGCCAAAGCAAGATTAGGTCCAGAATTTATAAATCCATCTGTTGACATCTACTAATGTCGCCAAATATAACTATATAACTTTTAATGTGAGAGGCGAGATTAGAAGATGAATGGTAATTAATTAACTTGTCATTAGCAACTAGCCACTTTTCTATTACCAACATTCTTATGCAAGAACTAGGTTGTCATCCCTAATTAATAATGCTAAGAATAAATAAAGGTTTTATATATTAATGTATGTGACTAGGCAGAAATAAATATAAATAATATAAACTAAGATCAGTTCTGCAAGCGGACAGATAATTATACCAATGTAGCATTTTACCTAGGGAGTTCTACCAGGTTGTCGATTTATATTTATACCACTGGGAATGACTAGGATAAACTTTAATCTATTATATTGATAGTGATGGTATACAATGGATAAGTGACATTACCGATGTCAGTTACTCTACTCATAACAGACAGAGGTCACAAGGTAAATAAATATAAAGGTGATAAGTATAATCAAGCATCATAAATAAAAGATAATCATCAGAGCACTTCTCTAGTCATAGTAATAGTTAGCCAATGCATAAACTAAGGAATTAATATCAAAGGTAATTCTATAACATCAATGAATAACTCTAATTAGTCCAATTACATCTAGCAATCATTGTTAGACTAATCCTATATCATGATCACATGCAAAGGACATCATCTAGGAAAGGTGTGAAACAGAGTCATCACCAAACTTCGCGACCGTGCCTGCTGGCCTACATACGGGGGGTGGACTACAGAGGACTCAACGCAGCTGTCACCTACGCGATCTACCACACGACCCGGCACATTAGGGTGCACTTGCAGATAAACAAAATACCTAGACACCACGTCTACATATCGTTCATCATCTATCTATCGTACGCATGAATAAACGCTATACGAGCAATTACATGAATTCAATAAGATCAAACCAACTATACTAGACATATAGTGAAAGTAGACAAAGACTATTGTAATCAAGAACATATAAACTATTAAGAACAATGTTTCCCTAATCATAATGAAGAATACAATAATAGAGAAAGAACTAGAATTATACCAAACTCCGTGCTCTAGACAGACACAGGGACTCCAGATCCGTCGAAGAACTAGAACTCCTCTAGTCTCTAATCTAACTAGGCTAGAACTATGAACTAGAGCCTCTAACTAGGCTAGAACTATGAACTAGGAGGCTCTTGATGAACTAGGAGGCTCTTGATGGCTTGAGGACTTGATGCCTTGAATGAATGATGGGTTGATTTCTCCAGGGGGGTCTGCCCCTTTATTTATAGTCCGGTGGGATCCACGTGCGCCGTAGGATCAAACCGACTTGAAACAAGGGCTGAGATGACTCCAGAAAGGTGGTGGAAGAAGACTCCAGAAGGTGAGCCAAAACCCTAGTAGGGGGCGCCGGTCGGCCCCACCTTGGCGCCGGCTGGCCCCACCCTGGGGGGTCTCGGGTCCCGGTGCCTCGGGTGTGTTCCAGATGCTTCTAGTGTTCTCGTGATGATGTTTCCTTGGCGGTTAAGTTACGTGGTAATCATGCTCTTTAACCCTTAGTCACACCCATATTTTAAGAACAAAACAGGATGCTCAAATAACTCATATGTGCCCCAGGAATAGTCACACATATAAGCCGACAAATTATAAATAGTACCATCACAGTGTTTACAATCCGGATAGACATTTATTACATAGTCTCAAACAAATATAAATCAAATAGATAAATAATAACTAATGTCGAAACGCTCGCGGAAGCTCCAACACAGGGACACGTCGACTGGGAGACACCAAGCCTAATATTCATTGCGATAGTCTTCACTCCAATCTTCATCTGTGGTGGTGAATTGCAAGAGTGAGCATATTTCGTACTCAACAAGTACAACACGGGTTCATGAGGCACAAATAGGCTAGACACTGTTTGACTGCATTGAGCTTTATTATCCATATTCTTTTTAGCAATTGAGTAGCATCAAGTAATCCAATTCCCATATTATAAGCCAAATGATCAATTGTAATAAGGTTAATAAATAGCAAAGGAATTAACAATAATAATAAACATAATATAATTAACATTTATCATCTAGCAGAACATGTGCCCAAGGGCGCTCATGACCGTGAGCGTGGCTATCATGATAGATTATTAAACTCTGCGCAGAGGTGTACACTTTACCTGTGAGTCATGATTTTCTAATGCATGGGTTAATTACGCCCAAACACTAGCTAACCATATAAAGTCATCTAAAAGTTCGTCTAACAAGTTAGGGCCGCAAGGGTGAGTGGCAGCGAGATGTAGGAACCCCCCTTTTCAATATGGCACATTCCTTCTTGGCTATACACATAAGACTAAAAGCTGTACTACACCCAAGGTGGCAAACCCCCAACTGCGCCCTTTCGGGTAACCTCTAACAAGTTAGAAAAAGTCTTTTAAGTGACTAAAGCCAGAGCCATGTAGCCCTCATAGCTGTACGGCAAATCCCGGTTCATCACGTTCAGAAAGTCCTATGAAGAGAAACTAGAGCCAAACCATCCAACCCAAGGCTCTAGCCCCCTTTTGAGCAGTAATAAAGTCATATTGAATGTTCATTGCACAATCCATTAAACATATCACAAGATCATTGGCATTAATAAAGCACTAGTAATAGCTACCCAATGCACATCCCAATAGGTGAACAAGGAATCAGGAATTCAAATAACTAAGTTATAATCTCTATGGTTGTCAAGGTGGACACATGCATATATGAATGTGATTATTGTGAATAGGACAACAAGGATGGTCCATGTTATACTTGCCTTGATCAAAGTACCCCTGCTGGTCCTGCTCGTAGAGATACTCTTGATCTTACACGAACTGCTCACCGTCTACTCACACGATCATCACATTACCACACATTCAATCGGGCAAACATACACGAAGCAACAATAAAAATAATTAGAACAGTACACCAACAGTAATAAAATAGTTTGAGAAGGTTATAAAATTATTCTACTCGTTCTCACGATCACATCGATATAAAGATCACTGAAAACGGATTTAAAACGTAAAAGATACGATTTTCCGAAGATTTACTATAGAAAAATAATTAATATAATAGTAACTCGAAATTTTAAAAGTGCCAAACTTACTGTACAGTGGCATAAACACGTAGAGTTCGAAAATACGAATCTAACAATATTTGAATGAGCTCAAACGGATCTAAAACGAAGATTTTATACCCAAATCAAATTCGATGGCAAAACTGTGGTTAATCTGAAAACGTATTTTGATCTTTGGCCGGGAAATACGCTTTCCAAATTGGAAAACATGACACTAGCTGGCGCCAAGGACGGTGGGTTAAATAGCAGAAAGCTCATGGGCTCTTTAACAAATTTTCCAGCGAAGGGGTATCTTCTATTTACAACCGTTGATCAAGAGATGGATGGCTCTGGTTAGCTGAAGGAAGGAGGGAGAGTGCTGCCGGCCAGGAACAGGACTCCAGTGCGGTGGCGGCCATGGATTCCGGCCAGGAGTTCGCCGGAGACCTTGGTTCGGCCGTTGCAGTCCACTACTCTTCGAACCAAACACACCGGAAGAGATAGGGGATGACCGCGAGTTCGTCTAAGGCAAAAACAAGGTCAAGGATGGGATCTTGCGAGGTGGCCGCCATAGACAGCGGCAAGAGCTCTTCGGCGCTCGTGGCTAGGCCATTGGAGACCTCGATTCGTTAAATTGAGGGCATGGGGAGGAAGTACGGATTGCGGGGATGCTCACCACGATGCTTAATCTGGACGGGGAAGCTTCTCTCACGCGCCTCGACGGCGTGGGGCGGGAATCTGTTCAGCGGCTCGGTAGGTGATGGTGGCGTGCTAGGGCTCAGGAAAAAGGCTGGCGGCTGCGGCGGGCTAATAGATGGGAAAAGGAGACCGGGCTGACTCTAGAGGTTTTTAAAGGAAGCACCCAAGGGTTTCGCAGGCGGATTCGGAAGGCGGCACGCACGCGGCTACTTCGGAGCATGGCAGTTGGAGGCGTGCTCGACCATGGGTTGGACTCGAACCCGGAAGTGCTCAACTTGAGCCCTCCTGCGCGGCGGACTTCAGCCTGGAGAGCAGGGACGGCAGGAGGCGCTCGCTGGCCTGGGCTCGGCAAGGAGCGAGGAGGAGAGCAGCGCCGGCGGCCTAGGCTGCACGGCCAAAACAGAGGGAGGGGAAAAGAGCAGCAGGGCCTCTTGGCCAAACAGAGGAGAAAAGATATTTCCTCTTTTTCTTTAACTTACACAAAAAGTTTTCAAAAATTTATTTGTGGAAAACCAGCAAAGCAAAATGTACTACAGGCAAACAAGAATGATGCACAGCAGCATGTATGCAACAATACATATTTTTCTTATTTTCATAACTTGTTTCCAACTCAAAATTATTATTTTACCTATAAATCAAATAGCTAAAAAGAATGTTATTAAAACATTTAATTTTTTTATGCTTTAATTAAATCCAAATTTAGGGTGTTACAAATTCTACCCACTTAAAATAATCTCGTCCTCGAGATTGGGTTGCTTACTCAAATAACTGCGGGTATGACTTCCTGAGATCATCCTCCCGTTCCCAAGTTGCCTCTGCTTCTGAATAACGATTCCACTGTACCTTACACATTTTAATCACTCTACTTCTGGTGACTCTTTCTGCTGTCTCCAAGATCTTAACAGGATACTCTTTATAGGTGAGATTATCTTTAATTTTTAATTCCTCCAAAGGTACTTGCTCTTCCGGTACGCGCAAACACTTCTTCAGTTGCGAGACATTAAACACATTATGCACAGCGGCTAGATTTTCAGGCAATTCTAATTCATAAGCAACTTCACCACATCTGGCTATAATTTTAAACGGTTCAACATACCTCGGTGCTAACTTCCCTTTCACAGTGAATCTCTTCACACCTTTCATTGGTGACACCTTCAAGTAGACATAATCACCTACTTCAAAAGACAAATCTCTTCTTCGATTATCAGCATAGCTCTTCTGACGGGATTGTGCTATTCTTAAGTTCTCCCGGATTATCTGCACTTGTTCTTCTGCATCTCTCAGCACATCTGATCCAAACACCTGAGTTTCACCAGTTTGGTTCCAAAACAAAGGAGTTCTGCACTTACGTCCATACAAAGCTTCGAACGGTGCCATCTTAAGACTTTGCTGATAACTATTGTTATATGAAAACTCCGCATATGGTAAACTTTTATCCCAACTAGTACCAGACTGCAATGCACAAGCTCTCAACATATCTTCTAATATTTGATTGACTCTTTCGGTCTGCCCATCTGTCTGTGGATGATATGCTGTACTAAAATTCAATTGGGTCCCCAATGACTCATGTATTGCTTTCCAAAAGTGAGACGTAAATTGTGTACCTCTGTCAGAAACAATCTTCTTAGGCACTCCATGCAGACATACTATTTTCTCCATATATAGGGTAGCCAATTTTGGACCTGGATAATGAGTCTTCACTGGTAAAAAATGAGCAACTTTAGTTAACCTGTCTACTATCACCCAAATGGAATCATAACCGCTTTGAGTGCGAGGTAATCCCACTATGAAATCCATTCCAACTTCTTCCCACTTCCATTCAGGAATCTTCATTGGTTGCAACAATCCTGCAGGTCTCTGGTGTTCAGCTTTCACCCTTTGACAAACATCACACACTGCCACATATTCAGCCACATCTCGTTTCAATCCAACCCACCAATACTTTTCTTTGAGATCAAGGTACATTTTAGTACTACCAGGGTGTATAGAATAAGCTGACTCATGTGCTTCCCGCAAAATTTTCTGTCTTATTGCTGGATCTTCAGGTACACACAACCTCTTGCCATGCCACAGAGTTCCATTATCATCCATTCTAAAACCAGGTGACTTACTAACCACTATATTTTCTGCTATCTCCCTCAATTTCTCATCTTTCAACTGTCCTTCGCGAATCTCTTGCTCAAGTGTAGGTCCTATCACCAGTTCGGCTGCATTGACAACAATTCCCAAGTTTAGATGTTCAAATTCAGAACATAACTCACTCGACATAGGCAATACTTCCATCTCATTAGCATAACTCTTCCTACTAAGAGCATCTGCAACAACATTAGCCTTTCCTGGGTGATAATGCACATCCAAATCATAATCTTTAATCAACTCTAACCATCTGCGCTGCCTCAAATTCAAATCAGACTGAGTGAAAATATGCTTCAAACTCTTATGATCGGTGTATACTTCACTCTTATGTCCAACTAAATAATGTCTCCAGATCTTCAAAGCATGAACCACAGCTGCTAAGTCTAAATCATGAGTAGGATAGTTTAGTTCATGTTTCCTCAACTGCCTAGATGCATAAGCAACAACTCTACCTTCTTGCATAAGGACACATCCCAAACCTTGACGAGATGCATCACAATAAATAGAGAACTTCTTGCTCAGATCTGGTAATACCAACACAGGTGCAGTAGTCAATCTCTTTTTCAACTCTTCAAAACTAGATTGACACGCATGAGACCATACAAACTTGGCATTCTTCTCTAATAAAGCTGTCATAGGTTTAGCAAGTTTAGAGAACCCTTCAATAAATCTTCTGTAGTAACCAGCCAATCCCAAGAAACTACGAATCTGACTCACATCAGTAGGTGGTTGCCAATTCAACACATCCTTCACCTTGCCTGGATCTACAGATATCCCACCATTGGACACAATATGACCAAGAAAAGCAACTTCCTTTAACCAGAATTCACATTTACTCCGTTTAGCATATAGCTTATGCTCTCTAAGTTTTTGCAATACTAGCCTCAAATGTTCAGCATGTTCATCTTCAGTTTTGGAGAATACCAGTATATCATCAATAAACACTACCACAAACTTATCCAGACACTCCAGAAACACCTTATTCATCATATACATAAAGTAGGCTGGTGCATTGGTCAAACCAAAAGACATGACAGTATACTCATATAAGCCGTACCTAGTAGTAAAGGCTGTCTTTGGAATATCAGAAGCACGAATCTTCAGTTGATGATAACCAGAACGCAAATCAATCTTAGAGAACACACAAGCACCTCTCAACTGGTCAAACAGATCATCAATCCTAGGCAATGGATATTTATTCTTAATGGTAACTTCATTAAGTGACCGATAATCAACACACATCCTCTGACCACCATCTTTCTTATCAACAAAAATAACTGGTGCACCCCATGGTGATGAACTAGGCCTAATGAAACCCTTTTCTAGCAATTCCTTAATTTGTTTCTTAAGTTCTTCTAGTTCTTTAGATCCCATTCTATATGGTCGTTTAGCTATAGGTGCAGTTTCAGGTAACAACTCAATAAGGAATTCAATGTCTCGGTCAGGTGGCATACCTGGCAACTCATCTGGAAAGACATCTGGAAATTCATCCACAACACGATCCTGTTGATTCCCATCTTCATTCACTTGATTCACAGCAGCTGTCGGTGGTTTTTGCACAATCACATCAACACTGAGTTTATCTCCATTGGGCGCAGTCAATTCGACTATCTTCTGTGCACATTTAATCACTACCTTGTGTTTCTTCATCCAATCCAATCCCAGGATAACATCAATACCGGCAGTTCTCAAAACTGTAAGCTTTTCTTTGAACTCTACCCCCCTTAGAATAATACTAACTGATGGAAGGTAAAATCTAGCTTGCAAAGCCCCACCCGGTGAATTTACTATAAGTGGGTTTGTCATTGGTGTTATGGGGATGGCATGTATCTTAACAAAATTGTGCGAGATGAAAGAATGCGAAGCACCAGAATCAAAAAGAACAGTAGCGGGGATGGAGTTGACGTTGAACGTACCCATCATCACTTCTGGCGCTTCCTGAACTGTGTCGGTGGACACATGATTCACCTTTCCAGTGTGGGATGGCCTCTGGCTGCTGCTCTGACTCTGGGGGGTCTGCTGGTTCCTCTTCTTGGGACAAAAGTTGGCATAATGGCCTGGCTCCCCACAATGGTAGCACACTCTGGGAGTACTGGGTTCACTGGTCTTCATGGGGGTGGTGTTTGGATTTCCCTGACGTGGAGTCTGCTGACCACTCTGCTGCTGGTACTGTGGGCGCTGCTGAAATTGAGAGCGTTGCTGGGACTGAGAGCGTTGCTGGGACTGATTGCCTTGCTGATTGTTGTTGCGGTTCCACTGACTAATAGGCCCCTGATATTTCTGATGAAAGCCATGCTGAGAGTTGAGACGCTGACGTGTTTTGCTTCCTGAGGACTGTCCCCTCAGCTTTCTCTTCCTATCCATCTCCCTACGCTCATTGTCAAGTACAATAGCACGGTTTACTAGAGCTTGAAAGTTAGGATATGTGTTGCCTTTCAGCTGTAGCCTGAGATCATAGTAGATGCCCTTCAGAAACATCCGCTGCTTGTCAGCATCTTCTCTAACTTCATTTGGGGCATAGCGAGCTAGATGTGAGAACTGATCATGGTACTCACTGACAGTCATCTGTCCCATCCTGAGATTCCTGAACTCTTCTTGCTTGAGTTCAATCACGCCTTCCGGAATGTGTCGGGCCCTGAAGTCCCTAACAAACTCGGCCCAAGTGATGGGAAGAGCATTGTTAGGACGTGCAGCTTGATATGATTCCCACCAAGTTTGAGCTGCTCCCTGAAGCTGTCCAGAAGCGTAGAGCACCTTCTGCTGGTCATCACACTGACAGATGTTGACCTGTTTCTCCACAGCTCGAAGCCAATCATCAGCCTCCAACAGATCAGCAGCATGAGAAAACACTGGCGGGTGACCCTGCATGAACTCCCTTCTCTTGTTCACTGGCGGTGGAGCAGGTGCATTCCCTCCAGCTGGCTGGTTCTGGATGAATTGCATCATCGTCTGCATCAGCTGTCCCTGCATCTCCATCAGCTGTTGTGCTGTCATGGGTGGTGGCGGCGGGGGTTGGTTAGCTCCAGCAGGTCTTCCTCTAGGCATCTGTTTTGCATGTTAAGAGAAAAATTCTTTTAGAATTACTTAATAACTCAAAATTGCCAACATATAAGTGCATCTGAAATTTTCTGGCGAGATACATCTGTAATAGTTCAGTAAAACGGAAATATCTAGAGTTTCTGAAATCCAATTACACGGTTGGAAAGCTAATAAAATTTCCTACAACTTTTATTCAGACCACTTTCCCAGATTCTAACGTTAAATTTACCAAAATAGAGCAAAACCGAAACTGATCCAAGATTTCCAGACTGCACAGAACCTCGTCTTAGAACAGGTATATCTCTCAGCTCAAAATTGATAAAAAGGTAAAACTTGTGGGGTTGAAAAGATATAGAAGTCTATTTATTCCCATAAAATATTTATGATTTTTGCATTACTATATTTGGAGATATAACAGAAATATCACCCGCTGCTCCAGAAAACAGCAAGGGCAGAAACAGGTTGCAACTGAATCCACACTATAATTATGACTATAACTCAATATTATTATATAAGAAACTTGTAGACATGCCCACAAAGTTCCAGCAATCATCACAAAGATCCAAATCACACATTATCACAATAACAATTCATCCAAGCACACACGAGTTCATGATTTCGAAACTACACGTACTTCTCCTTAATTGGTAGATATCCTAAAGGGTATATATGATGATAGGCCATCGATATTTTGAGAAAGATGAGTATAATTTTTTTTTAAAACAACTAAAACAATAGATCAAGGAAATAAGCAGAAATAGCTCAAAGGAGGCTATCAAGGGGAGAGACAATAGCACGACAAGGATGAGAATTAGTCACACGAATGAGCAAGGAGATAGAAAAATAGTTTTTTTTTTAGCAAAATAAGGTTTGTAAATTGACCAGTGCTAACAAGGCTTGCGTCCTACAGTCAACAAAGCTTTGATACCAATCTGTCACACCCATATTTTAAGAACAAAACAGGATGCTCAAATAACTCATATGTGCCCCAGGAATAGTCACACATATAAGCCGACAAATTATAAATAGTACCATCACAGTGTTTACAATCCGGATAGACATTTATTACATAGTCTCGAACAAATATAAATCAAATAGATAAATAATAACTAATGTCAAAACGCTCGCGGAAGCTCCAACACAGGGACACGTCGACTGGGAGACACCAAGCCTAATATTCATTGCGATAGTCTTCACTCCAATCTTCATCTGTGGTGGTGAATTGCAAGGGTGAGCACATTTCGTACTCAACAAGTACAACACGTGTTCATGAGGCACAAATAGGCTAGACACTGTTTGACTGCATTGAGCTTTATTATCCATATTCTTTTTAGCAATTGAGTAGCATCAAGTAATCCAATTCACATATTATAAGCCAAATGATCAATTGTAATAAGGTTAATAAATAGCAAAGGAATTAACAATAATAATAAACATAATATAATTAACATTTATCATCTAGCAGAACATGTGCCCAAGGCCGCTCATGACCGTGAGCGCGGCTATCATGATAGATTATTAAACTCTGCGCAGAGGTGTACACTTTACCTGTGAGTCATGATTTTCTAATGCATGGGTTAATTACGCCCAAACACTAGCTAACCATATAAAGCCATCTAAAAGTTCGTCTAACAAGTTAGGGCCGCAAGGGTGAGTGGCAGCGAGATGTAGGAACCCCCTTTTCAATATGGCACATTCCTTCTCGGCTATACACATAAGACTAGAAGTTGTACTACACCCAAGGTGGCAAACCCCCAACTGCGCCCTTTCGGGTAACCTCTAACAAGTTAGAAAAGGTCTTTTAAGTGACTAAAGCCAGAGCCATGTAGCCCTCACAGCTGTACGGCAAATCCCGGTTCATCACGTTCAGAAAGTCCTATGGAGAGAAACTAGAGCCAAACCATCCAACCCAAGGCTCTAGCCCCCTTTTGAGCAGTAATAAAGTCATATTGAATGTTCATTGCACAATCCATTAAACATATCACAAGATCATTGGCATTAATAAAGCACTAGCAATAGCTACCCAATGCACATCCCAATAGCTGAACAAGGAATCAGGAATTCAAATAACTAAGTTATAATCTCTACGGTTGTCAAGGTGGACACATGCATATATGAATGTGATTATTGTGAATAGGACAACAAGGATGGTCCATGTTATACTTGCCTTGATCAAAGTACTCCTGCTGGTCCTGCTCGTAGAGATACTCTTGATCTTCCACGAACTGCTCACCGTCTACTCACACGATCATCACATTACCACACATTCAATCGAGCAAACATACACGAAGCAACAATAAAAATAATTAGAACAGTACACCAACAGTAATAAAATAGTTTGAGAAGGTTATAAAATTATTCTACTCGTTCTCACGATCACATCGATATAAAGATCACTGAAAACGGATTTAAAACGTAAAAGATACGATTTTCCGAAGATTTACTATAGAAAAATAATTAATATAATAGTAACTCGAAATTTTAAAAGTGCCAAACTTACTGTACAGTGGCATAAACACGTAGAGTTCGAAAATACGAATCTAACGATATTTGAATGAGCTCAAATGGATCTAAAACGAAGATTTTATACCCAAATCAAATTCGATGGCAAAACTGTGGTTAATCTGAAAACGTATTTTGATCTTTGGCTGGGAAATACGCTTTCCAGATTGGAAAACATGACACTAGCTGGCGCCAAGGACGGCGGGTTAAATAGCAGAAAGCTCATGGGCTCTTTAACAAATTTTCCAGCGAAGGGGTATCTTCTATTTACAACCGTTGATCAAGAGATGGATGGCTCTGGTTAGCTGAAGGAAGGAGGGAGAGTGCTGCCGGCCAGGAACAGGACTCCAGTGCGGTGGCGACCATGGATTCCGGCCAGGAGTTCGCTGGAGACCTTGGTTCGGCCGTTGCAGTCCACTACTCTTCGAACCAAACACACCGGAAGAGAGAGGGGATGACCGCGAGTTCGTCTAAGGCAAAAACAAGGTCAAGGATGGGATCTTGCGAGGTGGCCGCCATAGACAGCAGCAAGAGCTCTTCGGCGCTCGTGGCTAGGCCATTGGAGACCTCGATTCGTTAAATTGAGGGCATGGGGAGGAAGTACGGATTGCGGGGATGCTCACCACGATGCTTAATCTGGACGGGGAAGCTTCTCTCACGCGCCTCGACGGCGGCGGGCGGGAATCTGTTCGGCGGCTCGGTAGGTGATGGTGGCGTGCTAGGGCTCAGGAAAAAGGATGGCGGCTGCGACAGGCTAATAGATGGGAAAAGGAGACCGGGCGGACTCTAGAGGTTTTTAAAGGAAGCACGCAAGGGTTTCGCAGGCGGATTCGGAAGGCGTCACGCACGCGGCTACTTCGGAGCTTGGCAGTTGGAGGCGTGCTCGACCATGGGTCGGACTCGAACCCGGAAGTGCTCAACTTGAGCCCTCCTGCGCGGCGGACTTCAGCCTGGAGAGCAGGGACGGCAGGAGGCGCTCGCTGGCTTGGGCTCGGCAAGGAGCGAGGAGGAGAGCAGCGCCGGCGGCCTAGGCTGCACGGCCAAAACAGAGGGAGGGGAAAAGAACAGCAGGGCCTCTCGGCCAAACAGAGGACAAAAGATATTTCCTCTTTTTCTTTAACTTACACAAAAAGTTTTCAAAAATTTATTTGTGGAAAACCAGCAAAGCAAAATGTACTACAGGCAAACAAGAATGATGCACAGCAGCATGTATGCAACAATACATATTTTTCTTATTTTCATAACTTGTTTCCATCTCAAAATTATTATTTTACTTATAAATCAAATAGCTAAAAAGAATGTTATTAAAACATTTAATTTTTTTATGCTTTAATTAAATCCAAATTTAGGGTGTTACACCCTTCTTTTATGCTTTTCTATAATAGCCCCTGGAAAATACAGAACATGCAAAACTCATGAAAACTGTCAGTTAAAACTCTAGGCTAGTGTGTATTCATGTATCCTTTGGTGTCTAAAGTTCTAATAAAAGTTGAAGTTATCCACCGTCAACAACACCCCCAAGCTTACCTGTTTGTTAGTCCCTTGGCAAACGAACTAGGCCTAATTACTAATGTAATTGGATCAGTAGTTGCTACAATGTTTTCGTACTTTCAAAGTACACATGCTGCAAACATAGATTTTCCTCCGGATTAGAGAAAACTGCTCTAACTTTTAAACTTACCCATTTTACCTTTAACTATGGGGCTTTACAGCTGTTGCCTCAGTCTTGAGTAATCGAAAGAAAGAACAATCAAGTCTTGCACTATGTAGCAAATTCTTCACAGTACCAATATCCCAGAGTTTTGCAAGTTTTCATAATAAAACTCAGAGCATTAATTGTATGACACTCTCAAGTCTCTCGGTATATATGGTATTTGTGGATTTCACTTAAGGCATTAATGTTATGCCTTCGTATAACTAAGGATTTAGTGGAGCTTATAGGAGTGGCAATAACAAGGTTTAAGCATACTTGCAATTCATATGTTGTAAAGTCAAACAATGGATCCACAGAGAATCGAGGCATATAATCAAACCAAGGCTGTCCTACGGGGTTTATATAATCAAACAATGGATCCACAGAGAACATTTTCATGATGAACATTGATGAAAGTGGAAATGGTTGCGATTACTCCCAGGGTAGGAATAATGCATATGTGCTAAAGTGTGTACGTGATCTTGGTTTTAAAAACATGACAAGACTCTCATATGATATTCAATAAAGGTTGACTAAACTTAATGTAAAGCAAGTAGCATGAATATGCAAAAGGTTTCCTATCTAGATGTATAGTATATATGGCTTTGGTAGGAATTCACATTTTGTCATACAAGAGCTCATCATGTAGATTTCAAATTTTTAAAATAAATCTCCAGAACTTAGTAATGGTAGGAATAAGATAAATAGTAGCTCAACTTTCATGAATCATATCAATCAATTACCTAGACTTAGCTCAAACATATGCGTCCACAAGTTTTAGGTTCAGAGTAAATTGTTAAGTTAAAACAGCAATATCTAAAACTTAGGAGAATTCAAGTTTGACAACTAGTCATTTGAAAAGTATTGTGACAGAGCAACTATTCATCATCTCCAAGACAAAATTTTAATGTTCATCATTTTTAATTTATTTCTAGTCTAGACCGACTCTAAACAAACTCTAATATATAGATAGATATTTATTTGATTTTCAGATTTTATTTTGCAAGCTAACTCACGCGGAAAAACGATATAGTAATAACGATAAATAGGATAGGAAACTTATACTTAGCTGGATTTTAATTGGAGAGTGCACTCCCCCAAGCTTGACGTTTGACAAGGTCTTTGATGTTGCAAATTGAGTGATCTTTCTGAGCAGTGTATTGGCAGTGTAAGGGCGTCGAGTTGACTAGCTCCTTGATCTTGTATTTTCCTATGAAACTCAATTGTCAGTAAAAATACCAAATCTTATGGAGAGGGTTTATGTTTAATACCACTCCATGGTAAGTAATTGATTTTATATTTCCAGCAGAAGCTTCCTAAGTGGACCATCATGTGCCCACATATTTTTGGGTTTTTTCTAAAAGGTGTGGACCTTCATGTGCCCACATATTTTTAGTATTTTATGACTTTATAAAATAGACTCAATAATCGCATAGATAAAGCTACCTGATAACTAGGGGATGCTCCTCCCCCAAGCTTGATGTTTGTAATACTTGGTGCTTGTATGATCTTCAGAGTGAGTTGGTTAGCAACAGTCCTGATGAGTGCCACTACTAGACTCTCTCCTTAGTCATAATATTATTCCTGCATAGTTATACTCTAACAAGAAAACCAAAACTCGAAGCTCGAATTATCAAGGGGTTAGCGGTCAGCCAATGAGCACTTTGATTATTCTTTGAGTTGATTTTGATTAATAGATTTTAGCAGGATTCCAACAGGATTCTCTTTTTAGGATTTTCTAATTTTCTCATGAAGACATCAAATATGTATGCATGCTAATAATTTTTATGCCACCACAAGGAATATCCATTCTCATGGGGCCTAGGATTTTCATAATGCAACAAAGCAATTATAAATATTACTACCATCTATAAATCATTTTTATTTTTATGCCACCACAGTAAATATGCCTACAGGGTTACCATAGGTTCATTCACATGGGGCTTCAATATTTATGATGCAGTAAATAAAATAGTAAATATTTTTGTTGGTTTAATATTTTTATGCAAAAATGATTGTACTAATAAATGTGCTAAGCAAAAGTACTAATGAATGCTAAATTAATTAGATAACTACCATTCTAACCTTATGGCTAGGGTACGGAATTTAAAGTCTACCGACACGACTTAGATAGAGGAGAGTACTTATCAGTAGGTTCATTGTCTGAGGTTACCTCAGTCAATTCTCCATTTTGCGATGGTGTAGCAGGTGCTTCTTCCTTCTCCTTCCATCTCTTTTCTGTCTCTTCTGCTTCTCTCTTTTCTAGCTCCAGCTCTTCCTTGTAAGCTTCTCTTGATTCTTCATCTCTCTTTATCCATTCTTCCACTTGTGCCTGGATCTCTTCTTTCTTTGCTTTAGTAATCTGGTCCATCCTCTCAGCTTCCGCTTCCCACTCACTCCAGCGTGGTGCTTGTACGGCTTCTTCTTGCTCCTTGTAGCAGTCTTCATACTTCACAATCCTTCCAGGGAACTCCTCCCATCCACAGTGAGGCTGGGCAGCCTGACGGCGGGCTTAGCATTTCCTTCTGTTGCGTTGCTTCCTGATCTGCTCATGGTTAAGATGTGTTTTAAATTGACAGCGTACCTTTCCGGTTGGTAGGTTGAAGTGGATCTGTCTAGTCCCGATGTAGATGATATCATTGGCAGTATAGAGGAACGGTCTTCCCAAAAGAATAGGCGATTCATCTTCTCCCTGCGTGTCAAGAACTAGAAAATCTATGGGTATATATTTATTTTGAATTCTTACCATAACATCCTTGACTACGCCTTCAGGGAATCTCAATGATTGGTCCGCCATCTGCAACTGAATATACGTTGGGTATAATGGTAAATCATCAAATAATTCATCATATACCTTTTTGGACATTACGTTGACGCCTGATCTAGTGTCGCAGATGGTGTCAGGAAAAGTGATGTCTCTGATTGTGCATTACTCCTGGGTCACCTTTCTTTGTTGGAAATAGTTTCGGAACCATATGATCATTTTCTGTGTTTATGGCATTGATTAGCTGAGCGGTTCCTTCAGGTACATGCTGGGGCTTGTTCTTCCTCCATCTTCTATTGTTCTTTTTCTTAGATGCTGGTTGTTGTTGCTGCTCTTCTTGTTGATGGAATTGCTTTGGGACTGCTGGATTCTTGAGGATGCGGTTCTTGAATGAAAATCTCTCCTTCTTGTCTTTGATGGAGAGGACAATCTTGGCGTGTTCCGCATAGATGATGGCTTTGCTTGTGCATAAAAATGGTCGTCCCAAGATAATGGGTGCCTTCTCATCTCCTCCAGTATCCATGATCACAAAGTCAATTGGGACATATGATTGCCCCACTCTGATAACAGCTTCTTCTAGTACTCCCTCGGGGTAGCAAACGGATTGATCTACAAGCTGCAAACGCATATCTGTGTACAACAAAGGATCACCTAAAATTCTCATAGATTACCTTGGGCATTATGTTGACACTTGCTCCGAAATCGCAGATAGCCTCTAGAAAGTTGTGACATCCTATGGAGATAGGAATCACAGGTCTTTCAGGGTCTCCCATCTTCTCAGGTAGTGAGTGATCTATCCACTGTATATCTGCAGGCTCAATTTGGTATTGTGTTGCATTATGAATATCAACAAGGTTAGCAGTTTCTAAATCCTCCGGCTGGCCCGGAATCTTTCCTTTCTCAAATGGAGGGATAGCAGCAGCAAGCTGAGCTAATTGTGATTCTAACATTTTATTAAAGCTGTGCTGATTCTTTATAGCAGAAGCAAAGGTATCCATTCTAGTATTTATATTTTCTAAAGCTTTATCATTCGAGGCTACCTTTCTAGACATTTGATCCAATAATTTAGATTGACTAGCAACTAAATCTCTTAAAGGCGGAAGATTGTAATTATTGTAATTATTACCTTGGTAATTACTTTGTCGAGGTTGCTGATTCCATCATTGGTTTGGCTGGTTCCATCCTTGATTTTGCTGAGGACGATAGTAGGTGTTGTTGTTGATGAAGTTCACATCCTCTTGCAATGTAGGGCAGTTGACAGCTGAATACCCGTAATCTTCACATTCTTCACAGGTCATGCGAGAGTCATTGATATGCATGACTTCCTTCTTCTCTATGTCGAGCTTCTTCATAATGAGGTCTAGCTTGGCAGTGACCATGTCAGTCTCCTTCAGATGATGGATGCATCCTCCTCTCTTATGAGGTTGAGTACGTTCTTCATTACAGCTTGAATTTGAGGCCATCTTCTCAACAAGTGCTTAAGCTTCTGGAAGCTTAAGTGACAGGAAAGCTCCTCCAGCTGCAGCATCTATGGACTCACGGGTGCTTGAGATAAGCCCGTAGTAGAAGGTCTGTAATAGTAGCCAATCCTCTATCCCATGATGAGGACAGTCTTCAATGTAGTCTTAGAATCTCTCCCATGCTTCAGTGAATGATTCGTCATGTTGCTGTTGAAAACTTGAGATTTTCCTACGCAGAGCATTTGTCTTGCCTGTAGGAAAGAACTTTGCTAGGAAAGCAGTTGAGCATCGGTCCCATGTAGTGTTCTTGTCTTTGTTGGCATAGAACCACTGCTTGGCTTTCCCCAAAAGTGAAAATGGGAAAAGATGGAGTAAAATAACATATCTTGGTACTCCTCTAATCGTGAAGGTGCTGCAAATCTCTAAAAAGTGTTGTAAGTGTGCACTTGCATCTTCATGAGCTTTTCCACAAAACTGGCTAGCTTGAACCATGGTGATAAGAGCAGGCTTGAGCTCGAATCCATTCTCCTCCGTGTTGACTGCTGGTCCAGTCCGGATGTTTTCTGTTGTTGGGGCAGAGAACTCGCGCAGCGTCTTCTCAGCCATGTCTTCAAACACAGGAGATAAATCTTCTCCTAAGTGTTCTTCTTCAAATATTGGAGCTGGCTCCTTTGATAAACTAGCTCAAGAAACGATGGATGTTTTTGATAGTGATTTGGGATCTTCCCTTGTCTCTACAAACTTCTTTCTTCTCAGGAGTTTCTCTGGATCGTCAATATAATTATTTGGAAGAGAAAAACCATTCATTCATCACCCTGCATAAGATAAGCAAATGATAAAAAAATAAGGTGTACCTGTTTGAGTTAGAGATCAATTGGTAATACAATCTTATCCATTATGTATACATATGCTATCAATATTTCCTAAGTTTATTGTGCCTTCCCCGGCAACGGCGCCAAAAATACTTGTTGACATCTACTAACGTCGCCAAATATAACTATATAACTTTTAATGCGAGAGGCGAGATTAGAAGATGAATGGTAATTAATTAACTTGTCATTAGCAACTAGCCACTTTTCTATTACCAACATTCTTATGCAAGAACTAGGTTGTCATCCCTAATTAATAATGCTAAGAATAAATAAAGGTTTTATATATTAATGTATGTGACTAGGCAGAAATAAATATAAATAATATAAACTAAGATCAGTTCTGTAAGCGGACAGATAATTATACCATTGTAGCATTTTACCTAGGGAGTTCTACCAGGTTGTCGATTTATATTTATACCACTGGGAAGGACTAGGATAAACTTTAATCTATTATATTGATAGTGATGGTATACAATGGATAAGTGACATTACCGATGTCATTTACTCTACTCATAACAGACAGAGGTCACAAGGTAAATAAATATAAAGGTGATAAGTATGATCAAGCATCATAAATAAAAGATAATCATCAGAGCACTTCTCTAGTCATAGTAATAGCTAGCCAATGCATAAACTAAGGAATTAATATCAAAGGTAATTCTATAACTACATCAATGAATAACTCTAATTAGTCCAATTACATCTAGCAATCATTGTTAGACTAATCCTATATCATGATCACATGCAAAGGACATCATCTAGGAAAGGTGTGAAACAGAGTCATCACCAAACTTCGTGACCGTGCCTGCTGGCCTACATACGGGGGGTGGACTACAGAGGATTCAACGTAGCTGTCACCTACGCGATCTACCACACGACCCGACACGTCAGGGTGCACTCGCAGATAAACAAAATACCTAGACACCACGTCTACATATCGTTCATCATCTATCTATCGTACGCATGAATAAACGCTATACGAGCAATTACATGAATTCAATAAGATCAAACCAACTATACTAGACATATAATCAAAGTAGACAAAGACTATTGTAATCAAGAACATATAAACTATTAAGAACAATGTTTCCCTAATCATAATGAAGAATACAATAATAGAGAAAGAACTAGAATTATACCAAACTCCGTGCTCCAGACAGACGCCGGGACTCCAAATCCGCCGAAGAACTAGAACTCCTCTACTCTCTAATCTAACTAGGCTAGAACTATGAACTAGGAGGCTCTTGATGAGCTAGGAGGCTCTTGATGGCTTGAGGAATTGATGCCTTGAATGAATGATGGGTTGATTTTTCCAGGGGGGTCTGCCCCTTTATTTATTGCCCGGTGGGATGCACGTGCGCCGTAGGATCAAACCGACTTGAAACAAGGGCTGAGAGGACTCCACAAAGGCGGTGGAAGAAGACTCCAGAAGGTGGGCCGAAACCCTAGCAGGGGGGCGCCGGCCGGCCCCACCCTGGCGCCGGCCGGCCCTACCCTAGGGGGTATCGGGTCCCGGTGCCTCGGGTGTGTTCCAGATGCTTCTAGTGTTCTTGTGATGATGTTTCCTTGGCGGTTAAGTTACATGGTAATCATGCTCTTTAACCCTTCTTTTATGCTTTTCTGGAATAGCCCCTGGAAAATACAGAATATGCAAAACTCGTGGAAACTGTCTGTTAAAACCCTAGACTAGTGTGTATTCATGTATCCTTTGGTGTCTAAAGTTCTATTAAAAGTTGACGTTATCCACCGTCACCACCATCAAAGCGTTCCCAAGCCTTGCCTAATGATTCGTTATCTAATTGTTTAAATCCAATAATTTCAAAACGAAGCTTAGCGACCTTTTCGATAGGGAAAAATTTAAGACAAAAATTATCACGTAATACTTCCCAATCTCCTTGCCTACTCCCAACATGGCGATTATACCATTTCTTTGCTTTTCCCGTTAATGAAAACGGAAAGAGTTTCCATCTTAAAGTTTCATCTGCCATGCCATTAATGTGCAAACATGAGCATGTCTGCTCAAAATCGCCTAAATGGGAATAGGGGTTTTCGCTATAACTACCAGAAAAAATGTGATCCTGAACTAAATTAATTAATCCCGGGTGTAACTCATAGCTAGATGATGTGATGGATAAAGATGATTCTTTTGGCTGGAGATACGATCCCGATGGTGCTCCATATTGATATAAAAGTTGGGACGTGGGTTCCATACTTTAAAAGGTAAAAGATAAAAGATACAAGATAAAAGTATAATACAAGATTAAGATATACTAAGCCAAAATCAGCAAACCGTTCCCCGGCAACGGCGCCAGAAATGCTTGTTGGTATAAATTAACCGCACTCTATTAAATATTATTATTATCAAAGTATCCACAAGCGCACAGATAAAACACCGATGTAGCACTTCACCAGACAATCCTGGTTTTAATATCGAACCCAAAGGAACAGTAGGTGATAATGACTAAGGGTTTGTTTGGATGTAGATATTAGAATGTTGGAATTGAATTGGGTACCGATGCCAAATCAGACTGGCTTTGGAAATAGGCTAGAATACCAAATCACATGTCTGGATGCGGATGGAATTGGTTGTTGGAATCCAATCACATGAAGAATACAAATCTTGTTTGGATGCAGAAGAAACAGCTATTTGGAATCTACCACGAGAAAGAAAGGGAGGGGATGCATCGGCCGAGCTTGCACCGCTGCTGCCGGGCTTGCGGCCGCCCGCGCTCATGCCGACGCTCGCCTCGTGCCACCAGGCTCGCGATGGCCTGCCTCACCCGCACTCGCGCTGTCAGGGTCGTGGCCACTCCCTCACTGCAGTCCCTTGCAGATCTGAGGAGGAATACCCACAGCCTAACGCAACAGGCGATGATAGAGCAGAACGGAGCTCGTCTTCAGCGCTGAGGAGGGAGCCGCCTTGCCGCAGGTCTCGAGAGGGACTGAGTGGGGGACGGAGGGGTGCCGACGAGTTGGGGGCGATGGCCTTCCACGACGGGGATGGGGGGCGGAGGGTCCCCGAGGAGTGGGGCTGAAGAGGCGCGGGTGGAGGAGCTCCGGCGAGGACGAAGAGGCTGGTTGCGAGGGGATGGAATGGCCGGCGCCGGACTTGGAGACGTCGATCAGAGCTAGAGTTCGAGATGGACGAGTGGAGCTGGAGGGGATGAGATTCTAGCCAATATAGAGGGCCTCAGCTCGGTATTGGTTCGGGGTCACGCTAGGAGAAACGAATGTCTCGCGGAATCGAGCCCAATTTCCAGACTTGAATGCCATGACCATCCAAACACATGGAATTCGGGTTTTCCATTTCCAATTCCAATGCCATGGCCTCAATGCATACATCCAAACGGGGTGTAAGTCTATTGGTTCTTAACCCGATAACACAATCAATCCAGAGAATATCAAGAATGAGGAGATAACTAATGATTATCTAGATCCGACAACCGGTAAACTTTGAATAATATCGTTCTAATCGGGCAGTGAAATGAATAAGAGCGGAAATCAGAGTTTCCTCCTACCAAACACTTATACACCTATTGATCCTATCAACGAAAAGTGTACTACAGAGGAATCAACGCAGCTGTCACCTACGCGAACTACCACTATCCGGCCAATCAGGGGACATTCACAAGTAATTATAGCCCAGACACCACGTCTATACTACAAACTACTACTTCAACCAAGGAGCTACCAAGATCAAAGCACTCAAATAGAGTTGTAAACTTAAGAACGAGTAAGAACAAATGCTTACTTGAATCAGGATGTTGAATACAAAAGTACCTCAGAACGCAACTCCGGGCGAGGGAGCTGAATCTAGACGAATACAGCTATGAAGAAGCTCCGACAGGCTGGGACTCCACCGAATCTCTACTCATCTACTCTATCTCTCTAGTCTCTCTCTTGATTGCTAGCCTAGATCTAGTGGATATCTATCTAATGCTTCAGGGTCTTCATCTCTTGATCTGGCTCTCTTCCAGGGGGTCTGGCCCTTTGTTTATAGCCCGGTGGGATGCACGCGTGTCGTTAGATCAAACCGACTTAACCAAGGGCCCAGATGACTCCTAAGAGGCAGGTGGTAGAAGACTCCAGAAGGCGGCGGGTGGAAATCCTAGGGGGCGCCGCCTGGCCCCCCTTGGGGCCGCCCAGCCTGACCTTGTCAGGTGCGGGCCTCCGGTTGCTTCGGGTGCCTTCTACACTCTTATAGGGTCTTCGTGATGATGTTTCCTTTGCGGTCAAGTTTTGTGTCTTTTATGCACTTTAATCCCTCTTTTATGCTTCTCTGGAATAATCCCTGAAAAATATATAATTCACCAAAACTTATGGAAATTATTAGTAATAACCCTTTTCTACTGGATATTCAAGTTTAATGTAGGGATAATTGATAATAAAATTTAGACGATAACAAGTGTCAACACTAGGAAAGAGTTGGAACACTTTTCCCATGTGTCCACTGTTGGCGTTTCTAAGCTCACCACCAAGAATAGATATTCCTGATAACGGCGTTAGAAATGCTTGTTGATAATTTCTATGACTATTGCAGAATTCCGCAAGCGCACAGAATCTATCGATGCAGCACTTCACTTGGGAGTAACCAAGTATCGTATTTATTTCCACAGGGAAGCTTCTAATGGCTAGCGATATCTAATGGTAAACTAGGAACAATCATAATTTATGATAAGAATGAACTAGTGTAGTGATACCTAATCCAAATAATCTAGTCTAAGATAGAGCCAAGCAACGGCATAGATAGTGATGAGCTCAAGAGTGGAATGCAAGGCAACACGGTAGGCTAACTCCACTTAGCACTTCGGGGCGAATGCGCGGTCCCAAGAGATTGGGATTACTCACAAATAGAAAAGCCCTACGCCAACTACTAGATCGAACGTGGTGGAATCCAGAGGATCTTAGGGCTGTCACCACCTAAGACCTACCACTACTATCCATGGGTCTAGCCGCAATCCAAGGTAACTTCTAGTCTAAGCACCATGCTTACACTATAGGCTACTACTCTAACCTTGCACTAAGATTAAAGCACCGTCTAGCGGCGAAGATCCCACACTAAGTGTATGAAAACCGATAATTAATCCCCTAGTACTACCGCAACTAAAGCACTCAAAGTAATACTTAAAGTAAATACTTGGAAGTAAATACTAAAAGTAAATACTGAAAGTAATGCGGGAAATGTATGTACTAGAAAGGAAATTATATTACCGAATCAAAAGAGCACCTTACAAAGGAAGCGCCCGAGAGAGAGACCTTCGCAGAGCTCTCCTACTCTTCAGCTTCTCTTCACTCACACTCACACCACTAGCCTTGCTAGGAAGCTCTCACTAGATGAGCTAGGATGGACTAAACTTCAAATGTCTCTATTCTTCCTAAGCTGATTACAACTGAAGCATTCTAGGGTATTTATAGCATTTGGAGACCTCTGGGGTACTTGTAGAGGTGACTGGAGGTCGGTGGGCCTGACTTGTAGGGCGGGCGCCCTGCTAGGGGGGCTGGCGCCCGGTGGATTCCACCGCCTCACCATCCAACACTCCAGGATCCTCCCCAATGACGGTTGCAAGGTTAGTTGAGCACGTTTTGGCGGTTGGAAAGGCGGTTTGTGGCCCTTGGAGGATGACAAGTGGGTCCATGAATCCTTGACACCACCTTTGATCTCCCTTGTATGAAAACCGACTTCAAATGGACGACCACAAGTGCTTGGATGCCTATCCGCAGGATTGTGGACGTGGCAGGCCAAATAGACAGGGCGGGCGCCCTGTCCAACAGGGCTACCGGATCCAGGTGAGGTGAATTTGAGCCATTGATGTAGAATCAACGTGCCAAACTTTGTTTAGGAGGTTGGGGCACGGATCCATGACGTGGCGGAGTGAAGATGGCGCCAAGTGGGGGCAGGTGCCCTACTAGGCGGCGGGCGCCCTGTGACTTGGGTCCAATGTGGCTCTTGTCACGTGTACTGCTCAGATGTGCCTTTGTTTGCTTTAGTTTCACCTGTATTTCACCTACAACCATAATTCTTCAAGTACAAGTGGAACTCCGTTAGTTTAAACCAAATTCCTACCTTCTATGTGCCATTTCCTTGCACAATTTTATCAATGTTGATGGTTAAAATGTGCATTTAGTGAGCATCAACATCCACATCATTTCGGTTCGTATAGAACCATTGCTTAGCCTTTCCTAACAAGGAGAAAGGAAAGAGTCGCAAATGAATTGCGTCTGGGGTTACTCTTTTAATGGTAAAGGTGCTGCATATCTCCAAGAAGCGATGGAGGTGTGCATTAGCATCCTCGTGAGCTTTGCCGCAAAATGGACTAGCTTGAACCATTGTGATTAATGCGGGTTTTAACTCGAACTGAGTATTAGCAGCAGAAGGTGCAGAGAATTCAAGGATGGTCCTTTCGGCCATATTCGTGATTCTAAGGGTAACTATCTAGACTTGACTCAAATCAAAAGAATTCAACAGTTGCCTTCCCCGGCAATGGCGCCAAAAATGCTTGTTGGCAAATCTAACGGAATCACCAAGGCTAGAGATATCCTCGGCAACGGCGCCAAAAATGCTTGTTGACAGATACTAACGCTATCAAAAGAATGTAGCCAAATCTATCCTCTAGCAGGGGTAACAATACTTCTCAACGCAATCACTGGGGTTGTCAATCCCTGTCCTCAAAGTATGTGATTGTTGGCCAAAAATGCTATGGGTAGCTCTATAGGGTAAGTGATGGGATTCTGCAAGCGCACAGAACTATCATGTAGCACTTTACCTGGGAGTACCAGGTGTTGAATTTGTATTTTCTCAAAGGAAGACGGGGTTTTGTGATTCCAAGGATCTGATAGTCAAGGATCTAGATATGAATAAATGGGTTAATAACCTTAGTAAGGATAAATCAATGAAGTATAACTAAGGTGGAAACACACTAGGTAGCTCTGGAGTTTTAGGGGAGAACTCTATCTCAGTAAAAGATCAAATGATTGTTATACCAAAGAGACTGCTATATCCGGGACGCGCAAAGTCCTAAACTCGCCGGGGGTCCGAATGATTAGGCACCGTACATACCAAAAGCCTACATTGATAAAACCAAGCCGAACGTGGTGGAATCCAGAGGATTCTGGGGCTGTCACCACCTAGAACGTACCACTACTATCCTTGGGCCTAGCCGCACTCAAGGGTAAGCTATAGCCTAAACACCGTGCTTAATCTATAAAACTTACTACTCTAACTCGAGCTTAAGAATTAGAGCACTCTAACCAAGCAATGAGCAAGTATACAGCTACTTAAAGTATAACAATAAATAATGAAGGGATCTTTATTACCGATAAGAGTGAAGAACACCGTAGAGGAGGTCGCCAACAAGCCCGGCTCCTCCACAGTCTTCCTCCTTTTCCCGACTTCTCTCCACCACTCTACTCTTCTCTAGCTAGCACTATTCCTAAGAGCAGAGCTTCGCTCGAGAGAGAGGAGCTACTACTGACTATGAGCTGAATCTCAAGTGGTTTCTCTAGTGGTTTCTTGTGTGTTTCTGCTTACAAGTGAGGATTCAAGTCCTATTTATAATGTAGGAGAGCTCCAGGGGTACTTGTAGGAGTCCTGGAGGTCAGTGGAGTGAAGAGGCAGGGCGGGCGCCCTCCTAGGGGGACGGGCACCCCCTTGGATGCACCACCTTGCATCTAGCGGCCCTCCTTCCTCCTCATAGGCAGTTGCAAGGTCGGTTGGTGCCCTGAAATGGTGGTTTGCATCCCCTGGGAGGATGACATGTGGGTCCTTCAATCCATGGCACATCACTTGATCACCGTTGGATGAAAACCGACTTCATTTGATGGCTTGGATGACTCCTGGACACCTTCCCTTGGATTGTGGACGTGTCACTCAACTTGGACAGGGCGGGCGCCCTGTTGATAGGGCCACCAGATGCTCGTGCCTTGTATCTGAGCCATTGATGTTGTTTCAACGTGCCACAGACCATTTGGGAGGATGGCACACGGATCAGTGAGGTGGCAAGTGCCATTTGGCACTTTCGATAGGGCGGGCGCCCCTCTCTGGCTCCCATGTGGTAGCTGAGGTGTCAAGCTGTCTTGGTATGCTTCAGTTTTGCCTGATTTCACCATTTTTCCTTCATACACAAGATTTCTCCAAGGACATGTGGAACTTGGTAAGTTTCAAAGTGAGTTCTTTGCATTTCATGTGGTTTTACCTTGATTATGGGTGGAATGTTGACGGTAAAATAGGGTGTTAGTGACCGTCAACAGCCACTTAGGTTATGGGGAACTCATGCACAGTAATCGGAGTTCATTAGGGCGATGATGGTGCACGTGGGCCCGGTGATTTAGGCGGTTCTGTCACAAAGATCAAATGCTTCTACACTTGGTGTTTTGGATGGAGCTCAAGGCAAAGGTGAAATTCAATAGGGCTCTTTCCATTTTGGTGATCAATACACTATAGAGAGTGTGATCACATTTAGGTTAGATGACCGTACTATTAAGGGGGATGAAACTTCGTTAGCAACCTCGGTCATCAAGTGCCTCTAGTTGACATAGATGAGCATATGCATTTAGATCTAGATCACTAACCTAAAACCTTGCAAAGTGACTTAAAATCAAGCTAACACTCATGCCTAAGTGCTCACACACTTGGTTTTTAACACCTAGAAGCAAGGAAGTTGAAGAGAGGGCGAAAACAGCTCTCAGAGGTGCACCGGACGCTGTGCTTGTCTGGTGGGTGCGCACCGGACGCGTCCGGTGCAGCCAGAGCCTTTCTGGAACCTCTCTGAGTGAGCACCGGATGCTGGAACAGTAACTCCAGCGTGTCCAGTGATGTTCTCAGAGCATCCGGTGCGTTTGCATGCTTCTGACTGAGAGAAAGCACCGGACACTGTGTGCAGTGTCCTAGTGACCTAAAGGCGGACGCGTCCGGTGTGGTTTTGAGCTCTCTGGATGCTCTCTGAGTTGTCACCGGACAACCACCAGACACGGTGGTGGAGCATCCGGTGCGTTGGCGTGCAGCGAGGTAATTCAAATGGTTAGTACACGTGTCAGCGGGCAGTACACCGGAAAACCACCGGACGCGTCCGGTGCAAATTTAACCAGCATCCGGTGTGCACGCAAAAACTGTAAAACGGCTAGTTTTTCACCCTCACTTATAAATAGCCGATCAAACGGTCTTAGGGAGCTCTCTTGCACATTTCACTCATTGCTAAGCATCTCTTGAACCTCCCAAGCCTCTCCCACTCACTCTAGAGCTTGATTCTCATCCATAGTGAGTTAGGGAGTGATCCAAGTGCATTGTGTTCATCTAGATCATCCATTGGCACTTGTTGATCGTTGTTGCTGCGGATTTCATCTATTCTCTTGGTGATTGCCGTCACCTAGATGGTCTTGGAGAAACGCAGGAGTTGGCGGAGTTGGAGATTGTCTCCGGCCACTCCCGGAGGTCTTTGTGAGGGGTTTGCACCTTCCCCGGCGGAGAGCCGCAAGGTAGCCTAATACATTGCTCGTGTCATTGAGTTATCTTGGTCGTGATAGGTTCTAGTGGCGCTCATTAGTTGATCTTGACATTGGTTGTCAATTAGCCACCGAACCACCGAGTAGTGGTCAACACAACGGGGACTAGCGTGCCGGCAAGCACGTGAACCTCGGGATAAATTCTTGGTCTCCCGTGTGTTGATTTGGATTTCATTGTGACCATCACCTTCGTGTGTATTGGTATTACTATTGGTGATTGGCTATTGTCTCTACTCGGAGGTATAACACTACTACACTCATCTCCCTACTTTGAGCACTATCTTGTGTAGTGGTAGTTGTAGTTTGCTTGTCCATCTAGGAGTAAAGTAGTTGCAACCTAGGTTAGCTTGTGTGTGACTTAGAGATTTAAGTAGAATGGTTAGGAAGGCTTGCATTTTTGAGTAGGCTAGCGCATAATCCGCTTCGCCTTTTGTTATTCTAACCCTTTGGTCAAGTGTTGTTTGTAGAAGTTTTAATAGCCTATTCACCCCCTCTAGCCTCTTTGGACCTATCAATTGGTATCGGAGCTGTTGGTATAAATTAACTGCACTCTATTAAATATTATTATTATTATCAAAATATCCGCAAGCGTACAGATAAAACACCGATGTAGCACTTCACCAGACAATCCCAGTTTTAATATCGAATCCAAAGGAACAATAGGTGATACTGACTAAGTCTATTGATTCTTAACCCAATAACACAAACAATCCAGAGAATATCAAGAATGAGGAGATAACTAATGATTATCTAGATCAGACAACCGGTAAACTTTGAATAATATCGTTCTAATCGGGCAGTGAAATGAATAAGAGCGGAAATCAGAGTTCCCTCCTACCAAACACTTATACACCTATCGATCCTATCAACGGGAAGTGGACTACAGAGGAATCAACGCAGCTGTCACCTACGCGAACTACCACTATCCAGCCAATCAGGGGACATTCACAAGTAATTATAGCACAGACACCACGTCAACACTACAAACTACTACTTCAACCAAGGAGCTACCAAGATTAAAGCACTAAAATAGAGTTGTAAACTTAAGAACGAATAAAAACAAATGCTTACTTGAATCAGGATGTTGAATACAAAAGTACCTCAGAACGCAACTCCGGGCGAGAGAGCTGAATCCAGACGAATACAACTACGAAGAAGCTCCGACAAGCCAGGACTCCTCCGAATCTCTACTCATCTACTCTATCTCTCTAATCTCTCTCTTGATTGCTAGCCTAGATCTAGTGGATATCTATCTAATGCTTCAGGGTCTTTATCTCTTGATCTGGCTCTCCTCCAGGGAGGGTCTGGCCCTCTATTTATAGTCCGGTGGGATGAACGCGTGCCGTTAGATACAAACCGACTTAACCAAGGGCCCAGATGATTCGTCAAAGGCGGTGGTAGAAGACTCCAGAAGGCGGCGGGTGGAAACCCTAGGGGGGCGCCGCCCGTCCCCCCTTGGGGCCGGCCGGCCCCGCCTTGGCATGTGCGGGTCTCCGGTAGCTTTGGGTGCCTTCTACACTCTTCCAGGGTCCTCGTGATGATGTTTCCTTCGAGGTCAAGTTTCGTGTCTTTTATGCACTTTAATCCCTCTTTTGTGCTTTTCTGGAATAATCCCTAGAAAATATACAATTCACCAAAACTTGTGGAAATTATTAGTAATAATCCTATTCTACTGGATATTCATGTTTAATGCAGGGATAATTGATAACAAAATTTAGACGATAACAAGTGTCAATAATTACCCCCACACTTAGGCTTTTGCTCGTCCCAAGAAAAAGGTTGGTTTTAAGATCTAAGATTTTTAGAGAGAATGGAGCATTTAAAACATAACTTGAGAGTGCATTATATAAAACTAGTCTAGTCAAGCATGTACTATGGAATTCAAAGTGTCTACCATGAATCTTTGAGTAGTTGAAGAACAGAATAGCTTAAAAATAGATCACTCTCTTCCTTTAGTTAAGTCAATTGGAGGGTATGTAATTTTGCAAATAAACTTAGCTTTACCTTCTCCTTTTGTAGTACTCTCGAATCACTGATATATCTAGTATTTTTGTGTCCTTACCAAGGCGTTAATGATATTGCCTTCTTTATCCTACTTCTAAAAAGCTTATGTGGATCTCAGGTAGGTAAACTATGAAAACATACTTGCATTGTATTTATTGTAAAGTCAAACAATGAATCCACAGAGAAATGAGGCATATAATCGAATCAAGCTTTATTTAGTAGAATATGGTGGAACCTAATTCTACGTTCTAAGCAATCATGATTCAACTATATCATGTTTCACAACGACTTAAGCAATCATGGGGTCCCTATAAATAGTTTTCAATAGTAACATGATTTCTAGAAAAGTGTTATATAATTTATTCTTAAGCCATGAATTAAACAGTCTCTTCTTCTCTTTTAAAAGTAAATTAGCATGTGAATTTTAATTCGGATCGAAACAGAAATCGACACATGTGCAATTATATTGTATGGGGATCAAACCTGACTGTGACCGAGAAGGGGATGCAGAGGGTGCAGAGGGGGTGGCCGGCCCAAGTAGGGCATCGGGCAGCGTGCCTCTGTGGTCCCACGGGGTCCACTTCGGTGCGTGAGGTCCTGGTTCGATTATCTTCCGAATTACGTGATTTTCCTGAGAGAATTGATTTCCGTAGTCGCGATGTGCCTCCCCCACACTTGTTTTCCTGCATGCTTTTCTGCGCAACATGTGGAGACAACATGCGTACCAAAAATATAGAGAGTAGAGTAGACTAAAACATTAATATTGATAAAAAGAATAAGGCACTTTATTCATTAACGATACTAGATAACTCTGACAACTGACTGAGCTAACGACTGCCCTAGCTCATTAGGCTTGCCAAACCTAACACACTTAATATCATAAATCAAACCTAGCACACTCGATAATATAATCAAACCTAACACACTTGTGCCTTATTACATAGATAACGAGGGCAACTTAAGGCTGCCCCTTCCTCGCGAGCTTCCTAATTTCTTCCTTAAGCTCATCAGCCTCTTCTTTCAGCTGATCTTTTTCGCGCTTGAGACTACGAATTAACTTGACATTGACTTCTATCTGCTTAGTCATGTTGCTCATAACCTTGTTCCTTAAGTCCTCATTCCTCTCTATACCCCTAAAGGTGCTAGAGAGAGCTTCCATCCTCTCATTGAGGATTCATAGAGAGAGCTGAGGCTGTCTGAGAGCTTTTTCTACTGCTAAGGCTGATGCAGCCCTCTGCTTTTTGGGCAGAGGTGGTATGAAATTAGTGTAGCGGACTTGGCCTGGACGTGCACGAACTCCTTGGATGGCAGGGCGAGCAGTGGTGTACTTCACAGATACCAGCGTTCCGTTCTTGTCGGTCTTAATCAACAGGAGTCGCTCATTGTCTCTAAGTGGAAGAAGTGGGGTGCCTCGGGGAATAGCGATCTACTTCCCCTTGGTACCATCTTCCAGCAGCAGTCTTTCGGGTGACGATGGCAGAGCAGGCTGGGCTTGCGTGAAGTAGACTTGCTTGTACTGCTGTGGCACAGTAGCGAGATGCTTTGGCGGCACAACGGCGAGAGGCTTCGGCGGCACAACGATGATGGCCTTCGAGTCGTCGCTTGGGATGAAGTCAGCGCCGAAGACTGCTTTGTCTGCCATTGCTACTAGATCTAAACTAGAGAGTTTTCTCTGGGAGGAGAGCGGAGGAAATAGATGAGATGCAAATTGAGGGTGGTATAGGTGCGTATTTATATGGGTTTCTAGAGACAGGATCAGCTCAAATTCAGGTTCTATGGAATTCGTACGAAAGAATATCCGTACGCATCGGGATTCGGCGTGGTTGCAGTTAGGAAGGGTGTAAAAAGGAAATGGAACAAGAGTCAGGACGAGCGGGGCTAGGGGGCGCCACTCGGCCCCATAAAGGCGCTGGCTGGCCCCACCAAGCGGCCTCTCGAGGTGGCCGTGCTCGTGGTGCCTCCAAACTCCACATACTTTCTAATTGTTGCGGTGCGCGAATATTTTTCGTAACGGACGATGACGGAACTAAAAAGTTGGTAGTTGGACAAAGTCCAGCCCGTCAACAACTTCTGAATTAAATGGTTCTAAAAATAATTTAAGTCGATGACCATTTACCTTCAATAACGTACCTTCGTGTGATTGTAGAGTTACCGCTGCTTGTGGCGAAGCATTTACAACCGTTAATGGTCCTTCCCATTTACTTCGTAGTTTTCCAAGCCCGAATAATTTAAACCTAGAATTAAAAAGTAATACCTTATCTCCTGGTGCAAACTCTTTCTTCTTGATCCTCTTGTCATGCCATCTTTTTGTTCTTTCTTTATAGATCTTTGAATTGTGATAAGCCTTTTCTCTCCATTCTTCTAATTCTGATAGTTGCATCTTTCTCTTTTCTCCAGCGGCTTCAAAGTCCATGTTCCATCTCTTAATAGCCCAATGAGCTTTATGCTCTAACTCCACTGGTAAATGACAGGTCTTACCATATACTAGCTGGTAAGGTGACATGCCCAAAGGTGTCTTGTATGCGGTCCGATATGCCCAAAGTGCTTCGTGTAATCGGTCCTTCCATGCAGCACCCATCTCAATTACTGTTTTCTGTAGAATATTCTTGATTTGTTTGTTTGATGTTTCTGCCTAGTCACTTGTCTGAGGATGGTATGGTAAATATGACGGATGCCATGAGCTTGCAAGTATCGGTGAAACTTTTTATCAGTGAAGTGTGTCCCTCCGTCACTAATGACCATCCTTGGTGTTCCAAACCTTGGAAATACAATCTCTTTGAACATCTTCTTTGAATGTTTGGAATCAGCATTCATGCATGGCATAGCTTCTACCCACTTGGATACATAGTCAACTACCACCAGAATGTATTCATAATTTCTTGATTTCACAAATGGTCCCATGTAATCAATTCCCCAGACATCAAAAAGCTCGATCTGGAGATTGTTGGTGAGTGGCATAACATCTCTTGCATTGATATTTCTGTGCCTCTGACATGATCCATATCTCCGGACAAAATCTTTGGTGTCTTCATACATAGTTGGACAAAAGAACCCACTCTGCCAGATTTTAGCATGAGTGCGGAATGCTCCATAATGACCTCCATATGGTGATGCGTGGCATTTCTGAATGATCTGCATGCCCTCTTCTACTAGTACACATCTTCTAAGTAATCCTTCTGAACAAATTCTGAAGAGGTATGGTGGATCCTATATGTGGAGACGACTTTCATAAATGAGCTTCTTTTTATTTTCCCCTAGTGGTACATAACCTGCAACCATAAAGTTAACAATATTCGCGTACCAAGGGTCTGACTTGGTCACTTTAAACAACATGTCATCTCTCAATGAGTCATTACTAGGCAATTCCTAAGGTTTCTCAAAGTGTATTATAGACAAGTGATCAGCAACTGGATTTTCTATTCCTCTTCTATCTTTAATTTCTAAGTCAAATTTTTGAAGTAACAAAATCCATCTTATCAAACGAGGTTTACCATCTTTCTTAGTGAGCAAATATTTTAAAGCAGCATGATCAGAATAAATAATTACTTTTGCTCCTACTAAGAAAGATCTAAATTTATCAATAGCAAAAACAATAGACATGAGTTCTTTTTCAGTTGTTGCATAATTTAATTGTGCTCCTGTCATAGTTTTACTACCATAAACAATTGCATGATGCTTCTTATATTTCATTTGTCCTAATACTGCCCCTACAGCATAATCACTAGCATCACACATAATTTCAAAAGGTAAAGACCAATCAGGGGGTTGAATGATTGGTTGCTTTATTGAGTTTTCTATTATCTATAGACATTCGCCATCCTGTAATAGTGCTCTGGGGTATCAATTCATTTTTATCATTTGTAACTACGGTCATACCACCCTTTTTAGGTACAACTTGAATAGGGCTTACCCACTCACTATGCGGAACAGGATAAATAATCCCAGCGTGCAGAAGTTTCAAGACCTCTTTCTTAACAACTTCCCTCATCGCATTTTAAAGCCTACGTTGGGGCTCTCTAGAAGGTGTAATTTCTGGGTTGGTTCGAATACGATGGGTGCATAAAATGCAACTAATCCCCTTAAGGTCTTGGAGTGAATAACCAAAAGCAGCACGATGTATTTCTAAGACAGTTATTAATCTAAAAGACTCTTCATCAGAAAGTTTATCAATAATAATCAGAGGAGAATTTTGATCATTATTCAGAAAAACATACTTAAGACCAGAAGGTAGTTGTTTGAGCTCAATAGAAGGCATAGGTGGCTCTGTTAATTCATCCAGAGGTTCAGGATCAATCAGATCCTCCTCCTCTTCATTAATGAAGAACTGAGTATCATCCTCTAAATTAGGTTCAATAAATTCCTCAAATGACACAGCCTTAACTTCTTCTATCGGATCTAACTCAGGAGGTGGCTCTGCCTTAGCTTTTAATGCATGAGTTATAGGCACTGAGAGATTAAATCCTTTCCCAAGTTTAATATCTAAATTGCCCGCACAACCTTCTCGCAAAAGCTTTTCTATTGGTAATCCAATCATTACATCAAAATCCCAAACACCAAAGATATAGAAATTCAGCAAAATTCAGAATTCATTAATCACAATAGGAAGAGAACATAAAACACCTGAACTAGGAATAATATGTGCTGAACGATTTTTCAATAATTTATTTGTAGGAATTGATGGCATATCTTTCAAGAATTTTTCAGCAAATGTAAGAGACATGATATTGACACCTACTATTGGATTATAAAAGGCATCAAAAGGATATGCATCAATTTGACATTTAATAGTAATGGTAGGAGAATTTAAACGAATTATATCATTTGAAAGCTCAGATTCTATCAACCACTGATTACTCATCACAAAAATCAATTCTCTTGTTATTTCTCTAAGGGATTTTAAATCAGTAGGATATGAAATATTGAAATTCTTAAAATTCAGAGATTCTTGTGGTTTTATAATTTTATGATAGCGTGAGGTGTTTTCATAATCATCAAAAAGTTCATCCTCAAATTCAAGCATAAAATCAGAAATTGGAGTTATCTCCTTTTCATTGGATAGTTCAGGTTCTAAAGGTGGAGATGAATCAGACAAAAGTTTAGATTTAAGTGACAAAGATTCATCCTCTAATAATTATTTTTTTCTTAAGGAAGATCATTTAAGATATTAGTAAGCATGATTTTAGCATGTGTAGCAGTAATATACATAAATGCTCCTCCTGCGGCCAAATTAAGGTATTCTTTATTTTTATCATTGAGGCCTAAAAAGAAATGTTGTAAAAGCATAGGTTCTGGCAAAGCAAGATTAGGTCTAGAATTTATAAATCCATCAAAGCGATCCCAAGCCTTGCCTATGTTGGTGTTTCTTAGCGTCATTACTAAAGATAGACTAAAAGCCCATCCCTAGCAATGATACTAGAAATGTGCGTTGACATCCCTAACCACCATTACTTTAGAAAGGTAACTCTCGGCCCTTAAAGGCAACGGCCAAGGTAATGCAGTATGGTAATAACTGTTAGAAGTGCCTGATTGGTCTTCCCAACCATCATTACTTACGATATGCAAAACTGAAGCACGACGACTTGGGGTGCCACAAGAATTACAGTCCTTAGGTAATGGTACTTAGGTATGCCAATCATGATAGCTCAGTATGGATAAATCCGCAAGCGCATGGAACTATCATTGTAGCATTTCAACCCATGTGTATTCAGGGGTGTCATATTTATAATTTCCTGTAGGAGGGCAGGACGAATGCATCTAGCTTTGGCATAAACATGATCACTTATTGAATGCATAGGTAGACATAGCATAGGCAGGGGTAAATCATAGTTCAAAGATAGTGGACACACATCTGAGCCGACCTCAAGGATAAAAGAGAAATAAAGAATAAAAGAATATATCTAATTGAGTAGGCATTGGTCATATATAACTATGCAAAGAACTGTTAGTAAACATCTAACTAGCATGTCTAGTATCGGGACTAGGTCTGGGATGATAGGGAGATCCCCGCAGCTGGTCTGCCAGCCGATAGAGACTTTACGAACTCCTACCCAATATCCGAATGTGGGGGAGTGCTAGGGATGGACAGGGCTGTCACTACTTGCCCACCTACCCCTCTGCCCGTGGGATACCGGCATATTCGCCGATCTCCGCATACCCGAGCACCATGCTCGCGTACTTGGAAACAACTCCTAGCCCCCTAGGACCCCACCCCTTCGGAGTGACAGGCTAGGCTAAGAGCAACCGAGAAGGCACGATGAACCGTCACCTCATCCCTAGTTCTTCCTCTATTCATACTATGTCAATGAACGATGACGAACAACGATGAACATATCGAGAACATAACACATAAACTATAGCTAGTTCATATATCATGATCATAACATGTCCAAGACTATACTCTTGTTCATATGCATTGCTATATAAATAAGATAAGAACTTGAACTTGGAAGAGAACTGCATTGTATTCATACCGAGGTGTTCCTTCTTTTCCCAAGGATACAAACTCTTCTTTCTAGCTCTTGCCTTGCTCTAATACTAAAACTAATCTAAAGAATACAAGTGAGAGGTGAGGTAAATGGCTCCAAATGATGGTGTGTGTTGGAGGGGAGCTCTCCCTCTCTTTTATAGTCCAACTAGGGCGGTTTGGGCGTTCTAAGTATGGAAGGAGGTGAAACCGCCATCAGCAAACCGTCATCAGCACCGCCTTCGAAGATGGGCCCGGGAGGCCCCACCAGGGGGCGGCCGCCCCCGGGGGCGGTAAGTCCCTGGGGAGCGCCATCTGGCCACCGCCTTCGGGTGTTCGGTTCCTCTGTGGGCCTGGGCCTCCCCCATTGTTGCGAATGGATTTGGTTTATTGTCTAATTTGGGCTTTCTTATTTTCTTAGTTTGCGCCTTCTTTAAATATGCTTCCTAGAAGTGCGCTTTCCTTGAGATTTCCATGCATTTCCACGTGCTATCCCTGTAAGTTAGGTACACAACAAAACTCGTGGAAAGATTAGATAAAGCCCTATTCTCTATTCATTTTAGTATTAAAATGATGCTATATTTATGTTGCTAAGGACCGCCAACAGCCTACTGATTCGTTATCTAATTGTTTATATCCTATAATTTCAGAACGAAGTTTAGCGACCTTTTCGATAGGGAAAAATTTAAGACAAAAATTAGCATGCAATACTTCCCAATCTCCTTGGCTACTCCCAACATGGCGATTATACCATTTCTTTGCTTTTCCCATTAATGAAAACGGAAAGAGTTTCCATCTTAAAGTTTCATCTGCCATGCCCTTAATGTGCAAACATGAACATGTCTGCTCAAAATCGGCTAAATGGGAATAGGGGTTTTCGCTAGAACTACCAGAAAAAATGTGATCCTGAACTAACTTAATTAATCCCGGGCGTAACTCATAGCCAGATGATGTGATAGGTAAAAATGATTCTTTTGGCTGGAGATACGATCCCGATGGGGCTCCATATTGATATAAAAGTTGGGACGTGGGTTCCATACTTTAAAAGGTAAAAGATAAAAGATAAAAGATAAAAGTATAATACAAGATTAAGATAGACTAAGCCAAAATCAGCAAACCGTTCCCCGGCAACGGTGCCAGAAATGCTTGTTGGTATAAACTAACTGCACTCAATTAAATATTATTATTATCAAAGTATCCGCAAGCGCACAGATAAAATACTGATGTAGCACTTCACCAGACAATCCCGGTTTTAATATCGAACCCAAAGGAACAGTAGGTGATGCTGACTAAGTCTATTGATTCTTGACCCGATAACACAATCAATCTAGAGAATATCAAGAATGAGGAGATAACTAATGATTATCTAGATCCGACAACCGGTAAACCTTGAATAATATAGTTCTAATCGGGCAGTGAAATGAATAAGAGCGGAAATCAGAGTTCCCTCCTACCAAACACTTATACACCTATCGATCCTATCAACGAGAAGTGGACTACAGAGGAATCAACGCAGCTGTCACCTACGGGAACTACCACTATCTGGCCAATCAGGGGACATTCACAAGTAATTATAGCCCAGACACCACGTCTACACTACAAACTACTACTTCAACCAAGGAGCTACCAAGATCAAAGCACTCAAATAGAGTTGTAAACTTAAGAACAAATGCTTACTTGAATCAGGATGTTGAATACAAAAGTACCTTAGAACGCAACTCCGGGCGAGGGAGCTGAATCTAGACGAATACAGTTACGAAGAAACTCCGATAGGCCGGGACTCCTTCGAATCTCTACTCATCTACTCTATCTCTCTAATCTCTCTCTTGATTATTAGCCTAGATCTAGTGGATATCTATCTAATGCTTTAGGGTCCTCATCTCTTGATCTGGCTCTCCTCCAGGGGGGTCTGCCCTCTATTTATAGCGCGGTGGGATGAATGCGTGCCGTTAGATCAAACCGACTTAACCAATGTCCCCGATGACTCCTCAAAGACGGTGGTAGAAGACTCCAGAAGGCGGTGGGTGAAAACCCTTGGGGGCGCCGCCCGGCCCCCTTGGGGCCGGCCAGCCCCACCTTGGCAGGTGCGGGTCTCCGGTTGCTTCGGGTGCCTTCTACACTCTTCTAGGGTCCTCGTGATGATGTTTCCTTCGCGGTCAAGTTTCGTGTATTTTATGCACTTTAATCCCTCTTTTATACTTTTCTAAAATAATACCTGGAAAATATACAATTCACCAAAACTTGTGGAAATTATTAGTAATAACCCTATTCTACTAGATATTCATGTTTAATGCAGGGATAATTGATAATAAAATTTAGATGATAACAAGTGTCAACAGGAGCCGTGGTCACCGTTGTTGCAAGGCTTAACATCCTTCGGTGTCAAGTATGGCTCACAACAACTTGATCAATCACATGGGCAAGCCACCTCGGTTTGATGGCTCTAGCTATGGCTATTGGAAGAAGCAAATGAAAGCTCACTTGAAATCAATGAATAGAAAGATGTGGAAAATATTTGAGAGGGACTTTGTGGTGATTGACATGAATGATCCCACCCAAAGAGATGAAGAAAAGCTGCAATTCAATGATATTGCTCTCAATGCAATCTATAGTGCTCTTGATGAGAAGGTCTTTGAGTAAATCAACGACTTGGAGTATGCATATGAGGTTTGGAAGAAATTGGAGGACACATATGAGGGCACCACCGCCGTCAAGAGTGCCAAGCTTTACATCCTAAAAGATAGATATGCAAGCTTCAAGATGAAAGATGATGAGAGCATACCGGACGGTTGAGTGTTATTGTGAGTGATCTCAAGGCTCTTGGTGAAACAATTAGTGATAGAGACTTCTCACATGGCTTCTTGAGGTCTCTACCCCTCGGTTTGAGACTTTGGTCCTTATCCTTGTAAGGGAGGATCTCTCAAAGATGACTCCAACACAAGTGCTTGGTGATGTCATGACACATGAGACATACCGAGTAGAGAAGGAAGGAGGAGTCAAGGAAGAGAAGGAGGATGAGAAGAAAGAAAAGAATGAGAAGAAGAGCATTGCATTCAAGGCAACTTCATCAAGGCACAAAGGCAAAGCAAAGAAGCAAATCTCAAGTGATGATGATGAGGAGGAGATGGCACTTCTTGTGAGAAGATTTGAAAGATTAATGAGAAAGAAGAGCTATGGTGCAAGAAAGAGAAGAGACTTCACCAAAGGCAAGGGTCCAACCATGAGATGCTATGAGTGCAAGAGCAAGGACCACTTGATACCCGATTGTCCTCACAAGAATGATAGTGATGATGATGACAAGAAGATGAAGAAGTCCAAGAAGGACAAGAAAGACAAGAAGATGCAATTCAAGAAGAAGAAGGGGCATTCTTATTGTGTCACATGGGATAGTGAGGCTTCTTCTTCTGATGATGATGATAGTGATGATGACCGCAAGATCACTAAGAAGAAGGCCATTGCTAGTCTTGCTATCACAAGCAAGCCATCACTATTTGACTCTACACCGACTTGTCTCATGGCTAAGCCATCTAAGGTACAATCCGAATCCGATGAGAGCGGCAGTGAGAGTGAGGAGGAGGACTTCTCCAAGGAGGAGCTTCTTGACATGTTGCGTGACACACACTCTTATTGTTGGTATAAATTAACTTCACTCTATTAAAGATTATTATTATCAAGGTATCCGCAAGCGTACAGATAAAACACCGATGTAGCACTTCACCAGACAATCCCGGTTTTAATATCGAACCCAAAGGAACAGTAGGCGATACTGACTAAGTCTATTGGCTCTTAATCCGATAATACAATCAATCCAGAGAATATCAAGAATGAGGAGATAACAAATGATTATCTAGATCCGACAACTGGTAAACTTTCAATAATATCGTTCTAATCGAGCAGTGAAATGAATAAGAGGCAAAATCAGAGTTCCCTCCTACCAAACACTTATACACCTATCGATCCTATCAACGGGAAGTGGACTACAGAGGACTCAACGCAGCTGTCACCTACGCGATCTACCACTATCCGGCCAATCAGGGGACATTCACAAGTAATTATAACCCAGACACCACGTCTACACTACAAACTACTACTTCAACCAAGGAGCTACCAAGATCAAAGCACTCAAATAGAGTTGTAAACTTAAGAACGAATAAGAACAAATGCTTACTTGAATCAGGATGTTGAATACAAAAGTACCTCAGAACGCAACACCGGGCAAGGGAGCTAAATCCAGACGAACATAGCTACGAAGAAGCTCCGACAGGCCGGGACTCCTCCGAATCTCTACTCACCTACTCTATCTCTCTAATCTCTCTCTTGATTGCTTGCCTAGATCTAGTGGATATCTATCTAATGCTTCAGGGTCTTCATCTCTTGATCTGGCTCTCCTCCAGGGGGGTCTGGCCCTCTATTTATAGGCCGGTGGGATGCACGCATGCCGTTAGATCAAACCGACTTAACCAAGGGCCCAGATGACTCCTACTAGGTGGTGGTAGAAGACTCCAGAAGATGGCGGAGAGGAAACCCTAGGGGCGCCGGCCAGCCCCACCCTGTGGGGTTTGGGCCCCGGTTGCTTCGGGTGTGTTCTGGACTCTTCCAGGGTCTTCTTGATGATGTTTCCTTCACATGCAAGTTTCATGGTAATTATGCTCTTTAATCCTTCTTTTAAGCTTTTCTGGAAAATCCCCTGGGAAATAGATAATTCACCAAAACTCGTGGAATCTGTCAGTAATAACCCTATTTTACTGGATATTCATGTTTAATGCAGGGATAATTGATAATAAAATTTGGATGATAACAAGTGTCAACTATTATCCCTACACTTAGGCTTTTGCTCATCCCGAGAAAAAGGTTGGTTTTAAGATGTAAGATTCTTAGAGAGAATGGAGCATTTAAAACATAACTTGAGAGTACATTATATAAAACTAGTCTAGTCATGCATGTACTATGGAATTCAAAGTGTCTACCATGAATCTTTGAGTAGTTGAAGAACAGAATAGCTTGAAAATAGATCACTCTCTTCCTTTAGTTAAGTCAATTGGAGGGTATGTAATTTTACAAATAAACGTAGCTTTACCTTCTCCTTTTGTAGTACTCTCGAATCACTGATATATCTGGTATTTTTGTATCCTTACCAAGGCATTAATGAAATTGCCTTCTTTATCCTACTTCTAAAAAGCTTATGTGGATCTCAGGTAGGTAAAATGTGAAAACATACTTGCATTGTATTTATTGTAAAGTCAAACAATGAATCCACCGAGAAATGAGGCATATAATCGAATCAAGCTTTATTTGGTGGAATATGGTGGAACCTAATTCTACCTTTGTGACAAAACCGCCTTAATCATAGGGCCCACGTGCACCGTCATCGTCCCTAAGGACCCACGATCAGTCTACATGAGTTCCCCTGGATCTAGGTGGCCTGCCGGGTTCCCTAGGAAACCCTAATCTCCCGTGGATCTCATTGTAAGCATTGCAGTATTACAACAGTTTACACAAATAATTGGAATCAGAGTATAAGGTGCAGAAGTATTACATAAACATAGATTGCGAATATAAATAACATTATCCCAACCAGAGTTTCGTAGTGGAGTAGCATCATACAACAAGACACCTTGCCCAAGGGTTATACACATCTTCATCCATGCATGATCCGTCAACCAGTAGGTCTCATGTAAAACTGTACTCTCGGCTCACCTGCAACAGGGGTTAACAAACCCTGAGTACTGGGATACTCCGCAAGACTTACCTGACTAAGAAAAAGGAATGAGACTCAGGAATGCAGGCTAAGGGGAGTCAAGGTAAGGCTTAAGCAAGAGTCAAAGAGTTTTGCAGAAAAGCATTACTATCCTTTTTCAATATTTTAACTCAATATAATTTTAATCATAATTCAAATTCCAAATTCATTCTCATATCAACATACTTTCAGATTCTTAACCTTTCTCAAAAACATCCTAGTTCTGAAACACTTTTCGGGGTAGGGCAGTGGATCAAGTCTCCATTATCCGAGGAGCAACGACGATTCGAATCGATTAGTACCCAGTTGGGGATCCCTATCCACACTGCGTATGTAGCACTTAAGCTTGCATACGCCAACCCTATATACCACGGCTTTTCTATCCCTGAACCGGTCCTGCGCCACCCGAGAGCACAGTACTCCTCTCGTCTCCAGGCACACCGGCCACGAGGGTACACGCTACTCTCGCCATTTTATGCAAATAGCATTTTACGCAAATCTAAAATTAATTTAGCAGGGGTAAGCATTTTCAAACATTTTCATCTTTAAATAGGTTTCGAGGGTAATATATCAAGGTAGTCAATGCAGTTGGTAGGAGACAATCAACTCCTATAAACCTAATGCAATATTTTAACTCGAGTTATAAACATTTTATAAAACACAAGGAAGGGGCTGAATGCACCGGGGCTTGCCTATGTTGCAGGTCTATCGCTTCCGCCAGAAAACCGGAGAAACCCACTTGACTTCTCTCGACGAATAATTCTTCCGTCGGGGAGCAATCAAGAAATTCTTCCGAGAACCCGATCTCTATACGTAAAATAATGATGCATGCTTACATGGTGCGGAATGACATGAATGGAAAAATGTAGAACAAACATTTAATTAACAACCTTGAGTACAACTTTCCTTCACGGTAAAATTGCAAAACATTTCTCATAAGGTAAAAGGGTGTTTCCGCATTTCGTTTTTATTGACCATTTTAACAGTCATAGAAAGCCGCTGCACAGCTTCACTATCACTACCTAGTGACAATATTATTTTTGTCCAGGATCACCACAGTGAGGGATCCATGGTCAACAATCAATCCAAAAATCACTCAAAACCTAACTTATTAGGGTTTTCTATTTATTTTATCAATCAAATTATAGAGCATAAAATAATAAATAAATAAGCTATTTCCAAAAGAGCTCAAACTTTTTCTACAGCTAGATCTCAACCTAAAATAGTGCCAATTTAAATTTCATGATTTTTGAATATATATTTTTGCCTAGAAAAATCATGGAAGTTCCATTTATTAATTAAAAGGCACATTTTTATTTCCTGCATAAAGTGCTGTATATCATTATTTCCTATTTTTAATGTGTTCAACATTTCACAGAGAGACTCCACAATTAACTTCATAATTTTTAGTGTAATAGAAATATTCATACAAAATTTACAAAGTATTGTACTATTCATTAACTAAGAAAATGGAAAAGCCTATTTCATTTACTCGGTCCACAGTAACAGGCCGGCCCACCGCACAGCCCCGCTCTCTCTCAGCGCCCACACAGGCCAAGTTGGCCCAGCAGGCCTAGCTCGGGCCTCCTTCCCCTTCCTCCACTCCGCACAAAGAGCCCACGCGCTCTTGTGCGGCGGCTCTGGCAACACAGAGCTCCGACGAGCTCGCGGTCCACCGGCTACGGAACGGCGAAGACCATACCGAGAGGACAGAGGGTTCTAGAAGCTCACCATGGTGATGATGATCACGCTGGCGGGGCCGGAGAAGGGCTGGAACGAGATGCGCGACGTGCGAGCGGCGACGACGGCAAACTCCGGTGGCAAGGATCCTGTTCCGACGCCACCTGTCGATGAAACGAGAAACCTTCTTCTCTAAGAACATCGCGAGACCATGAGAGACCTAGAACACCGATCAAAACTAGCGGTTCCTCACCGGAGTGGGCTGGTCACGTTTGAGCGGCTCACGGCGGCGCTCTGGCCATGCTCCGAGAAGAAGAAAGGTGCACGCAGCCACTCCGATGACCAAGAGATCGTGCAACTGGGTCAAGCAGATGCGCTAGAGTGTGGCGTGGCTATTGGCATGGTGAATTGGACGGCAGTCGAGTAAGAACGGCGAATTTCGTCGGCAACCCGAGAACTCGGCGGTGGCTGCAATGGAGGAGAGGGGGAGAAAAACGATGGCTTCGGGCTTTATAAGCGAGTGAGAGGGTGGAGAAGGTGGTCGACAACTTCACGGGATTCCCATGACCCCAACACACCGGAGACTGTGCGCGAACAGAGGAAGGAGGCAATGCCCTATGTCGACTACTGTAGCGAATCAACTCTCCCTTTTAGTGTTTTGCACAATAACTCTCAATCCTGTGTGGAAACTTGAAAAATGTTCAATATAAAAGTTGTAGTACATTTTATTCTAAGCAACTTTGGTTTTTGAACCAAATTCAAATCGTGAATAGTTTTGAAATTATTTGAAAGGGGGTAAAATCCCCATTTGAGTCCCATTCCAAATTCAGTTCAAATCTCAAGATTTTTCTCAACAACTTAAAAATCCCCAAAACTAAAAGTTGTTCTAACTGATAGGGTCTACAACTTTCAGAAAATGAGTTTTGTCAGATTCTTCATAGTTTTTGAAATATCATTTCAAATTTAAATCCTAAAACACTCATTAGGATTTAATTTGAAATCTCAATGCATACGTTCAAAATCCCTAAATATAAAAGTTGTTCAACATGAAAATCCTTACAACTTTCATTAAAGGAGTTTTCTCAAATTCTTGATATTTTTTGAAAGGGCATTTTAAATTTGAATAAACAAACACTAATTGGGTTTTAATTTAAATTTTTACTGGTAAACCTCAAAATCTCTTTTAATGAAAATTGTCCCATTTTAAAAGATCTATAATTTTCATTAAATCACTTTCATCAAAGTCCTTTTAGTTTTTGAAATTAAGTTTCAACTCTAAACTCTAAAGCATAGATCAAGGTTTTATTTGAAATTATTTTTAATAACGTCAAAATTGCTCAAAATAAAAGTTGCTCAATTTTTAAAGATTTAAAACTTTTGTTTAAGGCCCAACCTCTAGTTCTTTTAGTTTTTGAATGAGAATTTTGGGTTTCAATGTAGGGTTTATAAATTAATCTTCTTTTCATTTTTAATAGATTTAGAGATATACACACAAACAAACATTTAAATCATAATGTCACTCAAAGCGCCTATGCACCATCTCATTTTGAGATAGAATTTATTTTTGTTGATGCATCTCAACAGGGCTGAATGCGGGATGTATGCAAATCGTGATGACATGGCAGGTTTTAGTTACCGTAACACCAGGGGTGTTACAACCTTGCTCCTTGAGAAAAATAAATCTCTCTTTTATACAACTGAGCTTAATCAGAGAGTATGAACTATCTCTTTCTTCTCTTTTTTTCCAAGCGAGACGAGTATCTAAGTACCCATTGTTTTAATTTCTTCGGACACTTATCCATTTTTTTATACTCCCTTCTTCTTTTGCATAGCTCATACCTCTTTTGAATTTAGTAGTTGAGAGACTTTAACAAAACATGGAGCAATTATTTGGTGACTATGCTGTATAATTATTTTTGGTGTTTTCTCCCAGTGTAGGAGAGAAATATTTTTTTGATAGAATGACTCGCTATTACTCCGGATTAGAGTAATGCTTATGTGGAATTGGCACTTGGTTCGAAAATATGACAAATTTCTTCAAAGGGTTACAAAGGTTGACCAAACTCAATACAAAGACAAGTATTATAGGTAGCAGGCTTCTATCCTATATATGGCTCTGGTAGGACAATATTTTTACCAAAAAGGAGAGGTATAACTAATCATTTAAATTTTTGAAATAAAATCTCCAAAGACAAAACATCAGGGATTGAGTTCTCATTATTCAACTATATCATGTTTCGCAACGACTTAAGCAATCATGGGGTCCCTATAAATAGTTTCCAATAGTAACATGATTTCTAGAAAAGTATTATATAATTTATTCTTAAGCCATGAATTAAACAATCTCTTCTTCTCTTTGAAAAGTAATTTATCATGTGAATTTTAATTCGGACTGAAACGGAAATCGAAACATATCCAATTATATTGGATGGGGATCAAACCTGACCATGACCGAGAAGGGGATGCAGAGGGTGTAGAGGGGGGCCAGCCGGCCCAGGTAGGGCACCGGGCGGCGTGCCTCTGTGGTCCCACGGGGTTTACTTTGGTGCGCGAGGTCCTGCTTCGATTATCTTCCGAATTACGTGATTTTGCTGAGCGAATTAATTTCCATAGTCGCGATGTGCCTCCCCCACACTTATTTTCCTACATACTTTTCTATGCAACATGTGGAGACAACATGTGTACCAAAAAATATAGAGAGTAGAGTAGATTAAAACATTAATATTGATAAAAAGAATAAGGCACTTTATTCATTAATGATACTATATAACTCTAATAACTGACTGAGCTAACGACTGCCCTAGCTCAATAGGCTTACCTAACACACTTAATATTATAAATCAAACCTAGCACACTCAATAATATAACCAAACCTAACACAATTGTGCCTTATTGCATAGATAATGAGGGCAACTTAAGGCTGCCCCTGCTTTGCGAGCTTCCTAATTTCTTCCTTAAGATCACCAATCTCTTCTTTCAGCTGATCTTTTTTTGCGCTTGAGACTGTGAATTAACTTGACATTGACTTCTATCTGCTTAGTCATGTCGCTCATAATCTTGCTCCTTAAGTCTTCATTCCTCTCTATACCCCTAACGGTGCTAGATAGAGCTTCCATCTTCTCATTAAGGATTCGTAGAGAGAGTGGGGGTTGTCTAGGGACTTTCTCTAGTGCTGATGTAGATGTAGCCCACTGTCTCTTGGGCGGAGGTGGTATGAACTCGGTGTAGCGGACTTGGCCTGGACATGCACGAACTCCTTGGATGGCAGGGCAAGCAGTGGTGTACTTCGCACATACCAGCGTTCTGTTCTTGTCGGTCTTGATCGATAGGAGTCGCTCATTATCTCTAGGTGGAAGAAGTGGGGTGCCTCGGGGAATAGTGATCTGCTTCCCCCTGATACCATCTTCTAGCAGCAGTCTCTCAGGTGGCAATGGCAGAGCAGGATGCGCATGCGTGTAGTAGACTTGCTCGAACTGCTGGGGCACCGTAGCAAGATGATTTGGTGGCACGATGGCGAGGTGCTTTGGCGGCACGATGGCAAGGGCTTCGGCTGCGCGAGGACGATGGCCTTCGAGTCGTCGCCTTGGATCTTGCCGGAGTCAGCGCCGATAACTGCTTCGCCTGCCATTGCTACTAGATCTAAACTAGAGAGTTTCTTTGGAGGAGAGGAAGGCAATGATGATGGGATGGCATTTGAGGGCGGTATAGGTGCGTATTTATATGGGTTTTCAGGAGACAGGATAAGATCAAATCTAGATTCTACAGAATTCGTACGAAAGATTATCCGTACGCATCGGGAATCTTTGGGATTGTGTTTAGGAAAGATAGAGAAAGAAAAGGAAACTTGTGTCGGGATGAGAGGGGACAGGGGGGCGATGCCCGGCCCCACTAGGGAGCCGCCCGGCCCCACCTGGTGTCTTCCCTGGGTGGCCGAGCTCGTGAAGCTTCTAGACTCTTCCTACTTCCTGTTAGTTGCGATGCGCGATAATTTTTTGTAGCGGATAATGACGGGACTAAAAAGTGGGTAATTGGACAAGGTCCAGCCCATCAACAACTTCTAAATTAAATGGTTCTAAAAATAATTTAAGTCGGTGACCATTTACCTTGAATAACGTTCCTTGTGTGATTGTAGAGTTACCGCTCTTTGTGGCGATGCATTCACAACCGTAAATGGTCCTTCCCATTTGCTTCGTAGTTTTCCAAGCCCGAATAGTTTGAACCTGGAATTAAAAAGTAATACCTTATCTCCTGGTGCAAACTCTTTCTTCTTGATCCTCTTGTCATGCCATCTTTTTCTTCTTTCTTTTTAGATCTTTGAATTGTGATAAGCCTTTTCTCTCCATTCTTCTAATTCTGATAATTGCATTTTTCTCTTTTCTCCAAGCGGCTTCAAAGTTCATGTTCCATCTCTTAATAGCCCAGTGAGCTTTATGCTCTAACTCCACTGGTAAATGACAGGTCTTACCATATACTAGCTGGTAAGGTGACATGCCCAAAGGTGTCTTGTATGCGGTCCGATATGCCCAAAGTGCTTCGTATAATCGGTCCTTCCATGCAGTACCCATCTCATTTATTGTTTTCTGTAGAATATTCTTGATTTGTTTGTTTAATGTTTCTGCGTGGCCACTTGTCTGAGGATGTAATGGTGTAGCAACATTATGACGGATGCCATGAGCTTGCATGTATCGGTGCAACTTTTTATCAGTGAAGTGTGTCCCTCCGTCACTAATGACCATCCTTGGTGTTCCAAACCTTGGAAATATAATCTCTTCGAACATCTTCTTTGAATGTTTGGAATCAGCATTCATGCTTGGCATAGCTTCTACCCACTTGGATACATAGTCAACTGCCACCATAATGTATTCATCATTTCTTGATTTCACAAATGGTCCCATGTAGTCAATTCCCCAGACATCAAAGAGCTCGATTTGGAGATTGTTAGTGAGTGGCATAGCATCCCTTGCACTGATATTTCCATGCCTCTGACATGATCCACATCTCCAGATAAAATCCTTGGTGTCTTCATACATGAGTGCGGAATGCTCCATAATGACCTCCATATGGTGATGCGTGACATTTCTGAATGATCTGCATACACTCTTCTACTTGTACACATCTTCTAAGTAATCCATCTGAACAAATTCTAAAGATGCATGGTTGGATCCCATATGTGGAGACGACTTTCATAAATGAGCTTCTTTTTATTTTCCCCTGGTGGTACATAACCTGCAACCGTAAAGTTGACAATATTCGCGTACCAAGGGTCTGACTTGGTCACTTTAAACAACATGTCATCTCTTAATGAGTCATTAATAGGCAATTCCTAAGGTTTCTCAAAGTGTATTCTAGACAAGTGATCAGCCACTCGATTTTCTATTCCTCTTCTATCTTTAATTTCTAAGTCAAATTCTTGTAGTAACAAAATCCATCTTATCAAACGAGGTTTACCATCTTTCTTAGTGAGCAAATATTTTAAAGCAGCATGATCAGAATAAACAATTACTTTTGCTCCCACTAAGTAAGATCTAAATTTATCAATAGCAAAAACAACAGCCAGGAGTTCTTTTTCAGTTGTTGCATAATTTAGTTGTGCTCCTGTCATAGTTTTACTAGCATAAGCAATTGCATGATGCTTCTTATCTTTTGTTTGTCCTAATATTGCCCCTACAGCATAATCACTAGGATCACACATTATTTTGAAAAGGTAAAGACCAATCAGGGGGTTGAATGATTGGTGCTGATGTAAGTGCTTCTTTAAGAATATTAAAAGATTTTAAACATGCATCATCAAATTCAAAAGGAACATCCTTAGCTAGCAAGTTAGTCAGTGGTCTAGCAATATGTGAAAAAATCTTTTATAAATCTGCGATAAAAACTACAGTGACCAAGAAAACTTCGGATTCCTTTTATATTAACTGGTGGAGGTAGTTGTTCAATTACTTCAATTTTTGCCTTATCTACCTCTATACCTCTTTCAGACACTAAATGTCCTAGCACTATTCCTTCTCTAACCATAAAATGACATTTTTTCCAATTAAGGACTAAGTGCTTTTCTTCACATCTCTGCAAAACCTTATCTAGATTTTCTAAATAATCATCAAAAGTTTTTCCATAAATTGAAAAATCATCCATGAAAACTTCCATGATTTCTTCTATCATTTCAGAAAATATAGACATCATACATCTTTGAAAAGAAGAAGGTGCATTACATAATCCAAAAGACATTCTACGATAAGCATAATTTCAATAAGGACATGTAAAAATGGTTTTGCTTTGATCATCAGGGTGGATAGGAATTTGGTGATATCCAGAATAACCATCAAGGAAACAAAAGAAAGAATTATTTGCCAAACGCTCTAACATCTCATCAATGAAGGGCAGCGGAAAATGATCTTTCTTGGTCGCTTTATTGAGTTTTCTATAATCTATACACATTCGCCATCCTGTAACAGTTCTCTGGGGTATCAATTCATTTTTATCATTTTTAACTATGGTCATTCCACCCTTTTCAGGTACAACTTGAACAGGGCTTACCCACTCACTATGCGGAACAGGATAAATAGTCCCAGCATGCAAAAGTTTCAAGACCTCTTTCTTAACAACTTTCCTCATCGCATTTTAAAGCCTACGTTGGGGCTCTCTAGAAGGTGTAATTTCTAGGTTGGTTGGAATACGATGGGTGCACAAAACAGGACTAATCCCCTTAAGGTCTTGGAGTGAATAATCAAAAGCAGCACGATGTTTTTCTAAGACAGTTATTAATCTAAAAGACTCTTCATCAGAAAGTTTATCACTAATTATCACAGGAGAATTTTGATCATTATTCAGAAAAACATATTTAAGACCAGAAGGTAGTTGTTTAAGCTCAATAGAAGGCTTAGGTGGCTCTAGTAATTCATCCAGAGGTTCAGGATCAATTGGATCCTCCTCCTCTTCATTAATGAAGAACTAAGTATCATCCTCTAAATTAGGTTCAATAAATTCAACAAATGACACAGCCTTAACTTTTTCTATCGGATCTAACTCAGAAGGTGGCTCTGCCTTAGCTTTTAATGCATGAGTTATAGGCACTGAGGGATTAAATCCCTTCCCAAGTTTAATATCTAAATTGCCTGCACAACCTTCTCGCAAAAGTTTTCCTATTGGTAATCCAATCATTACATCAAAATCCCAAACATCAAAGATATAGAAATTCAGCAAAATTCAGAATTCATTAATCACAATAGTAAGAGAACATTTAATAGTAATGGCAGGAGAATTTAAATGTAAGAGACATGATATTGACACCTACTATTGGATTATGAAAGGCATCAAAAGGATATGCATCAATTTGACATTTAATAGTAATGGCAGGAGAATTTAAACGAATTATATCATTTGAAAGCTCAGATTCTATCAACCACTTATTACTCATAACAGAAATCAATTCCCTTGTTATCTCTCTAAGGAATTTTAAATGAGCAGGATATGAAACATTAAAACTTTTAAAATTCAGAGATTCTTATGATTTCATAATTTTATGACAGCGTGAGGTGTTTCCATAATCATCAAAAAGTTCATCCTGAAATTCAAGCATAAAATCAGAAATAGGAATTATCTCCTTCTCATTAGATAGTTCAGGTAAAGGTTGAGATGAATCAGACAAAAGTTTAGAATTGAATGACAAAAATTCATCTTCTAACAACTTTTCTTTTTCTTCAGGAAAATCAATTAAGATATTAGTAAGAATAGTTTTACCATGTGAAGCAGTAATATGCATAAATGCTCCTCCTGTGGCCAAATTAAGGTATTCTTTATTTTTATCATCAAGGCCTAAAAAGAAATGTTGCAAAAGCATAGGTTCTGGCAAAGCAAGATTAGGTCCAAAATTTATAAATCCATCAAAGCGTTCCCAAGCCTTGCCTAATGATTCGTTATCTAATTGTTTAAATCCAATAATTTCAAAATGAAGTTTAGCGACCTTTTCGATAGGGAAAAATTTAAGACAAAAATTAGCACGCAATACTTCCCAATCTCCTTGGCTACTCCCAACATGGCGATTATACCATTTCTTTGGTTTTCCCATTAATGAAAACGGAAAGAGTTTCCATCTTAAAGTTTCATCTGCCATGCCCTTAATGTGCAAATATGAACATGTCTGTTCAAAATCGGCTAAATGGGAATAGGGGTTTTCACTAGAACTACCAGAAAAATGTGATGCTGAAATAACTTAATTAATCCCGGGCGTAACTCATAGCCAGATGATGTGATGGGTAAAGATGATTCTTTTGGCTGGAGATACGATCCCGATGGTGCTCCATATTGATATAAAAGTTGGGACATGGGTTCCATACTTTAAAAGGTAAAAGGTAAAAGATAAAAGTATAATACAAGATTAAGATAGACTAAGCCAAAATCAGCAAACCGTTCTCCGGCAACGGCGCCTAAAATGCTTGTTGGTATAAATTAACTGTACTCTATTAAAGATTATTATTATCAAGGTATCCGCAAGCGCACAGATAAAACACCGATGTAGCACTTCACCAAACAATACCGGTCTTAATATCGAACCCAAAGGAACAGTAGGTGATACTAACTAAGTCTATTGGCTCTTAACCCGATAATACAATCAATCCAGAGAATATCAAGAATGAGAAGATAACAAATGATTATCTAGATCCGACAACCGGTAAACTTTGAATAATATCGTTCTAATCGGGCAGTGAAATGAATAAGAGGCGAAATCAGAGTTCCCTCCTACCAAACACTTATACAGCTATCGATCCTATCAACGGGAAGTGGACTACATAGGACTCAACGCAGCTGTCACCTACGCGATCTACCACTATCCGGCCAATCAGGGGACATTCACAAGTAATTATAGCCCAGACACCACGTCCACACTACAAACTACTACTTCAACCAAGGAGCTACCAAGATCAAAGCACTCAAATAGAGTTGTAAACTTAAGAACGAATAAGAACAAATGCTTACTTGAATCAGGATGTTGAATACAAAAGTACCTCAGAACACAACTCCGGCGAGGGAGCTGAATCCAGACGAACATAGCTACGAAGAAGCTCCGACAGGCCGAGACTCCTCCGGGTCTCTACTCATCTACTCTATCTATCTAATCTCTCTCTTGATTGTTAGCCTAGATCTAGTGGATATCTATCTAATGCTTCAGGGTCTTCATCTCTTGATCTGGCTCTCCTCTAGGGGGTCTGGCCCTCTATTTATAGGCCGGTGGTATGGACGCACGCCGTTAGATCAAACTGACTTAACCAAGGGCCCAGATGACTCCTAATAGGCGGTGGTAGAAGACTCCAGAAGACGGCGGGGAGGAAACCCTAGGGGGCGCCGGCCGGCTCCACCCAGTGGGGTTTGGGCCCCGGTTGCATCGGGTGTGTTCTGGACTTTTCCAGGGTCTTCGTGATGATGTTTCCTTCGCGTGCAAGTTTCGTGGTAATTATGCTCTTTAATCCTTCTTTTAAGCTTTTCTGGAAAATTCCCTGGGAAATAGATAATTCATCAAAACTCATGGAATCTGTCAGTAATAACCCTATTCTACTGGATATTCATGTTTAATGCAGGGATAATTGATAATAAAATTTGGATGATAATAAGTGTCAACACTTATCTTAAGAAGAAAGTGAAAGAGTGCAAAGCATTGACCAAGGAAAAGAAACTCCTTGAGATGAGCTTAGTGCTTCTCATGAGTGTCTAAAGGAAGACCATGAGAACCTAAAAGAAGCTCACTCCAAGCTTGAGAAGGCTCACTCTTCACTTTCGGAGTTGACTAAAATGGAGGATGTGCCCACAACATGTGACATAGGTGTCACTTGTAATTTATTTGATACACCTTTGTTGTTGCCTCCACTAACACTTCTTGTAGCACATCCATCTCTACCTCACCTAAGGATGTTGGTGTCACTTGTGATGCCATAAGCTTGGATGAGATCAAGAACCTCAAGAAGGAGGTGCGTGAGCTCACTCTAGCCTTAGGCAATGCCTATGGTGGAGATGCCCGCTTGTTTAAGTGCTTGGGTAGTCAAAGGTTCTCCATTAACAAGGAGGCTCTTGGCTATACCCCCAAGAAGGGCAAAGCCGCCTTTGTTCCTTACAAGACTACTTTTGTGAAGAGCAATGGTGTGGTTTGCTATAGTTGCAAGCAAGTGGGGCACAAGGAGAAATATTGCAAGAAGAGGATGATGAAGCAAAGCAAGCCTAATGTGTCATCTATCAGACTTGATTCTTGCTATGTGCTTACCAAGAGTGCAAAGGGAGTGAGAGTCAAGTACATTGGTGCTCCTAAGGAGAGCCCAAAGAAGAAGGCTATTTGGGTGCCCAAGAGCTTGGTTACTAACCTCCAAGGACCCAAACAAACTTGGGTACCAAAATCTTATTGATTTTCTTGTAGGTGAATTACAAGTCCGGAGGGAGGCATTGGGTGTTTGATAGTGGGTGCACTCAACACATGACCGGAGAATTAACCATGTTCAATTCAATCAAACCGAATGAAGATGGGAATCTTGATAGTATCACTTTTGGTGACAACAAGAAGGGCAAGGTTATTGGTCTTGGAAAGATTGCTATTTCAAATGATATGTCTATCTCCAATGTCTTGCTAGTAGAGAGCTTGAACTTCAACTTGTTGTCCGTGGCTCAATTGTGTGACTTGGGATTCAAATGCATCTTTGCTGTTGATGATGTGGAGATTGTTAGTGTTGATGGAAGCAATTTGATATTCAAAGGTTTTCGGTATGGCAATCTCTATTTGGTGGATTTCAATGCAAGTGAAGCTCAATTATCAACATGTTTATTCACCAAATCAAGTATGGGTTGGCTATGGCATAGAAGACTTGGTCATATTGGAATGAAGCAACTCAATAGATTGGTCAAGCATGACATGGCGAGAGGATTGAAGAATGTGCACATTGAAAAAGATAAGTTGTGTAGTGTTGGTATTTATTAAGTGCAAATAGAATATGAAAGATTCCGCAAGTGCACAGAATACCATTATAGCTTTTACTCGGGAGTATTCTAGAGTATCGTCATTTATATTTTACCACAGGGAAGCAATGGTTAAAGAATCTGATAGTTACCATAATGCATCTACTAACTTAGCACACCAACTAGACTATAGTAGGGGTAAGTGATAAATGATAGGAGTTATGCATAGTAGTCACTTATAAGATAAATCAGTAGTCTAGCTAAGTTGAGAGGACAACGGGAGAGTTCAAGGTTCCTAAATACTTCTCTATTACTTGGGTTCTAAGATAACTAAAGGATAGTTAGGTGAAGCAATCACACAATAGCACTTCGGAGCAACAGTACCTTTCCGATTCTCGAATAGACTGAGAAGGGTTAATCGGGAGAAGGCTGCCAAAAAGCTCTACGAACACTAATCATAACGTGGTGGATTACGAACGCCTGTCAGAGCTATCACCCCTGAGGCTACCACAACTAACCATCGGATTAGGCACAATCTCAGGTAACAAATAGTCTAAACGCCATGTCTACACTATCGATTACTACCCTAGTCAATTGTTATAACTAGAGTACTCAATACGAGCAAAGATCCTATGCCAAAGTATAATAACTATACTAACCAATCACATAATAAAGCATATAAGTAAATAGAGAAGATAAATATATAAAGCATAAGTCTTACAGAGATAAGATACAAGTCATACCAGACCTCAGAAGACTCCTCTAGAACCCGAGCCTGGCTCTGCTCTCCCTAACTCTCAACTAGAACTAATCTACTACATTGGAGAGAGGTTATCCTTCGATGGGACACCTCTCTATCCAAGCCCTAACTAGAGAATATGAATTATAATAATGAAAAGGATGGGGCCTAGGGGGTCCCTGGGGCCGTATATATAGTCTGAGGTGGAGTAGGGGCCAAGGAACTGCCACGTCATCGATCCGTATTGTGTTTACAACTCTCCATCAGCACCGTCGGATCAAAACCGATCTTGTACTAACGTTAGGACTGTTTCTGGGCCAAATTCTGATTTGGGCCCAATTAATCCCGCAACCCTTAATTAATCCCGCAGCTCAGGTTCTAGAATCTTCCAGTGTTTGTAAAATCCATATCTTTTTATTTCGAACTTCAAAAATAGCAAGTAATATATCCGTTTCAATCATCTCAATGAGCTCTACGCAGTGGTTAGCTCTAATTCCTCATTTGAGATACTTTTATTCAGTGAAAATATGAATATCCCTTCATACCCTGCAAAATAAGTGGGAACACCAAAACTCGTGGAACTTGTTAGAATCAAACCCTATAACTATGTTGTGGATTGTTCTATGCCCTTGATTCATGTTTAGTTGATGGATAAAAATGATAGATAACTACTGTCATTGCTAGTCCGTTAGCAAAGCCAAACTTAGCAGCAGATATAGGAGTTCATTAGAATTTTTAAATATAGTAGCAACTCCTCAAAAGCACACCTGTATTCAAACAAGAGTTCTCCTTGGGATTAGAGTAAACTATTCTGACTTTCAAACTTACCTTTATTACCTTCAACCATGGAGCTCGTAGCCTTCTCTTGAGTCTTGGGTAATTGAAGATAGAATGTCTAAGTTAAGCCCTATGTCTCAAGCTCTGTCGTTCAACTCTTATCCTGGAGCTTTTGCAAGTTTTCAGAATAAAACTCAGAGATTCCTTTGTATGACTCTCTCAAGTCTCTAAATATGTGGTATTTGTGGATTCTCACCAAGGTAGTAGTGATGTGTGCCTTCTCTCTCTCTCTCACCCTATCACTAATTGCTTATGTGGAGTTCATGGGTAAGGAGGTAGCTCATACAAACTTGCAATGTATATATTGTAAAGTCAAACAATGGATCCAGAGAAAACAAGTCATACAATTGTAACACCCTAGTGTTAGTTACTATTTTCACACTTGCATTTGCATGTCATCAAGCCTAGATCATGTCATTCCATGCATCATCATCATTTCATTTGAATTGATTCCCTTTTATTGCTATATGTTTGTTTGTATGCCCATAACATGCTAAATGTGTTGACATACAAATGTAATGCTTGTTTACTGTTCTAAATGCTTTAGACATGTTTGGGATAACATTTGGAACAATGTTCATGTTGGTGAAATCCCCAAAATACCCCTCTAGCTCATAGTTGACTAGGGAGCCCTCTAAAAGCTATTCTGTTTGACCAAACAAGAAGGGCATTTTAGAGATTTTTCATGTCAGTGCACCCTTAATCAAAGTTGTGTAGAATTTTATAAGCAACAAACTTTATTTTTGGGTCAACTCATGAAAATGGGTGGAAGGTGGTCAAAAAGTTGAATTAGTGCAGATTTAGAGCTGTTTTGAAGTTTCAAAATTCTCCTAAGTCTAAACTGGTTTTCAGTTTCGGTGTACCCATGTTCATCGACCTGTATCTCTCAATCTAGGCCGATCTAGAGTAAAGTGTCTTAATACCAAATGATCTACTCATGTAGCTCTTCAATCCATATTAGTGAAGTTTTGGCTAACACTCACTGGATCACGAGTTATGGCTTGATCAAAATCGAGTTTCAGTCGGGTTCAGTGAAACTGAATCAGATCGATTCAGTCCGGCGCCGGTCAGCGACCGACGTGGCCGCCGCAGTGAAACGCTGCCAGGTGGCGCCGTACGCCGTCGTTGCCCTGCTGCGCCCCTGCATAAACCAAAGGCGACACTCCATCCTGTCTCCTGGCCGCTCCATTCGCACTCTCGCTCGCTCTCGCCTCTCTGCCCGCCGTTTTGTCCCCTCCGCTGTCGCCATCGCCGCCGTGCCGTCGCCGCGGTGAAATCCGCCGCCACCGAGCCGCCTCCGACCGCTCCATCTCCACCACAGCTCCACCACTCTCTGCTCTACACCCTCGACCCCTTTCCAAGTCAAGAAGACCTAAGGTATAGCTCCAGTGAGCTTCTCGCCGCCGTGACCTCGTCGGAGCACCGCCGAGCTCTCGGGTTGCCGCGACGAGGGCAATGCCGTAGCCGTTCTTTCTAGTTCTTGCTCGTCGTGGTGTCCTCGTGAGTCATAGATCTAGCCTAGGTCGTTGGTTGGGTCGGTCTCGCCGTAGGTTCGCCGGAACCCGAGCTCGCCGTGAACCCGCCCGCCACCGCGTCGCCATGCACGCGGTTAGAGCAAGCTGTCGTGCACCGCTGTTCGATTCATCGAGCACGGAGCTCCGTTAGGGTCTAGGGAGTGCGGAACGTGGGTTGGTTTCGCCGGTGAAGGTCGGAATCGGCCGGCGCAAGTTCGCCGGACCACCGCTGTCCGCCATTGCCGGCGACGAGCGTGCTCTGGTCCGCGATAGGGCTCAGGAATTAGTCCATCGAGTTCGCCTCGTTGCCACGAGTCGGTAGGTCACCTTGGTGTCGCCGAAGACCTCGCCGTCGGCGAGCTCTCGCCGGTCAGCACCGGCGGCCCTATCTCTCTCTCTGACGGGTGGGGTAATGAATATGGTAATGAATATTTTTCCTTTACATGTTATGTTGTGAAGAAGCTAAGAAAAATGGGAAATCTGTTGTTTGATACTTTTCACTGTGTTAAGTATTTTCCATTGCTTAAAAGGCTAGTTGTTTGTTATTTTTGTGTAGCCTGTTATACTTGTCCAAATGACTTGAAATTTTGTCAGTAGGCTAATCTGGATGTGAAATAGCTACTGTAATTTTTCTGGATTTTTCTGGGCACAGCAAATAGTAGGTCCAGTTATAGACTAGGGTTTGTTTAATTGTTTTTAAGCAAATATCTTTTGGTTGGGAAGTGTTTTTATGCATTTCTGTGATGTTCAGTATTATCACTTGTTAAAAACAGTGGAGTTGATCCTCATTTGAGTTTAGGGTAGCAAGGTTAATGTTTTGTTTACATGATGTTGCTCGGGCTTGTTAATTATAAGTTGATTGTGGTAGGTTAGTTGATGCATGTTAATTATTAAGTGCAGGTTATAGACCTCTTACCCAGGACGAGAAATTGTTCTATGCTTTGCTTAAGAAGGGTGAGTATGAGTTGGTTGTCTAGAGAAGAAATATGCACGTACTCAGTAAATGAGTGTGGATTGTTAAACTGATCGCATATCATGAGTTAATTTGTGCATCTCTATCTTACATTTCATGTGCATTCTCAGTTCTCATATATGCATATCATGCATACAGGATCGCCGGGACGAGTGACGCTATTGCAGTTCGATCCACCGGAGGAGGGAGTTCCACCGGAGATTGAGGTGCCAGAGGTTCCCGAAGGCTAGGAGGAGGAGGCTGAACTTCCTGAGTGCCCTGATCACCAACCTACTAACTTTGTGAAAGGCAAGCCCAGGAGCATCCCTAAGTCTCCACCTACTCTTTTTACAAATGCACTGGTCTTTATTAAATGTATGATTGTGCACTTAAGTATAGGAGTTGATATGATACCGTTGCTGCATTTATACCTTGTCCACTTATACATGATCCTGAAGTTATTACTAGACAAGGGGATGGGTTCGATCTCATGCCTAGCCATGCTTAGACCGGTAGAAGTCGAGGGATTTCCTGTCCTTCGTGAGCATAGGTGGTTACTAATGATGATGGGGTTGGATTCCACATGATGGACTATATATGCCACCATGCCACAGTGTCTAATGAGAGAATCAAGGCTAGGTAGCGGGGAGCCGCATGACATGGTTGAGGTCATCCCGTCTTCGGTGCTGCTTGCGGCCGACTAGGACTGAGGCCACCAGACATCAGTTGAGATTGAAAGACGTCGTCACATAGCTGGCCAGATAAGTCGTTCTGACCGCGAAGCCGAGTATTTCTTTCTGAGCCGAGCCTTGGTGTGATTAGGCAGACATATTCTGGAGGTAGGAAGTATGTGCGGAGACACCATCTTACCAAGGGCAGGTCAGGGACCTGATGCATCCTGGAAGTGGGTTGGTCTCTGAGAATATGGTCCCCGCCAAACTCACGATATATTGTGTCTCAGAAGGATTTAACGGTGGCCCAAGAAGCTAGTGGCTCGGCTGACAGGGTTTGTGATTGGCATATTTGCCAGCTGGTACAATCGATTCGAATCGCCATCTCTCCTGGTTAGTGAGAAACTGAACTGATCTTCTGGTGAGGTAGAGTCTAATAACTTGAACATAATGATTATGGTGAGATGAGGTTGATATCTATGGATATCGGAAATCATATGGTTTTATTGATTGCTATAATATTCAGTGAATGCTTAGTATAGTGGCTAATCTTAGTAAATAGCTTAACTGAAATCGAAGCTTATCACAATTAAAATGAATAAGTTGAGGATCTACTGTAGTAATGCTTTTGATGCAAAAATGATGCTACCCTCTGAGCTCCACCAAATAAGCCTTGCATATCCTTGAGAGTCTTTTTATTTATTCCCTGTCGGGTAAGTCTAGCTGAGTACAATTGAGTACTCAGGGTTTTATTCCCATTGTTGCAGATGGTGTAGTCTACTACGTGTATTGCAGGAATTGCTTCACCCCTGCGGGCGAAGAAGACTAGACCCGAGGGCAGGGTCATTATCTATCCTTAGTCGTTGTAAGATTGCTGTGACATGGTCACTTGATGGTACTCGTATTGAACTCTGTGGTGTAAAACTATGTTGACTTCCGCTACAACTATATTTGTGTAAAAGACTATGTTGTACTCTGATGTTTAAATTCGGTTGCGAACTTATGTATCATGTGATCGGATATTGCTGAATGAATGATCCTTGGGGTATGAAATGTTTGAAATCCTTCGAGATTTCCGGACTACCGGGTTTATATTGGCTCAAGTGCGACTGGATTGCGATTAAAAATGCGATCGTTGTACTTGTGCTCGTATAAATTGGTCGGTTCTGTGACAGCTGGTACCAGAGCATAATTCAGCATATACCGTCACTTGACTATTTAAAAATTACAAGGGTTTTGAGTTTTACAAACTAATTGACAACTGGTAGTGTGTATAGGTGATTTAAACCGAGTGTTTGCAAAACTTATGAGTACCAATGACCAAGTCCTATAGCCCTATATATATGTGGTAATTAGGTGGCTTATGTAAGTACTGACTTGGGGGAAATTGCATCATGTTTCTATTTGTGGTTTATTTGGTTTTATAGTGCGGATAATTATGAACTGTCGGTTTCTTATTGCTTCTTATGGGTCAATGTGCCACGTCGCCTAAGGTAAGGTGAGATGTGAGTGTAAGATCGAACAACCGTCGATCGATGGTGAGTGTTATGATTACGGAAGTGAGTACATGTGATCCATATGTGTACTTATGGAAGTAAGGTGGAGAAATTACTTTTGGGGTCGCAAATGTTCATGGGAACATTTCCGGCGAAAAGTGCTTCTTGTTGCCATGTATACATTGGAAATTGGGCTGAAATGAATCTTCTGCAGGTACACTAACCACGCCAAATGTATAGCACAGTTAGTTACGTATATGAGAGCACGTGGTATGCCACCGACTATAACGTTAGTTAATATATACTGTGTGAGGTCGTTGGCACGTGCATGCATCATGATCATGAAATTAATTCAAGCTATTTGTATTATTTCCTTCCCTATGATAAAAATTGTGCTGCCCTATCTTATTCTAAATGCTGAAAGATGTTGTAATGTACCAGATGGCAGCTGAAGGTGAGCCGCAGAGTGGTCAGTTTCTGGAGCAGTTTGACACACCCACTGTGCTATGGAGGTTGTTGAAGTCTGTGGGATATGCAGAGCCACCACTGTATTTCTGGAAGCCAGCGGAAATCAGGGTGCAGCCTTGGTTTGATGTTTGGGTGACTATCCCTGTGCTTGAAAGGGGCTGGTCGTTTCCAGGAATAAAGGTGGAGGTTGACATGAGGACGCCATAGGATGGTGCGCAGCTTGCAGCTTTCGAGGTGTTGACGGATATTTGCTGCCGGTTCAACAAGAGAGCTGATTTGGGGCCAGCAAATGTTTTTCCCAGGGTGGATGCTTCTCAGGGTGAGTGGGCTCAGTCTAGCCAAGCTTCTTTGGAGCGAGGCAGGGATGAGCGTGCTCATAGCACGGGTGCTTCTATGAGTGCTATGTTTGCTGTCCTGAGGATGCATTATTCCACTAGGGATGGTTGGATGAAGTGCATTGAAGCCCTGCATGATGCTGTGGAGAAGAAGTTAGAAGCTGAAGAGTGGGCACGTATGGCTCGTCGTAGCTCAGATGACTTGGTGGTAGCTCTCACCGCCTGTCGCAATGAGTTGTTGCGATACACTGGCGCTTTGTTGGCAGCTGATCGCCGTGTCGAGGTGCTTGAGAGGGAGAATGCAGATCTTCACCGCCAGCTTGACAATCGCAATATGAGCTTGGCACGTCAGCACGAGGAGTTTCTGTAGGAGTTGCGTGCTAGTCAGCAGCAAGTTTGGGAGTTGCAGCAGGGTGTCATCGTCTGAACAACCGTGTTGATCCGTTTCATCCTCCGGGTGCGGCGGAGTTTGCTCCTGAGATCTTCGTTGCAGCTGATGAGGGTGAAGCAAGTGAGGAAGAAGAGGAAGAAGACCCCGAGGAGATCGTGCCTATTGACGAGAGTAATGACCATGGTGGGAACGTGTCCGGCATGGACAGTGACCACGATGACTAGGCTCTTTCTAGTGATCTTGCCATGATCGACACCCTTTTGTATTGGAAAAACCTTTAATGTCATGTAATGGGTAGAACCTGAATTGTAATGTGTGAACCCTGTGTGTTCAGGGCTGGAACCATCAAACTTTTAATTAAGTAATGGTAACTTATGCAGTTTGGAAACCCTTTTTAGTTGCGCCTTGTTATTGTGCGGTTGTGTGATGATTATTGAATTATTGTGCCGTTTATTGGTTATCAAAATGAACATTGATATTGTCTGGGCATAATCTTTCGGTTTTCTTTGGCATAACTGACACCTAACAATGGTTGTTGTGTGTTGCTACAGATGGCACCTCATACCCATCGTCATGGGTCAACCAGTGGTGGTGGGAATGAGCATGAGGATGAGGAGTTACCGCCTCCTCCACCGCGTACCCAGGAGCAGATGTTTGCTCAGTTCTTGGACACTCAGCAAGCGATTCTGCAGTAGATGGTTGCTAGTAACACCACAATCGCAATCGAGATGGACGCCGCGGAAATGATGAGGACCAGTACAGTAACTATAAGGACTTCATGGACACTAAGCCTCCGGTATTCAAGCAGGCTGTTGAACCGCTGGAAGCTGATGAGTGGTTAAACACTATTGAGCAGTCATTCTCTGTGCTGTGATTGACTGAAACCATGAAGGCTAGCTTTGCTGCTATGTTGCTGCAAGGCCAAGCTGGAATATGGTGGGCCAATCGCAAGACCGCCTACCCTGTGGTCGCTGATATCACCTGGGAGCAGTTCACCAGGGATTTCAGGGGACATTTCATTCCAGCAGGCTTGATCAAGATGAAGGTCAATGAGTTCATGCAGCTTACTCAGGGTACCAAGACCCTCACTCAGTATCATCATGCCTTTAACAATCTGTCAAGGTATGCCCCGTGGATGGTGGATACAGATGAAAAGAAGATTGAAGCTTTCAAGAGAGGCCTTAGTACCAAGCTTATGAAGACTCTGGCGAACAACGCTCGTACAACTTTCAATGAGTTTATCAGTGAAGCTTATATCCAAGAGAAACAGAACAACTTGCACACTGCTTCCAAGGGAGGCAAGAGGCCTTTTGAAGGAAGCTCTTCTCAACCAAGGACTTCAGCAGCTAGTCATGCGGTGGCAAATCGCCCTGCTTACCGTCCGGCTGTTCCTGGAGCAAAATTCAGACCTCCTCCCAAGAAGCAGCAGCCAGCGCAACAACGCTACAAGAAAGGTTTCACAGTGCCTTTGAACAAGAGCAATGCTCCTCCAGGCAATGCCGTTCAAGTAAGGGCCAACCAAGGTCTGGGGCCGTGCTTTAATTGCGGTCAACAGGGACATCTCGCTCGTTATTGTCCTAATCCCAGGCAGGGTCGTGTGCATCACACTACTGCTGAGGAACTTCCGAAAGGTGAACCAGTCACTGCAGGTATGTTTTCTGTGAATCAGCATCCTGCTATTGTTTTGTTCGACTCAGGATCGTCGCATTCTTTCGTGAGTCAAGCATTTGCACAAAAGCATGCATTACCAATTGTTGAGTTGAGCCATAGTTTCCGGATAACTTCAGCTGGGGCTGAAATTTGTACGTGTCATGGTGTCGGGAATGTGACCATTGAGATTGGTAATCGGGTTTTCGTCAGTAGTCTTATTGTGCTACCAGGGTTAAGTCTGGATGTTATTTTGGGGGTTAGTTGGATGGACAAGCGGGGTGCGGTGTTGGACGTCCCTAACCGGATGTTGACACTGAAGGAACCCCAAGGTGAAGGCATTTTTCAGGTTCATCTGCCCCGTAGGGGAGATCTTTTTAGTCTCTCTCTCTCAGTTGAGGCCGTAACACTTCAGAACATCCCTGTAGTGTGTGAGTTTCCTGATGTCTTTCCTGATGATCTACCTGGACTTCCTCCTGATCGAGATGTGGAGTTTGCAATAGAACTTATTCCCGGTACGGCACCTATTTCTCGAAGGCCATATAGAATGCCTCCTCATGAATTACTGAACTCAAGAAACAACTCCAGGAGTTATTGGACAAAGGGTTTATTCGCCCTAGTTCTTCTCCGTGGGGCTGTCCTGCAATCTTTGTTAAGAAGAAGAATGAAACTTTGCGTATGTGTGTGGACTATAGGCCACTTAATGCTGTGACAATTAAGAACAAGTATCCTCTACCTCGTATTGATATCTTGTTTGATCAATTGTCCAAGGCCAAGGTTTTCTCCAAAATTGATCTGAGATCTGGGTATCATCAAATTAAGATCAGACCACAAGATATTCCCAAGACGGCTTTCTCCACTCAGTATGGATTGTATGAGTATTTGGTTATGTCTTTTGGATTAACCAATGCTCCTGCACATTTCATGTATCTAATGAATTCGGTTTTCATGCCTGAGTTGGATAAGTTCGTGGTAGTATTTATTGACGATATTCTGGTGTACTCTGGAAACATGGAGGATCATGCTGAACACTTGAGAATAGTCTTGACTAGACTCAGGGAGCATAAGTTGTATGCGAAGTTCACCAAGTGTGAGTTTTGGTTGACTAAAGTGCCTTTTCTGGGCCATATCTTATCTGCTGAAGGTATTTCTGTAGATCCGTCAAAAGTTCAGCAGGTATTGGATTGGCAGTCACCTACCAATGTGTCTGAGGTTCGTAGCTTTCTGGGGTTAGCTGGGTATTATCGCCGCTTTATCCAAGATTTCTCTAAGATAGCTAAACCTATGACCAAGTTGTTGCATAAAGATACCAAGTTTGTGTGGAGTGAGGAGTGTGAAACAGCTTTTCGCACCTTGCGAACGTTGTTGACCACTGCTCCAGTTCTTGCACAACCTGATATTGAAAAGCCTTTTGATGTGTACTGCGATGCTTGTGGCACTGGGTTAGGATGTGTTCTCATGCAAGAAGGCCGAGTCATTGCTTATGCCTCGCGTCAATTGAGAAGACATGAGCAAAACTATCCTACTCATGATTTGGAACTTGCCGCTGTAGTTCATGCATTGAAGATTTGGCGCCACTATTTGATGGGTCACAAATGTCATATCTATTCCGATCACAAGAGTCTCAAGTACATTTTCACTCAGCCTGAGTTGAACATGAGGCAAAGAAGGTGGTTGGAGTTGATCAAAGACTATGATCTAGAAGTACACTATCATCCGGGTAAGGCTAATGTCGTAGCCGATGCTTTGATCCGAAAGTCTCATTGCAATGTATTGCAGCCTTTGCTAGCAGACGGGTTCAATCTTGTGCATCCGGTGGTGTTGAATAATATTACTCTCTGTTGTACTTTGGAAAGCAAGATTATTGAAGGTCAGAAAATAGATCCTGGCATATATCATATCAAGAGAAAGATGAAAGAACAAGAAATGCTTCATTTCCGAGTAGATGAAAAAGGTATATTGTGGTTCAAGGATCGATTGGTAGTACCAAGAGACCGCGAGTTGAGGAATCAGATTATGGACGAGGCTCATTTGTCCAAGTTGTCTGTCCATCCTGGCAGTAGTAAGATGTATCAAGACTTGAAACCTAGGTTCTGGTGGACCAAAATGAAGAAAGAAATTGCGGCTTATGTGGCCAGGTGTGATACCTGTTGTCGCGTGAAAGCTATTCATCTTAAGCCAGCAGGTCTATTGCAACCTTTACCAGTTCCAGGTTGGAAATGGGATGAGATAACCATGGATTTCATATCTGGGTTACCTCTAACGCAAAAAGGCCATGATTCTATTTGGGTGATTGTAGATCGATTGACTAAGATTGCACATTTCTTACCAGTTCGAACTACAGATCGTCCTCATCAGTTGGCACAGCTTTATTTTGCTCAGATACTTCGGTTACATGGTGTGCCGAGGACGATAGTTTCCGACAGAGGCCCGCAATTTATTGCACGCTTCTGGGAGCATCTACACAAGTGTTTGGGAACCAATTTGGTTCGCAGCTCAGCTTATCATCCTCAAACTTCTGGTCAGACTGAAAGGGTAAACCAAATCCTCGAAGATATGTTGAGAGCTTGTGTTCTATCATCTAAAGGTTCATGGGAAGAATGGTTACCTTTGGCCGAGTTCTCATACAACAATAGCTACCAAGAGAGTATTCAGATGGCTCCTTTTGAAGCTTTGTATGGGTGCAAATGTAGAACTCCTCTCAATTGGGTTGAGTCAGGCGAAAGGAGGTACTATGGCATTGACTTTGTGAAAGAGGCCGAAGAGAGAGTGCATACCATTCAAACACATCTCAAAGCCGCTCAAACTCGTCAAAAGAGTTATGCGGACAAGCGAAGAAGGCCATTGGAATTTGAAGTGGGTGACTATGTATACTTAAAAGTGTCACCTATGAAAGGCGTACAACGCTTCGGAGTGAAACGAAAGTTAGCTCCAAGGTTTGTAGGTCCTTTTCAAATTCTGGAAAGAAGTGGGAAAGTAGCATACAAGTTACGGTTGCCACCACACATGTCCACTATCTTCAATGTGTTTCATGTATCCCAACTCAAGAAATGTTTACGAGTACCGGAAGAACAAGTGGATCTTGGTGATATCAAGTTGAAATCGGATTTGACCTACGAAGAAAAGCCTATTGAAGCAATAGATTACAAAGAAAGAATCACCCGTAGCCGAGTGATCAAGTTCTACAAGGTGGTGTGGAACAACCAAAGTCATTGGGATGCGACTTGGGAGCGAGAAGATTACCTCAAGGAAGTCTATCCCTCTTTCTATAAACAATGCTAATTAACTCTAATCTCGGGGATGAGATTCTTTTAAGGGGGGAAGGGCTGTAACACCCTAGTGTTAGTTACTATTTTCACACTTGCATTTGCATGTCATCTAGCCTAGATCATGTCATTCCATGCATCATCATCATTTCATTTGAATTGATTCCCTTTTATTGCTATATGTTTGTTTGTATGCCCATAACATGCTAAATGTGTTGACCTGCAAATGTGATGCTTGTTTACTGTTCTAAATGCTTTATACATGTTTGGGATAATATTTGGAACAATGTTCATGTTGGTGAAATCCCCAAAATACCCCTCTAGCTCATAGTTGACTAGGGAGCCCTCTAAAAGCTATTCTGTTTGACCAAACAAGAAGGGCATTTTAGAGATTTTGCATGTCAGTGCACCCTTAATCAAAGTTGTGTAGAATTTTATAAGCAACAAACTTTATTTTTGGGTCAACTCATAAAAATGGGTGGAAGGTGGTCAAAAAGTTGAATTAGTGCAGATTTGGAGCTGTTTTGAAGTTTCAAAATTCTCCTAAGTCTAAACTGGTTTTCAGTTTCGGTGTACCCATGTTCATTGACCTGTATCTCTCAATCCAGGCCGATCTAGAGTAAAGTGTCTTAATACCAAATGATCTACTCATGTAGCTCTTCAATCCATATTAGTGAAGTTTTGGCTAACACTCACTGGATCACGAGTTATGGCTTGATCAAAATCGAGTTTCAATCGGGTTCAGTGAAACTGAATCAGATCGATTCAGTCCGGCGCCGGTCAGCGACCGACGTGGCCGCCGCAGTGAAACGCCGCCAGGTGGCGCCGTACGCCGTCGTTGCCCTGCTGCGCCCCTGCATAAACCAAAGGCGACACTCCATCCTGTCTCCTGGCCGCTCCATTCACACTCTCGCTCGCTCTCGCCTCTCTGCCCGCCGTTTTGTCCCCTCCGCTGTCGCCATCGCCGCCGTGCCGTCGCCGCGGTGAAATCCGCCGCCACCGAGCCGCCTCCGACCGCTCCATCTCCACCACAGCTCCACCACTCTCTGCTCTACACCCTCGACCCCTTTCCAAGTCAAGAAGACCTAAGGTATAGCTCCAGTGAGCTTCTCGCCGCCGTGACCTCGTCGGAGCACCGCCGAGCTCTCGGGTTGCCGCGACGAGGGCAATGCCGTAGCCGTTCTTTCTAGTTCTTGCTCGTCGTGGTGTCCTCGTGAGTCGTAGATCTAGCCTAGGTCGTTGGTTGGGTCGGTCTCGCCGTAGGTTCGCCGGAACCCGAGCTCGCCGTGAACCCGCCCGCCACCGCGTCGCCATGCGCGCGGTTAGAGCAAGCTGTCGTGCACCGCTGTTCGATTCATCGAGCACGGAGCTCCGTTAGGGTCTAGGGTGTGCTGAACGTGGGTTGGTTTCGCCGGTGAAGGTCGGAATCGGCCGGCGCAAGTTCGCCGGACCGCCGCCGTCCGCCATTGCCGGCAACGAGCGTGCTCTGGTCCGCGATAGGGCTCGGGAATTAGTCCATCGAGTTCGCCTCGTTGCCACGAGTCGGTAGGTCACCTTGGTGTCGCCGGAGACCTCGCCGTCGGCGAGCTCTCGCCGGTCAACGCCGGCGGCCCTATCTCTCTCTCTGACGGGTGGGGTCAGATTGACCCCGGGGCCCGCGAGTCAGCCGCTTTGGTGCGCCTCTGGTTCACTGAGCCGGGTGCGCGTAGCAGTTAAAGCCGGTTTTGGATTTTATGATTTATAAAATGAATTTCCAGAAAATGTGTAAAATCTTCCAAAATTCATATCTGGAGCTAGGAGTGTCCAATTGGGGTGAACCAAATTTTGTTGTGTTTGCATTTCTAAGCTCTATCAAGAAAAAATATAAAATGTATTGTTGGAATACTTTTTCTGTGCAGTTATATTTAAATTGTTAATTGCTTGTAAACTTGATAAATGCATAAGTAATTGTAGGAATGTGCTAAAAATGTGATTCCACTTGCATTAATCTTGTTTAGGGAAGTAGAATCTAAGAAAAATATTGTTGCTGGTGTTACACTGTTATTTATATGATGTCTTGTATAATGTGCCTTTTATGCTTAAATCTTGCAAAAATCACCATGCTTAATGTGTTATGGATATGGTCATTAATATTTTTCTTGAACCATGTTATGTTGTGAAGAAGCTAAGAAAAATGGGAAATCTGTTGTTTGATACTTTTCACTGTGTTAAGTATTTTCCATTGCTTAAAAGGCTGGTTGTTTGTTATTTTTGTGTAGCCTGTTATTCTTGTCCAAATGACTTGAAATTTTGTCAGTAGGCTAATCTGGATGTGAAATAGCTACTGTAATTTTTCTGGATTTTTCTGGGCACAGCAAACAGTAGGTCCAGTTATAGACTAGGGTTTGTTTAATTGTTTTTAAGCAAATATCTTTTGGTTGGGAAGTGTTTTTATGCATTTCTGTGATGTTCAGTATTATCACTTGTTAAAAACAGTGGAGTTGATCCTCATTTGAGCTTAGGGTAGCAAGGTTAATGTTTTGTTTATATGATGTTGCTCGCGCTTGTTAATTATAAGTTGATTGTGGTAGGTTAGTTGATGCATGTTAATTATTAAGTGCAGGTTATAGACCTCTTACCCGGGACGAGAAATTGTTCTATGCTTTGCTTAAGAAGGGTGAGTATGAGTTGGTTGTCTAGAGAAGAAATATGCACGTACTCAGTAAATGAGTGTGGATTGTTAAACTGATCGCATATCATGGGTTAATTTGTGCATCTCTATCTTGCATTTCATGTGCATTCTCAGTTCTTATATATGCATATCATGCATACAGGATCGCCAGGAGGAGTGACGCTATTGCAGTTCGATCCACCGGAGGAGGGAGTTCCACCGGAGATTGAGGTGCTAGAGGTTCCCGAAGGCCAGGAGGAGGAGGCTGAACTTCCTGAGTGCCCTGATGACCAACCTACTAACTTTGTGAAAGGCAAGCCCCGGAGCATCCCTAAGTCTCCACCTACTCTTTTTACAAATGCACTGGTCTTTATTAAAACGTATGATTGTGCACCTAAGTATAGGAGTTGATATGATACCGTTGCTGCATTTATACCTTGTCCACTTATACTTGATCCTGAAGTTATTACTAGACACGGGGATGGGTTCGATCTCATGCCTAGCCATGCTTAGACCGGTAGAAGTCGAGGCATTTCCTGTCCTTCGCGAGCATAGGTGGTTACTAATGATGATGGGGTTGGATTCCATATGATGGACTATATATGCCACCATGCCACAGTGTCTAATGAGAGAATCAAGGCTAGGTAGCGGGGAGCCGGATGACATGGTTGAGGTCATGCCGTCTTCGGTGCTGCTTGCGGCCGACTAGGACTGAGGCCACCAGACATCAGTTGAGATTGAAAGACGTCGTCACATAGCTGGCCAGATAAGTCGTTCTGACCGCGAAGCCGAGTATTTCTTTCTGAGCCGAGCCTTGGTGTGACTAGGCAGATATATTCTGGAGGTAGGAAGTATGTGCGGAGACATGTAACACCCGAAAAATTACATTCTTTTAAATAGTGAGAATTTATTTAATTATGCAATTAGTTGATCATTCCAATATAGGGAAATTAATATTTATTGAGATATAAAATTAATGTTAGGCCATATACATGTTTGTTGCATTCATGCTGGAGCATGTATTTTTGTATTGTTTGGTTTTTGATTGAGTTCAAATATTCAAAACCCAATATGAAAATCCTTTTGGAAAATGAAATTAGAAAATAGAAAAGGGAAATAGGAAAACCTCTCTGATTTTGGCCCGAGGGCCCAGTCCTCCTCTTCCTTTCGGCCTGCCCCCTCCCTTGCTAACTTGGGCCGAGGCCCAGCTAGCTAGCCAGCCAGCCGGCACAGCAAGCAGAGCGCCCCCTCTTCCCATCTTTGGATGACAGGCGGGCCCCACAGGGCAGTCCCTCTTCTCCTCCTTCCTTTCTTCTCCCCTAGGCGCCCAAAGCGGAGAGCAATGCCGCGGCCGAACGCACGCGCACGGGGGGCTTCTCTCTGCAGATGATGGCTCGACCCTAGCGCCCGGTCTCGCTGTCTCGTGGGACCCACGCGTCAGCGCCTCACCTCCATCCCCTTCTGCTGCTCGCCGAGAGTCCGACGCGAGAACGAACAGAGCGAGTTCGACGCTCGCCGCCCTCGATTTGATCTCCTATATCCGAGGTGAGCTAGCGTCCCTATTCCCCTCACCTCGGGACTATATAAGTCGAGGCGGGCCCCTACCGCCGCCACACAACCCAAGCCGCCGCCATCACCGTGCCCTCGCCGAAACAGAGCCGCCGCTCGAAGCTTTCCGCCGCCGCAACCAATTCGTCGTCCTCGGGTTTTAATCCTCGCCGTAAGCCCCTTACTGAGCATTTGCGTGATCTCCCGAGGTAGCCGACCCTTTTTCCACTTGAATTGTGCACTAATGCACCCTCGCTGACGTTGTAGGAGATCACCGCCCGCCGGAGCACATGGAGAGCCACCCCCGAGTCGATTTCCGACCTTCCCATCACCCTAGGTGAGCTTGCGATGCTCTTCCCGATCTATGGGTACCCTTCCCGACCTATTTCATGCACCGAAGGCCGAGTTCGCCTTCTCCGGTGATGCGCCGGCCATGGCGCCGCCGCGGTCGGCTCTGCTCCGGCCGGGAGCACCGCCACGCCTTACCCCGATCTAATCTCGGCCGTCGGTTTTAAATCGGACGGCCCAAAACAGAAGATACCGATTCGGCCGGCGTTTTTGCGAATAACCCCCTGCAGTTTTTAATGCTAAACCCGCGATCCCTGAGCGTATTCTGTGATTTGCGCTTTCCAATTTAGAAAACGTATTTTCTCCCGGTATTTATAAAATGTGTTTTCTATTATTTACATATTTGCCACTAAACTTCATTTGATCATAATTTACTTGTTTTAGATCCGATTTGAACGATTCAAATTGCGTTAGATTCGTAATTTCATCATCTATCTGATTGTACCACTGTTTCATATATTTTCAACTTTTAAAATTAGAGATTATATTTAATCTATTATTATTCTATTATAAATCTTGTAAAATTCATATCTTCCTCGTTTTAAATCCGATTTGCGCAAACTTTATATCGATGTGATCGTAGCAACGTGTAGATTTGTTTTATAACCTTTTTAATTTATTTTCTCTTTGTTGGTGTACTGTTCTAATGAAAACTCTTGTTTGTATGCATGATTGCCCCTGTATGCGTGTGTGTTGTTATGATGGATCGAGTATAGACGGTGAGCCTTACGTGGGTGATCAAGATCAGTACTTCGACAACCCGGATCACCAGGAGTTTGCTGATCAAGGCAAGTATTAGTATGGATCATCCTTGTTGTCCTATTCACCATATAAATAATTGTATTTGCATGTGTCTTCCTTGTTAACCATAGTTACTTCCTAGTTTTGTTATCCTGTTCCTTGCAACCTATGGGATTATGCATATGGTAATTAATGCTAGTGCGTTATTGATATCATGATCATGTAAACTGATTAATTGAATATGCAATAAGGATTAAAAGATGCCTTTTTAGCAACATGGAACTAGGGGATTGGAGCATAGTTTTGTGATGCTCCATATCCTTCCCCCTTGGTAATGATCTGTCAGCAAAAGCTGGGACTTACAGTGCAACTATGAGGGCTACATGGCTCTGGTTTTAGTCAAGTATAGGTCCTTTTTCTAGCTTGTTAGAGGTTACCGAAAGGCGTGATGGGGCCTGACGACTCGGGTATAGGGCGGCTCCTGTCCGAGTGTGTATAACCTGCGTGACCTTGTGCCACAAAGAAGGGGGGCTCTACATTTGCTTGCCGGGTCCCTAGCGGCCCTAACTTGTTAGACGAAGTATTTTGAAAGACTTCATAGTGAAACCCTGCTCTCTCACCTTAGTAGTGTTATGGGAGTAATTAACCCGAGCAAATGGGAATCACGGCTCATAGTGAAAGTGCACAACCTCTGCAGAGTGTAAAACTGGTATACTAGCTGCGCTCACGGTCACGAGTGGCCCGAAAAACTCACGGAGTAGTTATCTTTTTGGGTGATGTTGACTTGTTGCTAATTGATTGATGCAATTCATTAATTATGTTTACTTATGATCATGAATTATGGGCTTATTCAACTTGTTGCTATCCAATTGCATAAAAGATGCTTAATTAAAAGCAAACCGCTGTAAACCCGTGTCTATCCTGTTTGAGCCTCATAAACCCCATGTTATATTTGCTGAGTTCGACATGGACTCACTCTTGCTATTCCCCCCACACCTCAGGAGAAGTTTACGCTTGTGGTCAACCAGTCAGTTGTGTCCCTGTGGAGTTGGCGTCTACACGCGAAGAACGGAGAGTCTTTCCGCTGTTTTTCTACTTAAGGTTCTATTTTAATTATTACTACGTTATGTATTTGATCATTGTCTTTTGATATTACCTTGTATTTGTCGGCTTATGTGTGTGACTGATCCTGGGGCGCACATAAGGTTATGCATTCAATTTTATCCTTAAAATTGGGTGTGACAAGACACCATCTTACCAAGGGCAGGTCAGGGACCCGATGCATCCTAGAAGTGGGTTGGTCTCTGAGAATATGGTCCCCGCCAAACTCACGACATATTGTGTCTCAGAAGGATTTAACGGTGGCCCAAGAAGCCAGTGGCTCGGCTGACAGGGTTTGTGAATGGCATATTTGCCAGCTGGTACAATCGATTCGAATCGCCATCTCTCCTGGTTAGTGAGAAACTGAACTGATCTTCTGGTGAGGTAGAGTCTAATAACTTGAACATAATGATTATGGTGAGATGAGGTTGATATCTGTGGATATCAGAAATCATATGGTTTTATTGATTGCTATAATATTCAGTGAATGCTTAGTATAGTGGCTAATCTTAGTAAATAGCTTAACTGAAATCGAAGCTTATCACAATTAAAATGAATAAGTTGAGGATCTACTGTAGTAATGCTTTTGATGCAAAAATGATGCTACCCTCTGAGCTCCACCACATAAGCCTTGCATATCCTTGAGAGTCTTTTTATTTATTCCCTGTCGGGTAAGTCTAGCTGAGTACAATTGAGTACTCAGGGTTTTATTCCCATTGTTGCAGATGGTGTAGTCTACTACGCGTATTGCAGGAATTGCTTCACCCCTGCGGGCGAAGAAGACTAGACCCGAGGGCAGGGTCATTATCTATCCTTAGTCCTTGTAAGATTGCTGTGACATGGTCACTTGATGGTACTCGTATTTGAACTCTGTGGTGTAAAACTATGTTGACTTCCGCTACAACTATATTTGTGTAAAAGACTATGTTGTACTCTGATGTTTAAATTCGGTTGCGAACTTATGTATCATGTGATCGGTTATTGCTGAATGAATGATCCTTGGGGTATGAAATGTTTGAAATCCTTCGAGATTTCTGGACTACCAGGTTTATATTGGCTCAAGTGCGACTGGATTGCGATTAAAAATGCGATCATTGTACTTGTGCTCGTATAAATTGGTCGGTTCTGTGACAACAATCAAATCAAGATTATGTGTGGATATGTGGTGGTAGGTGGGTCTATGGTGGCTAACCTAATTCTACTTTTGCTCCTTGAAAACATTTCTCTCTTTTTCAAACATTTGGGAACTGAGTTGCAGGACAACATGGGCTATCTTTTCCTTTTTCTTTCTTTCTTTTTTTAGGCGGGCATCGGAGTACCCATTGTTTGATAATTCGGACACTTGTCCATTTTACCTCTCAAGCGGGCATATTTGTACCCATTGTTTTCCGTCATCTCACACTTTTGCATAGCCACATGCCTCTTCTCTGCAACAACACTTCCCTCTCTTTTTTTCTTTTATTTTGAGAGATAGCAACAAGAACTTGAAGCATTTATTTGGGAGTAACCTATGGGATATTTTTGGTGTTAACTCCCAGTGTAGGAGTAGAACATTTTCAGGTGGATGTAGATGGAAGGCATGTTTTTGCGTACTCCTAGTGCAGGAGCAGTGGGTGTATGTGGTGTGTAGTGATCTTGATTTTGAAAGAATGACAGGTTTCTAAGGAATCAACAAAACTTGACAACACTCAATGCAAAGAAAGTATTATATAAATGTGTGGGTTTTCCTATTCTATCATGTATGGCTGTGGTGGGAATTTAAACTCTATCATACAGGAACTCATCATGTGGTTTTAAGGATTTTCAAAAATAAATCTCCAGGACTCAAGTATCACTAGGAACAAGATAAATAGCAGCTCAAATTTTCCATATCATATCCCTTAATTACTTAGACTTAGATCAATCATTTGCTACCCACAAGTTTCAGGCTCAAAGTAAATCTTCATGTCAAAATAGTTGTGTCTAAACTTGGGATGATTCAAGGTTGAAACTAGGTGTTATGAGGAATGATGGTGAGGCGCTACTTATCAATTCCTATGCATGGTTTCCATCTAGTCTGAGCAAAATTATTGTAAGCACTCTCTTCTTATTTTATTCAAACACACTAACTAACATAAACACTATTTATTTGGTTTTCAAATTTTATCTCACTAGCTAACTCACGCGAAAAGCAATATGGTACAGTAATAAGATGGGAAACTTATACTTAGCTGGATTCAAGTGGAGGATACCCTCCCCCAAGCTGGATGTTGACGTGGTCTTTCATGTTGCAAGTTGAGTGACCCTTCTAAGAGCAGTTGTACCGGCAGCGTAAGGGTGTTGGCGGTCCTTTTAGATCATTTTTAACCACCAACTTATGCCTAAAGGGAGAGAAACTATCATACTTTAACACATAGACATATGCTATTAACAGAGTTCCACTTGTACCCCTAGTGTTTATGTTTTTGCAGGATTTATGGTGAAACAAGTGGAAGTGCACAACACCAATTGGAAAGCGTATAGGAGAAATGTGAATTCAGAGAATTCGCAACCAAGAATAACAAAGAAGCCCACCTTTATTACAAATCTGGGCCCATTCGTAACCATAGGAGGGGTCTAGGCCTAGAGGAGAACCAACCACGCGAAGGCGGTGGCCAAACGGGCCCACCAGGGGACCGACTGGTCCCGAGGGCGGCCGCCCCCCTGGTAGGGCCTCTCGGGCCCAATTTTCTTCTGGCGGTTGTAGGGCGGTTCCCCAAGGACGGTCCCACCTACGATCAACACAGATGGAAAGTGGAAACCGCCCTTTGGAGGTCGGTTTGGGTCTTTCCATGTGGGGATGAACCTTTTGCATAGAACCCCCTCCTCTCAAGCTATAAAAGGAGGCCTCCTCTCTACACCTATTCAATAAGAGGGATCAATTGATTCACCAACACAAGAGGTCACAATGTAGAGAGGAAGAGCAAGCTCCATTCCATTAGCTTATAGCTAATTTAGTATAGGGAGTGAGAGAGGGACAAGAGCTGGAGAAAGAGCGGAGTCGAAGTAGTTTTGCCTCCGGGTCGACGAAGTGCCGGGCCTGTCGGCTCTCGATCCAACTTGTACCCCTACGATCGCCTTGCTACTTGAAGTAAGAAGTTCGTGTTCAACTTTGGTTTGATTCATTAAGCATGTTACTTCCATAAAGCTACTTGTTTGTGGGATCGTCGTTCATCCTTTGGACGGATGCTCTAGTAAGAGGACTCCTGATAGAGACGGATGTTCCTGTACGCCGCTAGAGTAGTAGTCGCCGTCGTAGACATGGTGTCTAAGTCGGGGTCTACCTTCGTATGTTGCGCGTGCCCACGGGCAGAGGGGTAGGTGGCAGGTGGTGACAAACCTGTCCACTCATTTCTGAATTCCCCCACATTCGGCCGCGGAGTAGCGCTGATACTGGTATCGGTTGGCAGACCAGCTACGTCAGTGGGCCTGAAGCAGACAAGTAGTGGGGAAGTTACCATCGCTTATATGCGTTTGACCTTAGAAGAACCTCTCTACCCAAGCTATCCCTTCCGTCTCTTCTAAGTAAACTAGTTTAAGAGACTAAGTACAAAGACCGTTCCCCTGGGAAATTACGATACCCTGAATACTTCCGTGTGAAGGCTACAATGGTATTTCCGTGCGCTTGCGGACTTTTCTGCTGACGCTAGAAGCGCCAACAAGCTTTCTGGCGCCGTTGCCGGGGAACGGTTGTCGTATTTATCTCCGAACCTAGTTCACTCATGTGTCCTTGTGTCTTATAAAAAAAATTATTTCTTCTATGTTCATGACCCTCCTTCATGAAGCCTATCTGTCAAAAAGAAAAAGGGCATTATTATTTTTAAAATTGCACGTTCAAATTTTTGCACATGGACAAAAATATTTCTATTCACTCTCGTATCATCTTCTCTTATTTTCAAAAAGCATTTTAAAAAAATAAATAGTTTTTATTATTCTTGTTCTCTCTTTCTACAGTAATGCCCTTTCAAAATTCAAAATCAAAATATTTCTCCTAAGGACGAGTTCTTGGAGCCACCATCGAAGCCAACCATAGCTTCTGGCTTCAATCTTTGCCCTAGCTTTGGCGGTCAAGCTTATGACCATAAAGAAAGCACTTCCGGGAGATACCCCGGATTTTTAAAAATATATATTAAAATTATTTATAAGTTGTTGTCCTCTTAAATATAAATAATTTTTTGCTAAAATGTTTTTAATAAATGCTAGTTTGCTTTCAAAGTTTTACATATAGCATGTTTTGGTTTGAAGTATGATTGATCATCATATCTTCATAAGCATTTTAATTTAAGCATGGAGCTTAGGTTAAAACTGCCTACCTTGATTAAACGACATGTCTAATCATTGTTCCAAAACTGCTGGGTGTAGGCTTTAAATAAAAAAAATTGAGTTATTTTATTTATCATTGAAAATATTCTATAAAATGGTTAAAAAAAATAAAGAGATATTTTGAAAATCTAAAATTTAAAAACTTATCTTTAAAATAAGTTCTTTTTTTTGTTCTTACAGAATAAAAATGAATCTTCATTAAAAGAAATTTGTTAATAACGTCCTCCCTTGCATAATAAAGTTTCAATAAATTTTTGAAAAAAAACTAACTAGCTCAATTTGCTTCCTGCATATCTTTTCCAATTCGGTGATCACAAGGGAAAGGTAAGAGCCCTTGCGATCTACCAAACTATAACCATGCAGGAAAACCAGAAATGCTGAGTGCAACCTTGATCCTTTGGCTTTGAGTTAGCTTGGGGGAGGACCATAACAAGGTAACATGTATCTTTATCCTTCTCATATCCTTTTGTTACCTTGCAAAAAAAAGAAATGAAAAAATAATAATAATAAAAAAAATTCCTTTTTTAATAAATGTAAGCACATGTTGTCAAGTTAGTATGCAACTTCGGGTATTCTTGTCACTAACCATTTCAGGTTAACAAAGAAATGACATACGAAGCTTGAGAACATGAGAGCAACATCAACAACACACATTGATAATCTTTGGTGACGGAACAAACTCAAAAGGAGACCTTGACCTTGCACACTTGACTTTCAACAAAGTCCAAGTGTGGGGGAGGACGGTGCGAGTCTCACCTCAAGATCACCTTGGTTCAAAAGAAAAAGAGATGTTGGCTCTACCTTGCTTAAAAAAAAGGGAAGTGAAAAGAAAAAAACAAGAGAAGAGATTGTTAAAAAAAAGGGAATAGTAAAAAAAATATATATAATATTGAAGGAGAGAGAAGGAGCAGGCTGGCCCCACATCTTAGAAGAGGAACACTTATGGGTTGCCTGACTCTGCCCATCATTATTTTGCATAAGCAAGAAGGGCTCACCCAAAGCCTTTGCTACTATCATCAGGGCCATGGCCCACACACACTAAGCCATGAGAATGGCCTGGCCTGGTGATTCACCTGAGAAAAGTCATCATGCGAAGGTAACAACTCTGATGTTTCATCCATCCATGCTGCCGGTAACTACACTTAGGTATGCAAAGGTAATGATCGATACTTGTCTCCATAACTTGATCATTCACGCTTCTTTATGGCATCATAAACAATGGAGATAATCTGATATGGAGACAAGCCAAGGTTTTTTTTACATTGCATCTTAAATTTGGCCTTGTTTGAGTTATGCGAGTTCGATGAACAAATAAAAATTTATATAATAAAAAAAATAGTTAATAAGTAAAAAAAATCATAATAAGCTTTAGGCCCTCTAGGGTTCAACCTAGTAGAGCCCTTGCTTGTTCACTGTTAAAATTAAAAATAGGTAAAAAAAATTTTGGGGGAGATCTCTTAAGTACAACGAACACGCCCTTCAAGATCTCCCCTGGATGTTGCACAAACATCAAGCAGGCCATCATATAGAGGGACAAGCCACATGACTTCCTTGAACTCCTTCTTCTACACCGATGGTTTGTGCAACACCTCTCTCACTCCTTTGACCAACCATGACTCCATGCATATCTTGGATCATACTTTTTTTAAAGATTCTAAAAAAACACACAACAAAGGGGAGTCATGGTCGCAATATTCCTTTTAGTTAGAAGCTTGCATGAAGTGTTCCTCCTACATTTGTCGTGTATGCGAGTCACTAATATGCAGGAGTTACCAATAAACGACTTGCTACACGACGACATGCTACTAAAAGTGATGGACTCCAACCCACGCCTTGGTAGTCACCTGAGATGGAAACTGAGCCACCCCAGCGACAACTCTGATGCTTCATCCATACATGCTGTTGGTACACACATTCAAGTATGTCAAGGTAATGTTGACCAACTCATTCACTCATATTTGTCTCCATGAAAATATAATATCATGCTCTTCCTCTGTTCATGCCATATGCTCTGAGTTTGGGTGTATTCACATGAGTACACTTGTGGTACATCCATAGGCTTTTTAATTTAAGCATGGTGCTTAGGTTAAACTAGCCTTCTTTAATCAAAATTGTGACATGGTGTTGCATTTTGATTAATGAACTTTGAGTTGTTATCATGAATAATGGAAGAAATTCATGTTGGAGATGAAGCAAGGCATGTCTTTCTTTGCTCTCTTATCCTAGCCTTGTTTGAGTTTGAATAGATTGGCTGAGCAAACTTCTAACTAGGTTCCTTTGTTCAAAAATCTGTCTCCGTTGAATGATTCTTGGTTATCTTGTCATATTTTTTTTCTCTATGCTAGTAAGTTTTGGTTTGGAAGTGTTGGTCCTACATCTTTTTAACTAAGCACGGTGTTTAGTTTGAAGCTGGGATGTGAGATCATGCCTCTATAGGATTTTTAATGTAAGCATGGTGCTTAAATTCTTAAGCCTACCTTGACAAATTAGACGTGGTGTCTAGTTTGATCCTAGAACCAAAGCTGCTAGTATAGATTTTGGTTAATCTTATGGACTAACCCCTTGCAGAAATTTATCAACTCCATGAGGGTAAGTCTTTGAGATGACAGTAGAGACCAGAATTTCTTAGGTGAACCTTGAAAAGAAAAAAATATAATGATAAATAAAATCTTGAAAAAGAGTAATTTATCTTTCAACCCCAAGTTTTGTTGTCTTGTTATCTCAATACCACCATAAAAACAAGCTTGGGAGGGGGAGCTTCCTAGCACGCTGAAGAGAGGCCACGAACTGCACATCAAGCTGAGGCAGCACCAATTAGCGGCACCCCCAGCTGAACCACATTGGTAAGTCAAAAGCAAGCTTGGGGGAGGGATCCCACAAAGGTAACTTGTATCTCATATTTCTTTTTAAAATTATCCAATTTAAAAAATGGTGAGATATGTTCTCTTCTCTCATATGTGTTAAGATGTGTTAGTTTCTACCCTTGTTAAAATGATGAACAGTTGCTCTGTCTTATGTTTCACTTGTATCCATTTTATAATCGAGCTTTCTCTAAGGTTTGGGTTTATCAGCTAAAAATGTCTCATTCTAAAAACTTGGGCTAATGGGTTGCACATGCTTAATCTTGTCTAAGTTATTGCCTGATATGATATGGTGACATGGGCTGCGCTATGACTTTGTTCTGAGAGAAACTTGACATCCGGAGTTTTATTTTCGAAAACTTTCAAAAACAAAAGTTCCTCAATGATTATGAAATACCTACCAAGGCCATATGACATGTTTCAATTATGCAAACCTTTTAGTCATATGCTGCTTGTGGAACATTGAGTTAGGTCAAATTGTTGTGACCTAAGTGAGATTATGGTCATGCACCCATGATTGAGATTCACATGCACCCACCAAATAAAGCCAACTCTCACCCCGAGAGTTGCGCACAACATGCACCCATCCATCCACCAAATAATATGCCAACTCTTACCCTGAGAGTTGCGCACTCTTCAACCAAATAAAAATACCGACTCTTACCCTGAGAAGCCGCGCATTCATTTTTCACCATATAATTACTCATCGCATTCCATCATGACATCTCTCCAGCCAAAGTTCTTTAAATACTAACAAGAGATATGGGTTATGCTTAAAAAAACATGCCAAGGGGCATGCAATAAACAAACAGAAAAAAAAGATACCCGTTCAAAAAGAAGAAGAAGAAGAAGAAAAATAATAATAATATGGATATATGATCTTATAGCCCATATCCCTCAAAAAAGTTTTATTCCATCCAATAAAGGAGAAATTCATGATGCATGGAGTGCCAAAATATTTAAAAATTAGGATTCCACCATCTTCATACTCCACACACTTGCACATCTCAATCAAAGTATATGACTTGTATCTCCTTGTGGTTCGGTTTTTGACTTAGCAATATATGTGATGCAAGTATGCCCACCTTTATACCAGCCCAAAACTCCACTCATAAGCCTTAGTGGTAGGATATGAAAGGCAACATTACAATGCCTTTGGTGAGGTATTCATAGACTTTGAGCGATCGAGAGAATCATTTGAGGAACTTACATTTCTTTGCAAAAATTTTCAAAAACCTCCGGAAAGATGGTTCATCTTGGGATGAATGATAAGCAATGTCTATGAATCTGTTCGGTCTTGCAATCACCCAAGACTTGAGATGGCTAAAAGGCCCCATTTGTTTCAAGATAATAGCAGGGTGGATAGCATGCTGATTTATTCAAATTACGGTGGAAAACTTTGTTACAAACTTGGTACATTTGAAATATGATCGACATTGTAGCAACTCCTGATCAACAACCATACTTAGCAATTTGCTCGGGACGAGCAAAGGTTAAGCTTGGGGGTCTTGTTGGCGGTCCTTATAGATCATTTTTAACCGCCAACTTATGCCTAAAGGGAGATAAACTATCATATTTTAACACATAGACATATGCTATTAACAGAGTTCCACTTGTACCCCTAGTGTTTATGTTTTTGCAGGATTTATGGTGAAACAAGTGGAAGTGCACAACACCAATTGGAAAGCGTAAAGGAGAAATGTGAATTCAGAGAATGCGCAACCAAGAATAACAAAGAAGCCCACCTTTATTACAAATCTGGGCCCATTCGTAACCATAGGAGGGTCTAGGCCCAGAGGAGAACCAACCACGCGAAGGTGGTGGCCAAACGGGCCCACCGGGGGACCGACCGGTCCCGGGGGCGGCCGCCCCCCTGGTGGGGCCTCTCGGGCCCAGTTTTCTTTTGGCGGTTGTAGGGCGGTTCCCCAAGGACAGTCCCACCTACGATCAACACAGGTGGAAAGTGGAAACCGCCCTTTGGAGGTCAGTTTGGGTCTTTCCATGTGGGGATGAACCTTTTGCATAGAACCCCCCTCCTCTCAAGCTATAAAAGGAGGCCTCCCCTCTACAGCTATTCAATAAGAGGGATCAACTGATTCACCAACACAAGAGGTCACAATGTAGAGAGGAAGAGCAAGCTCCATTCCATTAGCTTATAGCTAATTTAGTATAGGGAGTGAGAGAGGGACAAGAGCTTGAGAAAGAGCGGAGTCGAAGCAGTTCTGCCTCCGGGTGGACGAAGTGCCGGGCTTGTTGGCTCTCGATCCAACTTGTACCTCTACGATCGTCTTGCTACTTGAAGTAAGAAGTTCGTGTTCAACTTTGGTTTGATTCATTAAGCTTGTTACTTCCATAAAGCTACTTGTTTGTGGGATCGTCGTTCGTCCTTTGGACGGATGCTCTAGTAAGAGGACTCCTGATAGAGACGGATGTTCCTGTACGCTGCTAGAGTAGTAGTCGCCGTCATAGACGTGGTGTCTAAGTTGGTGTCTACCTTCGTATGTTGCGCGTGCCCACGGGCAGAGGGGTAGGTGGCAGGTGGTGACAGCCCTGTCCACTCGTATCTGAATTCCCCCACGTTCGGCCGTGGAGTAGCGCTGATACTGGTATCGGCTGGCAGACCAGCTGCGTCAGTGGGCCTGAAGTAGACAAGTAGTGGGGAAGTTACCATCGCTTATATGCGTTTGACCTTAGAAGAACCTCTCTACCCAAGCTATCCCTTCCGTCTCTTCTGAGTAAACTAGTTTAAGAGACTAAGTACAAAGACCGTTCCTCTGGGAAATTACGATACCCTGAATATTTCCGGGTGAAGGCTACAACGGTACTTCCGTGCGCTTGCGGACTTTTCTGCTGACACTAAGAAGCGCCAACAAAGGGTGTCGGGTTGACTAGCTCTTTGATCATGTATTGTCCTGTTAATAACTCAATTGCCAACAAGAATACCAAATCTCATGGAGAGGGGTTAGGTTTAATACCACTCCATGGTTAGTAATTGATTTTACAATTCCAGCAGAAGTTTCCCTAAGTGTGTGGACCTTCATGTGCCCACATATTTTTGGTGTTTTCTAAAAAGTGTGGACCTTCTTGTGCCCACATAATTTTGGTATTTTAAAGTTTATGAATGCAAAACGTAAATATGATGCAATACCCTATTATATATGCATGCAAACTATTTTTGCGCCACCACAGTGAATAGTCTTGCGAGCTATGCCGCAAGATTAGTCATATGGGGCTTCGATTTTTATTATTCAATGCGATGCAATAAATATTTTTCGTTTTCTATGCAAATGTAGCAAAGTAAATATGCAACTACTTATACTAAAAGGGAAATTATGCAATACTGAAAAAGAAAATATGGATAAGTACCAAGTTTACCTTTCGGTGAAGGCTCGGTGGTTTAAATTCCTCCGAACAGGACTTCTTGTCTTGTTCGTTCTTTGCTTGGTGCATTGTTTGGTTATGATGTTGACCCTAGTTGCACCTCCGATGATGATGAGTTGGAAGGTGAGTCCTTCTTCCTCAATTCCTTTCTGGTTGGTGAAGTTGATGTTGACGCTGAGGTTGGAGTCTCATCCTTCATAGTCTCTTCTTTCTCACTCTTCTCTTCTGATGTAGATCTTCTGATGTAGGAGTCTCATCACTCCTTCCTTTGGTGGCTGATTCTTCTGTCGTTGGGATGAACTATGTTACCTTCATTATTGAACCGTGATGGCACAGTAACACCTTGTAGAAGCTTTTCTTGCTCGGTTAGTTGTACATCATGGATACTGGAGGAGATGAGAAGGCACCCATTATCTTGGGACGACCATTCTTATGCACAACCAAAGCCATCATCTATGCGGAACACGCCAAGATTGTCCTCTCCATCAAAGACAAGAAGGAGAGATTCTCGTTCAAGAACCGCATCCTCAAGAATCCAGCAGTCCCGAAGCAATTCCATCAACAAGAAGAGCAACAACAACAACCAGCACCCAAGAAGAAGAACGACAGAAGATGGAGGAAGAACAAGCCCCAGCATGTACCTGAAGGAACCGCTCAACTAATCAATGCTATTAACATAGAAAATGATCATATGCTCCCGAAACTATTTCCAACAAAGAAAGGTGACCCAGGTGTACCAATCATTGAATGCACAATCAGAGACATCACTTTTCCCGACACCATTTGCGACACTGGATCAGGCGTCAACGTAATGTCCAAAAAGGTATATGATGAATTATTTGATGATTTACCATTATACCCAACATATATTCAGTTGCAGATGGCAGACCAATCACTAAGATTCCCTGAAGGCGTAGTCAAGGATGTCATGGTAAGAATTCAAAATAAATATATACCCGCAGATTTTCTAGTTGTTGACACGCAGGGAGACGATGAATCGCCTATTCTTTTGGGAAGACCGTTCCTCTACACCGCCAATGCTATCATATACATCGGGTCTGGACATATCCACTTCAACCTACCCACCAGAAAGGTACGCTGTCAATTTAAAACACATCTTAACCATGAGCAGATCAGGAAGCAACGCAACAGAAGGAAACGCCAAGCCCGCCGTCAGGCTGCCCAGCCTCACTCTGGATGGAAGGAGTTCCCTGGAAGAATTGTGAAGTATGAAGACTACTACAAGGAGCAAGAAGAAGCCGTACAAGCACCACGCTGGAGTGAGTGGGAAGCGGAAGCTAAAAGGATGGACCGGATTGCTAAAGCGGAGAAAGAAGAGATCTAGGCACAAGTGGAAGAATGGATAAAGAGAGATGAAGAATCAAGAGAATCTTACAAGGAAGAGCTAGAGCTAGAAAAGAGAGAATCAGAAGAGACAGAAAAGAGATGGAAGGAGAAGGAAGAAGCACCTGCTACACCACCGCAAAATGGGGAATTGACTGAGGTAACCTCAGACAATAAACCTACCGAGTAAGTACTCTCCTCTAAGTCCTGTCGGTAGACTTTAAATTCCGTACCCTAGCCATAAGGTTAGAATGGTAGTTATCTAATTAATTTAGCATTCATTAGTAATTTTGCTTAGCATCATTTATTAGTACAATCATTTTTGCATATTAAAAATAATAAAACCAACAAAAATATTTCCTGCTTTATTTACTGCATCATAAATATTAAAGCCCCATGTTAATAAACCTATGGTAACCCTGTAGGCATATTTACTGTGGTGGCATAAAAATAAAAATGATTTATAGATGGTAGTAATATTTATAGTTGGTTTGTTGCATTATGAAAATCCTAAGCCCCATGAGAATGAATATTCCCTATGGTGGCATTAAAATTATTATTAGCATGCATACATATTTGATTTCCGCATAAGAAAATTAGAAAATTCTAAAAAGAGAATCATGTTAGAATCCTGCTAAAATCTATTAATTAAAAATCAACTCAAAGAATAATCAATTACTCATTGGCTGACCGCTAACCCCTTGATAATTCGAGCCTCGAGTTTTGGTTTTCTTGTTGGAGTATAACTATGCAAGAATAATATTGTAACTAAGGAGAGAGTCTATTAGTGGCACTCATCAGGACTGCTGCTAGCCAACTCACTCTGAAGATCATTCAAGCACCAAGTATTGCAAACATCAAGCTTGGGGGAGGAGCATCCCCTAGTTACCTGGTAACTTTATCTATGCGCTTATTAAGTCTACTTTATACAAACACAAAATACCAAAAATATGTGAACACATGAAGGTTCACCATAGTATCATAGGAAAATCTAAAAATACCAAAAAATATGTGGGCACATGAAGGTCCACACTCTTAGAGAAGTTTCCTGATTAGGTAAAGAAGCTTAAACTTTTGCTGGAAATATAAAACCAATCACTTACCATGAAGTGGTATTAAACCTAACCCCTCTCCATAAGATCAGGTGTTCTTATTGGCAATTGAATTTCATAGGACAACACAAGATCAAAGAGCTAGTCAACTCAATGCCCTTACACTGCCGATACACTGCTCAGAAGGATCACTCAATTTGCAACATCAAAGACCCTGTCAAACGTCAAGCTTGGGGGAGGGCGCCCTCCAATTAAAATCTAGCTAAGTATAAGTTTCCTATCTTATTATCGTTATTACGATATCGCTTTTTTACGTGAGTTAGCTAGTAAGATAAAATTTGAAAACCAAATAAATATCTATCCATATATTAGAGTTTGTTTAGAGTCAGTCTAGGCTAGATCTAAATTAAAAATGATGAACATTAAAAAATTTTCTTGGAGATGATGAATAGTTGCTCTGTCACAATACTTTTCAAATGCCCAGTTGCCAAATTTAAATTCTCCTGAGTTTTGGATATTAATATTTTAACTTAAGAATTTACTCTGAAGCTGAAACTTGTGGAGGTATATGTTTGAGCTAAGTCTAGGTAATTGATTGATATGATTCATGAAAGTTGAGCTACTATTTATCTAATTCCTAGCATTACTAAGTTCTGGAGATTTATTTTAAAAATTTGAAATCTACATGATGAGCTCTTGTATGAGAAAGTATGAATTCCTATCAAAACCATATATTATACATTTAGAGATAGGAAAATTTTTACACATTCATGCTACTTGCTTTACATTGAGTTTAGTCAACCTTTGTTGAATACCATATGAGAGTCTTGTCATGCTTTTAAAACCAAGATCACGTACACACTTCAGCACAAATGCATTATTCCTACCATGGGAGTAATCGCAACCATTTCCACTTTCATCAATGTTCATCATAAAAATGTTTTCTCCTACTCTGGGAGTGAACACCAAAAATATAACCCGTAGGACAGCCCTGTTATAATTGCTCTAAGTTCTTATTATTATCTCTCCAGTTATTTATATTCAGAGGATACATGTGGCTATGCAAAAATATAAAAAGGGAGTAAAAGATGGACAAGTGTCCCAGCATTAAAACAATGGGTACTAGATGCCCACCTCCCGAATGAAAAAAAAGAGAGAATAAAGATAGCCCATGTGTTCCTCCAAGTTATAAAGGAGAGTGAATCAATCCTCAAAGAGCAAAAGTAGAATTAGGAATAGCCACTAAATACCACATATATACCTATCCACCTTATTCCATACACATGCACATCTTGGTTTGATTGTATGCCTCGATTCTCTATGGATCCATTGTTTGACTTTACAACATATGAATTGCAAGTATGCTTAAATCTTGTTATTGCCACTCCTATAAGCTCCACTATAAATCCTTAGCATAGGAAGGCCTAACTTTAATGCCTTAAGTGAGATCCACAAATACCATATATACTGAGAGACTTAAGGGCGTCATACAATTAAAGCTCTGAGTTTTATTTTAAAAACTTTCAAAACTCCGGGATAATGGTACTGTGAAGAATTTGCTACATAGTGTAAGACTTGATTGTTCTTTCTTTCGATTACTCAAGACTAAGGCAAGAGCTGAAAAGCCCCATAGTTAAAGGTAAAATGGGTAAGTTTAAAAGTTAGAGCAGTTTTGTCTAATTCGGAGGAGAATCTATGTTTGCAGCATGTGTACATGGGAAGTATGAAAACATTGTAGCAACTCCTGATCCAATTACATTAGTAATTAGGCTTAGTTCGTTTGCCAAGGGACTGGGAAATAGGTGAGCTTGGGGGTGTTGTTGACGGTGGATAACGTCAACTTTTATTAGAACTTTAGACATCAAAGGATACAGGAATACACACTAGTCTAGAGTTTTAATTGACAGTTTCCACGAGTTTTGCATGTTCTGTATTTTCCAGGGGCTATTCCAGAAAAGCATAAAAGAAGGGTTAAAGAGCATGATTACCACGTAACTTAACTGCAAAGGAAACATCATCACGAGAATACTAGAAGCATCTGGAACACACCCGAGGCACCGGGACCCGAGACCCCCCAGGGCGGGGCCGGCCGGCGCCCCCCAGCTAGGGTTTCGGCCCACCTTCTAGAGTCTTCTTCCACCACCTCTATGGAGTCATCTCGGCTCTTGTTTCAAGTTGGTTTGATCCTACGGCGCACGTGCATCCCACCGGGCTATAAATAAAGGGGCAGACCCCCTGGAGGCATCAACACATCATTCATTCAAGGCATCAAGTCCTCAAGCCATCAAGAGCCTCCTAGTTCATCAAGAGCCTCCTAGTTCATATTTCTAGCCTAGTTAGATTAGAGAGTAGAGGAGTTCTAGTTCTTTGGCGGATCTGGAGCCCCGGCGTTTGTCTGGAGCACGGAGTTCGGTATAATTCTAGTTCTTTCTCTATTATTGTATTCTTCATTATGATTAGGGAAACATTGTTCTTAATAGTTCATATGTTCTTGATTACAATAGTCTTTGTCTACTTTGATTTTATGTCTAGTATAGTTGGTTTGATCTTATTGAATTCATTTAATTGCTCGTATAGCGTTTATTCATGCGTACGATGGATAGATGATGAACGATATGTAGACGTGGTGTCTAGGTATTATGTTTATCTGCGAGTGCACCCTGATGTGCCGGGTCGTGTGGTAGATCGCGTAGGTGACAGCTGCGTTGAGTCCTCTGTAGTTCACCACCAGTATGTAGGCCAGCAAGCACGGTTGCGAAGTTGGGTGATGACTCTGTTTCACACCTTTCCTAGATGATACCCTTTGCATGTGATCACGATATAGGATTAGTCTAACAATGATTGCTAGATGTAATTGCACTAATTAAAGTTATTCATTGATGTAGTTATAGAATTACCTATGATATTAATTCCTTAGTTTATCCACTGGCTAGCTATTACTATGACTAGAGAAGTGCTCTGATGATTATCTTTTATTTATGATGCTTGATCACACTTATCACCTTTATCTTTATTTACCTTGTGACCTCTACCTGTTATGAGTAGAGTAAATGACATCGGTAATGTCACTTATCCATTGTATACCATCACTATCAATATAATAGATTAAAGTTTATCCTAGTCCTTCCCAGTGGTATAAATATAAATCGACAACCTGGTAGAACTCTCTAGGTAAAATGCTACAATGGTGTATAATTATCTGTCCGCTTGTAGAACTGATCTTAGTTTATATTATATTTATTTCTGCCTAGTCACATAGATTAATATATAAAACTTTTATTTATTCTTAGCATTATTAATTAGGGATGATAACCTAGTTCTTGCATAAGAATGTTGGTAATAGAAAAGTGGCTAGTTGCTAATGACAAATTAATTAATTACCATTCATCTTCTAATCTCACCTCTCGCATTAAAAGTTATATAGTTATATTTGGCGATATTAGTAGATGTCAACACCAGTCTCTTGGCAAACAAACTAATCCTAATTACTAATGTAATTGGATCAGGAGTTGCTACAATATTTTCATACTTCCCAAGTACATGCTGCAAACATAGATTCTCCTCCGGATTAGACAAAACTGCTCTAACTTTTAAACTTACCCATTTTACCTTTAACTATGGGGCTTTTCAGCTCTTGCCTTAGTCTTGAGTAATCGAAAGAAAGAACAATCAAGTCTTACACTATGTAGCAAATTTTTCACAGTACCATTATCCCGGAGTTTTGCAAGTTTTCAAAATAAAACTCAGAGCTTTAATTGTATGACGCCCTTAAGTCTCTCAGTATATATGGTATTTGTGGATCTCACTTAAGGCATTAATGTTATGCCTTCCTATGCTAAGGATTTATAGTGGAGCTTATAGGAGTGGCAATAATAAGGTTTAAGCATACTTGCAATTCATATGTTGTAAAGTCAAACAATGGATCCATAGAGAATCGAGGCATACAATCAAACCAAGATGTGCATGTGTATGGAATAAGGTGGATAGGTGTATATGTGGTATTTAGTGGCTATTACTAATTCTACTTTTGCTCTTTGAGGATTGATTCACTCTCCTTTGTAACCTGGAGGAACACATGGGCTATCTTTATTCTCTTTTTTTCATTCGGGAGGCGGGCATCTAGTACCCATTGTTTTAATGCTGGGACACTTGTCCATCTTTTACTCCCTTTTTATATTTTTGCATAGCCACATGTATCCTTTGAATATAAATAACTGGAGAGATAATAATAAGAACTTAGAGCAATTATAACAGGGCGGTCCTACGGGTTATATTTTTGGTGTTCACTCCCAGAGTAGGAGAAAACATTTTTATGATGAACATTGATGAAAGTGGAAATGGTTGCGATTACTCCCATGGTAGGAATAATGCATATGTGCTGAAGTGTGTACGTGATCTTGGTTTTAAAAGCATGACAAGACTCTCATATGGTATTCAACAAAGGTTGACTAAACTCAATGTAAAGCAAGTAGCATGAATGTGCAAAAGTTTTCCTATCTCTAAATGTATAATATATGGCTTTGGTAGGAATTCATACTTTGTCATACAAGAGCTCATCATGTAGATTTCAAATTTTTGAAATAAATCTCCAGAACTTAGTAATGCTAGGAATAAGATAAATAGTAGCTCAACTTTCATGAATCATATCAATCAATTACTTAGACTTAGCTCAAACATATGCCTCCACAAGTTTCAGGTTCAGAGTAAATTCTTAAGTTAAAACAGCAATATCTAAAACTCAGGAGAATTTAAGTTTGACAACTAGGCATTGAAAAGTATTGTGACAGAGCAACTATTCATCATCTCCAAGACAAAATTTTAATGTCTATCATTTTTAATTTAGTTCTAGCCTAGACTGACCCTAAACAAACTCAAACATATAGATAGATATTTATTTGGTTTTCAGATTTTATTTTACTAGCTAACTCACGCGAAAAAGCGATATATAATAATGATAAATAGGATAGGAAAATTATACTTAGCTGGATTTTAATTGGAGGGTGCCGTCCCCCAAGGTTGACGTTTGACAGGGTCTTTAATGTTGCAAATTGAGTGATCCTTTTGAGTAGTGTATCGGCAGTGTAAGGGCGTCGAGTTGACTAGCTCTTTAATCTTGTGTTGTCCTATGAAACTCAATTGCTAATAAGAATAACAGATCTTATGGAGAGGGGTTAGGTTTAATACCACTCCATGGTAAGTGATTGATTTTATATTTCCAGCAAAAGTTTAAGCTTCTTTACCTAATCAGGAAACTTCTCTAAGAGTGTAGACCTTCATGTGCCCACATATTTTTGGTATTTTTAGATTTTCCTATGATACTATGGTGAACCTTCATGTGTTCACATATTTTTGGTATTTTGTATTTGTATAAAGTAGACTTAATAAGCGCATAGATAAATTTACCAGGTAACTAGGGGATGCTCCTCCCCCAAGCTTGATGTTTGCAATACTTGGTGCTTGAATGATCTTCAGAGCGAGTTGGCTAGCAGCAGTCCTGATGAGTGCCACTAATAGACTCTCTCTCCTTAGTTATAATATTATTCCTGCATAGTTATACTCCAACAAGAAAACCAAAACTCGAGGCTCGAATTATCAAGGGGTTAGCGGTCAGCCAATGAGTAATTGATTATTCTTTGAGTTGATTTTAAATTAATAGATTTTAGCAAGATTCTAACAGGATTCTCTTTTTAGGATTTTCTAATTTTCTTATGCAGAAATCAAATATGTATGCATGCTAATAATTTTTATACCACCACAAGGAATATTCATTCCCATGGGGCTTAGGATTCTCATAATGCAACAAAGCAACTATAAACTTTACTACCATCTATAAATCATTTTTATTTTTATGCCACCACAGTAAATATGCCTACAGGTTTACCATAGGTTCATTCACATGGGGCTTTGATATTTATGATGCAGCAAATAAACCAGTAAATATTTTTGTTGATTTTATTATTTTTAATATGCAAAAATGATTGTACTAATAAATGATGCTAAGCAAAATTACTAATGAATGCTAAATTAATTAGATAACTACGATTCTAACCTTATGGTTAGGGTATGGAATTTAAAGTCTACCGACAGGACTTAGAGAAGAGTACTTACTCGGTAGGTTTATTGTCTGAGGTTACCTCAGTCAATTCCCCATTTTGCGGTGGTGTAGCAGGTGCTTCTTCCTTCTCCTTCCATCTGTTTTCTATCTCTTCTGCTTCTCTCTTTTCTAGCTCCAGCTCTTCCTTGTAAGCTTCTCTTGATTCTTCATCTCTCTTTATCCATTCCTCCACTTGTGCCTGGATCTCTTTTTTCTCTGCTTTAGCAATCCGGTTCATCCTTTCAGCTTCCGCTTCCCACTCACTCCAGCGTAGTGCTTGTACGGCTTCTTCTTGCTCCTTGTAGCACTCTTCATACTTCACAATCCTTCCAGGGAACTCCTCCCATCCACAGTGATGTTAGGCAGCCTGACGGCAGGCTTGGCGTTTCCTTCTGTTGCGTTGCTTCCTGATCTGCTTATGGTTAAGATGTGTTTTAAATGGACAGGGTACCTTTCCGGTAGGTAGGTTGAATTGGATCTGTCCAGACCAGATGTATTTGATAGCATTGGCAGTGTAGACATTACGTTGACGCCTGATCCAGTGTCGCAGATGGTGTCTGGAAAACTGATGTCTCTGATTGTGCATTCAATGATTGATACACCTGGGTCACCTTTCTTTGTTGGAAATGCTTTCGGGAGCATATGATCATTTTCTGTGTTAATAGCATTGATTAGTTGAGCGGTTCCTTCAGGTACATGCTGGGGCTTGTTTTTCCTCCATCTTCTGTTGTTCTTCTTCTTAGGTGTTGGTTGTTGTTGTTGCTCTTCTTGTTGATGGAATTGCTTCGGGACTGCTGGATTCTTGAGGATGCGGTTCTTGAACGAGAATCTCTCCTTCTCGTCTTTGATGGAGAGGACAATTTTGGCATGTTCCGCATATATGATGGCTTTGGTTGTGCATAAGAATGGTCGTCCCAAGATAATGGGTGCCTTCTCATCTCCTCCAATATCCATGATCACAAAGTCAATTGGGACATATGATTGCCCCACTCTGATAACAGCTTCTTCTAGTACTCCCTCGGGGTAGCAAATAGACTGATCTGCATGCTGCAAATGCATATCTGTGTACAACAAAGAATCACCTAAAATTTTCTCATAGATTACCTTGGGCATTATGTTGACACTTGCGCCAAAATCGCAGATAGCCTCTGAAAAGTTGTGACATCCTATGGAGATAGGAATCACAGGTCTTCCAGGGTCTCCCATCTTCTCAGGTAGTGTGTGATCTATCCACTGTATATCTGCAGGTTCAATTTGGTATTGTGTTGTATTGTGAATATCAACAATGTTAGCAGTTTCTAAATCTTCCGGCTGACCCGGAATCTTTCCTTTCTCAAATGGAGGGACAGCAGCAGCAAGCTGAGCTAATTGTGATTCTAACATTTTATGAAAGTTGTGTTGATTCTTTATAGCAGAAGCAAAGGTATCCATTCTAGTATTTATATTTTCTAAAGCTTTATCATTCGAGGCTACATTTCTAGACATTTGATCTAACAATTTAGATTGACCAGCAACTAAATCTCTTAAAGGCGAAAGATTGTAATTATTATAATTATTACCTTGGTTGTTACCTTGGTAATTACCTTGTCGAGGTTGCTGACTCCATCCTTGGTTTGGCTGGTTTCATCCTTGATTTTGCTGAGGACGATAGTAGGTGTTATTGTTGATGAAGTTTACATACTCTTGCAACGTAGGGCAGTTGACAGCTGAATGCCTATAATCTCTCCATTCTTCACAGGTCATGTGAGAATCATTGATATGCACGACTTCCTTCTTCTCTATGTCGAGCTTCTTTATGATGAGGTCTAGCTTGGCAGTGACCATGTCAGTTTCCTTCAGATGATGGATGCCTCCTCCTCTCTTGCGAGGTTGAGTACGTTCTTCATTACAGCTTGAATTTGAGGCCATCTTCTCAACAAGTGCTTGAGCTTCTGGAAGCTTAAGTGACAGGAAAGCTCCTCCAGCTGCAGCATCTATGGACTCACGGGTGCTTGAGATAAGCCCGTGGTAGAAGGTCTGCAATAGTAGCCAATCCTCTATCCCATGATGAGGACAGTCTTCAATATAGTCTTGGAATCTCTCCCATGCTTCAGTGAATGATTCGTCATGTTGCTGTTGAAAACTTGAGATTTTGCCACGCAGAGCATTTGTCTTGCCTATAGGAAAGAACTTTGCCAGGAAAGCAGTTGAGCATCGGTCCCGTGTAGTGTTCTTGTCTTTGTTGGCGTAGAACCACTGCTTGGCTTTCCCCAAAAGTGAAAATGGGAAAAGACGGAGTAAAATAGCATCTCTTGGTACTCCTCTAATCGTGAAGGTGCTGCAAATCTCTAAAAAGTTTTGTAAGTGTGTACTTGCATCTTCATGAGGTTTTCCACAAAACTGGCTGGCTTGAACCATGGTGATAAGAGCAGGCTTGAACTCGAATCCATTCTCCCCCGTATTGACTGCTGGTCCAGTCCGAATGTTTTCTGTTGTTGGGGCAGAGAACTCGCGCAGCGTCTTCTCATCCATGTCTTCAAACACAGGAGATAAATCCTCTCTTAAGTGTTCTTCTTCCAATGTTGGAGCTGGCTCCTTTGATAAACTAGCTCGAGAAACGATGGGTGTTTTTAATAGTGATTCAGGATCTTCCCTCGTCTCTACAAACTTCTTTCTTCTTAGGAGTTTCTTTGGATCGTCAATATAATTATTTGGAAGAGAAAAACCATTCATTCATCACCCTGCATAAGATAAGCAAATGATAAAAAAACAAGGGTGTACCTGTTTGAGTTAGAGATCAATCGGTAATACAATCTTATCCATTATGTATACATATGCTATCAATATTTCCTAAGTTTAGTGTGCCTTCCCCGGCAACGGCGCCAAAAATGCTTGTTGACATCTACTAACGTCGCCAAATATAACTATATAACTTTTAATGCGAGAGGCGAGATTAGAAGATGAATGGTAATTAATTAACTTGTCATTAGCAACTAGCCACTTTTCTATTACCAATATTCTTATGCAAGAACTAGGTTGTCATCCCTAATTGATAATGCTAAGAATAAATAAAGGTTTTATATATTAATCTATGTGACTAGGCAGAAATAAATATAAATAATATAAACTAAGATCAGTTCTGCAAGCGGACAGATAATTATACCATTGTAGCATTTTACCTAGGGAGTTCTACCAGGTTGTCGATTTATTTTTATACCACTAGGAAGGACTAGGATAAACTTTAATCTATTATATTGATAGTGATGGTATACAACGGATAAGTGATATTACCGATGTTATTTACTCTACTCATAACAGATAGAGGTCACAAGGTAAATAAAGATAACGGTTATAAGTATGATCAAGCATCATAAATAAAAGATAATCATCAGAGCACTTCTCTAGTCATAGTAATAGCTAGCCAATGGATAACCTAAGGAATTAATATCAAAGGTAATTCTATAACTACATCAATGAATAACTCTAATTAGTACAATTACATCTAGCAATCATTGTTAGACTAATCCTATATCATGATCACATGCAAAGGGCATCATCTAGGAAAGGTTTGAAACAGAGTCATCACCCAACTTCGCGACCGTGCCTGCTGGCCTACATACCGGGGGTGGACTACAGAGGACTCAACGTAGCTGTCACCTACGTGATCTACCACACAACCCGGCACATCAGGGTGCACTCGTAGATAAACATAATACCTAGACACCACGTCTACATATCGTTCATCATCTATCCATCGTACGCATGAATAAACGCTATACGAGCAATTACATGAATTCAATAAGATCAAACCAACTATACTAGACATATAATCAAAGTAGACAAAGACTATTGTAATCAAGAACATATGAACTATTAAGAACAATGTTTCCCTAATCATAATGAAGAATACAATAATAGAGAAAGAACAAGAATTATACTGAACTCCGTGCTCCAGACAGACGCCGGGGCTCCAGATCCGCCGAAGAACTAGAACTCCTCTACTCTCTAATCTAACTAGGCTAGAATTATGAACTAGGAGGCTCTTGAGAAACTAGGAGGCTCTTGATGGCTTGAGGACTTGATGCCTTGAATGAATGATGGGTTGATGCCTCCAGGGGGTCTGCCCCTTTATTTATAGCCCGGTGGGATGCATGTGCGCCGTAGGATCAAACCGACTTGAAACAAGGGCTGAGAAGACTCTACAAAGGCGGCGGAAGAAGACTCCAGAAGGTGGGCCGAAACCCTAGCAGGGGGCGCCGGGCGGCCCCAACCTGGGGGGTCTCGGGTTCTGGTGCTTCGGGTGTGTTCTAGATGCTTCTAGTGTTCTCGTGATGATGTTTCCTTGGCGGTTAAGTTACGTGGTAATTATGCTCTTTAACCCTTCTTTTATGCTTTTCTGGAATAGCCCCTGGAAAATACAGAACATGCAAAAATCATAGAAACTATCAGTTAAAACCCTAAACTAGTTTGTATTCATGTATCCTTTGGTGTCCAAAGTTCTAATAAAAGTTGACGTTATCCACCGTCAACAGGTGTGCTTCCTGATCCATGGCGAACAAGGTGATTTTTCAAGCTCCATCGAGCTCCCAACGCCGGGCCAGATCTTTATGGTGGGATCCATCACCTGGATCATCAGTCCCGACGGTGAAGGAAGATCCTGGATGCGGCCTAGATCGCGTCTACTCTGACTCCTTTGGCAACCTCCACCCCGGCAAGAAAGCTGCCATGCTACACTCGGAAGACCATCGACAACGATGACCTGATCAGATCCATAAATCGGGTCTCCCAAGGCCTGTCCGAGAGTCTCCAGATCTTGGACCCGACTGCAGACCGCCTTCAGCGTCCACCGACGGCGTGATGACCTTCTCCGCTCCACCAGGAGATGACTCTGGCCATCACCGTCACTCCTCAGGGACGTGTCGTTGAGCTGCAACCCCGAGCAGTCGCGGTTCCGAGGGCCTCCGACCACGACCTCCCGAGTGGCTATATGCCATTCGGTCTGCGGAACGTAGCCTCCAGTTTTGCACATCTGCTGCACCCCTCCGATCACACCCCCCCGATCACGTCGGCACCAGCTCCAGCTTCATCATCGCCGACAATGACCGCTCCGACCACGACGACGCGGAAGGCGGCGATCTCACTGATCTGCCTCCTCCTTCCGGTCGATTCATCAGCGATCCTGTCCTCATCATCAGCAACGACAGTGCCTTGGCTCCAAATGAAGATGACGAAGCCTGAGCTGCTCAAGAATAGAGGAACGCCGACCGAAGACGGCGCCGCGAACAGCGAGCTGATGTAAGAAAGAGCACAGTGTGAAACTTGGAGCCAGAATTTGATGTGGTCGGGAAACACCAGGTCTACAAGACCCCAAGTGTAAATGTTGCCATCACGATAACGGAGGCCAAAAGACTGGCCTTGACTCCTGAAGTGGAGCGCCTCACGGCTTACCTCCAAGCTGCCCAAGTCCAGATCAACGAAGAACACCAGGCACCACCTCCATCGCATTCCACTGCGTCGGCCACCGAGATCATTCACGACGACGGTGGCCACTGTCGTGGCGGCCGGAGACGTCATCGCCAAGATGGAGTCCAGTAGGTGAATCAGTCTGACCTCCATAAAAAATTGAAGACAAGGGATCTCTGGGGGCGCATCGAGAATCGGAGGGAAGCCAGGCACTCAGCAGAGACTGAGCGCCGCAAGGAGTATGATGAAGCGCACGGCCCTCCAGTCAACGACAAAAATGCTCCTAGACTTCCGTTCACGATAGAACTCTAGGTGGTACGCTGGCCGCCGAACTTCAAGGTCGTCGGCGTCGAGACCTGCAACGGCACCGCCGATCCTACCAAGTGGCTTACCGTCTATGTGATCATGGTCAAAGCTGCCGGGGGAAACTCCGATGTCACAAATTACTTGCCCGTTATGCTCAATGCATCCGCCAATAATTGGCTACTGAGCTTGAAGCCGAACTCCATCGACACTTGGGACCAGCTGAGGGAGCAGTTCATCAACAACTACAGTGCCACTTGCAAGCAACCGGGCACAAAGTTCGATCTTGAGAAGCTCCAGCTGGCGTCACGAGAATCGCTGCGGGATTATATTTGGCACTTCTCAGAGACCAGGAACAACATCCCAGGTGTCACAAATGCTGAGGCCATCTTCGCTTTCATACGTGGGCTCCGACCTGATGAGGAGCTCCAGAGGAAACTATACCGCAGCAGACCAGACTGCATCACCGGGATGCTGCGCATCGCCAACAAGTACGCCGAGGGGAGCGAGGCGGCCCGCCACTCCGTCCATAGCCGCCTCCACTTCCCCGAACGACCACGCTACGAGGACGCTGACCGCTGATCTGATCGGCGCCATGATGACCGAGGAGCCCGGCGGGACCACCATCGCGGCAAACGCGATCACCGCGACCAACACTGCTTCGATCGACGTCGTCACGATGAGCCAGAAGGCTCCAGGGCTAGAGAAAGACGTCGCCATTACCAAGTTTACAACGCCCGACCAGCTCCGAAGCGCAATTATGAAGAGGCTTATGACAAGCTCCTCGATAGTCAATGCCCCGTCCACAAGTTCCACAAGCATACCATGAGAGAATGCTATGGCTTCTCCATGGCATTCCAAGAAGAAGAAAAGAAGAAGGCTCGCATAGAGTTCGAGAGAGACAAACACGATGACAACAATGACCCGCCTCCAGGCTACACTGAAGCTCACTGAATGGTCTCCACAATCATTGGTGGCCGCATTGCCATGGAGTCGAAGAGAGAGCAGAAGCTCATCGCTAGACGCGTCAACTCCGTCGCCAACCATGACGCCTTCATTGCCGACCTGAGATTTCCTCCTTGGTCGCACAAGGCCATCACCTTCAGCAGAGAAGACCAGTGGACGGAGATCCCATACTTAGGGTGCTTCCCACTGATCCTCGACCCGGTGATACGTAAGACACGCTTCCGCAAGGTGCTGATCGACGGTGGCAGTGGCCTCAACATACTATTCTCTGGAGCCACCAAGGAGCTCGGACTCCAAGCAGAAGACCTGGAGCCGACCACAGCTCCGTTTTAGGGAATCATCCCAGGGCAGCCCTCCTACCCCCTGGGACAGATCAATCTGCCCGTCCAGTTTGGGACACCGCAGTGCTTTCGCATCGAACACATTGACTTCCTGGTGGCCGATTTCGACGCCGCGTATCACGCCATAATCGGCCGACCAGCCTTGGCTAGGTTTGGGGCCATCCCCAACTATATCTACTCATCATGAAGATGCCAACGGAGACTGGGATCGTCATGGTTCGTTCTAACCTCCAAGTCACGTATGACTATGAGAAGGAGGCCATCGCGATGGCAGAAGCCACCGATGTCTCCATCCTCATGAATACGTGCGCAGTGGACGCACAGAAGCTGGCGCCTGAAGAACAAGTCATCCCGGAGAAGACCCCGCCCAGAGCTGCTACCAAGAGTAAGGAGACAAAGGACATCGTCCTCATTCCCGATGACCCGAATAAGACTACTCGCATCGAGGCAGATCTCGACCCCAAATAGGAAGACGCTCTCGTCAGCTTCCTCAGAAAGCACGTCGACGTTTTTGTGTGGAAACCCGCGGACATGCCCGGCGTACCTAGGGAGCTGATCGAGCACTCCTAGATTGTCTCGAAGACTGCCAAGCCCATCAAGCAGAAGCTCCGACGTTTCTCTCCAGACAAGAAGGAGGCTATTAGGGTAGAAATAGCTCGGCTCCTAGCTGCCGGCTTTATTAAAGAGGTGTATCATCTCATTTGGTTAGTCAATTCGGTCCTTGTAAGAAAAAATAATAATGAAGTCAACTCCCTAAACACAGCCCAAAAGACCCCTTCGGTCTCCTCCGCATCGATGAAGTCATCGACTCCACAGCCGGCTGCGAGCTACTCAGCTTCCTTGACTGCTACTCCGGCTACCACCAGATCTCCTTGAAGGAAGAAGACCAAGAGAAAACCTCCTTGATTCACTCCCTTCGTGGCCTACTGCTACAAGACCATGTCTTTTGGCCTGAAGAACACTGGCGTGTCATACCAGCGGGCCATCCAGGCATGCCTCAAGGATCTCATTCCCGACATCACCGCAGCTTATGTCGACGACGTTGTCATAAAAACCCAAAAGGCTGAAGACCTCATCTCCAACCTTGAAGTAGTCTTTAAAAAGTTGGATGATTTCCAATGGAAACTAAACCCTTCCAAGTGCATTTTTGGCGTCCTGTCGGGCAACCTGCTCGGCAACATCGTAAGCAAACAGGGCATCCTCCCTAATCCAGAGAAGATCGAGGCCATCATGAGAATGAAGCCCCCAACTAATGTCAAGGATGTTCAGAAGCTCACTGGCTGCATGGCGGCCCTAAGCCGATTCATCTCCAGGTTAGGCGAAAAAGGCCTCCCTTTCTTCAAGCTCCTCAAGGCAGGCGAAAAATCCGTCTGGCTGGAAGAAGCCGATCAGGCCTTCAAGGAGCTAAAGTAGCTCCTGGTACATCCTCCACTCCATACAGCACCCGTAAAAGATGAAACTCTGCTACTTTACATCGCCGCGACCAGCAATGTTGTCAGCACGGCAATAGTCGTCGAAAGGGATGAAGACGGTCACGCATATCCGGTTTAGTGACCAGCCTGTTTCATTAGCGAAGTCTTAAACGAGTCCAAAACTCGCTATGTGATGGTGCCGAAGTTGATCTACGCCATCCTCATCACGTCACGCAAGCTCCGTCACTATTTTAAAGCCCATCTAATTGTAGTGGTCACCCAACATCCTCTCGGCAACATCCTTCGCAACAAAGACGCCAATGGCAGAATCATGAAGTGGGCCATAGAGTTGGGAACTTATTCTCTAGAGTTCCACAGCCGAACGACGATCAAGTCACAGGTGCTTGCTGACTTCATCGCCGAATGGACAAAAATGCAAGAACAAGTACCTACCGAGCAGGAACACTAGACGATGTATTTCGACGGGTCCCTCAGCATTGGAGGCGCAGGCGCCGGCGTACTCCTCATATCACCTTCGGGCGAACGCCTCCGCTATGTGTTGAGAATCTATTTCAAAGCCCACAACAATGCTACTGTTGGCGCTTCTTAGCGACAGCAGAAAAGTCCTCAAGCGCACGGAAGTACCGTTGTAGCACTTCACCCGGAAGTATTCAGGGTATCGTATTTTCCCAAAGGAACGGCTGAAGATAGAGGTCTCTTAGCTAGTTGACCCCAGAAAAGATAGGAGGGTAACTTGGGTGGAGAGGATACACTAAGTCAAGAAACTCTAAGTGAAGATGACTTTCCCACTACTTGCCTGCTTCGGGCCCACTGACGCACCTGGTCTGCCAAGCGATACCAGTATCAGCGCTATTCCACGGCTGAACGTGGGGGGATGCTGGTACGAGTGGACAGGGCTGTCACCACCTGCCACCTACCCCTCTGCCCGTGGGCGCGCGCAACAAACGAAAGTAGACTCCAACTTAGACACCACGTCTACGAAGGCGACTACTACTCTAGCGATGGCCAGGAACTTCCGTCTTTATCAGGAGTCCTCTAACTAGAGCACCCGTCTCAAAGACGAGCGACGATCCCACAAACAAGTAGCATTATAAAAGTAACTCACTTAATGGATCAAAACTAGAATGTATCACAAACCTCTTACTTCAAGCAGCATGATGGTTGTAGAGGTACAAGTTGGATGTGAGAGCTGACAGGTCCGGCACTTCGTCCACCCGAGAGTAGAACTGCTTCAACTCCGCTCTCACTTCTCAAGCTTCTATCTCTCTCTCTCTAACCCTATTCTAGCCTAGCTGGAAGATAAACTAATGGAAAAATGATGGCACTCCCTTCTTCTTCTCTCTTGTATCAAGTTGTTCTCTTCTTTCACGGAGGGGGTGAGGGCCTCATTTTATAGCTCCACAGGTCAGTTTCGGCGTAGCTAAGTATGGAAGGAGGTGAAACCGCCTTCAGGGAACCGCCATGAGCCCTTTCACTGAAAACTGGGCCTGGGAAGCGTCAACTGGGGGGCGGCTGCACCCGGGGGCGGTCGGTCCCTGGGAGGCGGAAATTGGCCACCGCCTTCGGGTGGTCGGTTGCTCCCTGGGCCTGGGCCTCCCCTGCGGTTACGGATGGATCCCGTTTGATGGTTTGATGGGCTTTTCTCTTTTATTCTTGATTAGTGCCTTTTCTGAATATGTTTTCTAGAAGTGCGCTTTCCGGTGATTTTTATGCATTTCCACATGTTCGAACCGCAAGTCACATGTGCAAACAAAACTCGTGGAAAAGTTAGATAAAAGTCCTACCTTCTATTTATTTTAGTATTAGAATGATGTTATATTTTGGTTGTTAAGGACCGCCAACAGCTACCGAATACGAAGCCGCTATCCACGGTCTACAAATCACCTCTGAGCTCGGCATCCGGCGGCTGATGGTGTATGGGGACTCTGCCTTGGTGATCAACCAGGTAAATAAAGATTGGGACTGCAACAGCGAGAAGATGGACGCCTACGTCGCCGCAATTAGAAAGCATTGAAGGAAAATTCTTGGGCATTGAGTTTCACCACGTCGTCCGAGTTGAAAACTAGGCAGCCGACGAGCTATCTAACCTCGGTTCATCACAAACTGATATCCCACCCGGCGTCTTCGTCCAAGACTTGGTCCGTTCCTCCATCCTAGAAGAAGAAGAGGCTGAAGCACCTCCGTCCGGTCAGATAGCGGCTTGTATCTCTGATTCTGAAGAAGATTGGAGAGCACCCTTCATCGCCTATCTGCTCGAAGCCAAAATCCACAAAGACAAAATAGGAGCAGAGCGTCTTGTGAGACGGTCCAAGAATTACATCCTCGTCGACAACAAGCTCGTGCGTAAAAATGCCAGGAGTGAAGTATTCCAGAAGTGCGTCACACGCGAAGAGGGCGTCAAGATACTCCAAGAAGTGCATGGAGGCATGTGTGGTAACCATGCAGCCTCACGTACCCTGGTCGGCAAAGCTTTCTAGGCAGGGTTTTACTGGCCTACCGCCGTCCAGGACGCCGAGAAGATAATGCGCCACTGGGAGGCATGCCAGTTTTTTGCAAAGCAGATACATGTCCCAGCGCAGGAGCTACAGACAATACCTGCATCCTGGCCCTTTTATACGTGGGGACTCAACATGATAGGTCCCTTCAAGGTGGCTAAAGGGGGCTACCATTGCGTGTACGTCGCCATCGATAAATTCTCCAAATGGATCGAGTACAAGCCAATGGTGAAAGCAACAGCGGCCAAAGCTACGGAGTTCTTCAATGACATCTCTCATCGTTTCGGCCATCCAAACAACATCATCACCAACCTCGGTACCACCTTCACTGGAAGTGACTTCTGCGATTTCTGCGACAAAAGAAGCATCGTGGTAAAGGATGTCTCGGTGGCTCACTCTCGAGCTAATGGATAAGTTGAAAGAGCAAACGGAATGTTGCTCGATGCCCTCAAGAAGCGCCTACACGAAGTCATCGAAAGAAGTCCAGGAAACTAGATCAACGAGTTGCTAGTAGTCGTCTGGGGCTTGCGGACACAGCCTAGCAGGAATACCAGCATATCTCCATATTTTATGGTCTACGGATCAGAAGCAGTGCTACCAGCCGACGTCGCTTTCCAAGCTCCTAGAATTGAGAACTACAATGAAGAAAGGTCTGACGGTGCATGAGCAGAAGACATCGACAGACTTGAAGAAGAGCGTCTGGCCTCCTGCGTACGCACGGCCAAATACCTGGAAGGGCTATGGCGATATTATAACTGGAACGTCAACGGCAGGTTCTTCGTGGTCGGTGACCTTGTCCTTCGTCGCAAGCAGAGCAAGGAGGGAATGCACAAGCTTTCTTCTCCATGGGAGGGGCCATACATGGTCAGAGTCGTAACTCAGCCAGGCTCATACAGGCTGTGCAACCTTGATGGCGCTGACATCCCCAACTCCTGGAACATCGAACACCTCCGTCGCTTCTATCCTTGATATCATGTCAAGGCAGATATGTGTACTTTTGTTTCTTTACTTCAATAAAAATTATACTGCTTTAATGCACGTGTATGTTCACATTCACAAATCAGCAAATCCATTGCCAATGCGTAAGCCCCGCAACTGCTCGGGCAACACAACTTCGCCAATGCGTAAGCCCCGCAACTGCTCGGGTAGCACAACTTCGCCAATGCGTAAGCCCCGCAACTACTCGGACAGCACCACTTCGCCAATGTGTAAGTCCCGCAACTGCTCGGGCAGCACAACTCCGACTACGCGTAAGTCCCGCACCCGTTCGGCCGGCCTAGTCACGACGGTGCATATGCCCTGCATCGCGCAGGCCGCCCTACTTCACCACTTCATCGACTGCCCCGATAGATTCAGGAAGCCATCGCCCACGATAAGCGTAAGCCCTGCTAGGCGCAGGCAGCTTCACCACCACGTAAGCCCCAGGGACGCCTGGGCCATTAATTCTTCGCTATTACGTAAGCCCTGGGGATGCTTGGGCAGTTTTAGCGGCGTCTCCGAAAGCCCCGTCGAAAGGAACGGGCACCGGTCATCGATCACTCTAATGAGCTGCACGCTCTGGCTTCCTACCGACCAACCAAAGAAAAATGCCTTGAGAGTGTCCGAAGTACTCCACTGCTACTACGCACCAAAAACTCGACTAACGCTATAAGAGCAAAAGCAAATCTAAACAAACTTCATCCAGAGCGGTTTTTTACACAATATAACTTCCGATCACATTAACCAACGTTTGTTGCACAAGCAATCTACAATTTCCTTGCAGGTACCTTCAAGTGTCCTCTGTGGGGAACAGTTGCATATCTGCTGCCAAGAGTTCCGCTACGGGCTTCGTCTCCTCTTCCAGTTGATCCTCCTGCTCCTCGGTGGTGCCACGGGCGTAACCTCCCTTCACCCTGTCGTTGTTCACACCAGGGTAATGGGAGCACACCACGCTGAGCACGTTAGCCACAGCGTTCTCCACCACGTCAGTACAGAAGGCCTTGAAGTGCCGCAGCGCTTTGCGACTACGACGTATAATGTCAAAAGGCCTCGGCGCTTCTACAGGAGGATCAGCTGGAGCATATTTGATGATGTCCAAGACCGGTTTGATACCTTTCGCCACAGCGTCAAAGCGGCTCTCAGCAGCTTCAAGGCGCTGCGACAGCTCATTCATCTGTGCTCGGGTCCTCCGATCAGTATCTATTCATGACAGAAGGAAACAATCAGAAGTCTCAACAAGAGGCACTGAACCATCCTACAAGCAGAAGAAACTCACCCAAGCGTGCCTCTTCGTTCCTCCGAGCAGCTTCCCGCAGCATGGACACTTCATCCTCCAGCTCTTTAACTGTACCAAGAAAGACGACGGATCAGCATATCCTTAAAAAAGCAAATTGGGCAAGGTCGGACATCTAAAGACGCATGTACCTCAGTGTGCGGCTCCCTCCAGCACATCAAACATATCTGCCAGTCAAAGACTTCGAAGCTTAGCAATAAGGAGCTGGGATACAATAACTAGGGCCATAACGGTCTCCATACCTTTTTTATCCTGCAGAAGCTTCTGTTCGGCCACCACCAAATCATTGCAGTGCAAGTGCAACGTGTCGCACTGCTCGGGGAGGTCTTCCATCGCCTTCTCCAGACAAGCATTTTCATTCTCTAGCCTAGCGTTCTCCACCGTGAGTTCAGCTACATGCTACAGAGATTTTCATCGATCTTCAGCCGTATCATGTACGGCCTGATCGGCAAAGACAGAACATGATGAAAAAAGCAAGCAAAGAAAACCTCAAGCAAATTCAAGAAGGGTACAGTTACCTGAACTCATGAAGACAACTGCCCCAGACAGCGGAGCATGTTTCTAAGATCGGAGCGGGTGTTTGTGATATCTACCTTTAAGGCCTCCAGCTCTTCGTTCGCCGCTCCTTCCTCCACGACGACGGCATATTGGTCGCCGACCCGCCTGAAAGTCCTAAGCACCACCGGTGGAGTCCCACCCGCAGCCTGACGGGTGATCTCTTCGACGTCGTGCTCCGGAGGAGTAGCACCTGCTGGTGGTTGCTTGAGGACCTCCTGGCCTGACCCCGGCGACGTCCTCAGACTGCTGTTCCGTATCCCACATTGAGGGTGGGGACGGTGGCGGCGGAGTCACTTCGCGAGGTTGGTCGGATGGTGGCACATGCTCATGCGAGCCCAAATTCAGCTGCTGGTCTGGTGGCATCTTCGGCGACTCTTGGTTGGAAGGCCAACTTGCGGCAACATCCCTTTCTCTAGCCGATGCACCACCACCAGCTTCTCCACTGGCCACCTTCTCGATGACCTCGGCTGAAGGGTCCCTGGATAATAATACGGACTTCATATAAGAGAGCATACCGATCAGCAAATGCAGCAACAAGAAGACATGGGTACTCACAGTTCTGAGTGGCGACGTTTCATGTGAAGCTTCTTTTCGGACCAGAAGTCCCCTCCTCATCACCAGGTTTCTTGGTCAGTGGGAATTCCCCTTTCTGACGTTTCGGCGGTAGTCCGTCGTCATCACTCGAGCTCGGGATCATCGCCTGGCGACGCGCTCGCTCCTTGGTAGCTTCACCGGCTTCTGAGGTCTTTGGACTTTGCTCGACGATCCAGCTTTATCAGGCATGGGCCGCTTATCGCGAGCTTCACATTGAGAAGAGGTCTCCAGGTCCTCTTCCTCTTCATCGGCTTCTGCTTCGTTATCGGAGGGCTCTGAGAAGTCTTCGTCTTCGCAATTGGGTTGGTAGCGGTGTCGAGGGTCAACTCCTTCGGGCCACTCCGCACTGGGGACCTTCGAGAAGTAGGCTTTCTGGTCCTAGCCATGTATCTTCAACAAATCAAATAAGATGCAAAGGATCAACATTATGACAGAAGACGTAAAGACAGAAATCTACAAAGGCGTACCTCGGGTGGTGGATTTGCAATGTGCAGTGCCTTCTGCTGTCCTCGGTTGTTGAATAGCTCCTTCAGCCTTATCATAGCTTCTTCGGACGACATCTGATCGGGGACCTCACTAGTTGGGTCAGTTTCGCCAACCCATTCATACGCAGGATGAATTCTCTCTTTACAGGGTTGAACACGGCGCCTCACGAAGTTGGCAGCAACCCCAACTCCATTCAGATTCATGCCCTTTAGAATTTCCAATAACTTGTTTACGTGATCCATCTGATCGGATGTGGGCCTCTCTGACCAGCTCGGTTTTCTCTCTGGTATCTGCTTGACGGCACACCGAACAGGAGGATCTTGATTCGGCAGATAGAACCATCTCTTGTTCCAATCACGAAGACTGGTGTTGAGGGGGATAGAAAGATAATGGGCAGACATGCTGTCCCAGAGTTTGAGGTATACTCCCCCGGCGATCCGAGATCCCCGCCGCTCGATTTCACAAGCATATACATGTGACAAAATAGATTAAAATAAGGAAGAATTCTGGCGAAGGCTTCGCAAAAGTGGATGACAATATAGATTACGAAGATGGAGTTGGGATGCAAATGGCATAGTGAAATCTCATAATAGTCAAGGAGTTTATGAAGAAAGGGATGGCAAGGACCACCAAACCCGCGGAGGAAGTAGTCGGCAAAGACGGTTATCTCGCCGATGTTGGGCATGGGGTACGGCTCACCTCCTGATGGCCTCCATCCGGCGGCAGTGCGGTTTGGCAGGAGCCCTTTCGCCACTAACTTCAAAATTGCCTTCTCCGTCATGGTGGAGGGTTGCCACTCGTTGTCTAGGCGGAGTTCTCCAAGTTGCGGCTCCTTCCCCTTCTTCGAGGGTACGCGTGAACTCTTCCTGGGCGCCATTTCTTCAAATTGGTTGAAGGTTTGGGATGCTGGAAGGCTGAATCGAGGAGACTTTGATGGAATCGAGTTCTGAATCAAGGATCTACGAAAACCCTAGACGGCGGCGGCTAGGGCTGGATGTAACGGTTGTTTGAATGGCTACTGAGCGTCGGCGCGATAGGGAAGACGAATCGTTTCATTTGAGGCCAAGTCTTTTTAAAGGAAGTGAGTCGTTTGGGCTTCTTGTGTTCGAGGACTTCGTCATCGCGACGTCAGCACTTTCGAGCGCTGAACTGTTCGGAGGTTTCGTCGCTTCGTCAGTGTTTCCGAGTACAGGAGGTGCTCGGGGACTTCGTCATTGCTACTTCAGCGCTTCTGAGGATTGGATCTGCTCGGGGGTTTCGTCACTTTGTCCGTATTTCCGAGCACGGGAGGTACTCGGGGACTTCGTCATTGCGACGTCAGCACTTCCGAGCGCTGAACTGTTCAGAGGTTTCGTTGCTTCGTCAGTGTTTCCGAGCACAGGAGGTGCTCGGGGACTTCGTCATCGCTACTTCGGTGCTTCCGAGCACTAGATCTGCTCGGGGGTTTTTGTCGCTTCGTCAGTGTCTCCGAGCACAGGAGGTGCTCGGGGACTTCGTCATCGCTACTTCGGCGCTTTCGAGCACTGGATCTGCTCGGGGGCTTCGCCACCTCATCCGTGTTTCCGAGCACAGTTGGTGTTCGGGACTTCGTCATCGCTACTTCGGTGCTTCGGAGCACTGGATCTGCTCGGGGGCTTCGTCACTTCGTTCGCACTTCTGAGCACAGGAGGTGCTTGGGGACTTCGGCATCACTACTTCAGCGCTTCCGAGCACTGGATCTGCTCGGGGGTTTTGTTGCTTCGTCAAAATTTCTAAGCACAAAAGGTGCTCGGGGACTTCGTCATCGCTACGTCAGTGCTTCCGAGTATTAAACTATTTAGAGGTTTCGTCGCTTCGCTAACGTTTTTCGAGCATAGGAGGTGCTCGGGGACTTCGTAGATGCTTCACATGATCACAAAGAATAAAGACTTTTGTCACACCCAATTTTAAGGATAAAATTGAATGAACCAACTTATGTGCGCTCAGAGATCAATCACACACATAAGCGACAAATTACATAGTACCATCACAAGGTTTAATACATAAGGAATAATATCACAGAGTCTTTACATTAATAACAGCGGAATAATATAGATAACTCTCTTGCGGAATCTCCATTCCACAGGGAATAGTTGACTAGTGAACACAATCCAAGTAATCCTCAGGGAAGTCTTCATAACCATAGTCATCTGTTACCCATCCGGGATTTTTATCCAAATATGAAAGATAAAGCAAGCATAAGTACATGTCGTACTCAACAAGAATAGCATGGGTTCATGAGGCTCAAATAAGGCAAGACACAGGTTTGACAGCGGTTGCTTTTAATTGATCATATTTTAGCAATTGAGTAGCATTAAATGGAATAATCCAAGGGACAAGGTCACATGATCATATAAACATGATAATTATTATGGAATAAACATCAACAGAAACTTCAAATTAATAAGTCAATATTAAATTAGTTAAATTCCTGTAAGACGTCCAAGGCCGCTCGTGACCGTGAGCGCGGCTGATATATCAGTTTTACACTCTCCAGAGGTTGCACACTTTCACCATGAGTCGTGATTTACCCTTTTTCTCGAGGTGATCAGCCTCTCGATCCACTACCAAGGTAGATTGGCGGGGTTCACTATGAAGTCTTTCAAAAGCCTCGCTAACATGCTACTAATCAATCCGGGCGCAATGGCAAGGGGCAGTAGAGCCCTCCTTCCAGTGGCACACACGCGCAGCAGTACACACAAAGACAGGAGCCACAAAACAACCAGCTCGGCAAGGTACCTTTCAAGATTCATAGCATGATAGAAAGTAACTCCATACTTGACTAAAGCCAGAGCCATATAGCTCTCATGGTTGTGCTGTAAGTCTCGGTGTCATACTTACAGTTAGGTCCTTAGTCCATGTTGCTAAAAAGCATCTTTTAATCTTTATTTCATAATCAATTATTCAAGTTCGTAAGATCATGACCCATCAAAGCACTAGCATCACTACTCAAATGCAATCTCATAGGTAACAAGGATCAAGTCATCAAAACTAGGAATAAACTCTATGGTTGCCAAGGTAGACACATGCATCATGAATTTAATGATTAAGGTGAATAGGCAACAAAGATGGTCCATGCTATACTTGCCTTGATCAAAGTGATCCTGAGAATTTGGATCCTCAACGGAGTACTCTTGATCACCAACGTATTGCTCACCGTCTGAACTCGATCATAACATCACCACACAAACATCGAGGCAACCATACACGAAGCAAACAAGATCTAAATTATAAATAGTACACCAACAATAGAAAAACAGATTGAAAAGTGTATAAAAATAATCTACGCGTCGCTACGATTCCAACGATATAAAGATCACGAAAATCGGAGTTCAAACGGGGAAGTTATGAAATAAACAAGTTTTACTTTAACAAAATAATAGATTAAATCTAATGTCAAATTTTAAAAGTTGAAAACATGAGTAACAGTAGCATCATTAGATAGATTACGAAATTACGAATCCAACGAAATTTGAACGGATCAAATCGGAGTTAAAACGAAGATTTTATGGCTAAAACAAAATTAGTGGCAAATCTGTAAATATTGAAAACGTATTTTTGAATCTATTTATGAAAATACGTTTTCTAAAAAGGAAAGCGTATTCTGTCCAATGCGCCAAGGACTGCGGGGTAGAACATTAAAAATCATAGGGGGATATCTGAAAAAGTGCCGGCCGAAGGGGTATGAGGTGCTATGGGCCGCCCGATCTGTGATGGACGGTCGGGATTAGATTGGGGGGGAAGAGGGGCGGCTCTGGTCGCCGGAGTTGGGCGGCCGACGGCGGCGCTCACGCCGGAGATGGCGGGTTTGGGGCTAGGGTGGCTCTATTGGCGCGGGAAGAGGCTAGGGAGAAAGAGGAGACGAACCCGAATCGATTTAGGGTTTCGGTCGAGGCCGAGGCGGTTCAGAGAGGGAGCAGCACGAGCCATGGCGGCGGTGTGGTGGCGGCGCGCTTGCTGGTTGCTTGGGGAGGCGGGAATCGGTGAAATAACGGCGGGGCAGGCCCTAATACCTCGCTGCAATGCTCCGGTGACACTTCAGTTGAGCGGAGAAGGTCCCAGCGGTGAACTTCGACGGCGGCAACGGCTCTGCGCGGCGGCGGCTCCGCGGCGGTGGCTAGGGCAGGTTGGTGGCGGCTTCTGCGCTCGATTTGTGGGGAGGACAGGTAGGGCGCTCGGCTCCTTTTATTGCGGCACTTGGCGTGGCCTGCACGCACGCCAAGGAGGCCGGGTCGGCCACGATTCGGTGCTGGTGTCCGGCTCGGTTACGAGCTAGAGGTAGGAGGAGAGCCTGACGCACGGGCCCCGCGTGTCGGCGGCAAGGGTGAAGGAGAGAGGGCACACGCGTGCGGCAGGAGCTGGGCCTTGGCCCAAGCTGGGCTCGGCCCACGCGGGAGAGAGAAGGGGGAGGGGGTGGCCTCGGGCCCAGAAGAGGAAGGGGCAGTGGGGAAGCTGGGCTTCCAGCCCAGAGAGAGGAGGGGTGAGGGTTTCTAATTTCCTTTTCTATACTTGCACATTTTCAAATAGATTTTTGCAAGGTAAATTCAAATACTTGAAACTCAACAAAAAGTGCGCAAACAAAATAATTAAAGGCAACATGTATGCGACATATATGTGATTGCCCTATTTAATTTTATTCACAAAAATTATTTTAACCACATATTAAATGCCACGAGATTGCATAAATAAATTCAATTAATTCCTATTTCAAAAGTGCAAATTTTAGGGTGTTACAACTTTGACCCTGACACTACGTGCCTGCGTCACCTACTATCAGGCTCGGGGACTAAGTGGATATACTTCTATTGATGGTCGTTATGTACCAAAAATAACCGTTAACTGTAACATGATTTGACACAAAATGAATCACAAAGCATAATTATAGGTTTTGATTCTAACGAGTTCCACGAGTTTTGGTGTTCTCACTTGTATTGTAGGAATATGCAATTTTCCATCAATAAAGTATCTTAAATAAGCAATTGGACTGCTCCATTGCGACGGGCTCATCGAGGCGATCGAAACGAACCTATCATTTGCTATATTCGGTGTTCGGAATCAAAATCTGCGGCGACACATACACCATTGGACTACAGGAGGCCCAAGAAGACAACACGGCGAAATTGGGCCCGAAAGGCCTCAATTGGGCGTCGGCCGGAGCCAGGGTAGGGCCGGCCAGCCCCACCATTAGGGTTGTGGCCCTCGGCTTCTGGAGTCTTCCTCCACCACCTTTGAAGAGTCATCTCGACCCCACGTTAAGTCGGTTTGATCCAACGGCGCGTATACATCCCACCGGGCTATAAATAAAGGGGCAGACCCCCTGGAGGCATCCCTATTCCTGAGCTTCAATTCAATATCTCCAGTTAGGGTTAGATGTAGCAATTAGGAGAGACTAGTTCTTCTATATCTAGTCTTGTTTAGAGAAGTAGAGAGATAGAGTAGAGGAGTAGAGTTCTAGAGGAGTTCTGGCCTATCGGCGCTTCTCCGTAGTTGTATTCTTCTGGATTCAGCTTCCTCGCCCAGAGCTGCGTTCTGAGGTACTTTTGTATTCAACTTCTAATTCAAGTAAGCATTTGTTCTTATTCGTTCTTAAGTTTGCAGCTCATATTGAGTGGTTTGATCTTTGTCATTACTTGATTGAAGTAGTATTTCGTAGTGTAGGCGTGGTGCCTAGGCTAGGTTTACTTGTGAATGTCCCCTGATTGGCCGGATAGTGGTAGTTCGCGTAGGTGATAGCTACGTTGATTCCTCTGTAGTCCACTTCCCGTTGATAGGATCCATAGGTGTATAAGTATTTGGTAGGAGGGAACTCTGATTTCCACTCTTATTTATTTCACTGCCCAGTTAGAACGATATTATTCAAAGCTTACCGGTTGTTGGAACTAGATAATCATTAACTATTTCCTCTTTCTTGATATTATCTAGCCTAATTGTAGGGTTAAGTTCATCGGCTTGGTCACTATCACCTACTGTTTCTTGTGGATTCGATATTTAAAACCTCCGGGTGAAGTGCTACATCGGTATTACATCTGTGCGCTTGCGGATAATCTGATAATAATAATATTTAGTAGAGTGCAGTTAATTTATACCAACAACTTCACCTAACGGTGAAGGTATTGTTTCTGAAGTACCAAAGGTGGATACACTTCACCAAAGAGAAGGATTTTTCAAATTTTTCTGAGGTCCTTACATCCATTGGTCAAGCAACTCCAAAGATCTGCACCTCCCGACGAATGCAAGGTGCTCGGGGACTAGCTGTGGGGGTATAGACCTATATACCCGCACGGTACTACATCGGCCGAAACATCCGATCAGGCCCGGACTGCCAAGGAAGCGTCTTCTACAAATTCTCCACAGGATCACGTATATCCGCCGGTATGAAGACTTGGCGGTTAAGAAATAGCTTTCCTAATATATAGCCGGTTAGTTTCCTTGTTCGTCTAGGATTGTAATCTGATATACATGGTAAAACTGACATGTAACCCTGCCCCCCAGACTATATAAGGCGGGCAGGGGATCCCCTCAACTCAGATCATCCGCTAGCAATACAATACAGCAACACACAGGACGTAGGGTATTACGCCTCGCGGCTGCCTGAACCTGTATAAATCTCGTGTCTCATGCTTCCAGCGTAACTCTTGCTCGTCTTAGGTGCACCTTTACTGATCAATCTACTACCTTGGGCATACCCCTCGGTAGACTATCGCCGGTATTCCATCGAAAGAGGATGATGAGAGCAGGCATCAGTTTGGCCATACAGCAGAAATTGCATCCTGCATGTGATCACCATCTTATCCTAAGCCTTTGGAAAGTTCAATGTTAGGCTATCTTCAAGGTTGCTGATGATCCATCAAGTTTATCCACTCCTTGTAGTGGTGCCGTGGTTTTCAGCAGGTTTGTCCCCAATCATTAATAGGAATAGCTTTTAATCATCCTGCAAAATGTTAGTGGACACATACCCGAAGGATTGCAACAAATTTGAAATATGGGTTGTTGTCCATAAATTTTTTTATCTATGCTAACAAAAGATGATTAAAGGATTATTTTAGCATAGATTTCTTTTTGCATTTTTTTAATTTATTTGCTACATTCTAACATGGTTCAAGGCAAAGGTAACTTGCAGCTAGAGACAAAGTGAATAAACTATGATACTTACAATTCTTCCATACATGAAGGATGAGCTGATGTGTCTACTTCGTGCAAAGTTGTTGGAGTTCATCACACGCCTTGATTCATCTCTTGTATGAGTTCATCTTGGGACTTTCCCAGATTGAATTTGAAAGCTTCTGCAGGGGTTAGCCCAACAAAATATCCAATGTCTACACTATCAATTTTTAGTTCAATACCCAAACCAGACTCCATGTCTAATTTGACTAAGGAAGGCTACCTAAGCACCACGCTTAATTTAAAAGCCTATGGAAGTATATCGAGTACTTCCAAACAAAAACTTGCTAGTTTAGATAAATGGAAGCATGAAAGCATTTCAGAGATTTACTCAAAAATAGAGACGAAAGAGTATGATCATAGTGAGGGATATATATTTTTTTAATATGCAAGTGGTATGGATGTATGCAAGAACTAAATATGCTATGGATTTGATATGAAGAAACATAAACTAAATAGTGTCGATGCATGGATTAAGTAAATATGCAATGAGATGTAAGAATTAAAAGATAACTACTCAAAAAGTTTAAAGTCCATGAGCAAGACTTTCTCACATTTCTTGATCATACTTACCATGATTTGAGTGTAGTGCAACCTCTATGTTCGTCACTTGAGATGTGATTTGAATTCTTGTGACAACGACCTTCTTCTCCAATTGGTGAGATGGCAGAGTTCCATTGTTGATAAATCTTGAATGTTCAGGCACCCTGGGCTCTTCAATGTTTCTTCTTGTCTTGTGGAAACTTGCCGGAAGGTCAAAACAGCTTCTGCTGTCCTGTCTTATTCCACAACTCAACAGAACAGGGGTAATCCTACTAAAGCTAGTGGTACACTAAATTAGCAGACATCAAGATCACTATCAAAATCCTTATGCCAATTGCTTCCCCGGCAACGGCGCCAAAAAGCCTGTTGGTATTTATTAAGTGCAAATAGAATATGAAAGATTCCGCAAGCATACAGAATACCATTGTAGCTTTTACCCGGGAGTATTCCAGAGTATCGTTATTTATATTTTACCACAGGGAAGCAATGGTTAAAGAATCTGATAGTTACCGTCATGCATCTACTAACTTAGCACACCAACTAGACTATAGTAGGGGTAAGTGATAAATGATAGGGGTTATGCATCGTAATCACTTATAAGATAAATCAGTAGTCTAGCTAAGTTGAGAGGACAACGGGAGAGTTCAAGGTTCCTAAATACTTCTCTATTACTTGGGTTCAAAGATAACTAAAGGATAGTTAGGTGAAGCAATCACACAATAGCACTTCGGAGTAACAGTACCTTTCCGATTCTCGAATAGACTGGGAAGGGTTAATCGGGAGAAGGCTGCCAAAAGCTCTACGAATACTAACCCTAAGGTGGTGGACTACGAAGGCCTGTTAGAGCTGTCACCCCTGAGGCTACCACAACTAACCGTCAGATTAGGCGCAATCTCAGGTAACAAATAGTCTAGACGTCATGTCTACACTATCGATTACTACCCTAGTCAAACGTTATAACTAGAGCACTCAATACGAGCGAAGATCCTGTGCCAAAGTATAATAACTATACTAACCAATCACATAATAAATCATATAAGTAAATAGAAAAGATAAATATATAAAAGCATAAGTCCTATAGAGATAAGATACAAGTCATACCAGACCTCAGAAGACTCCTCCAGAA